>BSBK01000006.1:332500-1032500 GCA_027943335.1 Chamaecyparis obtusa | reverse complement strand
ATAGCCACCACACCCACAATCTGCAGGCACCACATGTTTCCGAGTACAAGTATGTCAGAAACTAATTATATTCAAGTACGTCTGTTAATTACAGAAACCTTTTCGACAAACGCATTTATTTTGTACGATTGAGTTTGGTCAGTTGGTAAAATTCTTGAATTTTTAAAAAAGGGAATGTAGTTCAAAGCTTATAGGGAGACGTACATTTGGGTGCATTATTTATTTCAAATGTATATTTGATTATATTTAATAATTAATTAAAGTTTAAATTAAAATATTGTATGAGTCAGTTTAATGACAGTGAATTTGTATTTTCGAAAGAGAGTTTATAAGTTCTAATCTTTTAAGAGCTAGGGTATGTATGTCTTGTTTGTTACACAATTTAAAGTATGCACACTTTCTTTGTATCATAATTAGATGCTTCCTAAATGTGATACACGATAGGTTGTCTAATACAATAAGCTATAACACCATTCATACACTAATTTGTTGTAGCACAATTTGATGGCTTCCAAATGTGTTAAAAAAATAGTTAGTCCAATATACTATAACCATAATGCCAAAATGTGATGCAAGATAGGAAGTCTGATTAACTATAAGCCTTAACCATTTATATACCAATCTCTTGTAGCACAATTAGATGCCTTCTAAATGTGATACATAGTAGGTAGTTCAATATACTATAAACCATAACTATTAATATGCCTACATGTGATATAAGATAAGTAGTTTGATATATTATATGCCATAACCATTTGTATGCTAAATAACAATTTATATGTCTACAAGTGATTAACCTCTTTTACACAATTGCATGCCTTCTACATGTGATATAAAATAGGTAGTTCAATATATTGAGGCATAACTATATATATGTTTTTATGTAATACAAGATAGGTAGTCTTATCTACGATAAGCCATAACCATTTATATACTGATCTCTTGTAGCACAATTCGATGTCTTCTAAATGTTATACAAAATAGGTAGTCCAATTTACTATAAACCATAATTATTTATACCTAAATGTGATACAAGATAGGTAATTAGATGTACTACAAGCCATAATGCCACTTATACACTCATCTCTTATAGCACAATTAAATGTCTCCTACATGCGATACAAATTAGGTAGTCCAATTTATTGTAAACCATAACTATATATATGTCTACGTGTGACATAACTATTTATATGCCTACATGTGATACAAGATAAACCATAGCCATTTATATGCCTACAAGTGATACAAGGTAGGAAGTCCAATATAACATAAGTCATAAACATTTAGATTCTTATCTCTCTATTGTAGTACAATTAGATGCCTTCTAAATGTGATAAAAAATAAATAGTCACATATATTATAAACCAATATTATTTATATGTCCACACGTGATACATAATAGATAATCTAATATATTATAAATCACAACCATTTATACACTACTCTCGACCTAGTTTTGAAGCACAATCATGGGAATATTATAAACCACAACCATTTATACACTAATCTCGACCTAATTTTGAAGCACAATCAGGGGAATATTATAAACCACAACCATTTATACACTAATCTCAACCTAATTTTGAAGCACAATCAAGGGAATATTATAAACCACAACCATTTATACACCAATCTCGACCTAATTTTGAAGCACAATCAGGGGAATATTATAAATCACAATCATTTATACACTAATCTCGACCTAATTTTGAAGCACAATCAGAGGAATATTATAAACCACAACCATTTATACACTAATCTCAACCTAATTTTGAAGCACAATCAAGGGAATATTATAAACCACAACCATTTATACACCAATCTCGACCTAATTTTGAAGCACAATCAGGGGAATATTATAAATCACAATCATTTATACACTAATCTCGACCTAATTTTGAAGCACAATCAGGGGAATATTATAAACCACAACCATTTATACACTAATCTCGACCTAATTTTGAAGCACAATCAGGGGAGGAGCACAAGTACCCAGACTCCCTAACTTTGCACACTTGTAGAGCCTAAACTATATGCTGGATTTCGATGATATTTTTTTGGTTGTCTTTGTATGCAAGTTGACACCTTAAAAAATATTTATTGGCTTTTGGGTATTAACAACACTCTGTAGAGATCGTCAAATGTCGAAGGGTAAAAAATTGGCCATTTCAAAGTGTCGCCCAATACCCACTCAAAGATGCACCAATAACAGGATCACTCAAAATTGTCAGTGCTTGTGAACAAATGTCCTAGTAATCGCGCACAAATGTCCTAAAAGTGGTGTGCAAATAGACTAATTACCAACCAAAAAGTTAGAAAATGATCATGTATTATCATTTTCTAGACTCCTTTAAAATTAGTAATTGAGAAGTCAAATACACCTAAAATATAAAATTATAAAAATACATTAGATTACCTAAGCTCCTCCCCTAAGTGTCTCCAATATTATAGAATAAAAAAAAACGTTCATTCCAAACTCAACCCCCCACCTTAACCTCCTCTCGGGCAGGGATGTGACTAGTTTCCCTTTCCGACGAGGGCGAAGTAACCGCTTTTGTCTTTGTGTGTGGATTTGCGTGGAGAGTGAAGTCGGGGAGTAAAGAGCGCGTACAGCTATACGAAATTGTTATATTCTTTCGCCCTTTTCGGTCCATGCGTCACAATTATATCCTCCAATATCTTCCCTCTCTTTATTTTTGGCGCTTCAAAGCAGTAAAGGAAAAGAAAAGAGAAAGGGTCCATCCCTCCCTCTGTCGATCTGATCGGTCAGAGACGCCCACCTCACACCACTGTCTTCTGTCTTCTGCACCCCTTTCTTCGATTCCTCCACCTCATCCATGTCCGACCGGATCCCCTGATCCGCTTTTCTTTCCCCTCTTTTCCACTCTCCCCTCATCATTCATCACCGTCGGCGCCATTAGAGCGAGCTCTGAAGCACAGGAAGCAAAGATCGGGGATTGAAGTGAAGCTTTCAGTCTCAGAGGATCGATGGAGAAGGAGAAGGAAAGAGTGGATCCGGCCTTTCAGCCGACGGCTTCAGTCAAGGGTTTACGCTTCGGAGGACAGCTGATGATCAAGAACTTCAAAGTTCGGCGAGCGGCGCCGCTGGAATTCAGCCGGCTGCTCTGTACAGCGGCCGAATCGCACCCCTTTCCGACCACGGCGGCCTTCATTCCGACAAATTTCTCCATTCTCGCGCAGCATGCCTGGCGGACATTAACCCTAGGTCTGGGAACGAAGAAATCCAAGGTTGTTGTTTTCGTGTTCGAATCTGAGCAGCTGAAATCGATGGTGGAGCGCGTGTGGCCGCTGGAGATCTCGCTGGGGGAGGTTAACAAGAAGCTCATCCGAGCCCTCCCGGGCTGCGAAATGGCGCGATTTAAGTTCAGAAAGGGTTGTATTACCTTCTATGTCTATGCCGTTCGTCGCCAGGGCAGCATTGGCTTTGCCAGGTCGGAGGATTTGAAGCTTATTTTACAGAGCATCGTGGCGCTCAACGATTTCCTCGATCACACCGCCATGCTCGCTACTCCTCACCAGAGGTCCATCTCCTACTCCATGCCCATGGCTGTTGCACATTAAATCTCTGTCTCCGATCATTAATTAAATTACATTGTTCTGTTCCTCTTTTGTTATCCTACCCTTTCTATACCATTTTTGTTATCTTATCTCCGATCCATGGCGTGTAGATTTTTCATTAACATGCTCAGAATTGTAGTTATTATCTAGTTTAGATATTGGTTTGTACTGAGAAGAAATCATTCCAGTCGAGTCTCTCTTCATCTGTCCTCTTTAATTTTTTCCCCTTTCTCTACTGTAAATACACAGAATCATGTTTTCATGTGATAAAATCTCATAGATGCCTTTCATTATTGTGATGCGTAATGAAATGATTCTTTGGATGCTTCTGCTTTTCACTGTACAAAAATGTAATTTAGATTCGTTGCGAGGTTGTCATCCAAGCGGTCAATTTTACCATCTGTTTGAAAAATGGTGGCAAACCTCCATAAACGTGGGGGTTTGATGGTAATTAGGTGGAATTGGTGGTTAGCAGACCAGATGATTAATGTAATTAGAAGAAAGTAAAGCGCAAATGGACAACACCTATTTAAGAATGTTATAAGTACTTTTTGCCAGATGAAAAGAAAGTCTCTGGGAGCTCACTAAATGCATGGCCCACAGAGAAAATGGGGAAAACGATTATGGACAGGTTTACCTTAGAATTTCTTTCTTAAGGAAAATAATATTATAGATTTTTTTAGTTTTGTGTGATTGTCAATTTTTTGAAAAAAAAATCAGTATTTTTTTGGGAGTTAACATGAAACATGTGCATCCAGGGATATTTTATCGATAAGTCCGTGTCTGTATACTTTGACGTGGTTTGTGAAAATAACTTTTTTTTAAAAGATAATAGCTATTAATTTTTTGTGTTATGAATAATTTTTAAGGAAATGAATGCATAACATACAATTCATAATAGAGGAGAGGACCCAGAACTTAACAAGTTTTAATGGTTGTGATAGCAGTTCTTAATTTGATACCTACATTTAATATGCAATATTTTTGACAACATTGTATCAATAGTTGTGACTTCAAAATTGTTTTTGCTAATGATGACTACCCATAATTGAATGAAATGTGCTATTTGTTATAAAAAGTAACCAATCGTGTGATGCCACATCAGCAGCACAAGTATTGGGGTCCCTAATGCACTGAGTAGTTTCAACTTTTTTGTGGGCTGTTTTGGACACGTTTGCAAAAAGTATGGTGAAATGGCATCATATTTGATGATGTGGCTCTGAAACCTTAGTTATAAAAGCAGGAGACTCCCAAGTAAGTTACTGAAAAAAATGGGAGTGATTTGAAATTTCCATGTAGAATTTTGAAAAGCACCATGTTAGGGTGCTCAACTAGTGGGTCCTCTCCCCTAATTGCATAAGGGGTATATGATCAAATAGCAAGATTATATGGCTTCTAAGGAGGAGATTAAAATTTGATTTTAAATAGTGACATTTAGAAGTTAAATGTCCAATATTAAGTAAGGGGAGGTCTCATTGTTGTTCTTAAGTTTATTTTTTCTAGGAGTTGTTTTAAAATTAAATTTATACGAGTCATGTTATTTTCAAATAATGTTTGAAGGCAAAATTATAGGTAAATAAAAAAAAACTGAAAATATGATAGGCAAATGAAAAGAAAATGAAAAAATATGGTGAAGTGGTGTGGAAGGAATCTCCATAAACAGTTACTTATTTCCAGCCCTCTCTTTTTCCAAAACTTATTTTTCAACATTCAAACAGCAGCCGCACCAATAAGATTTTATATAAAGAAAGGTGGGCTGGCATTTAATAGGGAGAGGAGGTTTTCTATTATATTTTGTAAATAAAGAATTGTTAGAAGGAGACAATTATGTATTTTGTGAAAAAAAAAAATATTAACAATTCTTACCTTCACAATAAAATTTATCATTGATACAGCTGTAATCATCACAAAAAAGTTTGAAAGCATAATCTAGAGAGATGATAATAAGAATTATTATGGACCTATCTATATATTTACGTGTCTAATAAGTAAATTGTTTTTCTTAATATAAAAATGTTCTTAGATGTGATTGCCATTTGTTGTTTAATGGTTTTGATATACATTGAAACAAATCCAGCTAAAATAAGTTAAAAGAAGAATATTTAAGGTTGAGTTTGTTGAGGCAGGTTTGACCGTATAAACATTTTATAATCTTGAAAAGCATAAGTTGTTTTGATAGTGATTTATGACTATTCGATTCTGGCTAGAGTTGTTCCTAGATAGGAACAAGCGTTAAGAAGGAAATAATAATCTGAATTTAGGTTAATTAAACATAAATTAATCTATATTTAATAATTGAGAGTTTATGTGATGTATGGTGATATATAAAGATTAAATGTAATAAATTTTAAAAAATAGTTTAGATCTACAAGTTTGTTGTTTTGTAATTTAGATATTTTTCATTTTGAAAATATGTTTGTAGATTATATTTTGTTTTAGAATTAAAAAATAATTGTATTGCTATAGTTTAATTTTTATATCAAGGTCAAATCTAATTTATTCAAATGTTTTGTACAACTAGTTTGTATATTCTTCTTGATTTACTTAATTCACCTCTACTTTTATTATTTAGATTGGTGATTTTTAGAAATACTTTTAGAAGGTTGTTGGAATGCTATTGTGGGTCATGGTCTCTCTTAATGTGAATAATTAGAATGAGACAAGACCATAGTGGCTAGCCTTGGACCTTAATTGAATGCTTTTAAATATGGGACATATTACTAAATTGTGCAAAAACTTGTATTAAGTAAATCTAGGTAGAAAACTAATGTATGAGAATTGACCAAAATTTGAGTTAAAATTTTGAAATTTCAAGTGTTAAATCCATGTGCAAGGCCTCAACCTTGTATTTATAAAGTTAAACTAGGACATAGAAATAGTCGATTCAAGTGGATAGTGTAATCCATACATGTGTATGAATAGGTGTAGTAAATACACATTTTAAGTAAATATATTGAGATATGTCATTTTAAGTAAATATATTGAGAGTATGCAAGTGGACACATAAAGAACATAGGAGAAGGGGCTAAAGTTTACACAAGATTACCTCATCTATCAATATGTAAATGTATCAAGTCATTCACACAAAAGGAGCACTGAACAAAATGGAAAATGACATGGGTATATAATTTTTTTCATTACATCTTTTATCCACTTTGAGGCACATGTGAATTCTATGATTACCATGTATCTCAAAATACATAAGACACAAAAAAACATATAAAGTAAATATTTATATACAAAAGGACACCATGAGGGTTCATGTATAGTAATGGACCCCATAGAACGTGGTCATGTAAGTTCATCCTTTATTATACACTCCTTAGGGGAACGTACAAAATAGAAGAAATATTTTCCATGAGTAGCTTTTGTAACACAAGTAAGAACAAATGTAGCTTGAATTCCATTTTCAACTATCATAAGAGAGGAGGAAATAGTGTCAGAAGAAGTATGCCTATATAGAAAATGGTAATAGGATTAAGGAGCAAGAGACTCTATCATGTCATGTGCTCATTATGTACTAGGAACAAAATATATGCTCTTATAATTTATTGCATTTGTAAGATCCACGGAATTGAAAGAAAAAAATAAGACATGAAATGTAAATGAGAGCTAAGCATGCAAGCATGTAATTCATGCAAATAATAATTGTAAATGAATGCATTGTGAAATTGTGATAAGCACATGGGATGAAGATGGTCTCAAGGAATGTAGTAGCCTCAAACATGTGCAATTAGGAGAGTGATATGACCCTCAATGGCTAGAAGCATCCATATACACATATTAGACACTTGAAAAAATACATTCCTCATTTGTTCAACATGAGCATACAATATATAGGTAAGGCATATGAGCCTAATGTGATGAAGATATAGATACATGTGACATTGCATGTAGTTTATTTAAAGTGTGGGGAGGCTCATGGCATCCTTAATATGACAAATCTCAATAAATAATATAACATGCAATCATCAAAGAGAATAAGATATGATTGTGAAGGCACATGTAATATCATCTTTATTTTTATTAAGTTTTTTCCTTAGGGTCTAAGAATGACAATGTCATAAATGTCCATGACACATGGCATAAATGATAAATTAGTGAAAATAAACACATGATCATAGAATGTGTCGTTATGCATAGGCAAGTGACATAAATCAATGTCGTCATATGTATGTTTGATGGGAGAAAAGGAGAAATGCTGGCAATAATTTGTGTATTACACATGAAAAAGTGGCCAAAATATGCTTTGGTCATGTGTCATCAATAATGAACTTAACCATCCATAGGATTAGTTTAAGTATTATAGGTCTTAGGAATCATGATTTGCAAGTTGTAAATTTTTACTTTGATATGTAAAGGGGCTGGATAGCGAATTTTCACTTTCATTTACACTTACACCCTCCATAGATAAGTGTATTCAAAGTGTAAAGTGAGATACAAACATAATGGTGGTTAGGAGCAATGGGTCCATGAGGAGAGATTACATATGAGTGAGGATTGAATGGGGGTGGACTCCTTAAGGACATGACTCAAATTGAAAGAATAACACACATGATATTTTTATGTGGAAAACCCAATGCGAGAAAAAACCATGATGAGAATCACACTCACCATATGAAAACTAATTGCGATGCTTTAGCCCATAGGCCAAGGAGCTTATTGCTCCTATATAGACTTGCAAACTGGGGTGCACAACCTTAGGAAAAGATACAAGGACTTTCTAATCACTACATATCACTTTCTTCAAGGTGAGTTACAATAGTAATGACCACAAAGAATTATTGTGATTGAACTGAAGAGAAGCACATTTCTCTAAAACATTGATTATAATTTGTTGTTCATACATTCGCAACAGAATTCATCACTTCTTGTCTGCATATTCATTACTTCACACCTTCACACTTTGCAATATCATATTCAATTATAAATAACTCATACTTCAATATTTGAAGGATATCCACAATTATATATACACTGCAACTCAAAAGAGCATTAATTAGGTCAACCTAATTAAATGTAACGTACAACACTTAGACTATCAACCCTATTTCATTCTCCAAAGCATGTGAAAGGGAAATAAGATAGGTGAGGCATCACACCATGTTGGAACACCTTTCTTTAGATCCTAAATCATTATCATTGACATTACATGCTACCACATGGACCAAAATATCTCGAGTCAGTCCCAAAGGATAACACTATTAATATGCATCAACCATGTTAGGAAAATGTGTCTCAGCCTTGCATTTACATACAATTACTATTTTTAGTAATTTTTTCATTTGAGCATGAATTTGCTCTATTATTTCCCTAAAGATTCAGTTGAGATAGATAAGCATGCCAATAAATTTTTGTTGCAACATCATGCCTAGTTTTGTAGGTATTAAAGTTGCCATTTTTTGGAAATTGTGAAAGAAAAATTTAAATTCAATTTTGGAGGCTTTTGGGGCTCCAAAATGGGCTGAAAGTATGGCTAAATGGAATAGAAATTTAGAAGGTCATGGATCATGTTGGGAGCTTACTAGTGCTTCAAATAGTTTGTCAATCGAACATTCGACTCGAAAGTTATGGCCTCTGAAAGTAGGGTCTCCCAAAATGGGAAATGTAAAAACATGTTAAACATATAAATGAGTTGTAAATGAGACTTACACACGTTGATATGTGTATTGACACATCATAAGACATCTTTGATTGGAGATAAAAGTGGCACTTCTTTATAAGTGGTTTTTATCCATGGTATTGTAATACTGTTTGGTGATTTCATGTATTGTATCTCCTATACATTAGGTGCATGAGATGGAGGGTGTGTGTAAGATTCTTATAGCTATTCAGTTACCTCCAGATCACTAGTTAGTGATACTCCTCAAAGAAGCTTTCTTCGCAAGTATATTGTAATCTTTCATTGATTCTTGAATAATATATTGGGTAACTTTTGGAGTGTGGGGTTTTTCTCCCAAAGGGTTTTTCCCATGTAAATAACTATGTTGTGACATGCATGTTATTTATGTCTTTTCTATTAAGTTTTTGTAACTTTTGAAAAGATACGAGAAATGTTTTACATTACTCTCCTTTCAAGGTTAGTGTAGAAACTTATTTTTTTACTTAACTTCCTTACATGTGGTATTAGAGCCTGATCACTTTTGGTTTTAGTTGTGGGTTGTTAGGGTTTTTGAACTAATCTTGATTTGAGAAAGAGCTTGTGTAGAAGATACTTTGTGATATTGTTATAGGAAATTTTAGATGACTAGTATGTCAAGGATAATAGAGGTGGACAAATTTTCTAGAAATAATTTTGAAATGTGGAATCTAAAGCTAGAGGATCTACTAATAGATCAGGAGTTGTGGGAAGTTGTTGATGAGAATTCCATGAGACCTATAGATCCAGATGATGCTTCTAAACATGTTTTATGGACTGTGAAGACAAGTCTCTAATCAAATTGTGCCTTGAAAACTCTTTTATAATAAATGTCCATGAAGAGTCTTTTGCAAAGAATCTATGGAAGAAGCTTGATGAGATGTATCAAGAGAAATCTTTAGTAAATAACATTTTGTTGAAGAAGAAGCTATATTTATTGAGAATGGAGGAGGGTGGAAAAATTACATGCAACCTAAAAGCATTTAATGTGTTGGTGACTTAGTTTGCATCCATTGGTGTCAAGATGGATGAGGAGGAGAAATGCCAGATCTTTCTTTGTTCTTTACTTGATTCATGAGAATCTCTTGTTATAGACATTGGCGGTACTTTTATTATTTTGAGGATGGAACATGTGGTGGGTTCTTTTCTTTTTAAAGAGATGAGGAGTAAGGTATCCATAAATTTTAACGAAGCCTAACTTGTTCATGGAGGACCTAAGGAAAAAGGAAATAAGAATGAAAAGTGTAAGGAATCCAAATATAGAGGGAGATCCAAATCTCATAGAAAGTCTAAATTTATTTACTAGAATTGCGATAAGTCTAGACACATGTCCATAAGGACTACAGAGAAGAAAAAAAAGAATTTTGATTTTGATTTTGAGTCTAAGAAGGAAGATGGTGATGTGTTCATTACAGCTTTGGCCACTCATGCATGTGATGATGCATAGTTAATTGAATCAGGTGCATCTTTTCATATGATCTCTAATAAAAATTATTTTCTTGAATATGAAGAATTCAATGACACTAAGGTGTACTTTGGTAATAATTTTTATTTAAATATTGTTGGTCAGGGTAAAGTTAAAATCAGGTTTCATAATGGTAGAATAAGAAATATTAACAATGTGTTGCATCGCCCCAATATGAGACAAAATCTATTATCTGTGAGAAAAGTAATAAATTCAGATATGAAGGTAGTCTTTTTTGATGTGATGGTGAGAGGTGCTATGGTGGTTTCTAAAGGTGTTAGAATTGACACCTTGTATAAGTTAGATGCATACACTTCTAAGTGTAATTGTACTTTTGTGAAGAACAAACATGTGGATACTTCATTAGAAAATGCGAGGGCTTCACCTTCAGCAAATGGTCAAATAAAATCACAGCTACCTGCAAATAAGATTATGCTATGGCACCAAATACTTGGCCACATTAGAGAGAAGGGTCTAAGGACCTTGAATTTTATTTATTTTTAATATTTCAATTATTCTAATCTTGATTTTGATTTTGATTTTTATGAGCATTGCATTTATAGATGTGTACTAGGAAAGTACCTTCATAGGGTTATTATGACAATAAATGAATAAAATAAACTAAATTACCACAATTAGTGAGCTATTTAATGCAAATAAAGTCAATAAGCACTCTATGGATCTCTATTTAAGTATGATAATGCTAAGCTCTCAGCAAGCTTCCATTAGTGACAGCCTTAAAATGAGAATGAAGCTAAATGATAAAGAATTCAAGCCTATTTTACTCAAAACAATGCTCAAATTATGCTAAAATGCCTTTCTAGCTAAAATTCTGAATAGCTTTGATGCAATTCTCAGATGTGTGGTTCCATTCTCTTGATTTTAGTCTTTCTTTTATAGATTTTTGCAAGCATGGGAGGTGGAGTTGAGTTAATCATGGTTGAGTTTGAGTTAAGTCCATGGTTTCAACTTTAGGGACAATTTAAATGGTTTGTCCTCAAAGCTTGGGACAAAGAGACAAAATGAGTGGTCAAGATGCTCTCACCTTATGAGTGATTGAGATTTGATCTTGGATTGATCCATGTGAGCCCAATCCTTAATTCCTATTGGTTGAGGTATTTTCCTCCCATGTGTTGGATGAGGGAAAATAGGAATTAATTAATTAAATTTAATTAATTTTTTTAGCCATGTGTACCCCTTAAATGGGTTGATTTGATTTTTAATTGAACTATACAATTAATTAGATTAATTGCATAATTAATTGATTCATTTAATTCAATTTATTTAATTGATTTAATTGGCTTTTGATTTTCAATTAATGTTAGATTTTGGCTTGATCGCTCATTTGATTTGATCTTGACCATTTTTAGGTGATTACAAATGCCCCTCTTTGAATTGATGTGCAAAGCGCATTGGTTCAAAGATTGCCTGATGTCCTAATGCAGATTCCCTTATTTTGATGATTGATTTTGATACTGATGATAGATGCAAATTCCTGATAAAGTCTAGATTGATTGATGGTCTCGATAGTCATTTCGATGATAGATCTCTAATACGATGTCTGATTTGACCTGATTGCCGATTTTGATGCCCCACTGATAAATATAAAAAATTTTACGTCAAAAGATTATGACGATGATTGATTTGATTATGTCGATGATATCACTGATGATCTGAGTGTATGCCCCCTCGAAAATGAAATGAAATTTGATTGTGGTGAAAAAATTTACATTTTTGATCAATTTCATTGAATATTTTTATTAATGTGTTAATTTCAATTTTATTTTCGATATTGTTTTTATGATGATCTGACGATAAATGCCCCTGATTTGGCTGATTAGGTGTTCAATTTGGGTCCTAGGTCAATTTTTGGTAAAAAGCGTCCCTTTTAGGTCAAAAAGGCTATATATAGGGGTGAAAAGTCATTTTACTATTCATTTTCACCTCCTTATTTTACTTTTCACCCTGAGTCATCCGAGTTGTGATGATGATGGTATCATATAGGGAGCACATATTTGAGCGCGGTCGATGATATCAATGGTCATTAGACTATGGACCTCCAGTAAGTACCCCTGGAAACCTCTTGAGTTCATTTTATGCATTTAATTTTAAAAAAATAGATTTTTCTAGATAAAACAATATTTTTTTCCAATTTTTAATGAAATAGTGCACACAAGAATTCTTGCAGCGCGTACAAATTTGTTTCAGCACACTCGCCATTTTCCGTAGCGTATTTAAACATTTTAGTAGTGCTTACAACCAAGAACCCTAGGTCAAAATTTCATATTTGCAATTTTCTTTAGCACATATGAGTCAATCTGCACATTTAATACTTTTTGCAGCACGTACAGGTTATTCCTATAGTGCGTATGAAATCCTATTGTGTGTACACCATGTTGTTGCACTTTTGATAGTTTTAGTTACGTGTTTAAACTTTTTAATGGCGCATTTTCCTTTTAGCGCGTACAAGCATTTTATTAGCGCATACACCCCTTTTTGAAAATTTTAGGTCTTTCAGCTAGTTTTCATGCTTAGTTGATTTCGTCGATCAGTCAATTGGCTTCGTTGATGAATCATGTGTTGAAACAAGTTGTTTGATGTCAGTTCTAATCATGTGATGCTGAATTTTGATTGTCAATCTTGATTGGTTGGTTGATTGTGATGATGAATTTTTTGTCTTCTCTTAATACAATTAGGAAAATTGATAGTGGTCTGATAGGTTTTAGGATGTCGATTGACTTGTGATGATTCAACATTTGTTGATTTTGATTGCTGATGTGATTTAACTTGCTTTTGTAGGCTCCCCTTCAGAAGTTAGCCATCCGAGGGTTGTTTCCATTGTCGTTTGAGATGATTGACAACCTTAGTGGGTAGGAGCATCGATTGATAGGTCATTGTAGACTTTCATTCCTACTTTCTCTATCTTGATTCTCAGTGAATCGAGGATTACTTACACGTATGGCAGAGAGGTGGCACTTTGACCATAACACCATTTATTTTCCAATGGGAGAGATGATGATCACTCCTGAGGACATATAACGATTACTATGGATTCCTACACATGGAGAGATCATATACTATGATCAAGTATACGATGGTACCACATGTATACAATTATTTGGTGACCTGATTGTCGGTGATCATAGCATTCTTTGGGCACAGTTCACCTCCTTTCTGGTTCTTTCTGCAGTACTTGGAGTACTGGTCGACGGATTCTTACTTCATGACCAACGAGGTCATGGGTTTGCAGTTGGATGGGGCTGCATCCTTAAGGATATGATTGGTCATCCTCGTAGGCTTGACTAGGGGTCATGTGTACTAGCGCAACTCTATCATGAGTTTCATGATGTATTTTATAGGAGCGGTGTTACACTCTCTATAGGGGTAGTTTTATTAGAGCTATGGACATGTGAGCATCTCTCTTTCACACATCTTATTGCAGTGCGGTGACGAGATCATAGGTGGCCGTTCACATTCATATATGAGGGGATGGTTGTCCAGGATCATCTAGACAAGTTAGATTATTAGAGACATATTATTGATGATGTGGACTAGGTTGTATGGAGGTCGTATCTAGGATGCGAGTCATGGATAGAGGACGCAACAAAGCTCCCCTTCATGTGTATGCCCCGGTGGATGATTGGGCATACACCGTTGATCATAGATCAATTCTGCTTTTATAGGGTTCTTCGACAGTATGGCCGACTTGAGGGCATGCCATATGGATTGGCGCTTTATGCTAGGGTACAGGTAGAGCGATCCCTCTGGAGTTCTCAGATTGATTTTAGGATAGCATGTGATGAGCTCTTGGCCCTCTCTCATTTGGCCTGAGATATGAGGGAGCATATAGTGGATGCAGGGATGACAAATGATTATGCTTAGTAGTTCCTCCAGAACCCGTTTCCTAGATTTACTGATCCAACTAAGCCTGTTCCAGGGATCGATGATAGATCCGATGATGATGATGTTAGCGACGGTGGTGGTGACAAAGGAGGTTGTCATGGCAGACAGGCTAACAAAGCTAGGCATGGCGACAGAGTAGTGATTCTTATTGTCATTTCCCCAACTCCTGTCAGAGGTGGTGTTCATATGAGAGGTGGATGAGCATAAGTTAGGGGTGGACCTTTCCAAGCCTTGCATCAAGTTCACCAGGTCAGATTAGGTGGATGAGGTCAGCACAAGGTTTGAGTGTTTAGACTGATTTCCCCTCAGGTTGCGACAAATATTAATGTACAAGTTGTACAAATACTGGTTGATGCATAGGTTTCATAGACACCTTCTTCTCAGGCACCCACTCATGCACCCACTCAAGCACCTACTGCTCATACGCTAGTGGTTCAGATAGGACCATTCCAGGCACCGACACAAGCATCACATCTCTAGTTGTTAGAGGCTAAGGTATCTGAGATCAGATAGCAGGTTACCCAGTTGAGCACGATGATATAGACTTTTATGGCTACGATGAGTCAGCATGGGTTACAGGCTAGTTCGAGCTGAGGTCCTGATATAGGTCTAGGTGGTCTAGGCACAGATGGTGCTGGAGGTAGTGCAGGCACTAGTAGTTGATTTGTATTATGTGCCCTATTGATTATGTATATTTATAATTTATTTGATCAAGACATTGTATATTATATATTCTTTTATCAGGTTATCTTTGATCGATACTTTATATTATGGACTCTGATTTTATGGACTTTGATGATACCATGGACTTTTATTTGATAGATTTTTACCTTATGTGATGTCCTCATGTGTTGGATTTACTTTTTAGATGATGTATGATATGCAGTTCTATATGATCTATCTCTATTTGCTTTGTTTTTATGCTTTTCAGATGCAGTTTATGATATGAATGCACATGTTATGCCTAGTTTATGTAGATGGATGTCTTATTTATGACATAGATTAGATGGATGCATTTATTAAATGGGATAATGCATAATGATCTTTCTAATGATGATATTTAATTCTTTAATGTTTTATGATATGAAATGATATGGATGGATGAATTTTATGCTTTTATGATTTATGGATAATGTATGTAATGCAATGTAATGAGATGGATGAGTAATGAGATGTAAATGCAATTATATGATGATTCCATGAGTTCATAATTAATGTATGTACCTAACTTAAGGATGAATGTGCCTAATGATTGATAATAGTTAATTAATGCAATTACCCTAATGAATGAAAACTACTTAGTGAATAATGAGATGACCTAATGATATGATGATTAATGACAAATGATGGACTTAATGCAATTTGATGACCTAATGCACTTACCTTTTTTTATTGTAATTTAAATGTGATGAACCCCAAATGAATGCAACTTAATGTTTAAATTATGATCAATGCAATCTAACTATATGAAATTCTAATAATGCAATTTGATGCAACTAAATGTAATGGACCATAATGATGAATGCAATCTAATGCAATGAGATTAAAATTAATGCGATTTTAATAGTGACTTAAAATGAATGCAAATTATATGATGAATGCAACCTTAATGTAACTAAAATGTTTTTGATTTAATGATGCAATTTATCTAATGTCATGCACCTTAATCTAAGTTTGATTTTTTTGATTTTTTGATTTCCAACACATTCTATCACATAAAGTAATGATGAAATTTTTCAATTTTAGCTGAACTCCACCCCCTTTTTCCTTTTTTTTCAAAACTAGTTTTCAAGATAAGAATCCATGCAAACTAAATGCATTTAATCTAATATGGATGCAGCTAGTTGTCACTATTCAGAATTAGGAAGCTTATTTTCATCATTGAGCAATTTTGAAAGCTGAAATTGGCATAATCATCACTGGTTCAACCATGATGATATGAATACCTTTTTCTTTCCGTGTTGTGTGCCTAATGTTGATACAACTGTCACTGGTTGGATTCAACCATGAGAGTCTGAATACCGCTTTCGTCGGATTCAATGTTGCAAGTGGATTTTGGCATTATGATATTGAACATCAAAATATCCAAGGTATCTTATTGCGTGAACAAACATAGATCTTGGTCTTGCCATATACACATGTCCTCGATGATTCTTTGATGATCATGTCATTAGAAAAATAATACATATTTTAAAACCTTGATCTTAAGACACTCATGTAGAAATCAATAAAGTATCATGCTTTTGTCATTGCTTATTTGGTCCAAGACTTTATCGATTTACTAAAAAGACATGATTTCACCAATCAAGTAATCACTTAGAAAAAATTTGTTGTATTTTTCAAATCCATATTTCAAGTATAGTTCCATCCATTTCATATTTGATTGCTCATTTTAATCCTGATAAAGGGTAAATTCATTGTGAGATCAGGGATCAAAAGTTTTCTTCGTCGAATCAATATTATGATTTAGGATTTGGATCAATCGTCTAGGTGTTTGCTCATGATTTGATGCATTGATTTGTGTCAATTGATGTCTGTTTGATTAATCCTCCTCACTTTTAGAATAGATTTGCCTCCAATTTGATGTTATTGCATTATTGCATTTGGACACTTTTCATATCTATGATGAAAGCTTTAAGTATTTGCAAATGCAATTCTCTGGTTTTATTATGCAATTTGTACAAATGTTGGCAAATGCAATATTTACAAGGTTGACTAGGCCTGAGACTTGACTTGAATTTCAATGGTGCCTATTTACCAAGTTTTCACCGATTGAATTTATTTCTCTTTTTCTCTTTTTATTCTTTTTTTTGCTACCAAGGTGCCTATTTGCTAGGTTTTCACCCAGGCACTTTTCTTCATTTTTCAATTTTTTTTGTATTTTTCCCTTTTCAATTTTTTTTTGTTTTATCATTAAGGCACCTATTTGCTAGGTTTTCACCAAGAAAAAATCTTTTTGATTATCAATTTTGAATGTTTTTGGATTTCTTCATGCTCAATTTTCCACTGTTTTTGAACTTTTATGCATTTCTGATTTTTTCTTTCTTTTCTATTTTTCCATGTTTTTGAATATTTTCAGGATCACTTTTGACTATATACAGGGATAACTTTAAGGAACCCCCCCCCTCTTGAAAAGTATAAAATTGTGGCGAATCACATGTGTTTTGGGGGGAAAATTTTTAATAGTGATGGTGAATTATGTATCAAAATATGGATATTTGGTGGTGAATTTTTTAATCATGTGTACAATTTTTATAAAAAAATGACGACTATAATTTTGTTTTTAATAAAATTATTAATATCGATGGCGAATTATGTTTCAAAATATGGATATTGGTTGGCGAATATTTTAATAACGGATACCATTTTTATAATAATATGGCGAAACTATTTTCCAAATATGTGAATTAATCTATTTGTCATGGCGAATGGTTTTCAAAAATTTATAGTTGGTATGGCGATTGAATAATTGGAAATTTGAAGAATGACGTGTGATGATTCCGAAGAGAGTTTTCACTAAAGGATTTATCGCACCACATTCCCTCCGAAATGCACCTTCCACAGTTCATCTCTGTTAATCCAATGGTTGTGATTTGATGTTGAAGTTGCATTGGGTCCCACTCCCATCACTATGACCATTGATGTCACAGACTCAAATGACACACGTCCATTCGATTACAACATATCAACGACCAATGTTGAATTTCGGGCCTATTGTTGGTCTTCATAACATATACGAAAAACTCTCGGCGGAATCATGACACGTGGTATAACACGACGTGTCATACCACGTGTCATGATTCCGCCAAGAGTTTTTTGTATATGTTATGAAGACCAACAATACATGTCATACCAAATGTCATGATTCCGCCGAGACTTTTCCGTAAATATTATGAGGACCAACAAAAGGCCCAAAATTTGAATTTGGCCATTGATATGTTGTAATCGAATGGATGTGTAACACTATAATATTAGATAGAAATATTAGAATTCTTTTGGCAAATTCGATAATATTAGATAGAAATATTAATTAATGGTGATGAGTACATTGAGTAGATGAGTCATGACATCAATTAAAGTAATGTGCATTGTGAATTAATGGTTTCTTTGATGGCACCTTTCAATTTCACTGACCGATATGTGTGACAGTGACATCATATACCTTGATAGATTAATGCCTCAAAGTTAAGGCTTGAATGAAAATGTCATATCATATAAGGACATTTTTTTCTGACCATTTGACGGTCTTAAATCAATGGTAAAGCTTCATTTCTTGCCACCATTTCATAGTAACATACTTTGTTTATTGTTTCTATGGAGTGGGCACAGGTTTTAAGGTTTTTTAAAAATAAAGAAATTTTATGTCCACCTGCGTGGCGCAATCCTTTCAGCCTTCGTTATTACCAAGATAGAAAATGTCTTATCATAAGTGTTGTTTCCAATTCCACCTAGTGTTGCATTAAATATGAAAGATTTAGTGATTTTTGGACAGTTACCATTCATCTTATGATTTAATTAGATCTTTAGGGGAATGATTTTCAATCAAGACTTATAAATAGATCGATCTATGCTCGTTAATTTACGATTGTGAAAGCATATTTGTGAGAATAGTCTGTGTCGTGTGAATGGACACTCCAATTCATTTGAGATGCACTGCCTTGGAGGATCAAAAAGACTTTTTGGGCCTGGTCACAGACCCAATCCTAGCGTCTATTGCTACAGAGTTGGGAGCCTTCACCAAGGAGGCTATAAGGATGGTGCTCAGTCGTGAATTTTTGGAGAGTGAAAATCAGTATAGACTCACTACTGACATTTCATCTCGGTTCTTGGCTTCTCTGTTGGACCTGGGGGGAAAAGGTGGATATGATCATGCTTCTGAGGAAACTTTTCAAAGAAGAATACCTTGACGATGATGTGCATGTTGTCGTATTTTTAGAAATTGGGGTTGGAATTTCTTGGGCAAATGATTTGCCTAAGATTCTAGAACCAGGAGTAGTTGTTCCCGGGCAACCATTCCTACTGAACCTTGATGTTGAGCAGCTCACATGTCATCGGAAGTGGGCACAAATTGGGAGGGATTTCCTCCGAAAGTGGCACCTACTGGATGAACTCGGGGACTATATGTGGCTAGAAGAATTCATCGACATTATCCTCTCTAAAGACTTCCACACATAAGTCTGAAGGAAGGGATCCTCAACCGGATAGTCTGTGATTCTATGTAGTCTCTACTCTCTAGTCCTTCTACTATGTCTCCCTATGGTGGTAGATAGCTTACCACTGGTAGTACCTTACCAGGGTTTTTGAAATGATATAAATTGTAATCACATATGTTAAAAAATATAATATGAAAATGTTATAAGAATTTCGAAGTGCTATTGCATTTTTTTTGTTTTGATTATAAGAATCGTTAATATATATGGTCTATGGGCATATTTGAATTGTAATGAAATTTTGCCATATATAATATAAAAAATTTGCGTTGCACTATTGTTTCATGCAATAATTAAATGTTTCAAAATTTTATCATTTCTGGTTCAAATTTCATGGATAAGCTATTCTAAGTGAATATAGTTAATAATTAATATTCATTAGTGTGTGTTAAATTATTAATATTTTAAAATCATGACAATCATTGGATTACGAGAGATGAATGATTGAAGTTGTATTTCGAAAGAACTATGGGTTTCAAAAAGTTTTTCTGAAAACTCACTCCGGAAACATGACACATAGTATGTCATTGACGTGTAATTCATCGAAAAGATTAACAGTTACGTGTAGTATGTTTTAGAAAGATTACGTTACAACTTACACGTGTTTTAGAAAGATTATATACCATTACATTTAACGAAAGGTTTTTAACCTTTTCTTTTTAAAAACCTATCAACTCGTAGCAGCAGAGCTAAAAAGAACTGTTGAATCGTCGCCAAAGATTTTGAGACTGTAATTTGTGAGAGCCTTAGCCATTCTAACTTATATCTATCCTAATTTAAAAGTTTAATTTCAGGTAAGTTTAACTTGATTTTGAAATTTTAATTCTTACATGTACAATTGGGGTTTTAGTAAATATCTATGAATCTGTGTTTTTTCATTCTTCTGAAGAACAATGGGGAAAGCGAAAACTCAAGTTGATGGGAAACCTTTAATAGACTGTAGAAAACTAGTAGAAATCCCTAGTTTCACTTATGAGTATCATGATGTTTATGATCCTGTTATCGACGGTGAAAAGAGAGTTATAGAAATTAAACATTCATTGTGTAGTAAGGCAACTGGGCCAAAGAGGTGTGATTTTATAAAATTTAACCCAGCGGTAGGTGTAGAAACAAATAAAGTTGCTTCGTGGGATGTTGGTTTGGGACACATGTTGTTACCCGAAGTTTTCCCTTGATTAGAAATTGTCTTCATTTGTGCAAAAAGTTATGATGAATAAAGAACAACAATTGTGAATAAAAAAAATCAGGAAGAAATTTTATCAATAACCCAGGAAGAATTTCACAGTTTGCTAGACCTAGGGTTTGACCGACAAAACTGTAATGTCCCTATTGACCTGGGAAAACTGGTAGAGCAATATGAGACAGTCTCTCCAAATGCAAAAGATTCATTTATAAGGGGTCTAATAGTTCCAGAGGCAAAGACTTCATTGGGTGAGAACCATAAGCCTCCTTATGATTTTAACATTTTTGTGCCATGGGTTCAGGATTCTATATCCTCACTAGCATTTTGCGTGGGACTAGAAAACAATAGGGAAGTGGGTGCCAACATTCTTCAATTCATTTGGGATATCCATTGTGACAATAAACCAGTAAGATATAATTTTGTTGGACATGTGGTTCAATCAATGTAAGAACAATTAGCATTGATTAAAAGAGGCAATTCTAAGACATTTAGGTTCACAACCTACTTGTGCTATCTCCTGCTAGCCAAGCATGCGGCAATATTAATGAGCAATAGCAACAAGCTTGAAATTCATAGGGGGACAGGTACTCCAATATATAACTGGACACATCATATAAGAATGTATGATAACAAAAGGAATTACAGTAATTTTGTAGACTTCTTTTTGGCACCATTGTACAAAAAAATAACAAGCACTCCAATGCCCAGATTGTCTACTTCATGTAGGGATTGCATCCAACTTGGAAGCAAAATTCAATTGGCTGACTGGTACTTAATGGAAGATTACACTGTGCTAAGGTTTTACGGATCAGAATTGCAACCCCACAAACTTCCAATGCATGTGACAGATAGGGTGTTTGCAGTAGAATATGTAGTACAACTAGAGAGCACAGATAGACTCTTCACTAGCCAATCGAAGAAGAGCATATTCCCTTCCTTACCTTTCTTAATTGGAGGGTTGACATTTGAGAGAAAGACATTCAAAGTGGCAAATTTTTTTATAGATATTTTTCAATTTGATTTAGAGTGATACTGGAAGTATGATCCACTTAACGTCATTCAAACAATGCTTGTTGCTAATAAGAACTCTGCAAACTTATTTCAACATGAAAGTAAACCATTGCTAGAGAGGTTGAAAAATAAGGATAGATGGGATGACGTTACAAAAGAGATGGAGAAACTTACCGCTGAGGAAAAAATTTCAGTTCAACAGTTGTCATAAAAAATTATGACAACAATAAACCAAGGCATTGTACAACCGTGTGCTAAAATGTTGTCACACTTCTATGAGTCGTTATATCCAAGATTACTCAAGAATGAGGTCTCAAATGGTGACTCATAGCTCTCTATTCATGGAGTGCAAGGGTTTGTAATGGAGGCCCTCAAATTAGACCTAGTTTGTGCCAATGAAAGTACACCATAAAATGAGAGATTCAAAGAGGAAAAACAAGAATGCTAGTCTCCATGATCATCAAGTATGCATGCAAATGAAAATGAAAGCTATTCTATATGATAAAAATGTATGAAAGCAAACTAATCTATGAAAGGAAATGCTTATGCAAGATTAATCTATGAAAGGAAATATGAATCTAATCTAATATCCAAATGCAAGAATTAATCTAAATGGATTGCCATGGAAGCATGAGAGAAGAAGACAAGAAAAGAGAAGTTGCAATATCCAAGCTCAAGTGCTCAAGAATCTTCTCCAAAGTTGCTCTCCAAACCTGCAACATAACAATACTTAAAACCTAGATGTCTCCAAATGAGAAGGAGAAGGCTCCTTATAAAGGAAAGTAGATGGTCAAGATTAAGAGGCAAAAAGAAATGAGCAATGGTGGAGATTAAATCTTGGTTGATCCATGTGCTCAAGATTCTTTAAGATGCAAAAAAATGAAAAAATCCCACCACTTAAAAGTATGTGCATTCAAAGTGGAGAGAAAAAGGGATTTTTATTTATTTTTATTTCCTTTTTCAACACAAAGAGAGATTTAAGTGGAAATTTTATTAAAAGAGGAATTTTATTTTAATAAAATAATTTTATTTAATTAAAAGGGAAGTTTTTCTCTTAATTAAATGAGGCTTAGGATAAAATGATCAAACTTTAGGAAATATTAAAATAATTTAATTAATTACGATTTGATCAAAGAAATTGATTTGAATTAAAAATATTACAAGGCATTGATTCAGGAAATTGATAAATTGATTAATGGGGACCCAAAGTATAGGCGACCATTTTAGGGTGCATACAATTGCCCCTCTTTGGGTAATGTGTGATCTTCATGGGAACACATGTAGTCAAAGAATGAAGTTGAAATGTGAGATCGATTCATGATCACAAAACAACCCAGACGTGTGATCGACGGACGGGAACACACCAGGACAAAGATAAGATGCTTGAAAAAAGACAAGGCCAACACCCCTGTAAATAGGTAATTGTCAAGTCTCAAGTAAGGTTTAATTGATAGGTTTGATGAAGTTGAATCAAGGATTGAAGTTTGATAGGTACTACCCCCTCATGATCAAAATCGAAATGAGATAGAGGAGAAATAGTAAATTGATAAATTTGATCAAATTGAACTAAAGATAAGGTTCTTGATGTAAGATGAAAGATATAAGGATCACAGAACCAAGGTAGATCATCAAGAAAGATTATGCCCCAAGGTTGAATTAGAAGAAAAGAAGTGGGGTGAAAGCGAATGGAAGAGAGAAGTTTGGAAGAGGTGAAAAGAAATGAAGATAAGGAAGAGAATTTGCCTCAAGAAAGAGGATGCCTCAAAATAAATCAACTGTTTAAGATAGGAAATTTCGATTGAGATCATGAAAGAAGATAAGGAAATGGAGATCAAAACGTGACCACAATTGATTAAAAGTCTAAAAGAAAGATGAAGGAAAACCCTCTCAAAATCTTAATGCAGCCTAAAAATGCATATTAACATGAATTCTAACGATGCAAGCTACATGAAAATGCAAAGGTGTACTTGCAATAGAGCAACTGTAACATAGGATTTTGTGTTCATCAATCATTAGAGAATGTTAAGGAACTTATTTTTATCATTGGGCCATTATTAACGGACATCAAAAAATCACACAATCATCATTAGTCACAAGCGCAACTATGAAGATATGAATGTGATTGATATCGGATTGGAATGTGGAAAGATTCTAACATAAGCATCAAAGACATAAAGGTCAAGATGACTTCAATTTTAGCTTACCCAATTTAATGTAGCAAAACCATTCTCACATCAAGGCATAAGTGTCGGGATGACTTCGATGTTAGCTTACCCAATTTAATGTAGCAAAACCATGCTTGCATCAAGGCATAGATGCTAGGATGACCACAAGAACGATTGTGCAAAAATAGTCAAGGATGATGCTTCAAATCTCCTATGTGTTTCAAGGGAACAACAAGAGACACTCAAGAGCTTCAAGACCACACCCACAAGCAGAAAGAAAATAAAATCATGCCCCATGCCCCAAGTCCTCTAGTTATGCATCCCAGAGAGACTTATTAGACAAGGACACTCAATGAAAATCAATAACAGTCAGCACACAAAGAAAATATCATCACATATCTCAAGCATTAAGTGTTGCATTTAAAAATTAAGTGTGTTCACTGATACTGAGTTTCGAGGATAAGGATCAAATGCTTGCAAGCAGGTAAGATCACATGACAAAACTAGGTAAGACCAAACCAATAAGTGTTGAGAAACACTCGATGCCAAGGGTTGTGTTGAAAAAAACAATTGGGGTGGTGTTGAAAAACACCATTTTTGAGGTGTCCTAAAGGCTAATGCATCCAAGATACCAAAGCCAACACAGTTATACCCCTAGACAAAGACAAAGACCAATTCCAAACCAAGGCAACAAGGACAAGACATGATGGAGAAAGGCTAAGTGTCGAGGACGCGTGCTAAGAAACAATGGTGCAAAGGCCTCAAGTAGCACCCATTTCTATGTTTTCACCACTTGGACTTTATTGCAATTTTTTTATTTTTTATTTTTTATTTTTATTTTTTAAAATATTTTTCAAGACTTTATATGCTTTTTAGGATTTTTTTCAGCATCATATATGAATTTTTTTTGGAATTTTTTCAGGATCAATAAATATGTACAGAGGATGCCCCCAGATAGAATTGGGATCAAACTCCCAAGAAAGATCACATCGTGTAGTCCCAATGTCAAGCAAAGTGAAGGACAAGAGGGATTAGCAAGTTGTGGAAGAGATGGAAGACAAGAGAATGAAGGAGAATGAAGGGAAGAAATCCTCAAAGGCAAACTCCTCAAGAGTACCCAAGCTAGGGAAAAAAATTTCATGTAAAGCACATTTGGACAAGCAATGAAAGGTCAACATAGGATAAGTCACAAAAGCATAATGCAAAAGAAGGAAAGGATGCAGTCCAAAGGAGTAGACATGTCAAGAGGCTTTATAGCATCGTGTTTTACTCTTTTTATTAGATCAAGACCAAAGGGGAAAAGGATAGCGAAATGCTAGAATGAATGGAGGAAAACAAATATGAAGGCTAAACATGAATGGAATGAAAGCAAGATCATCGTAAGATAGCTCACAAGATAGCCAAATGTTCGTGTATAGGTCAACATTGTCAAGATCAAAGAGAGAAGACAGAATGGATGAAAAATGTACAAGAACTACACATGATACTTGATTGCCAAGTTTTCATCACGGTACTTATCCAAGGTGCCACAAGGAAGTGGTTTTCACCATAGGATGAATTTATTTCTCTTTACTTTTTCTACCAAGGCACCTGTTTCCAGGTTTCCACCAAGGCACATTTTTAATTTTTTAATTTTTCTATTTTTTTTATTTTTTTGGAAGAAGGCAAGCTTTTTAGATAATGCTCCTTCAAAGGATAAACCATGATATGCCAAGGATTCAAAATGATATGCTCAAAGATGTTGATAGGGAAATGAAGATGGAAAAGAAAAATGGAGGATAAGGTTTTATGTAAATCAAGTGAGGTTGGAAGATAGGAGGAATAGGCAAATGAGGAAAAATGATAGAAGGTAGAAGGATAATGAATGGAAAGACTGTGAAAGGGTAGATGGAAATGAAGGAAAGATCAACATCAACACACACCTTGAAGGGTGGCGAGAGGATGGAGGAAATGGGAATGAAGGAATACGTGAAAGAATATGGTGAATGGATAGCAGAGGTTGCGGTTTAGGCACATGGAATGGAAAAATGTTTTTGGAAGAAGATGAAGTGGAAGCCTTTGGAAGCTTGAATGTCAACTTCACTTGTTGCTCAACATTAGACTCTTTCAAGAGAGACTTTGGAATCTAGATAGCCATAGGTTTTTCATTTCTTTTTAATGATTTAGAGAGAATATCTTCAATGATGGATTTTGGAACCCATACTTGTCTTGTAGTTTTCTTCTTAGATATCTCTTTTGACTTTATGCCTCCATGTCGATTAGAGGAGACATGGTGATCTTTTTTTGATGGATTATTGTATTGCTTCTTTATCTTGTATTGAACATTCAAGTTACTTCCAAAAGACTTGGGACTTGTGGAAAAAAGAGGATATGATTGGTTTAGATGGGTGGGTGGATGAAAAGGATTCAAGTGTATGCATCTATGTTGATCTTGAGGAAAGATAGGAGATGGAGGGACGTAAGGACCCAAGATGGATGATGAATTAGGAGAGTTGGGAGGGGAAAGTGAAGGGACATAAGGGCCCAAGATAGAAGGAAGATGTGAAGCCTTTAGTATTGGTGGAGGAGGTCCAAGGATAGACGTGGAAGATACAAAAGGATAATCAATAATTTCATCAACATCTATATGAAAACCAAGGACATTAGCATATTTAGAGTGAGCATTAGGATTTACAGTAGGATCATGAACATCTTGAATTGGATCAAATTCTTTGATAGGATTGTTCGAAGCTTGAAAAGACTTAGGAAGAGTAGAAAGTGGAAGCGAACATGGAGTGGTAGAACAAGATGGAAGACTTTGATCTTGACAAGGAGCTTTGGATAGCATAAGCGTATAATTTTTCTCTTGATTTTCAATAGGCTTAACATCGGAAGTAACAACACTATTTTTAATAACCTTAATCAAAGTATCATCTTTGGAAAGCGCAAGTGTAGTAAGGTTATTTTGATTGTCAATAATCTCAACGGTGTAAGTAGTAGCTTGATCTTGCTTAGGAGAAGAATTAAGACATGGTGGAATGAATAAGAAAGGGCGTAGAGGATCAAAAGAACCATGAAATGGATAAGAGACATCATGAAAAGGATTGGATGACACGGAGGGTTCTTGATCTTGATCATTCTTTATGTTCTTTTCTTTATCATTTTTAGAGTCCTTTTGACATGGAGCCACTTCTAAGGACAAGGAAGCATGTTGGAATTGTATGGAAGACTTTGGAAGAGATGGTGAAGGGCTAGTTGAAGTAGGCATTATAGCGTATAAAGGCTTAGGCTCTTTAGGTTTAGCATTATTGAAAGTATTTGCAGCCAAGTGAAGGTTAGCTTGGGTTTCTTTAAGAGGTAGCCCTTGAGAATAACTATAGGGAACCACATGAAAAGTATCAGGACCTTTGTTGGATGAAGGATTTGTGAAAGATTTGAAAGACTTGGAAGCTTTAGGAAATGTATGGGTATTGGAGGAAGTAGGGGATGGAAGGGAACCATCACAAGACAAAGGTACATCATTAACATAATCTTGCTCGAGAGTGGAATCTTTATTTTTAGCATAAGAGTTCTTAGAGGAGATATTCTTATAGTATTTACATTTAAAATTAGCGCAGAAAGCTTTCTATTCCTCAATATAAGTTGATGTATCATATAGGTATTGTTCACAAAAATTATCAAAGTCTCTTTCAAAATCATAATCATATGGAGCACCATCACGATCTATCCAATGTGACGACCCATTTCCAATAAGCATGAGCACATGACTAGGAGGACTCTTAGGAATAGAGGTGTCATAGGTATCACTACATTGTCCATCATCATAGTCATCAAAGATGGGCATGTCACTCTTTGTGGAAGAGGTATCACAAGGATTGTCACGCTGCTTATTATGGTATGTCTTGAGAAGAGAAGTAAGACTCTTGGGAGAAGTAGAAGAGGAATGAGATCATGAAGAAGAGGAAAGTGAAGACCTAGTGGAGGAAGAAGACTTGGATAATGAGGAATGCGAATAATGTCTAGAAGAGTCATGGTAAGACTTGGAAGATGAGGAAGGATGAGAAGGCTTAGAACATGAAAAATGTTTGGAAGAAGGAGGTCGTGACATGATCATGTCTATTATCCTAGCAAAGACATCTGATTCATTTAACTTTTATTTTATTTTTGTCTTAAGTTTATCACCTGTGCCACATCTAGAAGGACTATTGGAGGAATAAAACTCTTCGAATTGAGCAATGAGTTTAAGATCATCTATTTTCAAGAGAGGTTCCATAACAAGATAGTTGAAATTCATAGTTTTGGAAGAGGATGAATCAAGCATGGAAGTGACAAAAGATATGAATAGAAGAAGGTGGACTAGATAATAAGAGGAAAATAATCAAGAAGACGTGAAGAGTTAGGAAGAAGAGGAAGAAGTGTGAAGGAAGAAGAGAAAGGATGGAAATGGGAGACTAGGAAGACATGAGAGATGTGGAAGAAAGAAGACCAAGAGTTATTTTGTGCAACTTGATACCATTTAAGTTTGTTTGGATGTTGAGCAACATGTCATAGCACTTTTGGAGAGATGTTTGAAATTTTTATCACTTGAGAACTCAGATTTGTTCATTTTAATTGATCACATAAATACATCAACAAATTTTCATCATTGATCAAGCACATAAGACAACAATCAAGGAGTTCAAGCAAGCAAATGTTTTAAAATAATGAGCAAGGGGAAAAGAAACCTTGCACATGAACAAGAATAGTGACTCAGTATGCTACTTCCTAAAGATGCTATTTGTGTATGTTCTCAAAATATTTTTCCAATCACGCACATAGTCCTAGAAAATAAAAATTTGGTTGCACTATGGTTCTTAGTAATGGTTTGACTCTGCAACTTTTGCAATTTCAAGAGGGCGAACTCCAATCCAGGCGCACCAGGGTTTTGACACATTCCAAAAATTTAATCAATCAGAGATGCTGAGGAAATCTAACAGCCCAACAAGAAACTACACCCGTGGAGATTTCTTCCACAAGGACATTTGTATAGCAGTTGTTACTACAATGGGGAAAATGGCTATTACCGCTTGAGGTTCTGTCGACATGGTTGACCCAATAAAGGGAATGTCCACTATGGTTAACCGTCTCTAACAAGGTGACTCACAAAAAGGACCACATGGGGACTTGGTTTAGATTCAAGGATCTGAGTTTCTGGTACTACCCAAAAAGGGAGTAGAGCATAATCCTCTAGCCTCTTCACTTCACCCAAACATAGCAAGCAATTTTATTGACACTCTAAGATTAAAACCACCTCACCAAAGTTCATGATGTCAACAACAATGTCTACCGAGCTCTCTAAATGAGACCAAGAGAGAACGTACTAATCAATGTTGAAGACTAAACCAAGTAAGACCATGAGATAGTAACAATATCCTTCCCTACCTACAAAGGGTTCTATTGTTAAGAAGAGTTTCAAAAAAAACCCACTCTCTCAAGAATGCCACAAATAGTCTTCATAGGGCCTAATTACTATGTGAAACACATATGCAAGAAAGTGAATCTATATTGTTCTTAGAGCCCAAAATTGAAGTGTGATCTATGAAAGCAATAAACACTCAAGCTAGACACATGAGATTCATTTTAAGCCCAAAATCCAAATGTTATAGAGATTATAGCAACTCACCTTAGGTCCAAAGATTTGCAATCCAATGCTATGCTGCCTCAGCAATCAGAATCAAGGAAACAAACCATAGAAAGCATTAATGTTAGAAAACAATAATTAAAACTAGCAAATCTAGAAATTTAGATCTCTATCGTCAGAATATCGCGCGAGAAAACACAGAGCCACGCGTGAAAACATAGAAAGTTCATGCGAGAAAACACAGAAAGTTTGCGCAAGAAAACACAGAACCGCGCGTGAAAACATAGAAAGTTCACGCGAGAAAATATAGAGCCGCACTTGAAAACATAGAAAGTTTGTGTGTAAAAACACAGAACCGCACGTGAAAACACAAAAAGTTCACATGAGAAAACATAGAGCCGCACGCGAAAACACAAAAAGTTTGTGTGAGAAAACATAGAACCGCGCGTGAAAACACATAATCTCACACGAGAATTCATATCAAGGATGTGTGGAAGTACGGACAATGCACAAAAATCTTCAGAAAAATAAAATTAAATAATATGAGGCAAGAAATGAAATTTTCTACCCCGCGGTGGGCGCCAAAAATGTGTGTTAAAATGTTGTCACACTTCTATGAATCATTATATCCAAGATTACTCAAGAATGAGGTCTCAAATGGTGACTCATAGCTCTCTATTCATGGAGTGCAAGGGTTTGTAATGGAGGCCCTCAGATTAGACCTAGTTTGTGCCCATGCAAGTACACCATAAAATGAGAGATTCAAAGAGGAAAAGCAAGAATTCTAGTCTCCATGATCATCAAGTATGCATGCAAATGAAAATGAAAGCTATTCTATATGATAACAATGCATGAAAGAAAACTAATCTATGAAAGGAAATGCTTATGCAAGATTAATCTATGAAAGGAATTATAAATCTAATCTAATATGCAAATGCGAGAATTAATCTAAATGGATTTCCATGGAAGCATGAGAGAAGAAGATAAGAAAAGAGAAGTTGCAATATCCAAGCTCAAGTGCTCAAGAATCTTTTCCAAAGTTGTTCTCCAAACCTGCAGCATAACAATACTTGAAACCTAGATGTCTCCAAATGAGAAGGAGAAGACTCCTTTTAAAGGAAACGCAGATGGTCAAGATTAAGAGGCAAAAAGAAATGAGCAACGGTGGAGATTAAATCTTGGTTGATCCATGTGCTCAAGATTCTTTAAGATGCAAAAAGATGAAAAAGGCCCACCACTTAAAAGTATGTGCATTCAAAGTGGAGAGAAAAAGGGATTTTTATTTATTTTTATTTCCTTTTTCAACACAAAGAGAGATTTAAGTGGGGATTTTATTAAAAGAGAAATTTTATTTTAATAAATGATTTTATTTAATTAAAAGGGAATTTTTTCTCTTAATTAAATGAGGCTTAGGATAAAATGATCAAACCTTAGGAAATATTAAAATAATTTAATTAATTACGATTTGATCAAAGAAATTAATTTGAATTGAAAATATTGCAAGGCATTGATTCAGGAAATTGATAAATTGATGAATGGGGCTCCAAAGTCTAGGCGACCATTTTAGAGTGCATACGACAGCCTAGGATGTCCTACAATTTCTACAAAAAAATTGTTAATCCATCAAACATAAAAATACCAAAGAGAATAGCAGAAGCTTGTAAGGATAGAAAATGGACTAGAATGAAATTGGATGATTTTTGCAGTATGAGAAAGGATCTTGGTGAACCAAAGACCAGTGAAGATCTAGATGAAATAGATGAGGATATAGAGTTTAGAAAATTATGGAATTTGGAGCATCCTAACATGGCATATGATAGTGAGGATGATAATCAAGACATTGAGGATGATAATCCACCAAGTGCATTTACTCTAGGCCAGAGTGGAACTAGCCAGGACCGAAAAAAAGTATATAGAAAAGGGTCAGACATTGTGGAAAAAATGGGTTATAAAGGTGGTGGTTTGGGTCCCACAAGAGAAGGCGTCTGGAATACAATTCAGACAGAAAAAATTGCTGATGATTGTGGTGCAGGCCTTGGGTTTGAATCTACTAGTATTGCTACTAGGTCTGGTAGTTGCACTGGTGCTAGTGGGATTGGGAAACTTATACAACAAGTTCTCTCTCTAAAGAGGCCAGTAGAATCAACACAGAATCCCATAGTAGAAGATAGTGTCAAGAAGCAAAAGCTTTCCCCTTCCAGAAGAACACCGACAACAATGTCATACGGTCATAAACAACTATTTGTAGTTTCAGGTTTAGCAAAACCCTCTAGAAGTTTAAATCCTCAAAGAGCATTAGTTAGATCAACAGGCATTGCAAGCTCTGCCTCTAGTTCACCTTTCAAACATTCAAATCCTTTTGCAACACCAGATTTTCATTTCAATGATTTCTATAATAAATTTGTAGAAACAATAACCAAGAATAAGGAAATACAGAAGACCATGAAGACTGGTGCCCTTAATGTAGCTGTATAGGAACAACCTGCATCCAACAGGGTTTTACCAACATATGACCCAAAAAGAGACATGATGGAGTTCATGGTTTCTATTCCACCAAATAAAGATGGAAACCCACTAGAGAGTTAGATAGATCCATCTGAATTTCAAGTTAGAACTCTCCAAATGGATTTTACCAAAGTTAAAAGTGTGGACAAAATCAATGTGTCAAAGTCTACAAACCAAGTGGTCTACAGTGTACTACTAAAGCTAGAAAGAGAGAAAAGAAGGCTCGAGAAAAATATAGAAAAGTTATAGGAAGACATTGGCAATGAAAAAGCAAAGAGGAAAGCTTCATAGAACAGTTTGAAAGAATTACAAAAAAAGATTAAAAAATTGACCTCTACATCAGTATATATAGAGCAGGAACATGCGGAGGCAGTAGTGAAGGAACAAGAGTAGGCAGAGCTGAAGGAACTGAGGGGAAAATTGGAAGAAATTAGTAAAAAGCTAGAGGAAGAAAGAGTCAGTTCAGAAAAGTTATTTAAAACAGTGGAGAGTAATGCTGCCTCCAACCAGGAATTGCAAAAGCAATTGGACTCTAAGGTGGATAAAGCCAATCATTGGGAACACAAAGTAGTGGAAGAGAAAAATAATTGTGAAGAAATGGCAGAAGAACTAAAGAAGGCCAATAATATAATTCAAACTTTAACAAATACTAATAATAATTTAGTGAAGATTGCAAAAGAACACATTTGGGGCCAAATATTGGTGATGTGTAATAGCTTGTATGAGTGGTTTGAATTGCTTCAAAGTATGAGAGTATGTTATTTGAAGCTCCATAAGAACATTGAACAGGACATGGATGTTGTCAAGAAAGAAAAGAAAGCAAAAGATATTATGCAACAACTCTACAGTAAGAGTGATAGTTATCTATCAAACAAAGGAATTAGCAACTGCCTTGATGCCTCAGTAAAGTTATCAAGTATCATTCAAAAATGTGAGAAGCTATGGGAAGCACAAGAATTGGATGACAAAGCTCAGTAGAAGATCATAAAGATGGAACAAATGAAAGCGAATATGGAAAGTCTTGGTTTGCCTAAGGGATTTGACACAAGTAACTTCATTGGAAGAGAAAATTACAAAATAAAGTTGCATGACAAAATAAATATTGATTTACGCTTTCTTCCTACAGACATATCTCCTGATACATTCATGGATTTCATCAAACCAATGAGAACTTTGAATGGATTTTTAGAAGCAACAGTGCAAGTCACACTTCCAAATATGAATTGCTAACAAAGTTGCAGGAGTGTGACTATACTATGAACCAAATTGCTCTACCATCAAAGGATGTTTGGACTGGCCTAGAAAGATTGCTCTAAATTTTGAACTACTGTAAATTGTAATATATTGCAAATGAATAAAAAACAAATTGAACTACTGTAAATTGTAATATATTACAAATGAATACAAAACAAATTGTGCTCTATCTAATTTTCATGTTTTCCAATTCAATGTATGTTGAGTTACTCTATTTTATTCAGTTATTCTTAGGTGATTTACTCTGTTATATGCTATTGGAATACAAAATTTCATTCAAGAATTTCAAATTCAAATATGAATGATCATTGATGATACGATACAAAGTTACAAACTACACTCTACAGTAATAATACATTCTTGCTTTTCTAAAATGAACATTGAATGATAGCCACAGGATATAGTAGTTAATAAGTTCAAAAAATACGTATTGATTGCTACTGCTAATTTAGCAAAAATTTCCTAAATTTGCCAATTCATCTCTGCGTTGTCATCATCATCCAATTCTGGTATTCCAGTTTCTTCATTTTTTTCTTCATTTTCATTTGTGTCTTCTTCACTCTGAGTCTGACCTCTGCTTCTATGACTCCCATCGCCACTTATACTTGTCCCACTCAGAGTCACTATCGGAGATTGGTTAATGGTGTTTCCCAAACCTCTTCTTTTGCATCTTTTCTTCCAAATTTCCATTGCTTTTTGATAAGGAAAAGTATTGACATCATACCTAGATGTGTAGACCCTCAAGCATGATTCCAAATTCTTGTCTAGTTTGTTTCTTAGCTTTGATTTTATGAAGCCCAAAGCACTGAAAACTCTCTCATCCTCCACTAAAACCAATATCATGGTCTGACATAGATTAGCAAGCTTGAAGAACTCTGAAATTTCTTCATGCAACATTGTGCTCTATTTTAGTTCTGTCCAAAGCCTTGTTAGCGAGCCCTCTTCATGTGGGTTATGCATTAATTGATATTGATGCTTCATAGTCTTTGCAAAAGTGCCTGATTGTTGTCTAAGAAGACCCTGATCTAAAATTCCATTGATAGTCACCCCATTGAATTCTACAGATTTGCAAAATTCCTTTATCAAAGTCATCATCCTATTACGATAATCTTCCTTAGAGTTTAAGGTCCAATATTGAGGAAACACAATTGCCATGGCCTCAAGCAGTTGTTCATATGGGAATCAGGATCTTATTTCAGAGGAAACTTTATAGGCTATGTCCCTTGCATTACCTTCTATAGACTCGATGATCTCGGTAAACTCTTCCCTTGTAACTCTTGTAGCTCTCTTCTTTGGGGCACTGTAGTACATTGGTATCTGAAATCCCCTTACACAAACACATAAATCCCCATTTTCAACAATCTTTATATAATTATCAAGATTGTCCAAATTTGTTAGTTTCTGCCAGTGATTAAATCTTTCATCAGATAAATTTAGGTCATTTCGATAGAGACTATCCAGGGCTTGGAATGACATTTTATGAAAGTAAGCATATTCTGCAATATACATGGCTCTTTGCTGGGCTTTTTTTCATAATGAACGTCATTTCTTCTAGCATGGGAAGAAGAGATGCTAAAGTCAAAAGTGTCTCTATATTTCTTAACCTCCGAAGTAGGTCGCCACATCTCTGATTTTCTGCATTGTCCTGATTTTCATACATCAGTCCAATCAAAGATTGATATTCAAAAAAAACTCGATGCGCTGGTCCATCCAAAGAGATCCATCTAGTATCAACATCTTTAAGAAGCTTGTTTCCATTAGTAATTCCATCAAAAAAGTGCTAAAATTCTCTAAAACATTTGGAACTTTGACAAAAATATGAGTACAACTCTCTTACTAAATCTTCAACCTTGTTTACTAAAGGGAACTTCTTCACAACTCTAAAAGCAAGATTCATCTTATGGGCCATACAGTGAATGCCAACAACATATGGTGAACAAGAAGCCTACATATTTGTGCAAAGACCATTCCTTTGACCTTGCATTACTGAAGCTCCATCAGCTCCAACACAGATCAACTTCTTCGCTATTGTCAATGCATCCATACCTCCATATTCAATTAAATGGCTCTTTACTAATTGAAATAAAGTTTTTGATGTCGCATTGTCCCTCAATTTTGCAAAAGCTAGTAGATGTGGTTGGTGGACATTATTATGTACATTATAAACATGCATGCATACCCATGATGTATTATCTATTGTCGTAACTTCATCTAAAGACAATGCAATAAAGGTTGACTCTTTTATTTTTCTCTGTACATCCTCTATTTCAACCTGGGCAATACAACTTGCCAATTCCCATCCACTGTTTATTGACCAATGAGTGACAAGATAGTTAGGAACTTTCAGAAAGTGTAACAAACCACTCATTTCAGGATAGTCTATCATTGGATTCCCTTTGCTCAAAATATGGAAAACATTACTTAATTGAACAGCTTTTTCGCATTCTTCTACTTCACTTGGTTTTGCAAAAATAGCATTAATAGAACCTTGAACTTCACCAGGCTTCATCTTAAATTTTTGAAACAAATAATATTCCTCAGCATTCCTTTTATGTTGACATTTCTCCTTTGTTTTATATCTTACCACTTTTATTTCCTTTCCATCAACAATTGAGGTTTCATAAACCTTACCAACATGTTTCTCTATGGTGTCTAGTTTAAGCTGCAACCACTTTTCCTTTTTATACTTCCAACTACAAATCATACATCTACATTCTACTGGTGGCTCACCTACAATTGGATTGTCCACAGGTTCAATGAATGGATACTTTGCCACCCAATCAAATATAAATCTCCTCGACATCTCCCATTGACAATCAATTTTTTCTTTTGATTTTCCTCTCCCTTTAGTGTTACTGTTAATTGAACCATCATCATCACCGAAGTCAATCAATTCATCCTGATACTAGTTATTTACGTGAAATTCTTCTTCAAGGCCATCTTCATCAGATATATCAAGTTTGGCAACTTCGTTACCAGATTTATTAGGCTCCCCAATTTGTTCATTAGACTCCTATATAGGTTGAGAACCTTCAAATTGTATAGGTTCCTCTGATGATGTACCTTCATCACTTTGACCAACACTATTGCGTCTGCCCATGCCAAAGTATGAAGATATATTTCTGCATTTTGTTGGCCTCTCTTGGAAATCTCCACCTTCAATAGTCCTCTTCCTGTTTAACTTTGACTATGACATCTCCAACAAATTATGGCTGCAATAAAATTTTACTTGAATAAGATACTATAGACTAGTAGTTGTTCGATACCGATCACAATTGTGAGATTAGAATCAACTAAATCTCTTGAAGTCTCCTTCTCTCTGGCATGTTTCAATAATGAAACTCATATCTCTTAAATAGACAACTACAAGTAAACCGTTTTCATATCAGCCATCAGATTTTACCTCATAATCTCCATCGTCCATTTTGGCGAAGGGGTTGATAGTTGCTTATGATAACAAATAATATTTGGTGAACCCCACGTAATTTCAAATAATTGACTGGGTGAATAGGGTGGTAATTTGGGACATGATTATGTATGATGCATGGCGAATTGGGTCCTAGTGCAAATAAGTTTTTTACTTCGGACAATGGGCCATTAGCGAATGTTGATCCTCCATAAATACACCAAATTTAATCTGTGGGGAATACAAGTAAAATAGTAAATAGAAATATGGGTGAAGAACCCGACTACGTTATGGAAATTACATAAAAATAGTGGTGAACAATCTGACCACTAGATGAGCATTTTATAAATCCGGGCAAACTAGTCAACCAGTATATGAGCATTTTTTTCGCCAATTTCGATCCGCCGATCGGGACATATTCGCCAATTGGTAAATAATCACCACTAAAAAATCCCCTGACTATATACAATAAGTAGGATGCTTCCTCATCTAATTTTATGATAGTCTTTCACTTTATACTCTTTCATCTTCTCTAGGTGTAAAACCTTTTTAGGTGTATGTTGTTGATGGGTTCTTTTAATTTCTCTCCATCACAGTCAACTAGTTTGTATGTACCCATTCCAAAAGAAGAAGTAATCACAAAAGGGCCTAGCCAATTTGTTTCCCATTTCCCTTTCTTCTCTCTTTCTGCTTGATTTTTAGGGTTTTCTCTCAATACCAAATCACCTATTTGGAATGTCCTTGGTTTGATGTGTCTATTGTAATTTCTCGACATTTGATTCTGATAAACTTTAAGATGATCAAAGGCTTGTTGTTTTCTTTCATCCAACAACTCCAATTCTTGCAGTCTAGCAACCCTATAGTCTTCTTCACTTAGCAATCCATGTAGTGAAACTCTTAAGGATGGAATTTCAACCTCTAAAGGTAATACCGCTTTAGTTCCATAAACCAATGAAAATGGTGTAGCTCCTGTTGGTGCTCTCACACTTGTCCTATATGCCCATAGAGTAAGATTTATCCGAATGTGCCAATATCTACTTGAATTGTCCACTATCCTCTTCAATATTTTTAAGATGTTCTTATTAATGGCCTTCGCTTGTCCATTTCCTTGCGAGTAATATATTGAAGATGAATGGTGTATCATATGGAATTTTGCACACAATTCTTTCAAGTCTTTATTCTTGAAATGTTTAGCATTATCATTTATGATGGCTTGAGGTATGCTATACCTGCAAATTATGTGGTTCAATATAAACATTGAGTTTTTTTTCCCCATGGCATTGGATAATGGCACAACTTTGACCCATTTGGTGAAGTATTCAATTGCAGTGATAATGAACTTATGACCATTGGATGAATGTGGGTAAATCATCCCTATTAAATCCAACCCCCATTCATAAAAGGGCCAAGGTGTAGTCATCAGATGCAATTCCTAAGTTGACACATGAATCAGCTTTCCATGGTATTGACATTTTTGACAAGTCTTCACAAAATGGCATGCATCTTTCTCTATAGAAGGCCAATAATATCCTATCCTTAGAAGTTTCTTTGCTAAGGTTAACCCATTTGAATGTGACCCACAAATTCCTTTGTGGACTTTTGGTAAGGCTAATATTGATTCATTCTTCTCTAAACACCTTAACAACATTCCCTCTAGACTTTTGCGATACGTGTCAGATACAAGGGTGTAACGAGAGGCTTGTCTTATGAAATTCCTCTTCTAGTTTTGGGTTTGGTCCAAGGGTAAGGTTTGTTCTTTTAGGTACGTATAGATAGATCCATACCAAGGTGAGTCATGTCCCACTAATAACCATGGCATCTGCTGCTTTGTTCTTGTCTCTAGTCACTTTCTCAAATGTGATCAAGGTGAAATACTTCTTGAGATCTTCTATTATATTTTTGTAAGGTATCAATTTGTCATCTTTAGTTTAATACTCATCATTTATTAGATTAATGACTAATTGAGAATCCTCATATATCTACAATTTTGTCACCTTCCATTCTAAGGCCAATTTGATGCCAATGACTAATGCTTCATATTCAGCTATATTGTTTGTACATGGAAATAGTAGCTTATATGATTTAGGGATCGTCGATCCTTGGGGAGATCAATAGTATTCCCACTCCTGATCCATGTTGAGTATAAGAGCCATCAAAGTATAATTTCCACATTTTTGCTTCAACATTGATTATCTCTGAATTTGGAAATTCCACCTGAATAGGTTGTTCATCTTCTAATGCTATTACTTTCCATTTTATTGCCTTTCTATCTACATAATCTATATCAAATTTTCTCAACACCATGACCCATTTGGCCAATCTTCCCATCAAAGCTATTTTGCTTAGAAGGTACTTTAGTGGATCAACTTTTGCTATGAGTTTGATTTTATGAGATAACATATAATGTCATATTTTTTGTGAAGAAAAAACTACGGCCAAACATGCTCTTTCTATGAAAGTGTAATTCAAATCATATTTTATCAAGGTTCTGCTTATGTAATAAATGGCCTTTTCTTTTCCATTTTCATCTTCTTGAGCCAAGAGTGCCCCTAAAGAATGTTTTGTTGTTGAAATGTACAAAATCAACGACTTTCCTCCTATTGGTGACATCAAAATTGGTGGGTTCATCACATAATTTTTGATTAATGTGAAAGATTCTTCACACTTATCATCCCATCTAAATATTGTGTCCTTGTGGAAGAGTTGAGTAAAAGAATGACACTTTTTCGCTAATTGTGATATGAACCTTCTGATTGACTGAATTCTCCCTTAGAGTGATTTCATTTGGCTCATATTTTTAGGTGCCCCCATATCCATTATTTCTTTGAATTTCATGGGGTCTACCTCTATTCCTTTAGTCGAGACTATGTACCCTAGCAACTTTCTTTATTGTACCCCAAAGGCACATTTCTTGTGATTGAGTCTTACTTTGAATTGCTCCAACCTTGTGAATATCTTCTCTAGAATAGGTATATGTTCCTCCCTTGAGTTGGATTTTTCAAGTATGTCATCCACATAATCTTCTCGAAATTTATGCATCATATCATGGAATATCGTAGTCATGGATCATTGATAGGTCACTCCTACATTTTTAAGGCTAAAGGGCATACCATTCCAACAAAATATCCCCCATGCTCATGTGAAAGCTATTTTATCTTGGTCTTTAGGTGTAATTTTGATCTGGTTGTAGCCACTAAATCCATCCATGAGAGAAAACATTGAGTGACCCATTGTCAAATCCACTATAGCATCTATACTTGGTAAAGGAAAATCATCCTTCGGACATGCGAGGTTGAGATCTCAAAAATCCGTGTAAATTCTAATGGACTTGTCTACTTTTAAAACATGCAAAATGTTTGATATCCACTCAGCATAGTTGATTTCTCTTATGAATCCCACTTTTAGTAACTTTTCTAATTCCACTTTGACAAGAAGTGCTATGTGTGGGTGCATTTTTCTCAACTTTTCCTTAACTAGTTTTACTCCTTCCATGATATTCAAGTGGTGCATTATCAAGTATGGATCTAATCTCAGCATATCATCTTAAGACTGCACAAAATTTACTTGCCTTTCTTTGAATAATTTTACGAATTCCTCTTTTTCTTCATTTGATAATGACACTGCTAAATGTATAACCTTTGGCTCTTATTCTATTCCAATGTTGATCTTTTCGATTGGTTCTATCAGAATAGGTGATGTCTCCTTATAATGTTCAGGTAAAGTATCCAACCTCTCTTCCTTAGGTGCCATAATTGGATTTTCACCTTTGGAAACGTTCTTTATTTCTTTCTCTTTTTGGTCTAATACTACCACCTTGTGGTTTTCACCATTAGACTCTTTCAATTTTTTATTTTTTTCTCTTATTTCTGAACTGAGATATTGGATACTTTCCTTCATCATTTCTTCATGATATTCATTGGTGGAATAAGGTTCAACTGCATTTAGGTATTGGGTCACTGATTTATCATTTAGTAATGTGGGAAGGGTAGTTGGTTCTAGGGAATCCCATTCAATGAGTTCTAGATAAACAAGGGATAAGGGATCAATGCTTTGATTTGGGTTGACAAGACTTGGGGATATGACTTTGTTGGAAGGTTCGAACATTATACAACTTAATTCTATAACATGTGCTTCTTCTAAGTATTCTAGAGAACTTGGGTCAAAATCCTCCTCACTCAAATCCTCTTGGGTTTCTTGTGGGTAAAAATCTCATGAATTGAACCTATTGCTAGATCCTTCTATTATAGGCATCCATGATGGTATATAGGGCTCTCCTACCCATTGAGAGTCTTTTTTTTCTTGATTAGGTACACTTTCTTGAGCCTCTTGATTAGAACTCGAAGCTTGATTAGAACTTTATCCCGAGGTTATCTCTTGTTCTTTGCCTTTGTTAGGAGCATAAGTGTGAACTAAATCCACTTCTTTATCTTGGCAAGATTCACTTGATAATTATTCCCACTCCCATTTGTTTGAATCTTCATCACTTTATGAGTCTAATTGCAAAATTTGGTCATAGAACATGGGGTGTCTCTTTTGAGTGTATCCTTGTTCAAGATAGCCCAATCCTGATTTCTCCTTGCTATCCCTAAAAGACATTTCTATTGGTTCGATTAACCCTTCATTCCTTCTACCCAAAGGTCCTTGTCCTTTATAACCCATCTTTTGCATAATTTGAAAACCTTTGCCATATTGATGAGTAGGTATACTAATGTTTTGGATTATTTTCTCATGAGCACTTGACTCATCATCTTTATATAGCCATTTCAAAATTTTATTGTCCTCTTCATCCATGGATGAAGAAGTACTAGCCCTTACAAAATGGTCATTGTATTTCTGAGGTGGATGTAAGGTAGAGGGCTTCCCATGGGACTTTGGAGATAATGGCAGATCCATCGTAGATAAAGAATATTCTCCCACCCTATTTTGTTTGATTTTGCATTGTTTTTCGAAGTTCTTCATCATGGTGTCCATTTTTTTGTAATGAACCTCCTTGGTATGTATTTGAGTATATTTTTGTTGGTTTTCTTCTTCTTCTTTAGTACTTTCCTCACTAACTTTCTCTTTTCCCTTAGTTGATGTAGCTAAGTTAGTAGGAATTTGATGGTTTTCAACAACACTGTCTTCTTCCTCTATCTTTTCTTTTCCTTTTAATTAAGGAAGGTCCTTCGAACTTTGTCCTTGTTCTATCCTTGTTGATGGAGAGCCTTCTACATTGTGAGGGACCAATGAGTCATTTATGGGTTTAATGTTATTACAATATTGGAATGGATTTAGGTCTCCATTAACTATGACTTCTTGTCCCATATATAGAAATTTCAAGCATTGATGGTACATCAAGGGTACCACTTGCATTCCATGTATCCATGACCTTCCTAATAGTATGTTATAGGTCAATTTCAGATCTAGTACTTGACAAATAGTCTCCTTTTTCATAGGAGCTACTCAGATAGGGAGTACTATTATTCCTTTGGATGATCTCTCTTCATCATCATAAGATTTTATGGTTATTCTTCTATTAGGGTCTATAGCTTCCTCGGAATATCCTAAGGCTTTGAAAAGGTTCAAAGTGCAAATGTTTATGCCAGCTCCTCCATCAATGAGGACTCTTTTAACCCTATTCTTATGGATCAAGACCTCGATATGTAATGGAAATTTTTGTGGATGATTTAAGGACATATCATCTTGCTCAAAAAAAGATAAAAAATGAGGTGCAACTAGGTGCCCTACCATATTTTGAAATTTATCCACATCCAAACTCAAGGGCACATTAGTTTCAACAAGGGATTTTTCCAAGAGCTCTTTGTGAGTAGTTGAAAGTTTGAGCAACTCCAAAATAGAAATTTGTGCAGGAGTTCATTGGAGTTGATTTACCAAATTGTATTGTTTTGATGAAGGGATTTTTTTATTAGGTAGAATAATTATAGGGGCACCTCCTGATAAGGTAATTTTAGATGCTTGCCCCCTAGTCATGACATTAGATACTTCTTCCTTTTGTTTTTCCTTTACCACTATCACAATTATTGTATTTTCACAACCACTTAAAGATTTTATGGTGTTATCATAGATATGAGAAAATTTTACCTTTTCAATGGCCCTCTTGTTATTTTGGTTGGCATTTGATGTTTATCCCTTTTCATGATTCAAGACAGGGTTCTTAAAGGCCTTGTGGTCTTCATTGTTTTTAGGGCCTTCAACCTTTATGGTACCATCATCTATTAGGCCTTGGACTAAATGCTTAAGTTTCATGCATTCATTGGTTTTGTGTCCCTTGTTTCGATGATACTCACAATGGTGGGAATCATTCCACCATGTGGGTTTAACTTGAGGTTCATATGGCCTTGATTAAGGTAAAACAATGATTTTATTAGCCACAAGTGTTCTCAAAGAATTTTCCAAGGGTTCACCTAAGAATGTGAATTTTCTTCTTTGAAATGAAGGATTGAAAGGCTTAGGTTTGTTTGCATTTGTGTTGTTGAAAGAATTTTTGTTTTCTTGTTAAAAGGAGCATTGGTTGTTTGATTGACATTATGTGTTTGATTTGACCCACTCGATAAGTTAAAAAGGGTAGCCTTTAGGTTGTGTGCTTCTACAACCCCATCATCTACAAGGTTCTTATTAGTGTTTTTCAACCATAACCTTGGTTTATCATTATTGTTGTGGCCTCCCTTGTTATTATTATAATTATTTAAGTTATTGTTATTGTTGGTGTTGGTATAACCTTTGTTTTCTTTAAATAGTTTAATTTCTCCTCTTTTTACCAACACTTCTTCAATTTTTATCCCATTTTCAATGATCTTTTCAAATGTGGGGGGACATTGAAGTTGGAGTCTATAGTTTATTTCCATGTTTAGGTTGTTCATGAAAATATCCATCTTTTCCTTTTCAGGTATACTTATAGGGTATCGCACGAAAATTGTTCTTCATCTTTGGAGAAAACCTAGAAAAGGTTCACCATCCTTTTGTTTTGTGTTGCATAGGTTAAGCATGGTGATTTCATGCTCTATATTATAAGAGTAGTGAGTCACGAATTTGGAGGCTAGCTCTTCGAAAGTCTTGATTCCTTGTGGTAACTTAGAAAACCACTCGATGGCTTGTCCTCCTAGGCTTCTTGGAAATAGCCTCATTAAATAGGTGATATCATGCATGAATTCTATACTCAAATCAAAAAATTCCCTTAGGTGGTCTTGTGGGTCTGATTTGCCCATGTATTTTTCATATCTAGGAAAGACCACGTTGGGTGGGAAAGGTACCATAACCAAATTTTGATCGAATGGAAATGGGCATAAAGCCTCAATGGAAAATGGTTTTGGTTCGGCTGCTTTCTTCATGGTGTCAATTTGTGCTTGAAACATTTTAATTTGTTTATTCATCTCACCTAATGGATTCTCCTCTTCCTCATCTTTCTTCAATGTTGTAGTTTCATAATCATGAGGAAGTTTGCCCCATGATTGGGCATGGTTAAGGAAGTATCTTTCCTTATTTATTTCTAAATTTTTTTCCATTATCTCAAGGAATTTGGGATCTTGGGCAGCCCAATTGGCTTTATCTTCAGTTTTTTCCTTTGGCCCTTGGTTTCCTTGGTTAGTTTCTCCTTGATCTTCATTATTGCCTCCATGAACATAGTCATAAAATTTGTTGTTTCTAGCCATTGAACTGGCTCTTTCCTCAAATAGGTTACGGAGACTATCTTCTTGTTCTTGAGTTTCAATAAAAGGAGTTTGAAATAAAAATTTAGGGACCTCTTGTGTTGTGCAAGTGTCATCTTCTTGTAAGGATATTTTTAATTTATGTGATCTTGTAAAAACCGACATTAACAAAGGTTTGATTCAAATTGATTTTCCCCTATTTTGGTGATTGTTCTTTTAAGAAGATATTTAAAAGGGTAAGATTATTTTAAATGGATGTTTCTTACTTGTTATATGTATCTTCAAACAAAGAAACCACAAGTACACTTGTCTTTTTAACCCTCTAAACACAAAAATGTTTGTAATGTATCGAATATTATTATGGGTTTTTGCACAAGAAGTAACTTCAAACAATCTACCTATTTGTCAAATTGGTTCGCAAACATGGCTCTAGATAAGTAGGCTTTCTAAGTTAACAAGGCACTAGTAATGATTCCATTCAAAGGAATATCAAGTTTCATTTTACTATAATTAGGGGCTTCCCACCACCGGTATATCAGAGTTTTGCACAATCTCAAAGGACTACTCGAGGAAGTTTGATTCTTGATATCCTTTTGTCACTCACCCCATTAAGGATTAATGCATTTTAATTTATAGTAGGTTGGATTATTGTGGAAAAGGAAATTGTATCCCACTTTGGGTTGTCCCTCTCACTAGCCTCGTTAAGGAAAATTCTCGGGAGGAGAACCCACTAAAGTTCTAGAATGTTCATTTGAAAGCAAATCAGTGAAATGAAAAGATAGGTTTGGGAGTTTGATTTACCAAAAGGTGAAGAGAATATCCCTACTATTCTTCACTCCCAAGCACAATTAACAATGTTCAATTTACCAAGCCTTCTAATCTAATGGGAATCGAGTAGTTTGATTCACCAAAAGGTGAAGACCATATCCCTATTATTCTTCACTCCCAAGCACAATTAAAAATGTTCAATTTACAAAGCCTTCTAATCTAATGGGAATTGAGTATTTCTACTCTCCTCCACAAACAATAGGCTTTAAATTTAGTGCCTGTTTAGTCCTTAGCCTTTCTTTTAATCAATAAATCTAGTAGGTTTGACATTTTGATTCACTTGAAAAGTGAAGAGCATAGGCCTACTACCAAATTCCTCAAATAATAATAGGCTTTAAATTTAGTGCTTTTTTATTCCTTAGCCTTTCTTTTAATCAAGAAATCTAGTAGGTTTGGCATTTTGATTCACTTGAAAAGTGAAGATCATAGGCCTACTACCAAATTCTTCAAACAATAATAGTCTTGTAATTACTAGATTCAAAGTGAAAATGCCACAATTTTAGTAAAAATTCACAAAAGGATAGAGGCTTACATTATTTCGAAGGTAGCAAAAGGCTAGGGGAATTTTTGATTGATTTTTTTATTAGTTCACTTACCTAGTGGTGATTGTTCCTACTCCTTTGCACCCCCTTCAAAATCATTAGTCCAACACAACCAAGAAAAGTGAAGAAAATCAAGAAAAAATTAACTTTAAGCCTCTTTTTTTCAATTTTAACAAAAAATGATCAAGGCATGAAAATCCAATTTAAGGATACAAATTTCAATTTATAAGATTCAATTATTTTCAAGTATCATTCGTAATCCTTACCTTCCTCCTCCAAAAAGTTATTTATATGGACTATGTTCTCTCTTTTGAGCCTTTTTGCAATGACTTTGTATTCTATGTTATTTCGGGTCTCTGGTTTTTTTACTCTTTTATGTCCTACCATCAGAAAAACACAGAGAAAACATTTTCGACTGTCAGATTTATCAAATTTGCAAAATAGTCAAAAGCGCTGCAGAAATGATTAAATGTGCTATTTAAAGCCTTAAATGCGCTGTAGGAAAAATTGAACGCACTGAAACATAAATTAAACATGTTGTTTTAACAATTAAATGCACATAAAGAAAATATCAATCACGCTACAAGAATATTTGGATGCGCTACGTAATCATGGCAAACACGTTGAAAGAATGTTAGGCAAAACATATAAAACATTAAACATGTTGTTTGGTTGTGTAAATGCACAAGGTTTTTCTTTAGATGTGCTATTTTAGGCCTCAGATGCGTCATTTCTTTGTTCAACGTGCTGTAGGAATGCTCAAATGCGCTACTTCACCTGTAAAATAGAGATATTAAGTATAAAATGCTAAATTTCTAGTAAATTTTCTAAAATTTAGATAAATGAGGCCTAAGGCCCCATGGTGGGTGTCATTTTGTGTACTAGGAAAGTACCTTGATAGGGTTAGTTTGATAATAAATGAACAAAATAAACTAAATTACCACAATTAGTGAGCTATTTAATGCAAATAAAGCTAATAAGCACTCTATGGATCTCCATTTAAGTATGCTAATGCTAAGCTCTCAGCAAGCTTCCATTAGTGACATCCTTAAAATGAGAATGCAGCTAAATGATAAAGAATTCAAGCCTATTTTACTCAAAATAATGCTCAAATTATGCTAAAATGCCTTTCTAGATAAAATTCTCAATAACTTTGATGAAATTCTCAAATGTGTGGATCCATTCTCCCTATTTTAGCCTTCCTTTTATAGATTTTTGCAAGCATAGGGGGTGGAGTTGAGTTAATCATGGTTGAGTTTGAGTTAAGCCCATGGTTTCAAATTTAGGGACAATTTAAATGGTTTGTCCTCAAAGCTTGGGACAAAGAGACAAAATGAGTGGTCAAGATGCTCTCACCTTATGAGTGATTGAGATTCGATCTTGGATTGATCCATGTGAGCCCAATCCTTAATTCCTATTGGTTGAGGTATTTTCCTCCCATGTGGTGGATGAGGGAATATAGGAATTAATTAATTGAATTTAATTGATATGTTTAGCCATGTGTACCCCTTAAATGGGCTGATTTGATTTATAATTGAACTATACAATTAATTATATTAATTACATAATTAATTGATTTATTTGATTCAATTTGATTTAATTGGCTTTTGATTTTCAATTAATGTTGGATTTTGGCTTGATTTCTCATTTGATTTGATCTTGACCATTTTTAGGTGATTATAATAGAAAATAAAACCACCTTCAATTTTACTTGAGTTCTCATAAATTTTATGGTGTGTTGGATTTTACTCATTCTAATGTGTTTGCTCTTGTAGATGTTCCTTCCATTAGAAAATCCACATATTATATCTCATTTAGTGATGAATATAGCATGACATGGGTATAATTTAGAAAGAGTGAATCTAATGTTTTCAATTGATTTAACAAATTTAAAACAATGGTTGAATTGTAGAATGGAAGGAAAATAAATTATTTGAGGATTGATAATGGTGATGAATTTTCCTCTAATAATTTTTGATAGATTCTATAAATATTTTGGCATTCATAGGTAGAAGACAACTCTGTATTCTCTACAACAAAATAGAGTTGTAGAAATGATGAAGAGGACATTGATGGATAAGTCTAGGAGTATGGTGAGTGGTGCTGGCCTAGAACAAAGGTTTTGGGATGAAACTATTTCCACTTCTTGATACCTAATTAGTAGGTCTCCTACATCAAATCTTGTTGATAAAACTCCTATGTAGGCATGCTCAGGTCATAAGCCTTCATTGAGGCATATTGGATTTTTTGGTTGTGAGGCATATGCATTTGTGCCAAAGGAGAAGTGGTTTTTTTTGGAGAACATGGTTATGAAATTTATCTTCATTGACTAAATTCATGGTGTGAAAGGATACAAGCTTTGGGACATTGTTGCACAAAAGGCAATACATAATAGAAGTGTTATTTTTAGAGAAACTAAGCCTTCTTTTGATACATTACATCTTGAACAAACTAAAAATTATTATGTGATTCAACTACCTTCTACACTAGAGAAAGTTTAATTGAGGACCTTAGATAGATAAGAAGATGAGGAGAGCTCATATAGATTTGAATCTTTAGAAGTGGAGGAAGAATCTCCAACCTGGCTTATTTTAAGGTCTACAAGGAAAAGAGAACCACTTGAAAGTTATTCTCTTGATGATTGGAGATGCATTTTTACTTTGAATACTAGCATAGATGAACCTAGATCTTTAGAAGAGGCATTAGGTATGAATGATGAAAAATCTTAGAATGTTTCTATAGATGAAGAAATGGTAGCTTTTAAAAAGAATAATACATAGGATCTTGTACCATTGCCTAAAGGACTCAATCTTATTAGTTGCAAATGGGTGTTCAAGAAAAATATTAGTTCAGATGGAAGAATTGAGAAGCATAAAACAAGGTTGGTTTCAAAATACTACTCTAAGGTTGAGGTGTTGATCATGGTGAGATATTATCTACTATTACAAAAAAGACATCCATTAGAATTTTGGTTTCCATCGTTTCTCCTTATGATTTATAGGTTGATTAAATGGACATGAAAATTACTTTCCTTCCTTGTGATTTGGAGGGGGATATTTATATGACACAAACATAGCACTACATGGTAAAAGGTAAAAGCAATTTGGTTTGCAAGTTAAAGAAATCTGTGTGTAGCCTCAAGAAGATTCCTAGGATGTAGTACCAATACATATGTGTCAACTTTAGGATTTCAGAATTCTAAATCAAACCACTATGTTTATTATATATCTGATAGTGGTCAATTTTTGTAAACCACATTTTATGTTGATGATATGTTCATTGGTAAATGGAAAGTCATGATTGTAAAACTTAAGTCTCCACTTGTTGCTAAATTTAAAATACAATATCTTGGTGCATCTAAAAAAATTCTTGGATTATAAATTTGAAGAGTTAAAGTGAACAAAATGCTTTGGCTAGGATAAAGTAAGCATGTGAGCTCAACTTTATAGAGGTTAAATATGCAATAATGTAGACCACTATTTGTTCCTTATACAATTGGAATGAAATTATTTGTTTTAGATTGTCCTACATCCCCACTAGAGATGGAATACATGAGAAAAGTATCTTAATAGGGTGAAATTGGAGGTTTTATATATGCTATGGTCTATAGTAGACCAAACCTTTCCCAAGTAGTGGGATTTCTTTCCAAATATATGTCTAATCCTTATAGAGTTTATTGGGATGTAGTTAAAAGAGTCATTAGATACTTAGAGGGTACCTCTAGTTATTCTATGTTATCATGGGAATATGATAGGATACTAATTTCCCTTGATATTCATGGTTATGTGGATTGAGATCAAGGGTAGGTGATATAAAAACATCTACAAGTTCTTATGTGTTTACATTATTTGGTTGTGCAATTAGTTGGATGAGTAAGTAATGGGATACAATTTCTTTGTCCACTATTGAAGTTGAGTATATGGTAGCTACTTATGCTTATAAAGAAACCATTTGGCTTAAGAGAATATGTTCAAATATTGGAATAAAATAAGGAGCAGTGACAATTTATTGTGATAGTTAGAGTGGGATCTTCTAGGTGAATAACCTAGCTTTTCTTGCTAAAACCAAGCACATTGATGTTTATTATCATTTTCTTAGAGATATAGTTGAGATCCATAGAAGGGTCAAATTGGTTAAGATATATAATTTTATGAATTTTTCATATTCATTAACTAATGATGTGAGCATAAAGAAGTTTAGATGGTGTTCAAAGTATATGGACCTCATGGCCCCTTGTAGTTAAATTATGGTGTAGATACTCCATTCTCTTTGCAAGGTGTTCAACAAGTGGGAGATTGTTAGAAAATGTGTCTCAACCTTGAATTTACATACAATTACTATTTATAGTAAGTTTTTTTTTAGAAAGAATTTTCCACATTCTTTCCTCAAACTTTTGGTTGGGCTAGATAAGCATGCTGATAATTTTTTTGTAAGATCATGTCCAATTTTGAAGATATTAAAGTTTCTATTTTTGGAAATTAAAAAAAAAATCAATTTTGTAGGATTTAGAGGGTCCCAAAAAATCCAAAAACGTGGCTAAATGTAGTGTTTTAGAAGGTGATAGAGCACATCATGAGCTTTTTGAAACTTCAAATGGTTTGTCAATTAGACACCTAGTTTGAAAGTTACAACCTTTGAAAGTTGGGTCTCCTGAAATGGGTAATGTAAAAATGTGGTGAACACATAAATGAGTTTTAAAAGGAATTTACACATGTTGGCATGTATATTGACACATCATAAGACATATTTTATTAGATATAAGAAGGGAACCACTTCATAAGTGGTTTTTAGCCCATGGTTTTGCAATACCTTTTGATAGATTCATGTATTGTATCTCCTAAATATTAGGTACATGGGAAGGAGGGTGTGTGTAAGAGTCTTATATCTATTTAGCTACCTCTATATATTTGGTTTTTGACACTCTTGAGAGAATATTTCTTTTCAATTATATTGTAATAGATCTTATTAATTTTTGAATAATATATTGGGCGCCTTTTGGAGTGTGGGGTTTTTCTTCCAAAATAGGCTTCCTCATGTAAATCATTGTGTTGTGTTATCCATGTTATTTTATGTCATTTTTGTTATGTTTTTGTAACTATTATAAATATCTGAGAAAGTTTTTACATTATCATCTCCTCAATATTAGTGTAGGAAGTTTTTCTACTACTTAACTTCCTTATAGAAAAAATAATCACAAGATGTAGTGTGGATCACCATAACTACCATAGATGAACAACATATCATCACATGAAACCAACATATCAATATTTGAGAGTTGAAACATTTGGACACTTGAAGGTGGAGGGATGGAAAGAATCCCTACAAACTTTTTCATTGTCTCTATCACGCTAATTTACGAATAATAATAATTTTTTATGCAAACCAAATGAAACCATGAGACCTAAGATGTATTGAAATTCAAAATTTGATAAAATAATATTATAACTATAGGGTAATATGGAGAGGATATGGGTCAATGGTACCATGATGATGACCAAAAACTAGAGCACAGTCTGACAAAATATTTATGAGAATAATCACATTTAGCTATTTCTATGTACTGACAACTAAAACCTTCTCCAATTCTCTAGCTAATAATTGAGACATCTAGATACGCCTTATACAATCATCTCCAATAATATTTGTTCATCAATGTCAACACATTTGTACTAAAATTATACTCTGCCACTCCAAACATACAAGAACACTACTTGATACATCTTTTGGACCATAGTTGACATCAATGAAAATAAATCTGATATCAATGAGAACCCAATATTCATATTTGCAACAATATCCCCCTTTGCAATGATGGAAACACTTATGAACTCAATGCACCGTGAGTATATTTTTCACTCTGAGACATCACAAAAAAAGATGTCCCCAAAATATTTTATGAACTTGGTGTTATTATACATTACTTGCATGAGACAAAAAATCATATATTCAACACACTCTTATACATATTCTTCTATGTAATATATATCTTCAATAATTGTAGATACCCCCCCTAACTCTATCAACCCCCCCTTATGGAATGCATAAAAAATAAACACAATAGAAAATCAAAATTACATAACTTATCTACTAGTGTATATTGAAAGCTAAAATTGTCTTACCACCAAAAGTGTGAAGCCTATTCTGATGGTATCAACATGCCATGATGGATCACCTTCAATTGCACCCATGTTTTCCATTCATCTATTGAAAATGTCAAAAAGGTTCACTGACATGAAATCTTCACAAGAAGATCATCTACATCTTGTATGTTCATCATATCCTTAAATTATAGATGTAGTTCTTCAGATCCCTTAAACAACATTACTAGACCCAAGAGCTTCAGATCCAATATATCCTTTAGATGGGAAAACTTTTCCTTTATCTTTATCTTTTGATATGTTAGCAGAATTAGTTGCATCTATAAACTTTCTTTTTTTATTATAGTGCACCCATCTTCATCATTCTTGTAGTCAAATTTATTTGTTAGTTGTACTATCTGCAACTCCAAATTGTTACTCTAGTCCTATATATTATTTGTGGAGAGTGTGTAATGCACCATTAGGGAACCCTGGAGATATAACCTAAAACAAGTTACTAAGTTTGTAGAATATTTTTTTTTCTTAAATGTTTACAAACAATAATGAATAAACAAGTGGACGTAAAACATAAAGTCCATAAGTACATACACATAAACATAATCTCCATAATAGATTACACATCTCAAGGGTTTCTTGATGTAGAAACTACATAAATTACAATTACATTTATCAACTACAATTATCTCCTAACTCAACTACATATTACATCTAAATGATAAAATATACATAATCATCAACATCCATTGCACAAGTCATAGGGTATGTAGTTACAATAAATACAATGTACAAATAGAGAAGTACCAAATTAAGAATAAGTCTCCAAGAAGATAGGAAAGGAAGTAATTGCAACCGGGATCATCCAACACTGGAACATGGACATCAAAGTTTCAAATGGTAAAAGAATCACTACCTCCCAACCTCGTGAAAACCTGTTGCTCCACTTCCACCGTGCTGAGGAGATAACATCAAATCCAACTCGAATAAAAATACCAATCAAATCAGGTAACTAATAAAAGATCCTAGAAGCTCCTGTCTCAAGGGTACAACTCATAAATCAAAGGTGCACATACTAACCCAGAGGAAACCAACACATGTAGGAAACCTAGAATGAAATCAGGGAAGTGTCATCACATATGTCAATACCTTGGAACAATGTCACCGAACTCTGACTTCCAACTGTGATCATATGTGAAACCTATAATCCTCTCATGAAGATAAGGATAACCAATCATGCCAAACTCACCATCACTACTAGAAACACAAGCATCTTCTCCCACTCCCAACCTTATACTATACTAGCACTCAAGGCATGGGCGAGGAGACATTATCTTATTAATTCATTTTAACCCCATTTAGTTTTATATTATCACTTGATTAAGTAACCTACTAAGGATACCCAGGTAGCCACTTCCGGGCTCTGGTGCCTCCAAAGTAATCCACTTCCCCTTTAACACCTAGATAACCTACCCTAGGGTTATAGTCTCAAAATCATGACCCAAGGTCAACATAATCTATAATTTCCAAAATTGGCTCCAAAGAGGTAATAGGAACACACAATACCAATTCCATCATAAAAATCAACTTCATAGGGTTGGGTCCAATTATGTTCAAACGCCATAAAACTATGCAAGGAAAACAAGAAAATACAATAACTCCTAATCCCATCTCTAGTAATAGTCCTATTAGGATGACATAATTGTTTCCCCTTTAAGCCCAAACGTAGAAGGAATAAAATAGACAAACAATATAATTTAATAAAATAAACTAATTTATAAGATTCTATCACAAAATTAATCTATCAATAATCACTAATAAACTATAATTACATTTAACGAATTAAATTCTAACCTTAACAAATCAATTTATTACGTTAACAAAATAAATTGAGTTTATGAATTAAAATTACTAACACACTATAATTTCATAGTCTAATTCAGAAAATAAATTAAATTACCCGATTATAATAATCAAATACATCTTCAAAAATAACATGCCATAAATAACTAACAAAATAAATCAGTATAAATAATCAACCCAATTGATCATAATTATTATTAAAAGAAAATTATGCCAAATTAAATATACACATGCCAAATATTCATAGATAAAACTATATCTTAAAAAAATAAAAAAAATCTTTATTATTATTATTATTATTATTATATTTACTATTTTATAAATTTAACATCTAACATTTTAAATAATTTATAATTAAAATTAATAATAAATAGAATAAATAAAAAACCAAACAACCAAGTTGGGGGGACCCACGGGCGCCACCCCCGGTTGTCGTCATGACAACCTATGGGCTCTCGTGCGACACTCTAAAGGACTGTTGATGACAACCTTTGGGCTACCATGCGGTTAGTCCTAAGGACTGTCGATGACAACCTAAGTTTTGCCGCCGACAACTCTTAGAGTTGTCATGAGGCAAGGGTTGGACGGTAAGAATGGCCCCGCCTCCTCCCAATTAATTTTTATTTTTTTCCTTTTTTACACACACACACACACACACACACACAGATATATATATATATATATATATATATATATATATATATATATATATATATATATATATATATATATATATATATATATATATATATATATATATATATATATATATATATATATATATATATAATTTAAAAAAAATTTCACTAGTAAATTAATGTTCCTCAAACAATGAGCACATACATTTTTTTTGTTAAAAAAAATAATTTGAAAATAAGACAAATGGGTAATTGAATATATTTTGTGTGTATATATATACATATATATATATTACATAGAGACTAACTTTTTAAAATTGAATAAGAGCCAAGTATAAACAAATTCTCTCTCTTTTTTTAAACAGGCAAATTGAGAGCCTCAGATGCACAAATTAATTTGGGTATTTTCTAAATTATTTTCTAAGGTTTTAATTAAAACTTTCCTTCCAACCCTATACCAGATCTAAATTTTTCCTAAAAGCTTTATTGTAAAATTTGAACCTAGGGTTTCAAGGTAAAACTTTATCTCACAAAAAATTCAACAATCAATATTATAAATTCTACCAATTTCATAAATTTGAAACCCTAATTGAATTCAAGCAAAATCAAATCAAGAATTGTATGCACACACACCCATTTTCCTACAACTATTTTTCTAGAATTTTAACATGGAAAGAATCATAAACAACCAATTTATCCAGATCTGATAGGCACACAAAAGAGACTCATTTTAGAAATAACAAAAATACAATCACAAGGGTTTCTAAACCCTACCTTAACCACCAAATAGATAAATTTGACGAAGACCAAAAATGAAGACAATCCAAGCTCTCACAAAAATTTCCTCAAAATTGAATTCTTCACCAAAATTTTCCAAACCTGGGTGTTGAGACTAATGGTCAAACTTTTGTGCAATATAGGAAATTGAATTCTAGATGCAAAGTTTGGAACTCAACTCCACTTATAGCCTTGTTTCCATCAATTCCCCAATTCCTCCAATTACAATTTTGAACTCAAGTCTATTTTCTATTTTATTTCTATTAACCCACTTAACTCAAAATTGACTAATTCTATTTATTTTATTTATTTCAATTTGATTGTGCAACTTAATTGCATTCAAATTAAATTAAATAATAACATTTAGTCTAATGTTATTTTCCACATGTTATTTGTTTTTTCAATTAATAAATACCTTTTACTCAATGGCTCGCTCAATGGTTCTCATTGAGCCCACCAGGGTTCAAATCTCGTTGAGCGAGAAGACATCTTAAAAGGGATGAGGCCGGGATCGTGCCCCGGGCGACTTTGGTAGAATGGATACCCCTCAGACCTTGGCTCTAAGCTGAAGACAAGCGGTTAACAAACGATTCTCAATAAAAAAAAAAAGAGTTGAATTTTAAAAATACTAAATTTAAAGTGAATGTATTTAATTAATTTTCATTAATTAAATACCTTTATTTTCACAATAAGCATTTTTAATTAAATCATTAAATTTAATAAATGTATCTAATTAATTTCCATTAATTAAATACTCCCACATTTAAATAGCTAAAAATAGAAAGATCTAATTTATTTAAATTACATAATTAAGCTAAATAAATTGTCTAATTATAGCAATCACATCGACCAACTAGAAATCAACTAAACTTAAAGAATCATAACCATGCTCAAGGAAGGGACTATAAACTCATGCCACCTAGACGAATTCAGGAAGGGTAAAATATTAGAATCTTCTCCATTATTTTAAGACAATAGAATGGCTTAGGTTGGGATTTGGATTTGAATATTATCTTCCCTCTTTTACCATTGAGACTTACGATAGGGTATGCTCATCCAGACAATTTAGGGAAGTCGATGCACGATACTTGCAAACATGTATAAGAGACCAACATGTGTGTGTATGTGTGTGTGTGTATACAGACAATGGTGGGGATTAGGACATCAAGAGGATCCTGCAAGTAGGTAACTACAGCTCCATCCCTAAACCATATCAAACATGTCAAACAAAAAGGTAAAAGAATACATGATAACCATACACATGCAAGTATGGGGTAAATATAATCATAACCATAAATATCATTTAAACATGTAAACAATCATCATCAAAGTAAACCACAACATCTAACTTACAAATATATAATATCCATAACTATTCAATCATCAAAATCACCATGTAATCTCATACATCAAAAATTACATAATAACTAAAATATCAACACACACATAAAAGTAGCCTAAAAGAGTTTGGCAATATAAAATTGAAAAGAAAACTATGGGTCGGAACTACATCCACCCCCCTAGAATTAGGCTTAATCTTGGAAACCTACAAACAAATAGGGATATAAATCCCATAATCTCGCTGCGTCCTCCCAAGTCATTGATGACTCATCAATAGAGTCTCAATGGACCCTTACCTACTAGATGGTGTGATCCCTAAGGGTTAGATCTCACCTCTAAAGAATGTAAATGGGCTCCAAAGCCAATTGCCCATCCTCTACTTGCCAAGCATTCCACTCAAGTGCATGTGCAACATCTAGTATCTACTGTCTAAGTATTGAAACATGGAAAACATCATGAACGTGAGACAAGCTAGGCAGAAAAGAAAGACAGTAAGAAATTGGTCCTATCCTCTCAAAAATCTCAAAAGGGCCTACAAAATGAGGTGGCAACTTCAAACCCTTTCCATAATAGATTGGACTCTTCCATGGACACACTCTCAGAAATACCTTAACAGCAACAACAAACTTCTTGTCCATTCTGTGAGAATCTACATATTTCTTATGGCTGTCCTGAGCTGTGGTCACATGCTCACAGATGCTCTCCACTTATTTCTCCATATCTTGAAGCATCTTAGGACCTAAAATGATATGATCCTCTAGCCTATCCAAACTCAAAGGTGTATGACAAGGATGATCATACAAATCCTTAAAAGGTGAAATGCCAATCAAACTGTGATACCCATTATTGTAGGAAAACTCAACCAAATATAAATAGTCCTCCCAGTGAGTCTGTCTATCCATGACATACATCCTTATCATATCCTCAAGCACCTAATTAACCCTCTCTATTTGAACATCGGTCTCAGGGTGATACACTTAACTAAAACTCAATTGTGCTCCTAGATCATGTTGTAAAGAAGTCCAAAATGCAAAAGTGAATACTGGATCCCTATCTGATATAATCCTACGGGGGATACCATGTAACCTCACAATATCTTACATAAAGAGACTAGCTATAGTATTTGTTGTATAGGATGCTCTCATAGGAGAAAAGTGTGCCACCTTGGTCAATGATAACCATAATGGAATCATATCTGTTGGGTGTCATAGGAAAAACTACGATGAAATCCATCGAGATGATATCCCATTTCCATGATGGAACAATATTAGGCTCTAAAAGTCCTACTAGATTCTAATGGTCTACCTTAACCCTCTGACACTCTAAAAATCTAGCCACAAAATTAGCATTTTCATGTTTCATATCGGACCAATAGTATAGTTACCGAAGGTTCACATGCATCTTCTTGACACCTGGATGTGCCAAGTAAGGTGCATGATGAGCCTTAGATAAGATCAAGGTATGAAGATCATCTGATGGGGGTACATATATCTGGCTCATGTAATGAAAAACATTATCTGACTCCAAAACATATCCTAAAAACCTTCCCTCCAAAGGTCTATCTGACTCGATCTCAGTTCTCACTTCCTTGTACCAAGTATCTAAAGGAAGTGCCTTGAGTATACGACTCCAAAAATCTACAAAAAGAGTCAAAGATGATATCTCATGTCTCCTACAACTCAAGGCATCAGCTACCACATTTTCCTTACCTTGGATGTACCTGAACTCAAAGTCATATTAAAAAAGAAACTCCATCCATCTCCTTTGTCTGCTATTTAGATTAGGCTAGGTAAAGATATACTGTAAGATGTGATGATCACCATGAAGCTTGAATTGGTGTCCCAATAGAAAATGTCTCCATCAGACTAATGCATGAGCTACGACTGCTAACTCAAGATCATGTGTGAGATAATTCAATTTATGCTCCTTGAGTTTGTGAGATTCATAGGAAATCACCCGTAAGGACCGATCCTAGACCTTCTAAAGAAGCATAAACACACACCACAAAATCACCTATAGGGTCTGGTATTTCTAGAATTGGTGCTCTGGTTAGACACTTCTTGAGGTTCTAGAAATCCTCTTCACACTTATCTATCCAGACATACTTCTTCCCTTTCCTTTGGAGAGAAGTAATCTGATATGCAACTCTAGAGAAGTCCTTGATGAATCTGTGATAGTATCCTGCCAAGCCCATAAAACTACAGACTTCGAATACATTGGTGGGGGTTGGACAATCTACTATAGCTTGAATCTTGGAAGAATCCCCTAAAATACCCTCATCTAAGATTACATGCCCCAAATAATGAACTTCAAACTGAAAGAAGTCACACTTCGTTGCATTAGCATACAACTGATTGTCATGAAGACACTGCAAAACTAGTCGCAAATGTTCCTCATGCTCTTCCATATTTTTAGAATATATCAATATTTCATCCAAGAAGATGAGAAAAAAATGGTCAAGGTAAGAATGAAATAATCCATTCATTAAGCACATGAAAATAGATGGAGCATTTTTCAAACCAAAGGGAACAACTGTGAACTCATAATGTCCATAGAAAGTGCGGAATGCTATCTTGTGAATATCTACATCCTAGATGTGCAACTGATGGTATCCTGACTTCATATCAATCTTGGAGAATACCTTAGTTCCTTTTATCTGATCAAAGAGATCATCGATCTTTTGCAAATGGTACCTATTATTGATCGTTACTTTGTTCAACTATCTATAGTCAATGCACGAGCGTAAAGATCCATCTTTCTTCTTATCGAAGAGTACATGTGTTCTCCATGGAGAAACACTCGGAAAAATTCTACCCTTTACCAAAAGATCCTCTAACTACATCTTAATCTCGCTCAACTCCTCCATGGTCATCCGATATGGATCTCTAGATATAGGTTGTACTCCTAGAACAAGATCAATGCAAAAATCTATGTCACACTTAGGTGGCATGCCCAAAATCTCACTAGGAAAGACATCAATGAATTCTTGAAGTATAGGATGATCAAGACTCTTCTTCTCTATTTCCACTTCATCTAGCTCATTCATAGTTATAGAAAATACTTGACATCCATTTCACATGTTTCTCGAGTTACATAGAAAAAATCATATGAAGAGATATAGGGTGCTAAATACCCACTATCTCTCGATCCTTACCGACACCATCTTTTCATTTGATTTTATTTTGTTACAATCAATGATGGATCCATGAGAACTTAACCAATCCATTCCAAGGACAACATCATATGATACCAAAGGAATCACATGAAGGTATACTATGGTGGTGAATTTACCTAGGTCTAACTCACACGTATGCACTAAGGAGTCTATTGACATCCTTTCCCCAGAGGACAACTCTACTTGCGAACCAATGTCTTGCTTTACTACCACTAGTCCACATCTCTCTACTATAAAATGACATATAAACTAATATGTAGCTCCTAAATCAAATCAAATAGAAAGAGAAATACTTCTAGCAGCACTAGAAGTCTCTACCATGATACCCTGATGCTCTGCGTGATGATGCTCCACTGTTGCAAATACCTTGTGAGATCCATCGACATCCCCTATAGTAGGCTTAGAAGTTACAAGTCTCTTTCCTAAAAACTATGATGCATGTTGAGGGAAATTCATTGCAATGTGACCATGTTGCCCACATGAGAAGAAACCATTTCCTCTACCATTCCCTCTCCTAACGAAGGGTGCACTAGATTGCTAATAGATACCTCTACTCACAACTGAATGTGTGCTATGTGCAAGTTGACTATTCTGATTGTGCTTGTTGCGCAAGAAGTTACAAATGTTCTTAGAGTGAGAACCATCATTATGTACTGGAGGATTTGTGCCCTTCTGCTGCTGACTGCAAAAATAGGGAGGGTGTTTCTTGAATTTTTCTACACCTTGGTTTTGATTTCCTTTAGGAACTCCAATCTGAACCCCTATTTTCCCACCATGTCCTAGAGCCAAATTTTCCTCAACCAAAGTAGCCTTAATAACTGCTTCCTTGAGGGTTTTAGGTTTAAAAACCTTAACCCCTCTAACAATGCGCCCATTGAGTCCTCTAATGAAATACTATAATATGAATGGTAAGTAATAATTGAATCTTGCATAGGGCCTGATCTCAAAGAAATGTCAATCATACTCTAAAATAGACATGGACATTTTCCATAGATTATGGAACTCATATGTGCACTGCTACTACCACTGATAAGTTAATAAATGTTCACACAAGTTTTCAAGGAAGAGCTCCCAAGTGACACTCTCCATAGTAAGTCCAAGTTTCTACTCCTTAATTTTCCACCATGAAGCTGCAAAACCCTCAAGGCTCATAATGGCACATCTTGCCTTAACATTGATGTCAAACTGTTGCATGTGGTGAAACAACGATCCAAAGAAATGAGCCAAGTCATTGCCTCAAAACTAGTGCCAAGACCATTAAAAGGAGGTGGTCATGCATAAGGTCTCTCATCTGATTGGCCTTTACGAATCCTTGATTGAGGGTAGTGTCCCTCCTTTTTGAATTCATAGATCTCTGTCTCTCCTCATTATTAGAATGATGTGATGCTTCATGATCAACCTTATTGTGCATAGGTAGGTGCTCTAAAATAGTCTGAAGAATCTGCATAGCATTGAGTTCTCCTAAATCACCATGGTGCTCTCCGCCATCATCTTCCATACTCTCCTCAAATATATGACTAAAAGGAGGGCTAGGAAGTCTTCTTCTTCCATGTCCCCTACTACAGCCTCCACTTCAGACCCAAACTCTAGATCTAGTCTCGGTGACCATATTTCCTACAACATACAACAAGAAAGATGAAATAATTAAGACATGTAGAAATTGTACAAACAATGGTCTGAAATACAAGAGTGCTATATGTCTAAGTTTTGTTTTTAATTTTTAACTGCTAGACAACTAATGGGTGTAAAAGATTCCTAGAGCTCCCAGTGTTTGAAACATGGGCTCTGATACCAAGTGTATTACCCCGCTAGGAAATCCAAGAGATATTGTTACAAGTAGTAGTTGTTGTTGCACCAAAAGATCGACCTGTTAATGCCTGATACAACCACTAGACTTATAGAATACACATGAGGTGGTTAAGCCATGTCACAAATCCCAAGGGGAGCACTGACCATTTTTCCAATAATCTCCCCCTTAGCATTACCTAAGGTGATTTGAACCTGTGACCAAACTCTGATACCACTTGTTACAAGTAGTGGTTGGTGTTGCACCAAAAGATTGACTTGTTAATGCTCGATACAACCACTAGACTTATAGAAGACACAAGAGGTGGTTAAGCCATGTCACGAATCTTGAGGGGAGTGCTGACCATTTTGCCAACAAATATAACCTAAAACAAGTTACTAAGTTTGCAGAATAATTTTTTTCTTAAATGTTTACAAACAATAATGAATAAACAAGCGAAAGTAAAATATAAAGTCCATAAGTATATAAACATAAACATAATATCCATAGTATATTAAAAATCTCAAGGGTTCCTTGACATAGAAAATATGCAAATTACAATTACATCTATCAACTACAATTATCTCCTAACTCAACTACATATTACATCATAATTATATCTGAATTATAAAATATACATAATCAGCAATATCCACTACACAAGTCACAAGGTATGTAGTTATAATAAATACAATGTACAAATAGTGAAGTACAAGATCAAGAATAAGTCTCCAAGAAGATAGGAAAGGGAGTAATTGCAACCAGGATCATCTAGCATTGTAACAGAGACATCAGAGTCTCAAATGGTAAAAGAATCACTACCTCTTGACCTTGTGGAAACCTATGGTTCCACTCCCACTTTGCTGAGGAGATAACATCAAATCCCACTCGGATAACAATAACAATCAAATTAGGTAACTAAGAAAGGATCCTAGAAGCTCCTATCTCAAGAGTACAACTCATAAATAAAAGGTACACATACTAACCCAGAGGCAACAAACACATGTAGGAAACCTAGAATGAAATCGGGGAAGTGTCGTCACATATGTCAACACCTTGGAATGATCTTACTAGACTCTGACTTCCAAGTGTGATCATATGCAGAACCTAAAATCCTCTCATGAAGATAAGGATAACCAATCATGCCAGACTCACCATCACTACTAGATGGGAAAGCATCTTCTCCCACTCCCATCCTTAGTCTATACTAGCACTCAAGGCACGAGTGAGGAACCATTATCTTATTAATTCATTTTAACTCCATTTAGTTTTATAGTATCACTTGATTAAGTAACCTACTAAGGATACTCAGGTAGCCACTTTCAGGCTCTAACACCTCAAAAGTAAGTCACTTTCTCTTTAACACCTAGATAACCTACCCTAGGTTTATAGTCTCAAAATCATGACGTAAGGTCAACATAATCCATAATTCCAAAACTGGTTCCAAAGAAGTAACAGGAACACACAATACAAATTCTATCATAAAAATGAACTTCATAAGGTTGGGTCACATTATGATCAAATGTCATAAAAGTATGCAAGACAAACAAGAAAATACAATAAATCCTAATTCGGCCTTTGGTAATAGACCTATTAGGCTAACGTAACTATTTCCCCTTTAATTCCAAATGCAGAAGGAATAAAATAGACAAATAGAACTTAATAAAATAAACTAATTTGTAAGATTATATCACATAATTAATCTATCAATAATCACTAATAAACTATAATTACATTTAATGAATTAAATTCTAACCCTAACAAATCAATTTATTATGTTAATAGACTAAATTGACTTTAGGAATTAAAATTACTAACACACTATAATTTCATAGTCTAATTCAGAAAATAAACTAAATTACCTAATTATAATAGTCAAATACATCTTAAAAAATAACATGCCATAAATAACTAACAAAATAAATCATTATAAATAATCAGCCCAATTGATCATAATTATTATTAAAAGAAAATTATGCCAAATTAAATATACACATGCCAAATATTCATATATAAAACTATCTTAAAAAATAAAATAATCTTTATTTTATAATTCTATTTTATTACTTTATTTTTTTTATTATATGTGTGTGTGTGCGTGTGTGTGTGTCACGACAGCCTATGGGCTACCATGCGGTCGTCCACTATGCGGTCAATCCTAAGGATTGTTGACGACATGCTAAGGGTTGCCGACGACAACTTTCAAAGCTATTGTGAGGCAAGGGGGGGAGGTTGGGGATGGCCACGCGTCCTCCTCCCAATTAATTTTTTTCCTTTTTTTTTAAAAATAATAATTTTATAAATATTTTCACTAGTAAATTATTGTTCCTCAGACAACAAGCACATACATTTATTTTTATTATTTTTAAATTGAAAACAAGAGAGATTAGTAATTGAATATATTATGTGTGTGTATATATATATAGACACACATATATTTGTATATGTATATTTTACATAGAAACTATTTTTTAAAAAAAAATTGACTATGAACTGGGCATAAACAAATTCTTTCTTTTTTTAAACACAAAAATTGAGAGTCTAAGATGCACAAATTAATCTGGGTATTTTCTATATTGTTTTCTAAAGTTTTAATTAAAACTTTCTTTCCAACCCTATACCAAATCTAATTTTTTTCTAAAAGCTTTATTGTAAAATTTGAACCTAGGGTTTCTAGGTAAAATTTTCTCTCACAAAATTTCAACAATCAATATTCTAAATTCTACCAATTCCATAAATTCGAAACCCTAATTGAATTAAAAAATTGAATCAAGAATTGCATGCACACACACCCATTTTCCTACAACTATTTTTCTAGAATTCTAACATGAAAAGCATCATAAACAACCAATTTATCCAAATCTAATAGGTGCAAAGAAGACACGCATTTCATAAATAACAGAAATATAATAATAAGGGTTTTTAAACCCTACCTTAACCACCAAATAGATAAATTCGACGAAGACTAGAAATGAAGATAATCCAAGCTCTCACAGAAATTTCCTCAAAATTGAATCCTTCACCGAAATTCTCCAAACTTGTGTGTTGAGAATAATGACCAAACTTTCATAATATAGGAAATTGAATTCCATGTGCAAAGTTTGGAACTCAACTCCAGTCACAGCCTTGTTTCCATCAATGTCGTAATTTCTCCAATTATAGTTTTGAACTCAAGTCTATTTTCTATTTTGGTTTTGTTAACCCACTTAACTCAAAATTGACTATTTTTTTTTTAAAATTTCAATTTGATTGCACAACTTAATTGCATTTGAATTAAATTAAATAATAACATTTAGTCTAATTTTATTTTCCACATGTTATTTAATTTTTCAATTAATAAATACCTTTTATTCGAAATTTGAATTTTAAAAATACTAAATTTGAAATGAATGTATTTAATTAATTTTCATGAATACATACATACATATATATAAAAGGATGTTCCCCAAGTGGACATTGTGTGGATCCCACAAGCAGGTAACTACAACTCTGTCCCTCAACCATATCAAACACGCCAAACAAAAAGGTAAGAACATACATGATAACCATCATCAAAGTAAACCACAACATCTAACTTGAAAATATATAATATCCATAATTATTCAATCATCAAAATCACCATGTAATGTCATACATAAAAAACCACATAATAACTAAAATATCAACGCACACACAAAAGTGTCCTAAAAGAGTTTGGAAATATAAAACTGAAAAGCAAACTATGGGTGGGAACTACATCGAGGAAATCAATGAAAAATGATACACAACTACAACTTTATTTCCATATTTATCATAATCCTTGAGAGTCTTCTATAATCAGACGTGTTCTGCTTCACACTTATTTACAAACTCTTGTAACATTTTCTCCTCTACCCTTTTCTCTTCATTTTTCAAAATTATGGCCTTCAGAATGGAGGTATGTTTCTTGAATCCCTTAAGAAGCACTAGTAGTTTCTCCACACTTGTCAATGACTCATATAATTTCACTTCTAAAATCCTTTCATGAAGGAATTTTACAATATTATCAATCAACTCTATGTTATCCTCTTAACATTTTATAAACTCCTCGTGGGCTAAATAGTGAAAGATATCACCAAAGTGTAATATGTGAAAGAGAGTTAGATGGTCTAAGTCCACCTTTCCTTGAGTCTTAGGTACTTGTATTAAATTAGGTGTAATAACCAGTTCAAAATACATGTAAAGGCTCAAAAAATATAAGATCAAATCTTTGGAAGGTCTAGAAGATTCACCACCAAGTATTCCACATTTTCTCCCACAGTAGCCTCATTATCATATTTTTTATCTAGATTATTCTCATTCCCAAAATTATTTTCTCTTGCTATCTCAAATCCCTTATCATCAATCTCTAATATGTCATGTTCCTTTACTAGACCTATTTATCAATATTTTGTGTATCCTGATCCTTTGTTAGAGAAACGTCAAACTTGGTTACTTCGAGGGTGCTTGTTCTAACATTTAGAACAAATGTGTCATTGGATCAGCATATGTATTCATTTATCCTTCAATTCTTGGACCTATATTTGTCTTCTCTAGAGGAGAGGACATAATCTTTAGTATCTCATTAGAAATATATGCAACCATTAATCTATTTGTTTGACTATCCTCTTATAGTCATCTAGATTCTCCCATTATGTTGTTGACTCTTTCCTTCTTCTTGCATTTTGTACTAAGAGTTAGTGCAATTTAAGCCATGTATCCTTGAGATAAGGGAACACGTATTTTTTCCAAGTTATGAATTTTGAAGTTGGATTCTTTAAGAACTACCCACTTTCTTCTTTTGGTCAAGGTATCCATCTTTTCCTCAGACAACATATCAAAAATATCATCAATATGAAAGTTATTGGTGATCAAATGTTGGATGATAGCCTTCTCAACTGCCACCTTATCTACTTGAGGAACATCCTTTTATAGACTTGTATCCATCTCCAAACCTTCATGTTGACTAATGGCATTAACTAAATTGTTTATGTCTAGAGATTGATTTTCTGTATCAATCAAAGAGGTTTTTGTCTTCCTAATTCCCTTGTCTTTCCCCTTCTCCTTCATTTCTTCCTTTTATTTATTCTCCTTTTCTTTTTCAACTTTCTTTTCTTTCTTCTTCTCTACCTTCTCTTCCTTTTATTTTACCAAAGAGATCTTAGATCTCTTTTTATTCTCAAGAGGAGTTATTTCTTCTTCTTCCTCTTCATCATCTTCCTTCTTAGTCATTTTGGACCTCTTGTTATTACATATTTCTATTTTTTAACTTCCTCATTTGAATTTATTCTATTAGTAGGTATAATACTTGTTTTATCCATTGTAGATTTGTGTTTTGGTTTGAGTCCATTTGTTTCACTAACTACCACTCTTTTAGGGGTTCTGGAGGCACCAATGTTATAGGTGGGGAATTAGATGCACACATTTTTCTAATCTATTGGGATCTAAATGTACCTTCTTCTACAGGAGCCAAAAGAATTTTTTTTGACACTAGATGCATGTTCAACTTTTTGTAGAGATTCTCCATTCTCTTGTCAAAATCATTCTTTGATCACTTCTAGAGCATCTCATTTAAGATATTAAATACTATTCCAAATATCTCTTCTTCTAGATCAACCTTGAACATTAGTAACATATTGACATTATTCTCTACTTCTTTTGTAGTGATTTCATCTCATAGCTTAAATAGCCAAGCCACTCTAGGTTGAACTACCTCAATGTAACAAAGTCCTTGATGAATTTTTTATTTATTTCATCATTATATTTTGGAACAATTTTATAGGAATCATATCTCTCTTTTGCATCTTTTCCTATTAGGTTTTGAACCATACCTAAAATAATGTGTTGTACACATCCTCATCCTTATTCAAGTTCCTAATATGCTATCTAATTTCTACTAAAACTAGGGAGGACTTATCCCAAACTTTATCTTTGACACCCATAATTTCATTCATAAACATGAATGCAATATAAATAATTAGTGATCCATACCTAAACTAATACTTTCTATTTTTTTATTCTCAAAATTATCTAATAATTGTTGACAAAGGAGCTCACACAAGTCAAATGTTTCACCTTGAACCACCATTTGATGTGTGGTTTATATAGTAGAAGAAGTGGTACAACCCTCTCAGTTCTAGTAGTATATCTTATGTTCCAAACCCTTGGCTGCATACTTGATGCCTAGATAAACTATGTCTTCTACCATCATCACTCTCCACCAGGCTATGTACTAGGAAGTTGTTAAACCATGTCATTGTTTACCACCTTTATTATTAAAAGAGTGTCAAAGGAGCACAATCTTGTCAATTCCCTAATCAAATCCCTTATGATCTTGTGTGACTGATCAAAATACATCACATCACCATGAATGCATCTTAGAATGATCCAAATACAACCAAGCTCATAGCTGAAATTTGGAAACTCCTAGATATTAAAACCTAGCTCCATAATTTGCTTATACTTCAAATTTAATGATGTGAGGTTGTCTTCTTTCATAAATTTCATCCATAGACTATTGAATTTTTCATGATTGGTCTCTCTCAAGGGTACATGGATGTATACCCTATCATCCTCTATATACACATCTAACGTCATGTTAAAAAATGTACCCTCTTTATTTGTCTTCATTTCCCCAAAATGATATCACTTGTAATTTAGTTGTGGCTTCAATGTAGGATCAACAATAATTTGTGTGGCCATATTGATTAGTAGATAGAATAGATAGTCATAGAAATAAGAATTCCTTCAAACAAAAAATTTTCTAGGATTAGCGGAAAGAAAAGTACTGAGAATACCTCTTGTACATAGGACCTCTCAAATTCACAAGATCACAAGTGATAAAAAAAATGAATCTAAAACCTCCAATATATCACTTTTCAATAGATACTTTTTGTACACTAATTTTTCATGATCATTGTAGCTCCACTCAAAATTGCTACTCTATATTGTCAATGAGCAGAAAAACCTCCACAAGTCTCTAAAGAGACCTGAAATTATCCAAAAATGTCTTCATAATTCCTTCCATACTAAAAACTATTTAACATCCAAACCATCAGTGGAGTTCTTAAGATCTACAATCAAATATTCCCCTCAGACAATACTTTTTATCTAGTTTCTAAAGGAACCATCTACACCACCAAGGATTAGAAAAAAATCCTTTGATTTATATTCCACATTATCATCACATTTCTTCATCTGTTTCTTCCTCATATTTTCTCTCTCCTTATTCACATCAATCTTCTTCTTTTTTGGAATATGGGTCTTCTTTTTTCTTCTATAGGACCTAACAATATGCCCCTATTTATTGTAGTTATAACATGTAGGAACTTGTTGTGGACCATATCTATTCCTTTTTTCATTATATCTTCACTCAATAGCCTTGTGCCCATATTTTTTGCATGCATGATAATATCTACTAAAAAATTGTACACTTCTATAATTGTTTACATTCACAAATCTATTTCTCATTGTTCCACTTCTAAATTTATTTGCCTCACATCCAAAACTATTACAAGCATAACATTAAAAATTAAATGGTTGTGGTTTACTATGACTTCTACATTAACTATCTTTATATCTAGCCTTTTCACTTGAAAAAAATTACCATTGAAAGATAACTGGTACCTGGTTTGAGCAAGGGTAGGGTTTATGAAGTTCTTTTTCTCAACTAGAGTGAAAAATTTTTTATCTTCACTATCCTTCTTGGATTCATCCTTGAACTTTTAATTTTACTTGTCATCTTTGTTCGTAGTCTTATAGGTTTCTCCTTTATCATATCCAAGTTTACATTTGTCCCTAAAGGGTTTATGAAAACCAAAAATATTAATATTTACGTTAAGTTAAAAATTCTTCTCAATCTATTCCTTTGCATCTTTCAACTCATTTCTCAACACTACAATATTTTCTTTAAGCTTAGTGCAATCATTAGGTTTAATTTTTTATTTTTCTTCTTTCAATTCCTTCCTCAAAATTGGCAGTTCTTTAAGATTTATTCATTCTTTGGATTTGATCTGGAACCTTCTCTCAATATTGTTAGTAGTCCTCTTTCCTTCTTCAACCTACTTATTCATCTGAGTAATTAATTCTGCTTCTTTCTTCCATTTTTCTTGGTATTCATCCTATACCAACCTAAATTGTAAGAACCTAATATGTGTATAGTTTAATGATTATTTTGTGCCCCACTTTAGTCTATTTTCTATGGTAGGACCTCAAATGGCACTTAATAGGTAACTAAATTTAAATATGGGTCATCTACCCCTTTCAATATTTCTTAATATCAATATTAGCCCTTATTTCTAAGTGTTCTCCTCTATTTTACCTCTAATCCAATAATTAATTTAATTAATTAGGCCCTATATCCTCATTTTTAGAGTTTGTGACTTGTTCTAATCTTAGATGAGACATTGTACTTAGAAATCTTGCACCTACCCTATTATCTTGACACACTGTCCAAAATTGGGCTCATTCTATAAGGTACAAAATTTCATTGGCATTTTGTCCTTGGGACAGGACACTAATGACATTCTATCCCTGAGGACTGGGGCCCAAATTTGGCTTGGGGCTCTATTTCAATATATTAGTTAGAGATCTTGTCCCATGGTCATCCTACTTGAGTTTTAATCCTTGAAATATTGTGAGATGTATAAAAAAATCATATCTCTCTATTATGCTTGTTTTCTACAAAGGGTTCAGGTTTAGGGTTTTTTGAATTTTTTTCCATGTTCTTTCAAATGTTTAAATCTTGATGCCAACATCTATTCTTGCATTGACTTGTTTACCTAGTTGAAACTCTTTAAATTTTATGTTCCATGGGTTAAAGTCCATTGATTTACTAGCCACTTGGTTAAGGCTTACATCCTATGCCATTTACCCATGCTATGGTCATTATTTCATATGTTATATCTTGTGGCCATGTATTTCTTAAGTCCTAATATATTCCTAAGTGTTTCCCCCCCGCACGATAACTTAACCCTTTCATAAGTCCATGTGTGTAATTGGTTGATTTAGTGGCCTTGGGTTCCACTCGCTAGCATGATGTAGTATTTTTCCTATTTACCCATGTTTTCAAGATAAGTTGTGTCATCTAAGTTGTCATATGCGTCAATCACTAAGGGCCCATTTGATTGCTGGAATTAACCTAGAATAGGAAAACGGGAATTGGTGAATTGGCATAAGTTAATTCTTATTTTGGTCCAAAATGAGCATTCAGCCAATTCCAAGTTCTAAGAATAATTGGCTGAATGCTCATTTTGGACCAAAATTAGAATTAACTTATGCCAATTCTATTAGGAATGGAAACACTGAGAGGGGGGGGTGAATCAATGTTCATTGTATTTAATCTTTTGCTTTATTCTTTAATCTTAACTTGAATGCTTAAGTACTGAAATGAACATCAACATAAACATGAAACATGAGCACAACACATAACACCAATATGGTTATGGGGAAACCCAAATAGGTAAAAACCCCAATGGGAATTGACACCCACTAATATTCTGTACTAGTGTTTTATGATCCTTATTAAAAGATCCTTAACCCTGTTAGGAGTTGCTTTACAATATATTTAGTATAGTGACCTTGTCAAGGGTCGGACACTGTTAGGAGTCTTTTACAATAAACACTGTTAGGGGTGTGGATGCACTATCCTAGAGCTCACTACTCAAGTGGTGAAGGCTACAACCTTCTGATCTCAGATACACACTATATCTGTTGAATGAACTATCACTGTGACATTGCTTGTATGATCAGTTCATTTAATGTGTTGATGCTTTGACCTCTTGTAAAGCTCTAATACATCTTATCAACTTTTCACACACTTCTACTCTACTTATCTCAACTCTATGTCAACTCTCTACCTCATTACAATGGGCGCATCTAATATTTATATGCACATACAAAATAAATAACTAGGTCAGCCCTTTAACCGATTACATACAACACTTCCAATTGAATTGGTTCAAGCGTGTTTACAAACAAACATAATTACATGTTGGAAACCTAATTACAATATCCCATAGCCTTTACAACATAATAATATAACCGCACACCAAAATACCAATAGTCGGCTGCTTGCACTGTTCTTCTCTAGCATTCACTGTCTATGCAACTTAAACTCTTTGTATCTTCCTCATACTGAATCTTCTGATCATGCGCTCTTAGACTTAGCATGAATATGATCTTACCAACTTAAATTCTAGGGTGCATATTGTAATTCTATCATATGCACGTGCGCTGATGCTCTGACCTTCAGGTACTCTATATATTGTCCAGTCTTCAACACTTAGCCAATTTATGATCTTCTCATCAAGTGCCCTGACTCCAAAACACTATATGATTTTGTTTCCATAATGAAAACACTATATTAAGTTATATACACTAGTATAGACAACTTTCCAACAATCTCCCCCTTTGTCATTGATGGAAACAAAGGAATATGGCACAGTTACTAACTGATCTCTTATACAAAAAAGTTCTATCTTATATCACCCTTATACATATCTATAACTCCATATTCTATACATACTCCCCCTTTGAAATTAATGATAAAGGTGTTTCAAAATTGTATCTACAAATACTTACAATGAGAGAACATCTGGATATGCTATCTGTAAGTTTTGGATCTCTTTCTTCCAAAATGTAATCAATGAATTAACAATCTGGAGATGGGCACATAATGCACACTGTAGCTTCTCCATCTTCTCCAAATCTATGCTAGGGCCAAGATCATATGTCACCATTGTGGCATTGATCTCCTTGATATTCTAATTAATTATATCTATTGAGGGCGCAAGAGCATTTCTAAGCTGAGTCTACCTAGCCCTTATTTTTGACATCTCCTTTTCCACCTTCTCAATCTTGTCAATTTGTCCTTGATATACATTATTGCACATATTTACATTATTGGATGGGTCTTTCACTAATTTCTTTACCTACTCTATCATAGCTTTTGCCTCTTGTATCTTCTTGAAATGGTCATCAATTAACTTGTCCTAATCCATACAATCAGCAATGATTTTTCTTCCTTTTTCTACAAACTCCTTCAAAGATGCTTGTCCACTCTTTAGTGAGCTCAGGTCAAGTGTAAAGTTACTGACCAAATCACTGAGCCTCTTCTTCATGTACTTCTCTTTTGTAACTTGAGATGCAGATTCTTCCAAGCTGGTAAAATTAGTCTTAAAGGCTGTGAGGATGTTGCTAACATCATCAACTGTACTGACCTGGGACACTTTCTTGTCTAAAGACAAAAGGTTGTTCAATATGTTTACAGACTCAAAAAATAGGGGATTCCTCATTACCTATTTCTCCTTGGCCTTCTCCATAGCTAAGACACTAAACTTGATCAGGTCTTCTTCTCCCCATGAATCCAAACTAGTTGTGTCAGGTGTCAAATTTGACAACAATGTTGCTGAGGGTAGTGGAGTGATAGGAGTGTTGTCCTCTACTTCTTGTTTTACTTTGATTAGCATTTCAACAAATGGCTTATCTGTTGGATCACTTCTTTTTACCTCTACTTCTCCTTTTTCTTCTTCTGACTTTTCTTTCTCTTTTTCTATCTCTTTTCTTTTTTCTTCTTCTTTCTTTTCTGGTATATCCTCAATTAGTACTTCTTGTTGAATGGGAGGAGTGTTACTACATAAGTTCTCAGCCTCTTGAGTGCTTACAAAGGATTCTTCAAACTTGTCCAAATCCATGTCTGTGGCTGCCATAGTAACTTTATATTGTTAATAAAAATTGAGTCATCCTTGAGTGTATATATCATGGGCACAAACTTATCTGCCTTTGTAGATGCATCAACTGCATGCGCTAAATCCTGTGGACCTGTAGATGGTACATTTATGGTCTCCAACTCTTTTTCAACCTTTTTGGGTACTTGAGTTGTAGGCGCAGTAGATGGGAACATGTGCATGTTCATAAAAACCTTCTCAAATGCTTTGTCTATTTCCTTAGCCACCAATTCATAGTTCTTGTCCATTATATGTAGGGTCCTTGACTTGGTTCTAAGATGTGGCTTCACCAGATCTAATAATAACTTATTTTCTTCTAGCGAGCATATTGGGAGGGTTTCATATAAGGTCTTTTCCCTTATCCTTAGGTCCTCTTCAATGGCCTATCTCTTTAGGAATTCTAGGATGTTCCACACATTATCTGGAATTGTAGTCTTCAATTCTAGGACTATCTTTTTGAAGTTCAACATATGTTTGACAATCATTCCATGGATTTATGATTTGTCAATTTCACTATATTTTCCATAGAACTTCCCTACTTGATCTATCATGCCTTCATCAATGATCCTTGTACTCAACACACTTAGACTGGGTTTGAAGCTTACTTCTGGGGGTGCTTGAGTATTCTTCTTGATCCTTGTTACTTGCGAGGATGGATGACTAGTGCTGATCTCTTTCTTCCTCTTAGGCATTGCCTTATACTCAGGAGGAGCATTAAGGTCAACTATTACAATGGGCACATGAGGAGTAATATCAGTTTTACCCTTCGTGTCATCTGATTTCTCTATTTTCACCTTCTTCATCTTTGGATCCTCAAATTTTGTCTCTATTTCCAAAGCAATCTTCTCTTTCCTCGCTTTGTCTAAATCTTCTTGTGATACTCCATGAAACCTCAAAATCTCTATAGTAACCTTAGCAACCTTCCTTTTTGTTGCAGCGCTGCTCAAAACTGCATCAACTTCTCTTGTTTTCTCTTCATAGGTTCCCCATCTAGGTTCATTAGGGTCTTTAGGGGCTAATAGCAATACTTGTGCATATGCTTCTAGGACTTGTTCATCAACCTCATATCCAAGTGGATGGATCCACTTTGTTCTTGGCTCAATTGCCTCCATGCATGTTGTATCAGTCTCAACCATGAAACAAATACTATCTTTGTATTTATCTACAATACTCTCTGGTATTCTATATCTCATCTGCATCTTAACTCTAAAAGTCTTCAATTCTAGTGTTATGTAATCCCTTAGTGTACTCTTAGTAGTTTCTTTAAAGGATATCTATGGCATTGTAGGCATACTCTTGTCCAAATACAAATCTGACTCTTTTCCAAGAATGTGGAAGTACATGTATATGAGCAAAGACCCAAATCTGAATATCTTGGTCTTGTCATGTTTAATAGCTTTGATGTTGTCTATTAGTTGTGTGCACAGGATCTTGTACAAATTGAACTCTCCATTCTCTCTCACAAGTCTTATTGCTACAAGAATTGTGGTCGTAGACACACTATTCACCTTGCTAGTGTGTTGAAACCTATACCACAGTATCATGGATATCAATTTGATGTCATTTTTATCAATAGGCTCTATAGTCATTCTGCACCTATCACTTCTTGATTTTCATGTTTTCTCAACAAGTTTTCTCACATCCTTGCCCGCTGGAAGAATGACTCCTATCCTTGAGAGGTTTTTCATCTCATGAATTAGGTCTCATGTAATCCTGACTAGCACTTCACCTATCCAAAATAGCTCATCATGGATCCTTCTGAGTAGGATTTTGATCCATTCTGACTCATAGAACTCATATGTTGTAGCATATTCCACTAGAGGATGATTATTCCACTATGCATACTCATCCATGAAGGTTTTATCAGGTTTCATCATGGTTTCCATGTGTGCTCTTATCCTGTCCAAACCTACTAGTTCTTTTTTGCAATGTATGTATGCCCTAATGTCTTCCACATGCATAACACCCATAGGAGTGCAGGAGAATGCACCTTCTAGGTCGTCTAGTGTGGATTTAAATGGATGCCTCTTAAACACATATCTCTTCTTCTCCACCACATCAAATACAATGGGAGTAGCCATTACTTACTGGTATATCACTTTCCAAATGATCTTTAAAGACTTCTGAATCGGCGTCACAAACTAGGGTTTTCGCAATCGATCAAATGCACTACAAATCACTGATGAATCAATCTAAAATCCTTCACAATCAAATGCTAGGGATCTTTTTCTCTCCAATCACTTTGAATTCAAATGCAATGAGAGATCTACAAACTTTTGTGTACTTTAAAGTAGGAATTCTTCCATTAATGCTTGCCACATAAACCAGGATGTCACTGAAAATTTCTAACTTTCATTCTACAAACATTCAGCTTGTTCTCTCTTTCACATAGGTTTTTCTAGTCTCCAAAAGCTTAAGTCTAAAGGCGCATACTCTGAGGGTGAGTATATCGGCCATGCAGGGGTCTAGAGCTAAATTAGCTCCCCCTATGACCCTAAGGGCCATTCATCCTTATGTAGAGGGCACGTCCACTATGGATGCATCCAATACATTCTCATCAACCTTATCCTTCTTCACCTCTAACCAAATCAAGCTTTCATTCTCTGAAGCTTTCACAAACTTGACTTCTCCTTCAGTATCCAATACTAGTTCCTCAAGCTTTTTAGGGCTTTCCTGACCTTGCATCCTTGATCTACAAAATTTTGAGATGTGTATGGCTTTGTTACAAGAGTGAAAAATGATTGGAGGCCTTATATTCCTTGGCGCATTGATATGGGTTACCATTTTACATTGTCTTGCTGAGTGACCATTATAGTTACATATCTAACATGTAACATTCTGAGAGCTTCTTGCATTTAGCTAATTTTGATTTCTTTGATTATGTTGAGTCTTGTTCTTTTGACTTGTCTTACAATTCATAGCTCTATGACCAAATTTATTGCATGAATAATAGTAACCATTGAAGGGTCTTACCTCTATACAATTCCTTTCTATATGTCCATGCTTTTTACATGCATAACAAGTTCTATCTACTAGCTTGTGCTCATTCTTGGATGGTTCAACATGATCTTTAGTCTGACTTCAAGTCTCCTTAGCATTTGAGGTGTCTTCTGGTGCTTTCACTCTTTCTCACATGTTGTCAATCTAATTTTGTGCTTCATTGTATCTAATGCAGCTAGTATCTCCTTTAACTCTTCTTGCATACAACTAAGATTCTATCAAATCAAAACTGGTGTGCAATTTATCAATTTGATTATTTACCTCTTTTAATTTAGATTCCAAGCTTTCTTTGTTGTTCCTTAGCTCCAAGATTTCCATGTTTTCTTGCCTCAATTCTTCATTGATTTGAAGGTTCTCTTTGATCTGTTCATCATAGAATTCCTAATTGTTAGTCAGCTTATCATTCAATTCTTCAATCTGTTCTTTCAGAGATGAATTTTCTTCATTCAGCTTCTTGATCCTTATCCCTAAATCACTGGTAGAGCATTCTTTCAAATCCTTTCTTATCCTTTTGATGACTACTTGAGCATCACTAAATTTTTCTTTTAGTTCTTCAATTTCTTTTTCAGATCTGTCCAGGTCTTCAAGAGCAACTTCAAGATTTCTTGTCAGATGTTTCATTTCTACTTTGTCAATGATCTCCTCAAGTGGTTAAACTTCTTTTCTGAGGACCATAACTCTAATACCAATTGTTAGGAATGGGAACAGTGAGAGGGGGGGGGGGTTGAATCAGTGTTCATTGTATTTTATCTTTTTCTTTATTCTTTAATCTTAACTTGAATGCTTAAGTACTGAAATGAACATCAACATAAACATGAAACATGAGCACAACACATAACACCAATATGGTTATGGGGAAACCCAAATAGGTAAAAACCCCAATGGGAATTGACACCCACTAATATTTTGTACTAGTGTTTTATGATCCTTATTAGAAGATCCTTAACCCTATTAGGATTTGCTTTACAATATATTTAGTATAGTGACCTTGTCAAGGGTCAGACCCTGTTAGGAGTCTTTTACAATAAAACCTGTTAGGGCTGTGGACACACTATCCTAGAGCTCACTGCTCAAGTGGTGAAGGCTACAACCTTCTGATCTCAAATGCACACTATATATGTTGAATGAATTGTCATTGTGACACTACTTGTCTGATCAACTCCTTTAATGTGTTTATGCTTTGACCTCTTGCAAAGCTCTAATACATCTTATCAAATTTTTGCACACTTCTACTCTTCTTATCTCAAATCTATGTCAACTCTCTACCTCATTACAATGGGAGCATCTAATATTTATATGCGCATACAAAACAAATAACTAGGTCGACCCTTTAACCGATTACATACAACACTTCCAATTGAATTGGTTCAAGCGTGTTTACAAACAAACATAATTACATGTCAGAAACCTAATTACAATAGGTGCATAGCCTTTACAACATAATAATATAACCGCACACCAAAATACCAACAGTCGGTTGCTTGCACTATTCTTCTCTGGCATTCATTGTCTGTACAACTTAAATTCTTTGTATCTTCCTCATACTGAATCTTCTGATCATGCGCTCTTAGACTTAGCATGAATATGATCTTACCAACTTAAATTCTAGGGCACATACCATAATTCTATCATATGCATGTGTGCTAACGCTCTGACCTTCAGGTACTCTATATACTGTCCAGTCTTCAACACTTAGCCAATTTCTGATCTTCTCATCAAGTGCACTGACTCCAAAACACTATATGACTTTGTTTCCATAATGACAACACTATATTAAGTCATATACACCAGTATAGACAACTTGCCAACAAATTTGCCAATTCTTTTTTTCCTATTCCAGGTTAATTCCAGCAACCAAACGGACCCTAATAGAACTCAGTAGTGCATTGAGGGCTTCCTTTGGTATCAATGAGTTATCGAGCTATTTCTTTGTGAGTAGGTTTTCTTTCTAAGGCAACACTTGGTGGTGCGATGGGAGTTCTTTTCTCCTTTGATGCATTATTGAGTGGTGACGAGGGTATCCATTTAGATAAAATATGATTCCACATGTGCAAACATGAAAAAGATGAATGTACTTGGTGGTGTAGTGGTAGTTCTATCTTCCCTTAGTGTATCATTGAGTAGTGACATGGGTCCATAGTCAAGCGGTTGAATACCTATGTGGGTGGACTGATGTGGTACATGGAAATACATTGAGAGATTCTTTATATTCCAACATGGTAATGAGTTGAGCAGTTAAACAATAAAGATATGGTTGTGGATCCCACTTGCTAGTGCAATCAAATCTTTCAAGCCTTTCATTGTATCAATGATTTCTTAAATATGTATAGGTACACACCCACATGGAGAGAGAATTGATGTTTTGGCATATTGATACCTTAGTAGGGTCTTTCATCTATTTAACTACACCATTGAGTTCAATGGAAGTCACCGGGCAGTGTGGTGGGCCCAATGTTTCATCTTAGTTCACTCAGGCATGCATTGGGAGCTTCTTTATGTATCAATGTGGCACCAAGTTTGACATGGCATCTGATGTGGGGCTCTTATGCATAGTATGTTAGCTCACTAGGATATTTTTTTGTTCCAACACAGGGCCAAATTTTTGTGATGGATATTTTTTAGGTACATAGAGTAGGGTGAGTCACACAAGCACTTTTTGAGACTTTCCTTTGGTTTCAACAAGTCACTAAGCTCAATAAAAGTGACTGGGCAGTGTGGTGGGCCCAAGGTTTGATCTTAGTTCACTTGAGAATGCATTGGGAGCTTCTTTTTGATTCAATGCACTGCCAAGATGGACATGGCATCTGATGTGGGGCTCTTTTGTCTGGTCCAGTGGCTCACTGTGATATTTTTTTTGTTCTAATGGGGGGTCGAGTTGTCATGTTGTATGGTTTTGAGGTACATAGAGTAGATTGATTCATGAAATAAATAATTGATCATTTCCTTTGGTTTGAACAAGTCTCCAAGTTCAAAAGGGCTCGCAAGCATTGTGATTATGTGGAAACACATGGACTGGTTATTTTGAGCTTGGTAGGGGTAGTCTTGATTTGGTCAATTGTTGATTTGGAGCCTTGTGTATTTGTGGTAGTTATCCTATTTGTAGGGGTTGATAAATTTGTGTGTTGACATGTGTCACATTGTAGGAAAAAAGTGCCAAGTTGTGCACATCAAGGCCTTTTGACTATATTTTGGAAATCCATATGATGGTAGGTAGGATTTGAAATTGGAAGTGATGTTTGAAGGAATGTCACATACTTCAAAGTTGTAGTACAGGTCAAATACTTATTATGTCTTGTCTCCATTTCTTTTGCATGATGTTGTGATCTTTTTAAAATCAAGGAAGCCAACTTGAAACAATTTCACAGCTGTGATTTCCAGTACAAAAGTTGCTAGAATAGGCAAGTTGTTGCCATCATTTTGAATTTGGATAAGTATGATTTATAAATCTTATTAGAGAAAGGATAAACACATTCTTTGGGGTGTTTTCTTACATTGTGAAGGTCTCTCTATGATCAAAATGCTAGTCATGAATATTTTCATGGGTATTATATTTTGTTTCTTGAGGGAGAGGTTGACGAGAGCCTTTCTACAAGAAGTATACAAAGATCATGATAGTGTGAAAGTTGATGCTTCATCTTGTAGTTGTGGGATTTTTAAAATGCCAAGGGTATTTTTAGGTATTTTTAACTTATGGGCCTAGTTGCTAGTGCTTAATGAAAAAATGTAGGATCTTGTTGTGGCTTATCAAGGGTTCAATCCCTTCAGGTTACCACTTTGATTTTATCTAAGGGGTGAGATGTAGATGGAGGTATGAATGTACATGCTAAAGGTGTGGGTTCATATAGGAATACTTATCCTTGGGAATGATTCTTAAATTTATCCCCTACGAGGGGAGATGGTGAGAATTGTGCATTCTAGCCTTCTATGCATCAATAGCCACATCAGTGTGATGGTGGCATGGATCACAAGCTTGGTTGGATCTGAGGGAGACACTCTAACTTCTTTGGATAAATATTACCTTTGGATATCTCATACAAGTAGGAAATAAATTCACTATAAGATAAAATTAGAGGTAACAAATAATGTTAGGAAGATATTCTCTACGGCTGGCTAGTAGCAGTTAGAAATTTAAATTTCTTGGAATGGCCTATAATTTATTTCATTCCTTGCGTCTATATAAGAAATACCAAGGCAAATTCTAAGGGTTCTAATTTTTTTCTAAATTTTCCAATCAAGTTGTATTGGGTGGTCTTAGAATAAATATATAACAGTTGATGTAGTTTCAATAGGTTTTATCCAAATGAATTTTAATGTTTCATATTGAGTATAATTAATGAAAATCTCAACATATTTCATCTCATGTATTATTTTATTCATGTTATATGATATACTCTATCAAGGGAAGATTAATATCACCGCTATGAATTTTTCATTGTTGTGTAATGTATAGGTTTTGTTTTTTCAAGGAAAAGATTAAATTTAATCTATATGTTGTAATGGCTTGAAGAAGATAAAAGTTATTCCAAAATAATGATACATGGTTTGATATAATTGAATATTTATGTAAGGTATTAACATTTAGAACAATATGCACAATTAATGTTGGGTTCATTTGATATTTGAATCTATTACCATGGATATGAGGCACTAGTCCCTATAGTTCAGATCTTTAGTAACAAAAAGTTCATGAAAATTGAGTCATTTTCATTTACTTTTTGCCTATGATTAAAATAGAGACAATTTTGATATGATACATATTTAATTTTGATTTTATGGTTATTTGTGAGTTATCTATTTTATGCAATATTCATCAGAAAGTGTTATGTATTTCAAGCATATTACAAAATGGTACACCCTCTTGTGTCGTGTAGAGACCAAAGTGATGGAGACATTCCTTCCCCATGAGAAATTCTCAATGTGTTGGCCAATTGGATTAAGACAATTGTAGATAGGAGAGGAAAAATCCTTATGGTTGTCTCAAGAAATCAGTTGGAGGAACCAATACTCTCCTCATTTTGGTAACCCAAAACCACATTAAAGATTATCAATCACATCCAGTATTTTCAAAGTATTAAAAAAAATCAAGCATTCAAGCTATAAAGTGAAAGGAAGTGAATCAAGTCCAAGAGCCATAAAATCCAAGCATTCATGATCTATCATTCTTCCAAGCATTTAAGGTGTCTTCTTACATAGATCCAACTTATTTCCCATTGGAGGCGAAGAAAAGGATTTTTGTATCAAGGAAGAAGATCCACATCCATCCAATTCCATTCAAGTCTTATCTCTCTCTCTCTCCTCAATCAATTATTGTGGAAAATTACAACATTTATTACATGAGGTTTTTTCTTTCATGATTTTCTTTTGGATTTGTGTATTTATTCAAAGCTATTACATCAACAAATTTTATTGCATTCAAAGAAGTATTTACATTGCCAAGGTATGATATACTTCATTTTCTAGATCTAGCCTTTTCTACATGACATCACACTTTCCTTTATTTCATTTCATTTCAAGGTTGATTCCTAAACAAGATTTAATTGAGGAAAGCCCCTCTATTCAACCTTATTTCTCATTTATATGTGTGTAGGACTAGGTTACAGAGCCATCATATCAAATTTGAAAAGATCGGATTCATTCGGAGAACCCTAGAAAAAGTAAGATAAAATCAGTAGGTATAGAATGCCATTGGAATCCTATCCCCGGGTATAGGCAAACTTCTCACATTGTCCCCTACATTTTCATCTTAGTTTTCAGTGCCCACAAGTCAGATCTATGCTTTGGCTTCCACTTTTGTACATTTCTTCTCTCCATTAGTCTATATCAACCCATTATTTCTAGTTTTTTGGTAATTTTTCTAAATTACCATCTACATTAAATCTTCTTATTAGTTCCACTTTTTCCACTTTCATCAATAACATATTTAGAGATGTGTCATTGTCCCCATTTAGCACTTGAGTCATCTCTTGAGCCTATTGTTGGCATCTTCCTTCTGAATGTACTTTTGTGAAAAGGAGAGGTGATTTACCCAATTTGCATTGCTTCCCTTTTCCTTGTGTACGTTTTGGTAAACCTGAATCTTCTTACATAATTCTAATTTTGGTCTTATATATCATTGTTTTATTTCATTAACATGGAGTATACTAAGTTAGATTGGTGTGTGATAACCTATGTTGTTACATTTCTCCTTACCTCTCTTTATTAATCATATGGAGTGAACCATAATTTCTTAAATTTCATGATGTTTGTATTCCTTCATGGCATTCTTGCATATGGCATTATGATTTTATCAAATATCTTTCTCCATTTTAGTGCATATTTCAAATATTTTATCAATATTTCATGTGGTCTTGTCATTCAAATTATAACAAAATGCATGGAATATGTGAATGAACCTAATGATAATATTAATACAAATATTCCTAATCCTACTCCTATAATTCCTAATGATCATGATGATAGAGATATCGCTCCTAATGATCTCATCTTAGTGAGACCTATATCTCCTCTTTCTCAAACTACCTTAATGGATAGCCTTAGAGAAGCTAGTTTATGCATTTCTTTGGATGATCTTAAACAATCTTCCTTTTTATCAAAGAATTATTCATAATCTTTATGTTAAAATTTTTCTTGATGATTTCTCTCCAAGAATATTAAGTATACAAGAATATCTTGACAAGCCTTCTTCTTCTTCACCACATAAAGCTGATAAAAATAGTGATAGGAGTCTTCCTAAAGATAATGTTCCTCCTCCTATTCCTATTTATACAACATATTTCCACAAATATTAAGATAAATCTCCTTCACCCTCTAACTTAAATTCCAATTACAATGTGGGATATGACATTACTACTCAACAAGGTTACAATGGGTTAGGTCTTCACATTAATGAACAAGGTATTAAGGTTCCTATAGATCCTCGTACACAAGTCACTAGGTGTGGTCTAGGTTTTATACCTCAAGATATTAATTTTCCTTATTCACAACACCAACCTCCTCTTAACATTATTTTTCCAACACCATATATTGTCACACCTCCTTTTTATGACCACTTGGCTTTATCAAAAAGAATCTTTTGGAGAATTAAATATGATCCTAAAATTTTCTTTCCTTATAGAAATTTTCAAAAGAATCAAAGACATATTAATGGTGAATTTTTATGTCTTTATCATCATAGAAATAAATACTCTCTTTCTGATTGTATTGAATTTAGACAATTTTCTCAAGATTTGGTAGATAGGTCTCTTCTTTCTTTAACAACGGATCTTATATTTTTTCTTGATATCAAAAACATACCTTATCCATTTTTTTCACCTATTATGTTTCTCTCTATTATGAAAATTTAGTAGCTTATTTTTTATAAGAAATACCTTCATAGGATTAGTTCAATCAATTAAACACAAAAAAATGTAAGATTTAAGCTAATTAGAACTTTGAATTGAAGAAATTGATCATGCTATGATTCTCTAATTAGAAGGACAATATGAATGCTCTTAGATTTGAAAAGCATTCCTAAAGTGACAACCTCTAAGATGAGAGTTCAAATTAAGCTACATGATGCAAATTAAGCTAAGAACATGATGAATTGAAAGCTAATTAGGCTATTGTAAGACTAAATTGAATTCAAATTGATCTAAATGGAATGCAAATTTACCTATAGCATTGATGAAAATGAAAATTGGATGATTTTCTCTAGGAATGCATCCTATCTATAGGATTTCCAAAATTAGGAGAGTGAGTTAGATGAGGGTTTAATTGACTCATGATTATTCAAGTACGTGAGTTGTGTGTTTCAAATATTGGGACAAAGAGACAAATTGAATGGTCAAGATTGCAAATGAAAAATGAAGGGTTGAGATAGAAAAGGCTATTTAATGATCCATGTTATCAAAGCTCTCACCTCATTGGTTGATTTGTTTTTGTCCTTATGTGGTTGGTGAGGTAATTTAGGATCTATTAATTAAAATTATTAATTGATTTACCCATGTCTCAACTTTGAATATGTTGGACTTAATTAATTGATTTAATCAATCACATAGTTATTTGATCATTGATTTAATGAATCCAATTTGGCTTAATTTTCAATTAATTCATGCTTTGATCAATACTTGATTGATTTTCCTTGTGTGACTTTGGTTGACTTTTCTTTGACCAATTTAGGGTGTACATACTAATGCCCCTCTTTGGATCTGTTAGAATACTTAATCTTTCCTTGGTTGTATTTATTTATTTATTTGAGGATAAACCAAGGTATCCTCTTTTATTTAATTGGGAGATTCCTATGGAATCCCTAATTGTATTTTTTCCTATAGTTCAAGTGGGAGGACATGTCACATTTTGTAGTTCTTTTAATAAGAAAAATAGATTATCCTCCTTAAATGGATCTTGACACTTTTCACACTCGCATTATGGATGATGGCTTTATTAGATTGGTGAGTTACTTAGTAACTCCTATCCTCATCTATATAAAAGAGATTCTATCCTCTCTTATTTTTTCTTGATGAAGTTATTATAAATGATCTCTCTCTCTCTCTCTCTCTCTCTCTCTCTCTCTCTCTCTCTCTCTCTCTCTCTCTCTCTCTCTCTCTCTCTCTCAGGCTTTGTCATTTTCATAATATCACAAGGGGTTTTTCTTTTCTTTTTCCCTTTCAAAAATATTCTTGTCTCCTTGTGTTGGCTTTAGATGCTTTCTCCTAGTTCTTGGATTTATCATGGTAACTTATCCTTAATTAACTATCTCTCTTGGATTAATTTCTTTCCTTGCTCTCATTATTTTTATTTACATGGTATCAGAGCTTGGGTTGTTAATCCTTGTTTGAGTGTAGTTTTGAAGGTTACCATTCTTGGGACTACATCTCATTGGAAAATTTTGTTTGAAAGAGAAGATTGAGCTTCATTTTATAAATTTGTGTTGTAGGGTTTATTATTGGTTTTATTATTTTTTGTAACCCTTTTTGGTCTGGTTGCCTCCAGAGAGTAGTTTTTTGAAAAAACAAAAATTTGGCTGGTTTACCACCAAACCCATTTTCATTTAGCTTAGTTAACCTCTGTCGAGAAACCGCAAGGTTTAACATTTTGTTTCAATCATTTTTGCAGGTTTATATTCATCTACATATTCATAGTTTCAATAATAATATTTCATATCTTTTTCCTCTCTCGTTCTTGCATGTTTTCTAACATTTCTAGTTTTGTATCTATGTGCATGTAGGATTTCTTCAATAAACATTGTCTAATCTCTATTTGTTTATAAACTATATCTCTACAGGTTTTATTTTAGAAATAATCTCTATTTTTCATCTTTGTATCTCTATCTTGCTTGCGATTTGTAAGAGGGCATAAGCCAGAAAGATAATTCGATTTATCTGCATGAGTTTTTAATTTGCGACAATATCAAATTTAGTAATATTTGTCTAGAAACATCTCTACCAACTCCTTGGCATGATCCTCCTTTCTTGCTATGTTTGTTATTCCTATTTTTTCTCTTCAAACCATTCCCTTGCATTTCTAGTCTTTTTAGCTATTCTTTTTTCTCAAACCCGCATTTCATTGTATGTGCCAAATTTCTTTTCTATTCTTTGCGTAACTTAGTCTAGTACCAGTCATTTTACTAGTCTTTGCTTGAGCCATTCTCTTCTCGAGCCAATATCTACCTTACGCAGTATTTTTTTTTTCATCTTGGAGCTTCTTCTCCTACCCCAGCTCTTATGTGAGCTTCTCTTCTTGCTATTTCTTATCCTTGTGTCACCTTCTCCTTCATATCAAACTTCTTCCTCCCCTTGCATTAGCCTTTTCTTTCTTTTCTTTTTTCTAGTCTTTTATCCTCACTCTCTCTTTGTGTGGTATCATTTTCTTATCCTTACCTCTTTCCTTGTGTGGTTTCAACTAGTGATAGGAGCTTCTCTTCAATACAAACCTTGCGTAAAATATGTTCTAATCTTATTTTACCTTGGTTTACCTACCATACTCTTGTGTTTTGAACCTTCCTTTTCCCTCCTTCCTTGCACATTCCACTATTAAAGCCACCTTTAATGTGTGATCTCTCAGTAGCTGCTTCTATCATTCCTTAGCTACCTTCATGTTCTTTTGCATAACTCGTACAATAGCCAGTATGTTGGCTCATGCATGACTTCCATCTTTTCTCTTGTCTATGTTTTATTTATTTATTATTTTCTTTTTTCGGTTTGTTTTTGACGTATTCTCTGGCATAGGGCAGTTTGTTTCTTCAAAGTTGATTAGCTTATTCTTAGTTTTTGCTAAGTTTAGTTTCAATTTGAATTCTAGTTTGAATTTGTTTTGGTAGTTTGACTGATTTCTATCATTTGTATAATTTATTTATCTATGTTGTTTTAATATTTAAACAATTAACTTGCTCCTTGTTTTGTTATTCTAGTATTAGTGGTTTCGCATTATTATTAGTTTAAATTATTTTCATTGCATTGTTAATTTAAAAACAAAAAAAACAATTATTTGTTTAATTTTTATTGTTAATTCATTTAATATTACATTTAATCATTTAACTACATTTCAAATTTCACTTAACTCTTACTCCAAATCTAAAGTTGTGTTTTAAAGTTTAAATTCACTAATATTTATCTTTTCATCATTTACTTTATGTTTAAATTCAAAATTCAAAATATTTTTATCATTTTTAATTAATTTAACAAAAAATTGATTGTTAATTTTCTCTATTCCAATCATAATTAACATTAAGTTAAATTTCATTTTATGTATTAAGTTAAATAACCAACTGTATATGGTTTCAGGGCCCATTCAAAACCTGTTTTACCTAATAAAAAACATTAAGTTAAATTTCATTTTATGTTTATTTGAAAGTTGCTTATCATTGTTTCCGAGGTGATTTTGTCCCATCCTAACATTTTTTCACTTAATTTCAATCATGTCTACGCTTATTCCTGAAATTAAGTTAAATAGTACTAATTACCATACGTGGAAAACACACATTTTATTTATTTTTTGATTTAAGCACATAATAGACATTTCTACTGGTGTGACTTTTGCTCCAGCCACTAATGGAGATCAAGCCGATATAGACGCTTGGAATGCTAAAAATGAGGAGGCACTTGACCTCATTGGTATCTCTTAGTCCATATTTATATGTACTTATTACTAACTGTACTACAACCCATGCAGCATGAGAAATTTTGAAAAACACCTATGACAGCCCAAATGAATCCAGAAAGATTCAACTCCAAGATCAATTGGAGGATCTCAGGTATACAGATTTAAAAACCATGGATGAGTTTTTATTAAAGTTTTATTCCATTAAAGTCAGTTAAATGGTTTAGGAATTCTATTAATGATATTTGTTTAATTCATATAATTTTAATTAAATGTCTTCCTAGGAAGTTTCAACAATTTATAACTAATTTACATTCTCTATTAGCTATTCCTACTTTAGCCAATAAACTAACCTATATTATTTTTCAAAATTTATTGCACCAAGAGGAAGCTAAGTTGATTCAATTTGGAACTCTTAAAACTAATGAACATGCTTTTGTTTCTAAAAATCAAAATCCTAACTTTAGATCTAATAACAATAACAATAACAATTCTAATTCTAAGCCTCATTATAATAACAATAATCATAGTAATAATTATAATAATAATAACCATCAGGAGAATGGTCCTCATAAAAGACCCCATTGCACCTATTGTGGGAAAGATAGTCATGTGACCAACAATTTCTTTAAAAACCAAAAAAGATAAGAAGCCTATGAATCAAAATAATCCAAAGTCTCAGAAAAGTAATGGTAATCAATTTCATCATGATTTTACAGTTCGTTATAATGTTCCTAACCCTTTTTAAAATATATGGCATATGTTTAATTCAATGCATTTCTCAATTTTAATTTGTTCTATTATTGTGAGTTATCTAACAACATTGCCTTCTTATGGAATATTTTTTATTTCATTACTTAGCAATAATTGCTATCAGTTTGTTATATGATCTATTGCTTTTCACATAGTTGCAATTTTATGCTTTTACAACATCTCTTTATATGCTCATGGTGGCATTTTATGGTTTTATACCATTTATTGTTATACACTTTATCTATAAGTTGCATTGAGATTCCAATTTTCAAGGTTAACTATGTTGCCTTATTCTTCAAAGGGACCCATGGAGTTTCTCTCTATTCTATGTTTGGGATGCACTTACTTCAGTTGATTGTTATCAACTTGTTCCATTGGTTGTTTTTTCCTCTTGGTGAGGATGATGTTCTTGAAATCCTTCTTGGCATTTGTTGGATTTCTCATATATTTTTGGAAGGAAAAAAAATTTCTCACTCATAATCCTTAGTTTAGATTATTATTTAGCATATTTTAATTTTTGTTAAGTTTATCTTAATGTTGGTTTAGTTTTTTATCTCCTTAATGATTCCTTGTTTATGGTACTTGATGTTCTACCTGGATTATGGTTTATTCTCTCTCATATTTCTTTGTAAATTAATAATGTGATGATGAGTCTCCATACTTCATTGGTTAGATCATGATTCATGTAGGTTTTGGATTGATTACCCATTCACTTGCAGTGGAATGACTCATTAGTGGATTGTTTATATCCATGTGATTGATGAAGTGTTGATGCAGATTTCTTTAGTTGGCCTTGTTTGTGGTCATTTGTGCATGAGTATGTTTATTTTGAGATGAGAGGATGGATGATGTTTTTGGTACCTAGATTGTTCTTCTTGTCTTGGTATCTATTGTTTTATCTTGATATCATGATAGCTTGATTTCACTTTGGTACAAGCTTATGGGTTCATCTCTAACTCTTATCAATATTAATGTTATAAAAGATTCTTTAAAGTTGAATTAGTTTATGATGTAAATTATGAGTTTATTTTCGAAGGTTATACTGATTTTTATCTAGGGTAGATCCCTATAATGGAAAAACTACTTGTGTTGTTTTTTTTTATCTTCTTTCTTTCAAGTGACATATCATGGAACATTCACAAAGTCACAATCCACTTCTCAAATTTGGATGTACAAGTTGTACCCATACTTTCCCTATAAAAGACTCCCAAAGACTAGGATTTAGCTCAAATTGAAGACAATCAAATCACTCCCTTGTATAGAAGATCAAGTCACATTTTTTTTTAAAACTCTAGGTTTAATTCCCATGGATGTAAACTCCACAAGTAAAGATTAAGGGGGGGGGGGGGGGGGGGTGGTTAGAATAGTTAATCTTTCCTTGGTTGTATTTAGTTATTTATTTGGGGATAAACCAAGGTGTGATTAGTGAGAACCTAAGCTATTCGTAACATGCATAGATAGTCAAACATTAGTAAGAGAAGCATATACCTAACATATAGAAAAACTATTTGTAAAGACACCTCAAATAGAGCTTAAACGGGAGCACACTATCACCGTTTGATTTTCTCTTAGAATAGGGATGTGGGTGTGCTCTCAAAGCACAAGAAGCATGTCCCCAATGTTGTTTAGGAAGGATTGGGATCATTTAGGAACCATGGATACCCCATAATGGCACAAAACCAGGTATGGTGAACCTTTTTTGCCCGTAGAGTCCCAAGGATCCAAATGAAGCTAGCTACAGTTTTTAGATTAAGGATGAGTATGAAAAGTTCATTTTAACCAAAATATGGATATGAGATGAATTAAAATGGTTAGTATTTCTTGAAATAAACTAGATCAATACATTATACTAAGCTAGAGTGAGCTAGAAAGCATAAAAATGAACTAAATCTAACAATATTAGAAATTAAGTTAAGTCTAAGTGCAAATGAACATGATAACAATACTTAATATGATATGATGTGAATTGGTGAATTTCTCTTGGAAGAGAGAATATTTATAGGATTTGAGGAAGGGCTTGGGTTAGGAAGGGTAGTTAGGGTCAGAGTCAGGGTTAGGGGTATGGTCAAAGGGATAAGGGTTAAGGGTTGCTCACACATGTGTGAGAAACACTAGGGAAGTGTGCTGGGGGACCAAGGTGGAAAAAGAGTCATAGGTCTTCATTAAGAGGTTGTAGGAGCCATTAATGAAGGTGTAAGGGGTCATTAATGATCATGTAAGGCTCATTAATGAGGGGGGTTTGAGCAAAATTCAAAGGATAAGGGTTTAGACTAAGAGGATTAGGAATCACCCTCTAAATAGGTTTAGGAAGGGATTTGGAAAGTGAGGATAGGTTTAGGGTTTTCTAGAAGATTTATAGGGTTTTTGGGATTTAAATAAATATTTAATTTATTTAAAGGATTTTTGAGACACAATTTTTTAAATAATTAATAAATTGGAGGGATTATCATTCAAATTGGATTTAAATGATTTTGGGAGGGGTTTCTTAATTAAATGTCTTTAATTAAAATAGGGGAAGGGATACTGACAATAAAATTAATTAATTTATAAATGATGATGTCATCAGGACTTTTATCAACTAAAATATTTATAATTGACAAATGGATTTTTAGGTGTCTACATTTTGCCCCTCTTTGATGCGATGCCGCAAGTGGCATGGTGTCAAAGACAATAAAATAAGATGCCCCGGGCTAGAATTAGATGGTAAGGGGTTGTGCCCCTCAAGAAAATAATGCAAAGAGGAAACTTTGTGGAATTATCTTGAAAAGAACACAGAAGGGAAAGGATGAAGAAAGATGAGAAGGGGGGATAAAAAAACATCCTTCCAAGAGAAAGGATGCATGAGTGCAAGATGATCTGAAATGCAAGTTGCAGGATGAAGCTATATGAAGGATGCAAGATGCAAGATTAAGCTATATGAGGTAGGATGAGGGGGATTTGGGGAGCTCATTGTGTAAATGTGGAGAGCACAACCTAGTTTGATATAGCAACAATAGAGATTGTCCACGGTTACTGGGAATAAAAAGCCTTGTCACACATGTTGTAGAGGACTGATGCAAAAAGACACGCAAGGGTTTCCCCAGCATCACACATGAATCAAGAATGAGGTATGGGAGAAACGATGTTGGAGAACCCACAAACAAATGACATTTCCGAGGTGCACCATGTAACCCAGAAGATCATATGTGAAACATGCAAGGGTCATATCTGACTGACTCATGGGAAGAAGAAAAAGATCAAAAGACCTTGCCTCAGATTGCCCTCATTCAAAGCGCACCATGATATAAAGGATCATGGTGATCGTGAGGAGAGGAACAATGAGAAGTCATAAAAGATAAACAAGATCCAAAGGAAAAAATCCAAGACCAAAGTGATAAATCCATAAAATATCTGTTGCCAAGGAGGAGGTTTGATTTGATTGATGGGGGGGAGATTAGGTCAGAACATGAGGAAGGATACATCCTACACGGACCCAGGTTGATTGATGGAAGATTAGGTCAGACATGAGGAAGGATACATCAACAACGACCCATTTGATGAGGATAATGTTGTGTTGTTGTTAGAAAATAATAAATCAAGGATAATCATGTGATCAAGGATAGTCGACAAAAGATGTTGTTGAAGTACAAGGCTGGGCGGGATAATATTATCTAATCATAGCTATTGCAGGATTGATATGTACAATAAAACATGACTATATGTACAATGGACAGGGAGATATTTACAATGAATATTTATAGAAACTCAAGGAGTGGGATAGGAGGATATTTCTATATAGGATATATATAGGAAGCTCAGGATAGGGGATAGGAGGATCTTTCTATACAGGATACATACATGAAGCTCAGGATTGGGGATAAGATGATCTCGCTATATAGGATATATACTAGAAGCTCGGGATGGGGGATAGGAGGATCTCGCTATACAGGATATATATATATGAAGCTCAGGATGGGGGATAGTAACATGATTGTTGCATTGGATAGGTTGGAGGATAGAACACCTTGGGAGTGATGGGCTGGTGGTGGGGATGGGGATGGATAAAGAGGATTTTGGGATCGAGATTGGGATGGGTGGGGATGGGAGTTTGATAGATAATGACCCAGTCCACTATGTATGGTGCCTATTTCCAAGTTTTCACCAACATACTTGTCCAAGGTGCTTAAATTTCTAGGTTTTCACCATTGGACGATTTTCTTTTTTTTTCTTTTTTTAAATTGTTTTTGTATTTTTCCATTTTTTATAAATTTTTAGGATTTTACAAGATCTGGTTCAAGCATATAACTACTTTAGATGTATGATGTTGATAGGATCATTCGGGGGCTTTCCTTCTAGTGTTGATAGCTGATAGGAGCTGGAGCCAAAGCACATTGTGACAATGTAAGGAACCAACCAAGTAGGCTCAAAATTCCCCTTCTTTTCTTGATGTGCTTGCACTTTCTAATTTTCCTTGAGGACCATGTCGCCCACTTGGAATTATCTTGGATGTACCTTATTATTATAGCTCATTTTGAGTCAATTCTGGTAAACAAATATGTGATCATATGTTTGATGCCTCTTTTCATCTAACAGGTCTAGCTGTGTGAGGTGTGTCATGTAATAGTCTTCATCTGTGGTATAGTTATTCATAGAGACATACAATGAAGGGAGCTCGACCTTGATGGGTAGAAAATCTTCGACACCATATATAAGGGAGTATGGGGTGGTGCCTATAGGAGTGTGATAGGCCTAGAGGGCGAGATTTATTTGGAGGTTCCAGTCACGACCAGAATCATTAACAACCTTCTTAAGGATTTTTAGGATGGTCAAGGACACCTCTGTCATTGTTATTTCTTGCAGCAGGGACAATAGGCTTGCCATCCTTCCATTGGGTGTTGTAGGGGTAATTCTATAATCTATTATGCTTATTGAAATTGTTTTTGAACTGAGGCCTTTCATTGGTAGGAGCACTGATGTTCCTATTTGCAGGTGCCTTCAAATCCTTCAATGCATTGAGCACCTTATCCAATTCATCTTCTTCTTGCCTCCTAGTTCCAACATTCCTATCATTTTCTTTTGTGTATTTCTTATCGCCAAACAACTTAGGGTCATCTCTCTTCCCACCCAATTTCCCTGATATCTTCATGTTGTTCTCAATATTGATAGCAATCCTAAAAGCATCCCTAAAGGGTTCTTGGTTCTTTGTCCCTCAACAAGTATCTCATATTTCCATGAAATGCATTGAAGTATGTGGTCAGATAGACATTGTCATCTAACTACATAACTTGGAACAACTTATGCATAGCCTTCTGAAATCTCATGTTGAATTCAATTGCAAACTCATTCTGATTTTTCCTTATGGTATTGAATTCATTCAACATGAAACTAGCATTAGGCCTATCACCGTACTACTCTTTAAAACATCTCTCAAAGGAATCCTAAGTATCTCTAGCATCCTCCATTAGAGATTGAACAAATAATTTCATGACTACATCACGCTCTACCTCATAATCATTAAGCATATCAAAAAATAACCTAAGATGCTCCTCACAACTAATAGCATTATTACCAGCAAACTTAGGTACCTTATCTCTTATATCATTTGGAAAAGCATTCAAGTAGCCAGGAATTCCATCAAAACTAATTTTCCTATAGCCTTCTAATTGCATAGGTCTTCTTTGAAAACTTGAACTAGTGTTAACCCTAGGATCAACATTTGCATTTACATTTCCATCTACATGTGCATTTGACTGTTGTCTAGGATCAGCACCTATCCTAGCAGATGAAGAAGGAATTGAGCTAGTAGTAGCATTACTAAGTGGAATAGTAGTAGTCATAGATGGCATACCTAGTTCAGTAGTAGATGGACCAAGAGCATTAGTTGATGAAGCCTTCAAGAACTGGATCTTTCTTCTCTTTTCTACAATGGAGGCTTCAATTTCAGCCTTTTCTAATTCTCTTGCAAGGTCCTCATCTTCTTTTCTTCTTCTTTATATCTCTGTGTCCTTATTTGAATTGGGTGGTGGGACCCCCGTTATTGTCAATGATTTGCTTGTTTGATGTCCCACCATCTTTTACTTTCCTTTCTCACCAACAGAAAAAGCAGGCCTAGTGATCTCATGCCCATCTTTATCTTTAGGGAGGGAAGCATAACTTTGAACCTATCTAACCACAGGGCCCTCCTTATCAAATTCATGATCTTGCAATAAGCACTCTTTCTCACTCCTCAAAGCCTCAAGATCACCAAAAACATCATGTTGCAAAGTCTTAGGAGCAGAAGAAAGCATCTTGTTTCTCTCCTTCATTTCATTAATCTTTCTAAGGAGAGACTATCTTTCTATTAGAGCATTCACCTTTTTAGCCTCCCTCTCCTCTTGTAACATCTATGTATGGCATCCTACTCTGCCAACTGTAACCTTAGTGCATTTAAATCATCAGGGTATACCATAATGTCATCAGATGCTGATGACACATCCATATTAGTAAGATTTTGATATGGGAAGTGGACTTGCCTTGGTCTTATGGGCTCCCTTATGAAATTATCCTCATCAAGATCTAAATCAATCTCCAAACCTATCTCTCTAGCTTGTTCATCCTAACCTGTAGTCAATGGACCCTTGTCTTGAAATACAACCTCTAGGGTATCATAAAATCTATCTTCAGAGTGACCACCATCTGATCTAGAAACTCTTTCTTGTGAACCTTCCTCACTTGAGGAAACATGTGGTGCTCTACCTTTGTTATTTCTTTATTCTCTTATGGAAGCACTAGTAGACTCACCATTTCTCCTGATCCAACTCTTCTTCTCCTGTCTGGGTAATTGTTCCAGAGTGACCTTCAGATTCTTTCTGACAAAGGACGTAGTATTCCTCCTTTTGTCCATCTTTACAATATGACACTGGTTCTTAACCTTTTGAGTCACCACCCCCCTAGATGGGAAATCTTTAACTGAATCAACAGGAAAACAAGAGTGCACTTTGCAAACTTTATCTCTAGACTCTCCCCAACAGAGTCGCCATTTTGTTGGGAGCTCGAATGGGTAAATCAATCTGGTCAACAAAAGATTTTGAATATAACAATATAACCCTAACTAGAGATCCTAACAGATATACTTCTTCATTCTTGTTCTTCCCAATAGAGTCATCATTTTTTTGGGAGTTCCCTTTGATCTTCAACTTGTAGATTTATACTTTGATGGATAACCTTAATACAACTTTGACTCTATCACCACTTCAAAGTCCACAAGGAAGAGGGCCAATTAACAAGGATCACAAGAGATCCTCCTACACTTTGAGCCTTAATGCTTAGGCGGGTGTACCCTTGACTCACTTCTCCAAAGGAGTCTCAAAAAAATATTCAACTATGTCCTTTATTACTGACTGAAAGATATTATCATTTATATGTGTGTGTGATTGATGATGATGGACTACCTCCAGAGAATAGACCAGTGCCTCATCCCAGGGCAAAGAGTCACTAAATAACATATATCAACCTAAAACCTTAACTCAAATACACATGAACTCAGAGTAAGTGCTTTGCCTATTACTCCCCTCACTCCCAAACATGATCATCAAATTCCAATCTAATGATGAACTCACTGAAATCACCCGAAAGGCTTTAATCCTAACTTTGTTGGGAACTCCAAGCTAATCTCACAATACTCTTTTTTTACCATATGTTAATCCACTTTGTGACCTTAAAATATATGAATCCATGATCAGAAAAAGAAGATTATCAAAGATCTGAGACAAGAATTCAAGTGTATTCTCATTAATTTTCAGAATCAATACATTACCAAGACAAAAAAATGCAGAGAGAAACAGACCCAAAATCTAGGCTCTCCTTGCTTAGTATATTACCATCAACAACAACCAGGGACCAAAAAGAAAGTTTTTGGAACCCGCACTAAGTTAAAATTTTTGCAATATATACCCCCTAGACATCTTGGAAACCCAAAATAGGTTGCAACAAGCTACGGATGACTAGGGTTAGGGTTTCACCCACTAAACCCATTAGAAATAGTCACAAATTAAATGCAAGGGAAGAAACCCAGGCAACCAAGAGAAGACAGATCCTAGAGTGATTCCAATCATGACAAATCTCACTGAGAAGGTGCTGAGAATCACAAAAATGCCAAATTGTCAACCTGTTCAGCCACTTGCAACATGCCTCCAGCATAAAGAACATGGTATAGACCCCTGTAGACGATCAAGGAATACCCTGGACCACACTGCAACAACAAGTACCACCAAACAAATCAAATCCAGCTATGAAAGCATTCAATTTTGGTCCTTTTGGTCACAGGAAACCCTTCAAAAATTCAAATTTTAAAATAAACGGCTACTTTATGGCGCTTGTAGTAAATCGGTGGTCAAAATTTGAATCTTGATCAACTTTAAGTCCTGACTGTCTGATCTTTCCTTTTCACGGTCTTTATGTCTTTAACCCATCCAGATACCTCGAGTTTACCTCTAGCAAACATGCGACAAGGCATTTCTTATTCGTGAAATAAAACCTTAACCCACCATCTAACCTCGTGAACTGGCAACCAAAGGGACTTTAACTCATCCCGGCTATATCTGGTGAACTGGCGACCAAAGGCTTTCATCAATTCGCGAAGAACTTTATCTATCTGCCAAATAATTTAGCGATTACGCGAATACACACTCACTGAATCGCTAGCCATTTTAGAATACCACCATCTCATTTCACGAATGAGTGAAAAGCATTGAAAATTTATCAGGCCGCTAACCAAATTATCAGGACCGCCAAACCATTAGACCAAACCTGGGCCCACCTTTGATGAAATCAACGGCTGTCTTAAGTTTGCATGGAGCATAAAGATTCTATCAAAACTTAAGACAACTATTAGATCAAGAATCTTACCCTACTCTGACAACCCTCTGACAGGAAACGAAATCAACGATGGTCTTAAGATCGCAAGTGTCAGAGAAAACCCATCAGATTACACGCCGACCGTTGATGCTCTATCATTGTTAGAACCCACTGAGCCTTGAAATACCTAGCCCCACTAACAGCATGCCCAGTCACTCTACGTGGACCAATCAGATAACAACAAATCAGCACACCTAGCATGTGGACCCGCTACACTTTATCCCCTCTGAAAAGGTTGAATCAATGGTCAGTGCATGATCTTAAGCCTCTGAGAGATCCCATAAGATCATGTGCCTATCATTGATTTTCTGACACTTGCAGGACCCTCTGACGCATCCAGAAACCAGGTCCCACTGACAACTGCCAACGTGTTGATACATGGACCAATAAGATACCACCATTTGTGCATACATGTCATTATGGACCCACAGTTTAATCCTTTAGGAGATTGAATGGCTATCACTAAGGCGTGATGTTAAAGCCCGCACATCTCTCGTCAGTGAAATGGTGACAACCATCGATCTTGAAAACTCTTTAACCACCAGTAGGGAAAAACAATAGGGCCCGTCGGGATAGCTGTCATGAAGTCACGTAATCGCATGTTAGAACCTTTTGACAGCTTGCAGTCTTGTGAATTAATGACAACCACACAATTTCTGCAAGGTGAAACAAAGGAAAGAAATTTTGCAGCTGGAGACTTAGGAAAATAAAACACCGAGAGACCTAGGAACTTAGGGAAATATTAAAGGGGGACCCTGACGTAAAACCTAACCACATAGTGAGTGAGGGGACATAAAATTTAAGCACATGGGTTATTGAGATTTTAAGTGACCCGATAAAGTAACACAAACTTAGAACAAGGCCAAACAACTTAGGGTTTTGTATGCAACAGCTAGTTTTTCAAAAATTTGAACCAAGGGTTTATGCCAGAGACCTAAAAACAACTTCAGAGACCAAGGGGAAAATGCTATAGCCAAGAAATTTTTTGCACGTGCTAACACCATCAAAGTATAGCTTCCACATTGGTTGTTCTTCAATCATGCATAGATGATCATCAAGAAATTCCATGATAAGTGGGTATGCATCCACTAGAGGTGCTTCTACCAGCTGATTGGCAATTACTTTTCCTTTAATTTATTTTTTGTCTATTTATTGGATATCGAACTCTCTTAGTAGCATGACCCATTTTTCTATTCAACTTGTCAATATTATCCTTGATAGAAGATACTTAAGCAAGTCAGATTTTTAGATGAGCTTAATGGTGTGGTTAAGCATATAATGTCGGAGCTTTTGAGCGGCGAAGACCACTACAAGGCATGCCTTTTCCATTGGTGATTATTGAGCTTGTAGCCGATAAGAGTTTGACTGATGTAATAGATGGCTCGCTCTTTGCTGTTGTCATCAAGTTGTGCTAGTAGTGCCCCCAGTGCTATAGTAGTTGCAAAGATGTATAGGATCAGAGGGCATCCTAAAACTGGTGGTACAAGGATGGGAGAGTTAGCCAAATATTCTTTTAGCTTCTCAAAACTTCTTTGTCAGATGGGATCGTATTTGAAGCTGGTGTCGTTACAAAGCAGATGCATGAAAGGTTGGCACTTGTCTGCCAGCTATGATATGAAACGTCACACAGATTGCAATTTTCTATATAGGCTTCTGAGTTTCTTGAGTGTTCTAGGAGGAGTCATTTTTTTTGTGGCTTTGACCTTTTTGGGATCAATCTCTATGCCACATTGTGATACGATGAAGCCTAGTAACTTTCTAGATGTTACACCAAAGACACACTTTTTTGGATTCTACTTTAGGCCATAATGATGGAGGCAATTGAACACATGCTCAAGAATATCGAGGTATTCCAGTCATGTCTTTGATTTTGCAAAGATATTTTCCATGTAATCCTTAAGGATCTTATGTATAATATCATGGAAGATTACTGTCATTGCTCACTGATAGGTGGCTCCTACATTCTTTAGCCCAAATGGAATCATATTGTAGTCAAAGGTACCCCATGGTGTGGTGAATGCAGTTTTGTGCTGGTCTTCCTCTGCTATTCTAATCTAGTTATACCTTGAGAATCCATCCATAAGTGATAACATCTCATGGCTTATTGTGAGATCCACTATCATGTCAATGTTTGGTAAGGGAAAATCATCCTTCATACATGCTTTTTTCAAGTCTCTGAATTCTATGCAGATTTTGATCTCTCCTGAAGGCTTAGTGATAGGCACCATATTTGAGATCCACTCTAAGTATTCTATGGATCAGATGTTTTCTTGTAGTAGCTTCTCTAGTTCTATCTTTACTAGTAAGGCCACCTTAGGATGCATTTTTCAAAGCTTTTGTTTTACTGGTTTGACACTTGGATCCACTACAAGATTGTGAAAAACTAGATTTGGATCAAGTCCTGGCATGTGTTCATATGACCATGCAAAATTGATAGTAGCTTCTTGGAGGAGCATTTTGAAATCCATTTCTTCTACTTCAGTCAGAGATATTGCGATGTAAGTGATCCTTGGGTATTCTTTTGTTCCCAAGTTGACTGGCTTTGTTTCCTCAATGATGATTGATGATTTCTCTGGCCTGTAGTCTTGGATTGGGGGAAGAGGAAAGTCCTCATCTTATAGAACCTCATAGAGGTTTTCACCAAAAGATACACCCCTTATTTTTTCTTTTTTAGAATCAAAATGTGCCCCAGAGGGAATTTCACAAAAGGACTCATTCTTTTCTTTTTTCTTTTTTATTTTGTGGCTAAAGACTTCCTCTTCCCCAAAGTATCCTTTACGGTCGAGCTTGCAGACATAAGCTGATTCTTGTTCTTGATCTGATTGTTGGCCCGATGCTCCCATGAAACTTAGGAGTGTGTCTATGCTTGGTTGGCCCTGGTCTATGAGTTTGGGATAGATGAGGGGAAGTTCAATGATGTTTATGGCGAGCTGATGGAGGATAGAATTTCCCAGGAGGGTATCATTGTCAAATATGTCATCGTAGGATTTCTTTTCTTCCTTTTCATAGATGTCTTTAATTTCTACAAGGTCATCCTAGATATTCAAGAGGGTGACATTGGGAAGATTAGTGCCCCCAATTCTAGTATTGGGTTCTTGTATGCACAGGTGAGAGGTATTAAAAACAAGGCCTTGATGTTTAGGATTTTGTGAGACCTCTATTGGATCTTTGCTACCACTTTCTTCTAGTCCCAGACCACCACCTTGATAATTCCATTTCTTTGTGGCATATTTGTGCGATGAGGGATATTTCTCCTTGAAGTATTTAAGGAGCTCAGTGTTAGGAGGTGGGGGATATTTGTATAGCCACCTATTGATGTTAGGTTCTATCTCTAGACTATTTATGATTCAATGGGAAATAAAAGTTAATGGCCCTAACTACTTGATTTCAGAGTCTACTGGAGTAGGCTTTCTTTGGTGGCTTGGGCACCCTTGTGTATGAAAATCAAGAGGTAGGGCCCCTACTGCAAATGCATCATTTAGGCTATACTCACCACAGCCCTGGTTGTTGATCTTGATGAAAGAGAGGGTGGAGGCTAGGATTGTTTTCGGATTGTTGTGGGATTGGGATGAGTTGGCAATAGAAGTGCCAATTTCAATTCTAGGACAATGAGTGTAATGGGGAAATGATGCTTCCAATCACGATAGTATGTGAAGGGTTGGGGATCTACATGGATGGTGATCTTAGTTCCTTGATGTAGAAATTTGAGGCACTGGTGATAAGTATATGGTACGGCTTTGATGGAATGGATCCATGGTCGACTGAGGAGGATGTTATATGGTAGGTCTAGATCAACAACGTGGCAGATAATGTGTTTAATTTCTGGGCCTATCTTGATTGGCAATTGAATGGTACCCTCTTAGGTATGCTCCAAGTTATCATATACTTTGATGGTGACAACATCATGTGATATGAACCTCTGTGAACCCCACTTGCTAAATGAATTTTAGGGTACACAAATTTAGGGTTGAGACATTATCTTTCATGACCCTTTTAATGGAAAAGTCTCTGACCATGATAGCTATATAGACAGGGAGATTGTGGTCAGGCTCAATAGATGGTATGTTAGAAGGCTTGAAGGAAAGTTTATAGGATGGTGATAGGTGTCCCATAAGGTTCTCAAACTGGATGGTATTAATATTTGTGTGGACATATCCTTCTTGGAGGGAGCGGTTGAGGATCTCTTGATGGATGGGTGAAGTGTAGAGAAGGTCGAGGATGGAGATTTGGGAAGGTGTATTCCCAATATATTCTAGAAGGTTATATTGTGCATTATGTGTAGACTTTGGATTAGCACCAACGACAGGTATCCGATCTCTTTGTGTGGTAACAACACACTGACTTTCTGCTCCCTTGACATAGATGACATTAATAGTGGGCTCAACTTGGGTTATGCATCCAAAAAAATTGTCATAGTTGATGTGGGCAGTATTATAGTCTTTATGGTCAGTGTGGTCTCCTTATTTGGCTTTGCCTTAGTTCTGGGGTGGAGGATTGGTATTGACTTGATTCTTCCTAGCATTGTGTTGAGGGAACATATTCTGATAGATTTATAGATTGGCATTTGGTGAAGGTTGGGTTGGTGTGTCCACTTGGATCTTTTTTCTGTCAATGAGATCTTGGATATAGTGCTTTAGTTTTATACACCTGAGGGTAGTGTGTCCTTTAACACGGTGATAGTCATAGTACTCATGCTCTTTGTACCACATTGTCTTGGGAGTTTCATCATAGAATTGTTGAGTTGGAGGATAGGTAATCAGATTGGCTTTAGCCATTCGATGGAAGATCACATCCAATGGTTCACCAAGAGGGGTGAAGGTTAATTTTTTATGAGTCTGGACTTGAGGCCTATTCTGAGTTGGGGTAATGGATATGGAATTAGCTTGATTTTCTTGGTTTGCTTATTGTTGATAGTGTTGCATAGGCTATTGATTGATTGGGGGTTTTTTTTGTTGATATGCATGAGTTGGTGTAGGACTAGCCACAACAATTTGGACATGTTTGGTATCAGTGGCTCCATCTGTGATAATGTTCTTGTTCCTATTCTAGTAGCGAGGCTTGTCATTACTGGGTTTTATATGTGAATCATCTTTGTAGTGCCAGATGGTGCCTTCATCTAAGAGGCCTTTCTCGATGTCTATCACTTTTCCTTTGATGTCTTGATAGGTTTGGATGTAGTTCATCCTCATGAAATGGGATAGTTTGGGATGGAGGTTATGCTTTGAGTTGCAAAGGTCTAACAAGGACAACTCATTTTCAACATTATGAGTGTATTGAGTGAAAAACTTCTCAGAGAGTTCAACAAATGTTTTGATCATCCCATAAGGTATCTTGTAGAACCACTCTATAGTAGTTCCTCTCAAGCTCTTGGGGAAGAGGCACATGAGGAAATTATCACTATATGCAACCTCTTGACAAGCCATATATAATTCCTTGACATGGATAACTAGATCCCCTTTCCCATGATATTTGTGAAACTTGGGTGTCTTGAAGTGTTTAGGGAAGGGGATTATTGTGATTAATCTGTCAAAGGGATAGGGACAGACCTCATCAAACTTGAAAGCCTTGCTCTTTGTTATGACCTTAACCTCTTTGAGAGTGTTCTTCATTTCTTCCCATTTGGCATTGATTGGCATTGGAGTGGGTACTCCCATCAGGAAAGGATCTAATGGTGCTAGTGAGTATGGATGATTTTTTGGAGGATATTGCAGAGTGGGATATGGAGATTTCCCAACACGATAGGTGGACTGAAATGGATTTTGGAGTGATAGATGTTGGGGAGGATATTTTTGCTGAGGTGCGGGGGTGTATTGATGTGGAAGGTATAGAGTTTCTTGTTGCTACTGGGGGATAATGGGATGTTGTTGCTGTGATGGATAGGATGATGCTTATTGTTGCTGGGAGATGATAGGATGTTTTTGTTGCTGCACTGGGAAGTATTGCTACTATGGAGGAGGTTGATAAAATGGTGCAGCTTGTTGATAGGATTAGCCTTGATGCACTTGGCTTTGGGATTGGCTAATGTATGTGGGATGCATTCCCACATTTCTAAGTGGTAGAGTGGCTATTTCGAAGCTAGTGGCAAGAGGTCATTGTGCGACGTAGCTATCGAGATGGGTGGAACTTTGTTGTTGTGGTGGTGGAACTATTTGAGAAGTGGTGGGTGGTACAGATAGATAGTTGGTATATGCGAGAAAAGATGAAGCTAACAGAGGTTGTGATGTTTTCTATTGCATTTCTTGAGGGAAAGTGGCTTATTGGTTTGCGGGCATGGATATGTGGGATTGGGTCGGTATACCCAAGGCATGCATTTGGCCTTGCGTGAGGCCCCATCGAGAGCCTGTTGGTGTGGAGGATGTTGGAAATGCATATGTGATGGAGGGAGTTTGGGATGTAGATGGGGGATTCTAGATCCTAGCTATGAAGGGAGTTTCTATTGTGAAAGCCGCATGTTGGGCTTGTGTGTTGGCGATATAGGGTGGATGAGGAATGTACATAGAACAAGGGAACTCTTGGGTGAAATCTTTTTGAGAAATGGGAGGAGGAACTTGCGTTGCCCCTAGAAAAGGTGGTGCTGATGTGGAAGCTTGCTAAGTGAAAGAGGGGAACAACTGTGTTACCCCCGAAAAGGATGGTATTGATGTGGAATCTTGTTGAATAAAAGAACGGAATGATTGCATTGCCCCTGGAAATGATGATGCTGCCAAGGAGGCTTGGCTCATGGAAGGTGGAGGAACTGCTTGTTTTGTGATTTGCATGGGAGGTGGAGGTTGAGTTTGTGAGAAGCTTTGGGCCTGAGTGGTAGCTTGAGATATTGTAGATGATGGTGGCGTTCCCATGACGGAAAAGGGAGTGGATTGTGTGGTTGTTTATGTTGTGGGACTTGTAAAGCTTCTTTGCAAGAGATGGGGGATAGGTGAGGCTACCTGAGATATTTGCAAGTCAAGATTGTGGATTTGTTGGATGATAGGGGTATATGCTTCAGCTAGGATATGGATGGATTTTGAGGGGTTGAAGTTTTTAAGGTGTGGATGGATGGGAGGACCCTCTTGTGCAAAGTTCACCAATATAGCTCGTCGATTCTGATCAATGATTGCACTTACCATTTATGCATGCCCTGGATGGCTCATGAATTCTTCCATAGAAAATGAAGTGGAGGGTTCATTTGGATCTTCCCACATGTTCTTGACCTATGGGGGTTGTGGATCATAGGTCACTAATACCGATTGGGTGACCAATTATTGAACTGACAATCGCTTGCAAGGTGATCATTCTTATGACATAGAAAACATGTCGTACCAGTTGACCTCCAAGGTCCAACATTTTCTCTATGTATTCTCATTTTTCAATTCATAGCTAGATGACCATAGTTACCACATACTGAACATGTGACATTGAATTGTCTTTCTCTTTTATAAGGGCTTACTGATTTGACTGGAGACCTAGGAACATACAATTTAGACCTACAATCCTCAACTTTATGTCCATATTTTTTACATGCATAAAAATATCCAAAAAATCTACCACCACTATATCTACTACTTGACCTAGATATACACTCATAAGTAGTATGACCATACTTATGACAATTATAGCAATAATCATCAAAATAATATGGTTTATTGACCAGTTTTCTCATACATGCATTTGTAGTATGACCATTATTTTCACAGTTATAACAAGTAGGTATGTTAGGTTTCTTACCTAAATTTTGTGGCTCTACCTTTTGATTTGTCTGTGGCTCCTTAGGTTTAGATTTTAATGACTCTCCTATTTCAAATTTTCCTTAACTTGTGTAACCAAGACTAGTTGGGTCTCTAGGTCTTCTTTGTCTCTTCAATTGTTCATCAATATTTTACATGATTTCATTATATTGCTTCAAATTTTCATTTTCTTCTTTCTCAATTTGCAATTCCTTCTTTAATTTCTCACTCTCCTCTCTAAGCCTTTCATTTTCACTTAGAATATGATGGTTCTCCTCATTTTTTTCATGAAGGAACTCATTCATGATAACATTCTCTTGAGATATCCTAAAGAATTGTTCCTCCCTTTTCTTTAATGCATCCTCAGAAACTTTCTTGGAATCTTCAACAACCTTCCTTGCATCATTAACTTTTCTCTTTCCTTCAAGGTCATCACACATCTTGATAGATTGACTTTCAAGTTCTCTTTTCATATTTGCCACTTCTTTGAGTTTCTTGTTCTTATCCATCAGATTTTCAATTGCATCCTTAGATTCTTCAAACATACTACCTTCAGATAGTTTCTCAATGTAATCTTGACTTTCACTTAATTTTTCAGTAAGTTCTCTCATTTTGGCAAGTGACTTCTTTATATTTCCATGTAGCTCATTGAGCATCTTGTGTATATTCTCAAGTTCCATCTCATACCTATAACTCTCCTTGAATGTGAATCTTTCCCTCAAGTTGTTAGGCTTATCACCAAGAGGACCAAAGCTCTAATACCAATTGTTAGAGTTCTTAGGTACTGAAAGGGAGGTGAATCAGTACAAATAGATAACCTACTAATTCAACTACAAGTCTTAATGCCTATAATAGAAACTTACAAATATAAAACCATATAACTGATGCAATGGCATAAAAGTAAATAACATCAAACATCCACACATGCATCACACATAATACATTGATTTTTCTTGTAGAAACCCCCAGTTAGAGGGAGAAAAACATAGTGGGGATGAAACCCACAAGCCCTTAATTGTAGTAAAAAGGTTTTCCTTGTTAGGAGCTACAAATACCCTTTATGAAGGTTCACCCTATTAGGAGTGATTAATACATTGTTTGGAGTACAATAAGATCTACTAAGATCTACCTCGCTAGAGGATTTAAAAACTCTTTCTACGAGTTCACCCGGTTAAGGGATTTACAATATAAGATCTTTTAAAGTCCACCCAGTTAAGGGATTTTTCTTGTTGCAACTATTAGGGAACAACAAGTAATGATCTAGATGTAGCATTGCTTGTTTGTCAAATCCAATCTATTCTCTGCTTCCTGTAACTTCTCTTTGATCTACCTATGCTCAAAATTTCAATCGCAAGCCTAGAAATCATGAATTTTGCTTCATACCATCAACCAACAACCAACATTTATAATAGGATTAGTACCTAATAAATACTTGACTTACACTGCCTTAATATTCTCCAAAATTCAACCTTGAATCTTCCCGCTCAAACACTTCATGCTAGATCACATATCACGATGTAAAAAACAATTTTCCTACACAGTGTCGGCCCAATATAAGATTTGCAAGTGATATTTCCAAGAAAAATAAAAGCTTTTGACTATCCCAAACATCTTCTAGAATCTTCCCTTCTTACTTGCCTTGAGCATAAAAATTAAAACTCATTAAATCATTAATGTCTAAGACACATCACCATACCAATTATATTCACCATAGTAACCATACTAGTCACCAATGAAAGATCTACCACAGCTAGCTCAAGAACATAAGCTCTTCAATCTATAACGTCTGTTGTCACTAAAATGCTTGCATATCGATCATCTAAATGAGTTACAGTCGCAACTATGATGTCTTAAGAGTGTATCCATGCTATATCTAAGACCACTCCACATTATTCCTTCTCAACCATGATTTCTACCAAAATCTCCATCTGTAGTTGTTCTTCATGTACAGTACCACTCATTATACTTAGCTGATTTTTGCTTACCGATCAAACATTGACCTTACCGATTGTCCTATTCATCTGATATGACTATGTTTGCATCAATGACAACCAAAATAACAATCACCTTTGACCGCTCACCAAAATCATCATAATGCTAATAACTAGCGGATGCCAATTTATGAAGTACAATTGATTTTGAGGCTGAAAAGAAGTAAAAAGGCCACAAATGGTAACATAGGGCATATGTAGGCTAATAAATGATTGAATTAGAGAAATAATAAAGGAGCACACCTAAAAGTAAGGGATCACATCAATATTTGGTGAATTTGAGTTAACACGAGACTTATTATATTAATTTAAAGGTCTGATGAGCATTAGGAGAACATGAAATCAATGCACGAACCCATACATTTTAAAATGGAGCTAAATTGAGCATATAATTATAGGTTTTTACAATTTAGGATGGTACAATAAATGATATTGGAAAGTGTAGGGAAAGGTAAACCCTTAGTGATTAGTGATATTTGTTTATTAGTTGGGGCCGACAAATACTACATGGAGATTGTATTGAAAGAAAACCCTAGATGCAAATGACACATTTATGCTAGATTGGATTCAACATTATTAATGGTTTTTAGGTAGAAACTTGACCATTAAGGAGTTGCTTCAATTTGAGCATGTTTTGTGATGAGTTCATCTTTGTCAACAAGTTTTCTCAAATTCAATTTTATAGACATAATTATTGTTCACCATTCTAGAGGGGGGAAAACTTATGAGTTTGCCCCTACATCCCAAGTTGATAAAAATGATGATGATATGGACCCATTAGTTAAATTGTTCAATACTGATGATGTAGGGGTCTCACTTGATCTTACAACAAGGTGGGTGAGGGAGAATCCATTGTCATTTTATCATCTTGATGTATTGATAGTTGGATCGACTATTGATGCATTAGATCCATAGGGCACTTTTGATATTGTTCCCATACAATATGTTGTGTTCCATGTTGATTAGGAAAACAAGGATCTACGTGTGGTATTTATGATTTTGCCTACCAAACTATTAAATTTTATTATGGTTATTTGCATGTGATTGATGATTATTGTGATTTTGTAGGAAGAGTGGTAGATTGATTCACTCTATCTCATTTACTAGTCATTTTGGCAAAGTGGAAATTGGCATTCATCAAGTGAATGAAAGGCCATAGTGGTATGTCAACTACCTTATATCAAATGCACATCATTAGCTCAAGAGATGACCACTACATAGGCAAAGTAAGATTAGAAAATTCAAGAGTAATGGTGGCCTTGATTAGATTTTGATGTTATTAATGTGATGTAGGTTGACTCAAGCATGATGTTGCTCAATGCAAGTTACACAAGACAATGCATGTGTATGACACTCTCATTACTCATTACAATTAACTAACAAGAGTAGCATATTGAAATGAATACACTAAATGAGGAGGTTGAACAATTTTGAGCGATGACGATGGTGATATAGAAGAGGCCATAATCTCAAACAAGAATGAGGTCACATGGCACACACCTAAGCAATGTGGGGGAGGCATCATAGGGAGCACCTTTTCCCATGTATAGATGTCTCACTATATTGATTTAGTTTTATATTCATTTAGACTTTATATATATTAAACACTTGTCACTTATATTATGAAACATTATGTGATGATTTTAAGCTAAACTATATAAAAAAAAAACTATATTTTTCATTTCCAAATATAATGAATTATTAGAGATATTTTGATTTTTACTCAATATTTTTAAAATTCATGTATATGCATATAAAATGCACAATAAATAGGAATACATCTTATCCATAAAAATAAAAAAACCTTAATAATGCAAACAAACCCAAAAAGATAAAACAATTCAAAATTCAAAATGAATTTTATAAACAAGAACACATACAATGAGTGAGCAAAAAGCAATTCAATTTGAGATTCCTTCCCTTTCCACTAAGTTAAACATCACATAATAAGGCCCAAATTATTTTTCTCTTTACTGTAAAATACAACAAATTATGCTGTCATGTTATGAAAATATGTTGATACCTTTCTTTAAATTTTGGAAACATTATTGTGATGGGTAATAATTTGTTTGGATGCTTTACTTTTAGATTCGTTGCAAAGCTCTCATCAAACCGGTCAATTTAACATAATAGCCGGTCAATTCTACCGTATTTTTAAAAAAGGGCACGGATCTTTCGTGGTAGTTTCCCTAAATGTGTATATTTTATTATAATTCGTGAAATTGGGTGTTTAATTGTAATTAGAAGAAATTCAAGCAAAAATGGACAAAACCTAATAAAGAGTGTTAGTTATTGTGCCACACAAAAAAGGAGTATCATGGAGCACAATGCAAGGCCCACATAGAGGAAAAATCTTATAATTTGTTTTATTTATTTTTTGAATTCTCTTAATATATAGGATATTATAGATTTTATAAATATAAAATTTAAGATTTATGTAGTTGTTAAGTATTGTGAAGTGGGAAATCATTTACCAAAAAGTTTGGGATATCAACACTTCTCATGAAATAATTAGGTGCTGACATAGTAATTTGTTTTTTATTTTTATTTTTATTTTTTCCTCTTTAATAAGACTATGAGATGTGATTGGTTTTGAAACATTTTTTAAATTGCTTTTTATAATTGTAAGTGAAAATGAAGGTTGTGTAGAGATTTCTTTTTCATTTAATATCTTTGGAAGTTAGTATTTAATTATGCATTAATAGTTTAGTTAAATTACAAATAAGGGGTTTGTTAAATTTGTGAGGTTTTGTATGATTGGTAGTACAAAATTATAATTTAAAAAATAATTTTTTAAGTAAGGCATTTGTATTTTAATCTTTTTAGCTTGTGAATAAAGGTATTGAATGTCAAAGTCTTTATAGTTTATTGTCGAGATTTGTAGTGTGTTCTACACATTCCTTTAGAGAAATCTAGGCTATTATACGAAAAATCTTCAAGTTGGTTTTTCAATTATTTTCACTAGAATCCCAACTCTTTGATATGCATCATCTTCAAGTTATGAATCACCTTTGATGGCCCATACAACTCAAAGCATAAGTCGTGAATGTCACAGTTTCAATGCAAGCCTCTCTTGGTTTTGATGTCTTGGTGGCATTCATGGCCACCCATCCTACATATTGACTAATCACTTGTCTCTTTTGAAGAAGTACTCAACATTACATTCATCAACTTTGGAGATCTATCGTCCATAGATTTCTTCGTTGTGTAGGGCTTGTTGAAAAATTCTCAAAGGTTTATCAAGCCATTTCCTACAAAACCCTATGAATGTAGAATAACCATAATGTAAAGGTCAATGATATACCACAAAATTAAACAAGAATACCCCAAGAAAACCCTCATGAAGGTATAATCCATCCTCTAAAAGAATCCATACTCTATGTATTTATACAATCCTAACTTGTAAGAAATTATAGTTAGATGCTCAATTAGGCCCCATTTTTGCATTCTCGAGATTTCAGGTATGTTATTCTTGATCTAGCTACCCACTGCCTACATTTTCATCTTTCTTCCCTCCTTCCCGACTCCCAATTTTAATTTTGGCCTCTTTTGGTCTTGAGAAGAGGATGCCTAGGTTGTCCTTTTCCTTGATGTTTTGCTCGAAATTTGAATCAGGGGCTCATTTTGTGGATTTAGTGGGATTTCTAAATTTATGTCAGCCTCCTTTGAGTTTTGAGCTTTGAAATGTTGTGAGAGGTATAAAAGTAACCCATTTCTCCTCATTTAGACATAAGACAAGTTGGAATTTTAGTGCTCTCCTACAATTTTGTATCCATACATTCAAGATCAAGTTTTCAAGCATTTGTCAAGCATCCAAAACACCTTTGGAGGCAATATTATCTATTAAATAAAGCTTCTTTCCCATGATGGCCAAGTAGAGGAGAGCCTAATCAAGCAAGAAGATCCTTTGTCCATCTATATTTTTTCTTCCATCCATTCTTCAAGGAAAGAGTCCAAAAAACATAACAACATTGAAGATCTTTGAGGAGTATTCATAGATATATGCATTTGTGAAAGGCATCTTTGATTCATCTTTACATTTCAAGATTCAAAGTAAACATACAATTGCATTCAAGCAACATACAAGCATCTTCATAGACATCACAATCTCAATATTGGTTTATGGAGGTATATACATTTATAAGGTAGATCTAATATTTACATTATGTTTACATGCTTTCTATTCATGCAATTTCATTTCTATTTCAAGGTTGATTCCTTCATCGGGGTTTGACCAAGGTAAACCATGTTCAACCCAACATTTTTCCCATTTTTTTGTGTGTAGGAATAGGTGGCAAATGCATCATTTTAGATCTGGAGAGAACAAAATCTGACAGATAGTTTGCAACTGAATTCAGTAAAAAATATTGTGAACAATACACATTGCCCACCCTCTTCCAAGGAATAGGATGCCCTGGGAAACCTCTTACTTGCAAAACAACTTGAAACTAGAATTATAGGTCAGTGGTATTATTTGGTTACTATTTTTTGTGCCTATAGATGGCTGCCTATTTTCTATCAGTTTGTGTTTTATGAAACCTATCATTTTCACCTATTTTTTGTTCTATGTTACATTAGTCAATCACATCTCCCTAATCAATTCTCACATTTACACAAAATGAAGGATCGTTGTACTTTCCTAGCACTCAAATCTTACTTGGACCTAGTGGGTCATCTTCGTTGCATTTGTGCAATAATAAAGAATTGGTTAGGTGTTTCTCTATGGAACTACTCTATATTCCCTTATTGTTTGCCTAACCACCCATTTCTTATTATACATTTTGGAAAAACTAATTTATAACATTTTCATTCTAATTTTTTGTTAGATTTCCACTTTTTATTGCATGGTTAGATGTGCTATTCATTAGGTTTCATGTGCAATTATATGTCTTAATTACATTTATGTTGCATAAATTTAGTTAATGGTTTCATATTTATCTCAAATTTTCTATTTTCATTTGTTAAACATTTCTCTCTTTCTTTTCCTTGTGCATGAGTGTTATAACATTGAGTCCTACCTATAGCATTTCAGTTAGGAGAAGCCATAGAATTATGTGTTTTTTTTATATCCTGAGTCCTCTATGTTTTCTAGGAATGTTGATGAAATAAATATACCTACCAATGACATTCTAACTATTGTTGAGAATCCTTCTTCCCACTCTTCTCATAATGAAGATAAAACCTTAAGAGTGTCTCCTACCCAAGTGCAAACACTTTTCTGTGATTTTGAAAAAGATGAGAAATGGTTAGGTCAAGGACATTCTAGTATGGAAGTCATCTCTTTAGTAGAAAAAATGATCAATACGATGTGTAATGATGAGAATGGTGTTGATTTTTTGCGTTCTATTTTCCATATTAGCCATAACAATGTGAAACCTGTTAAAGATTATGCTCAAGATCTTGGTTTAACTCAACTTGATACTAGTATTGAGGCTTCTATTCTTATTCCTACTTCACTACCTAGTGTTTCTATGCATGCTTCACCTCTCATGACTACATCCATTTCAAACACTAATCCTACACATGTTATTCTTAGAATTATTCCTAATAATATCATTCCTCCTCCTTTAAATGTTCCTTATGTTTCCCAACCATAATCCATGCCCACCTACAATAATATGCCATTTTCATATTCAAATGTTCCTTCTATTTCCCAGAATGTTGCATGTAATACCCTAAAATTGGCACCTATTAAATTTAATCAATTTTGGTCAATTTTACATCTCCAAAGTCCTAGTTTCCTAGGCAATTTTTCTCTCTCCTACCTGACTTTATTCGACTTGATGTCAATTGTAAAAAAACCCTAAATTGCATTAATCAAATATTAAAATTAATTACTAAAGTCTTCGACTTTTATTAGCTAAATTACCCCTATGATAAATTAATTTAATCCCAAAGTCCTAAGTACTTGGAATTAAATTAAACCCACCCCATTTGGCTAATATACATGAAAAGGAATTAATAATTACTTGTTATTTGAATGGATACTCATTTTTGAATTAATCATAATATTCGAAAGGTCCCCTATGTGGCAATTTCCATTCTTTTAATAAGTAATTCATGTCTTTTTGTCTCAAGGAATGAAGAGTCAGGAGTTTCAAATCAAGAACCCCTTCATTCTCTTCCCGGGCTTTTCTATTTAATGAGCCTCATTTCTTCATTAAAAGAGGGGTTTTTGGAGAATAATTAAACTATAGTATTTTTGTGTCTCAATTTCATTAATTCAAAGTTTTTATTGCATTTTAGTGTAATTTTCATTTAGTTTAATATTGCATATTCATATTTAGTTTGTTTATTTTCTCATAGCTTAATCTAATTTCTTTTTCAAGTTCTTTAGAATAATTTGCATTTCATATTTCTTTCCAAGCTATCTAGATTAATATCATATTTCTTTCAAAGCATCTTAGATTAAATTGCACTCATTCCAGTTTAATTTTAGTTTTTGTTTATCATTATAGCTTTTGAAAATCCTCCATTGTAGAACCGGTCCTATGGTTGTTGGCTCTCCAATCTGAGAGTAATTAAACACCCTGTCTACATAGGAGGCAATAGGTCACTTCACCACAGATTTCAGATTGAGTAATTCATACTCTCTCTTGTAATTCGATCATGTGAGTAATGACCATGTTGTGTGTAGTTGGATTAGAGGTCCACACTCAACTATATATATTTTGGCACCCACCGTGGGGCAAAAACATCAATTTCTGGCCTCATTCTCAATTTTTTTCTGACAGGAAATTTAAGCTATGTCGTGCGTCTGTACTGTCTATGTACGGATTCTCGCACGAGATTCCAGAGCATGTCACATGAAGTTTCATTCCCTGTAGCACTCTCTCACATGGCTCCCTATACTTTCTCACACATTGTGGAGTACTTCCTCATGCGAGATTTGGATACAGTGGTTTAAAATTTTTAGTTTTTGTCTTTCCTGTTTCAGATTTCTCACAGTTTCCTGTTTGTTGTTGTTTATTATTTCTCTATTATTTTTATAGCATAACAGTTTTCTACAGGACATTTAACCAAGGACATAAAACATGCTAATGGTTTGATTGCAGGATGATAGTCGAAGACTTGCTAAAATGTTGTGTTTATTTCTTGCTTTCATTCACATAGTCTAAATAGGGCTCCATTAAAAATTTTTGAGGATTTTGATAGTGAGTAGGGAATTTGGCTCTTCATTACATGGAGGTGATGACCATGAATGAACCTGAAATCCTAATGATCTTACTAATATGAAAAATTCTTGGGGAAGCATAGAGAAAGGTAGTGAATCTTTATGCTTCTACTTGCCAGGGGACTATGCTCTTCTCTCTTCGAGAGAAATAGAAACCCAAAAGCTTGTAGTTGTTGTGGAGTGAAGCTAACTCGGTGATGAATCTTCTTGATATGTTTGGGTGAGGAAACAGGATAGAGAAGTATGCTCTTCTCCCTTTGGGAGAACCAGAAAATCCGACCCCCGAATCTAAACCAAGTCCAGTGTCACCTTTAGAGGGCCTGCCGGAAGTTGAACCTCCGGGAACAACCCAAGTGAGTACGCACCTTTCACCAGTGATTCCACCTCACTCTAATAAAGAATGTTTTGTTGAGTCTAAAGACTCCAAAACCATGTTAGCTTCCTTCTCAAGACTTTGACTATCATCTTGAGAAGGCTCAGTCTATTATACTGAGCAGCGCTACTCCTAGCCCTACTTGCGGGGGTGTATGACTCTTGGGTGTTGGTGTGGCTATGAGGCCTCAACCCTATATCAGGGGCACCGAAGGTTAGCATGAATGGAAGGCTATTAAAAACTTTCCTTAGCTAGTGGCCTACCCAGTTCACCTCTAAAAGGAGTCATAATCTTTGCGTAGGGAGGGGGAAGAATCTCTCCCATAGATTCCCATCATAGGCATACACTTGGATGCTTGAAGGTGGTTGTGACACTGGCCCCTACTACAAGGGTAACCTTTGAACATACACTATTGAGTCCTTGGAAACACCAAAAACATGGGCGCCCTCTAGGGGATGACACGGCTGTGTGAGGTGCACGTATGCGCATAAGCAATGGGGCAAAGGTTTTGTCTTCTCACCATTTTTTTTGTAGGACTAAGCTATGTGTTTGTTATTGAGTCTTAAACATTGTCCAATCATTATCAAACAAAGACTCCCTCGATGTTATTAAGTTGCTTTGTCCTGGATAGGTCTGTTAACGACTGCTTCTTGTATCACAAATGCTTGATTTGAACCTTTCTGTCTTTAAACAAATGCTTCAAATCCTAAAATGAGATTGTTGATTAAACTGTTCTTCAAACCTATCAAGAAACTAGATTTTTTGTCAGACATCAATTCAGGTTGTACCTCAAAATTCAACTTTAACGTCAAAAATTGTGTCAAATTGTCAGATTTTGAACTTTTCCCACACAAAGTTTCACTCTTCAGAGCACTTTCTCGTGTGAGACTTTGTTCTCTCGCACGAAGGTTGGTGTTCTCTCGTGTGGCTTGGTACTCTTGCGTGAGACTGTAGCCCAGTTTTCAAAAATAGAGACCTATTTCCATTGACTGTTTGACTTATTACCTGATCTGCTTTTTGTTTGAGATCTATTTTTCTACTTTCCTGTAGTTCACTGTTAGAAACTAGTTGTTTTGAGTTAGGAATCGATCGATCTTTGCTTTGACTCGTGTCATCTCTCATTGGTTTACCTTATCTATTTATGCCTTTTGTATCTCATGTTGTGATAGTCTTATCTTAGTTGTTCTAGCCCTCTCTTTTGACGATTCTTACCAGATCCATCTCACATCTTAGCTGTTCTAGCCATTTATCTTCTCTATGTTGTTCTTAGAGACCGAGTCTAGCATTATCCTGAGTCTTCTCTCATTTCATCTTTATCTATGAGTGTCACAACTAGAAGTGGCAAGACTTATCCCATTCAATATCCTGATCAAGGTAGAAGTGAACCTCCTAATCAAGAAATAGATCATCCTAAATCTATTGCAAAATCTAAACTTTGTGAGATATCCTTGATTTCCTCATTGAATACTTTGAAAGATAGTCCATCTCAACCATCACCTCTGGTGTTTCAAGAACATTTTAATCCATTGTTTGAAGCGCAACCTGGTTTCTCATTTCAAGAGAAAGACAACTCGTTCTTCCAAGACAACTCATTGTTTCACAACTTTTGAAGACCTCTTCCTCGGACTAATCCTATTATCGTACTTGTTGATCCTATTGAGAATAGTTCTATCATTGAACCGAGTGATACTGTTGATGATATCTTCTTTTGTTAAATCTTTTGATCTTGTTCATTCACCAAAAGTTACCTTGGCCATGCCTTTTCGATCTCATTCACATCACTTTGCTAAGTCTTCATATACTGCACAAGTCTACGATAAGATGGAAATCCGTTTGATTTCCAACTGGGCAAGTATAGTCAAACCTTTGATCAATCTCAAAATAATCAATATCATGGTCAATCCTCTAATGACCCACACCATGCTCAACCTCAGAATGAGCAGCCTCATGGTCAAACTCAATATGACCAAAATCAGTCCCACAATGATGATCAATCTCGAAACAAGCCTCAAGGCAATCAAAAACCCACCTATTTCTATCGTCCTCCTCCATACGATCAAAACCAAGATGATCAACAACAAGATTCGATTCCAAGTATTTATGAGATCCTTGGGAATGAAAATGAGGTGATAACTCAATAGGATATAGACATTGCCAAAGCTAATAAGGGTCTTATTAAAATGATGGAGATTCTTCTCCTAGAGGAGAAAGAAAAGTACTTCCTTGAGCTAGCTAAACAAGGGGCCAAGTTACCCCGAGACTATCAAGTTGAAACACTCATAGCTAAGGAAGAAGAAACTAAGACCACAAAGTTGCAAAAGATGGTCCAAGAAATGCAAGATCAGATTAGTCAACTTGCAAGGAATAAAGACAAACCCGCTCAACAATTTACGATGGAAAGTATTTGTCCTTTCCCTTTTGACAGAAGTCTTCATATGCCACCTTTTCCCAAAGGTGTGGAACTCCCTAAATATGACAAATAATTGGGTGCAACCGATCCCCAAGATCACTTAAGGGAGTTTGGCACATTGTCTATGGAATTTATGCATGATCAAACATATCTTATGCGCTTGTTTCCTGGTAGTTTGGGTGGGCCAGCTATGGAATGCTTCTCTAGATTGCCCACTAGTATTAAAAATTTTGAGGAAATGGCTAATATTTTTCTCCAGCACTACTCGCATAATATTCAGCATCCGGTCAACATCCAGGATCTTTGCAACTTAAAATAGTGACAAGGAGAATCTTTCCTAACATTTCTCCAAAGGTGGAGACAATTGGGTATGAGGTGTCCTCATAAGCTACTAGAGTCTAAGAGACTTGATATTTTCTTGGATAATCTTGTCCTAAACTTTGGATACCAAGTGCAATTGCAAGGTCCTCTAACTTTTGATAGCATGATCAGACAAGTAGTGCGAATAGAGGCCTTTATGATCAAGAAAGGTGAATTGACTCTGAATAAGGACAATAAACAAGGATTCTGAAAAAACAAGGATAAAGGGAAGACTACCAATAAGAACAGAGATGTATTAAATGATGGAGTGGTGGATAATGTTATTGCAAAGCCTTTGAAGCCTACTTTTAATCTTACTTCCAGTATACAAGCAGCTAAGGTTGTTGAAAAGACCACAATAGATAATCAGCAAACTTCAAGATTTGCTAGGAACAAACCTTGGGCCTCTCGACCCAAGTGTGATTTCACCTCTTTGGGAGAGCCTCTTGATGTGGTCTATAAAACTCTTATAGAGAATCAGGTTCTTACTCCTTTGGAAAAGTGTACTTATGACCCACAACCATGACCTCATTGGTGGAATGATAATGCTTACTATGACTATCACCAAAACATTGGTCATAAGACTTCTACTTGTCTCCAACTGAAGCATAAAGTTCAAGATCCCATTAACAATGGTGACATCCTTGTGGAGAACCATAATAAGAATTTGGACAATCAAGCTTTTAAGGACCCCTTCCCTCCTCATGAGAAGGGTGATTCTTCAAACACCAAGAATACCAATGCTAACGTTAATTACACATACACTAATAATGACAATGTTATTGGTATGATCGATAGAGTATTGTGACGTGATCACTTCTAAAGGGAGCGACGATGCTCCCAAATCTAAGACTCCTTTTATCTTGCGTAGTTCTACGTCACATTCATCTGAATCTGAACAATCTCAAGACTGTGCTACTGTTGTCACTTGATCACGAGGAAGAGTTGTTTTGAAAGGTCTCAATGCTTCCACATCCACTCCAAAACAAACTACGGATAAGAGACCTGATACTTCCACATCCGCTCTGAAGAAAATCATGGATAAGACTATTGTTGGCCCCACCAACAAGAACACAAAATCTATTCCTATAGCTAGCTCAGCTAGTTATAGCATCTTAGATCAACTCCAGTGAACTAATGCTCAGATCACCATTTTTGAGTTGTTGAAGATCTCGCCTGCCCACAAGCAGATTTTGGATAAGGCCCTTGCCGAGGCAAATGTTCCCAAGGATCTTAATCTCAACTAATTCTAATCTATGGTGGGTCATTTGAGTTCACCTCATTATCTATCCTTCTCTGAAGAAGATGATCACTCTATGAGTCACCCTCATAATGCTCCCTTGCATCTAGAGGTCATGGTAGGTCCTAAGTGCATCCGCCGAGTACTCATAGACAATGGTACTGGTCTTAATATCTATTCCGCTAAACTTCTCACTCAACTAGGTTATGATGAGAATTGTATAGACCCTCACAAAAAGATTACCATCAAAGCTTATGATGAGGAAGAATACAAGTCCCAAGGCTTAGTTGTGCTACCTATCCGCATAGGTCCTATTGAGAGAGATGTTACCTTCCAAGTGCTCGATATTCCTCTTGCCTATAATATCTTGTTGGGTAGGCCTTGGATTCATGAGATGCATGTTGTTCCATCCATGTACCATCAATGCATTAAGTTCCCATTCCATAGGGTGGAAGTCACTATACCTACAAATACCAATTTCTCTTGCAACACTCTTGCGCAATCCGCAGATAGCTTTGTTCTGGAAAATAGAGAATCCACTGAGTTTTATGATGGTAAGATAAAGGAAATGGAACAAAATTTGAGACTTAAAGATATAGGCATGGAAGAATACCGAATGGAACCTATGCTATCATTGGTTGCTCTACCTCTATCTCCACACTCTTATGGGAGACCATCTGAGGAAAACAAACTTTCTAATGCTCCTCCTCAAACAGTTTATGATGGCACCTTTGTAAGGACCTCTATACCTTTAGAAGATGAGGATGAAGAGAGAGCCATTAGAGCTTGGATCTATAAAGGAAAAGAAACAACTAATCCACCTCCAGATTTAGAGCAAGAACCATATAGTGAGGCATTCAAGATCATGAAGCGCTTCAGTTATATGGGGAGTGGTCCTATAGGAAAGAATGGTAATGGCTTACTAAAACCGATTGAAGCTACAGGCTACCGCACAAAAGATACTAGTGGCTTGGGCTTTAAAAAGACTCCCTTTCATTTGGGGACCAAGAAATTTGTGTCAGCTCATGAGCCTAAACCTGAACCTAAACAAGAAATTGAAGATGCTACTCCAGAAGTGAATCTAGAGGATAGCTCTAATGATGATACATTTCCATATCCTATTCCTCTGGATCTTGTAGCACTCTTTGCCAAACCTGATGAGCCTATCATACCTACTCATATGGTAGAGATAGTTATTGATACTGATAATGATTCTGATAAAACCTCTTCAGTGTACCAATTCACATATGAGGAATGTAAAGCAACACTAAATGATGATCCCAATTTTACAGGTGAACAATATAGGCCACCACATTTTCAAAAGTACTTTGAACAAGAACAACTTCAGCAAGCTATCAATGCCACAAGGGATAATAATGAGTCTGATGATGATACTAATGAAATTCCCACATCAATTACTAACTCACATGAATATGAGTTTGACTCTTTGCCTGATGCTACCTATGATGTAGACATAGATATTGTTCACGTGTATGAAAGACTCCTTGAAGTAGGTGAAGGGTCTTATGCTAGGCCACATGAATTAGACACCACTAGTGTTAACGTGTCCTCTACTTCTGACGTAAGGTCTTATAGGGATTTGAATGCTCCTTTAGATGAGATTGCTCTAGGACTTGACTTTCTTGTCAGTGCTTTTGAGGGTTATACCGTGAACGCAGTTGAACCAGTCACTATTTCCCTTTCACTCCACCATCTTGATCTGATAAACTAGAACTCCCCTTCCAAATCTAATGAAATCCTAATGTTCCAGAATGATTATGATCTAGCCTGTTACCTCCATGCTATTGAACCTGTGATGTCCTCCACCAGCGAAAGCAGTGTCAACATGACAAAGGTGGATATCAAGTATCTCAGTCAAAAAATTAAAAGAAGAAAAAATCAATGCTTTGATGGTGAAAACCACTTTGTGGCAGTATTAGAGCCAAAAATAGTAAAAATAAAAGATGTTTCTGAGGGTGAAAACCTCTCTAAGCACCCAAGGATGAGATACTTGATATGCTTCTGAGCCACTTTCAAGAGAGGTCATCAGTATTGATTGAGCCGACACAGCCGGTCAATTTGGGTATAGAGGCCACTCCACAACTTATTCATCTAGCACAATCATTGTCTTCTGAAGAAAAAGAAGAGTTCACGAGCTTCTTTCAGAGCAATAAAATAAACTTCTCATGGACCTACTCTGACATGCCTAGATTAGACCCCAATATAATCATGCATCATTTGTCCATTGCACCAGGTATCAAACCTGTTAAACAAAAGCTGCGAAAGATGCATCCACACATAGCGCTTTTGGTTAAAGCAGAGCTAGAAAAGCTTCTTGAGGCTGGTTCATAAGAACTATTGATTATGCAGAATGGATTTCAAACATTGTTCTAGTCACTAAACATGATAAATCCATTCATGTATGTACAGATTTCAGAGATCTCAATAAGGCATGTCTGAAAGATGACTTCCCACTGCCTAATATTGATATGATAGTTGACATGACAGAAGGATATGAGATGTATTCCTTGATGGATGACTTTTCTAGCTATAATCAAATCAAAATTGTGATAGAAGATCAAGAAAAGACCACTTTCACATGTGCCTAGGGCACCTTTTGCTGGAATGTCATGCCTTTTGGGCTTAAGAAAGCTGGAGCAACATATCAGAGAGATGTTACTACTATCTTCCATGATATGATGCATAAAATGATGGAGGATTATGTGGATGATAATTCAGCCAAAAACATGCAATGAAGAACTCATCTCACAGATTTGGGTCCCATCCTTGACCACATGGAACAATTTAGTCTTAGACTTAATCTGAAGAAATGTACTTTCGGTGTTACTTTTGGGAAACTCTTGGGTTATATCATTTCAACTAAAGGCATAGAAGTGGATCCTAAAAAGGTGCAAGCTATTATGGACATGCCTCCACCAAAGAATATCAGTCAAATGAGAGGATTACAGGGAAGGCTACAATCTATCTGGTGCTTCATTTCACAGTTGGTCGACAAGTCACAACCATTTACTAAAACTTTACATAAGAATGTGACCTATGAATGGAATGAGGAATGTGACAAGGGACTTACTCAAATAAAACAATATCTTGCTAATCCACCTATACTGATGCCTCATATTCATGGGAAGCCACTTATACTATACATTTCAGCAACAAACACATCTTTGGGTGCTCTCCTAGCTCAAGAAGATCAGAACAACAAAGAAAGAGCCATATACAATATCAGCAGAACATTGGTTTCCTATGAAATGAATTATTCTATCATTGAAAAGTCTTGTTTAGCATTGGTATTTGCTTCTCAAAAGTTGCGGCATTATATGCTAGCTCATACCATGAGGCTTATTGAAAAAATTGATCCACTGAAGTACTTGTTAAGCAAGGCTGCCCTCGCGAGTAGATTAGCGAAATGGGTAATGATACTTAGTGAATTTGACATTGAGTATGTGGAGAGAAAAGCTATTAAGGGACAAGAAATTGCTAATTAGCTGGCGGAAGCTCCTTTGAAAGATCATCAGCCTTTGAATATTGAATTCTTAGATGAATCCATCATGCTGCTCACACATCAATCTTGGAGCATATTCTTTGATGGGTCATTCACTCAGCAAGGATCCGATGCAGGCATTCTTTTTGTTACACCTCAAAGATACTCATTTTCAAAAGCATATACAATGTTGTTTCCCTGCACAAACAACATAGTTGAATATGAAGCTCTCATTAATGGAATGAAGATAGCCCTTTAATGGCATGTGGATGAGCTCAAGGTATTTGGGGATTCTCAGTTAATCATCAATCAAGTCAACAATGTCTACCAAACAAAAGATGACCAGCTAATACCTTACAAAAGGATGGTGGATGATCTCAAATAGTACTTTGCACACATTTCTTTCCAGCAGATTCCAAGGGTAGACAATAAAGCAGCTAATGCTATGGCCACTCTTGCCTCAATGTTACAAATGCCAAAAAATGACTTCAGACATGAATTCTTGGTGGAGGCATTCCACTATCCTGCCTATGATATTCCAAAATCCTGGATGATCTATTCAGTCATTGGACATGATTCATCCCGCTACCACCATATATTTTCCTACCTTCATGACTAGATCATTCTAGACACCTATACCCAAAATGAAAAGTGTCACCTAATTCGTACTGCTTCACGGTATGTCCTCATAGAAAATGACTTGTATAGATGGGGTCTAGACGGTGCTCTCCTTAGGTGCTTAGAACCCGATGAGTCCAAACATGTGGTAGCTAAGGTACACAAAGGTATCTATGGGTCTCATTCTAGTGGTCTGATGTTAGCCCGAAAACTTATTAGAGCTGGTTATTATTGGCCAGACATGGAAAAAGAATCTGTTCAATATGCCAAGACTTGCAAGAAATGCCAATTTCACAGGAATCTGATTCATGCTCCTGCTAATGAGCTTAGTCCTCTCATCAGTTTCTAGCCATTTCAGCAATGGGCCTTCAACTTGGTCGGTCAGATACATCCTTCTTCTTCAAGAGGACATAAGTTTATCATCACAGCTACTGATTACTTTACCAAGTGGGTTGAGGCAATGCCTCTAGCTATAGCTGATGGCAAGACTATTGCTATGTTCATTCTTAACTATATCATTTGTAGATATGGCATACCCTCATCTATTATCACTGACAATGGGGGACAATTCAAAAATAAGGACTTGACAGACTTATGCACCAAATTCAGAATTATTCAGCATTGGTCATCTATCTATTATCCTTAGGGTAATGGACAAGCAAAGCTTCTAATAAGATAATTTTGAAAATCTTGCACCGAACAGTTCATAAATCTGGCAGAGATTGGCATCTCCAGATTAATCCGGCTTTGTGGGTCTACAGAACAAGTATCCGAACACCGATGGGGGCCACTCCCTTCACCTTGGTTTATGGAGCAGAGGTAGTATTACCTATTGAGGTCAAGATTCTGACATTGTGAATCTCTCTGAGGGGCCTCGTCACTGATGAAGAAAATAGAATATCTTGGCTTCAAGAGCTTGAGTTACTCGATGAACGTCGGAAGGTGGCATTCGATCATCTAAGAGCATACCAAAAGAGGATGTCTAAAGCTTACAATAAGAAAGTCAGACAAAGAGAATTCCAAGTGGGTGATCTCATCATAAGGGAGAACCCCAAGAATTAGCAGCAGTGAGTTCAAAAAGGGAAATTTGAACCAAATTGGCTTGGTCCATATGTCATTACTGCAGTATTTGGGTTTGGCACTTATCGACTCTCCACCACTGAAGGAGAATAGCTCAAAGAGCCTATCAACGCTCTTCACTTGAAGAAATTCTACGGCTGAGACATTGCTCATGTGCTCATGTACATATTTATTGGCCCTGAAAAAATCCAAAAAATGATATATTGCAAAAACTCTTAAAAATTGCAAAATATCCTGAAAAAATGATCATCTTAGTGAAAACTTGGTAAACAGGCGCTTTGATGTATCTATTATCTTGGTGAAAACCTAGCAAACATGCGCTTTGATAATAATAATAAAAAATACAAAATTGAAAAAATACAAAAAAATGAAAAAATACAAAAATACAAAAAAATGAAATATTCAAAAATACAAAAAAATCAAAAAAGGAGAAAAATACAAAAAAAATGAAAAAGAAGAAAATGTGCCATTGATGAAAACTTGGTAAACAGGCGTCATGGTGGCAAAAATAGAATCTCTGCCAAGATGGTGAAAACCTGGTAAATAGGTGTCTCTTATTTCCTGAAGCTACATCTCATCTCAGCATCGCTTGGCTTTTAGTTTCCTGCTTTGGTTTGCTTTCCCGCTTTCCTGCTTTAGTTTGTTTTCTGATTTTAGTTCATTTCCTACTTTAGTTTTCCAATTCATGCTCTTGCCTTCAGTTGTCTTCGAGATTTTCCTCGACTCTTCATGGATTGGAACTGGTTCACACTTGGGGGCACCTTCCTGGTCTAGGGGGTATTGTCCTATCACTTTTGGAAGTTTTGTTCGTGCATCAGTCACCAGCAATTCTTGCTACGTCTGTCTACTGATGCCTAAATACTTTTGAGATCTCTATTCTTGAAGATCTCTCATATATCGGTCGCCAGTGGTTCTCACTGCACCTACCTACTGATACTTAGCTCTCATTCAAACCCCTCTCTTTCAGGATCTCTTCCTTACATCAGTCACTAGTGGTTCTCACTGCATCTGCCTACTGATGTTTCGCTTGTGTTTTATTCTCTCTTTTGAGAATCTTCCTTGTATCAGTCACTAGTGGTTCACACTGCGTTCACCTACTGATACTTGGTTTGCACTTTGATATCTTCCTAAGACTTCATCTCTAACGATAGTCACCAGTGGTTCTCACTACATCTGCCAACTGTCGTTATCCCATTGAGGCTTCGAATGTTGTTTGCTTCCAATTCAATTTCAATCCTCTTGAACACAAATGTAAACTAAAACTAAAAACTGACTTTGTGTTCCTCTGAAGCATGCTGAGCTTTTTCTTTTCTTTTTTTTTGTTTGCTTTATCATTTCTCCTCGAGCGAATCTAAGATGTCTTTCTTGACTAAGAAACGCGAAGACTGGGGGCATGATCTTTCCTTTGCTTTCTATTTGTTGGTTTAGTTCCAATGATCCAAATATTTATCTAAGAGGGGTGTCGACCTGTAAGAGCCTTCATCTCATATTGGATGGTCATGCGTACCTCAACTCCTTTTCTATGGACACTTTGGTGAGGTTGGTTCTTCTCCTTTTCTGTTTTGAGTGACTTCTTTATGCTACAAGTAAAATTGCTAATGCTCATCCTACTATGTGAATGTAAGGGTCACTGCGAGCACTCTTTGGCAAAAGAAGAAACTCTTGCATGTCTGGTGTGTTTGTTCACAAGCAACATTCAGGTCATTCTAGCAATTGTTCTTTGATGCTTATGTTAACTTGCTAAATCAAAAGGAATAGGTGTTCAGGTCATTCTGGCTTCTTGTGCCTTAATGCTTACACCTCATTCTGACAAATCTAAGACTTATGTCATATTCATATTCTCATAATTACAATATTAGTGAGGATTGTATGACATCTTGTGATCCTCCCATGCTTAAAAAAACTTGATGATGATAAATATAGTGAGTCCAACAACCAAGTCCTAGGGCTTGCATTTTCATTTTAGGCTTGCATTTTAGTTTAGGCTTGCATTTGCATGTTAAGCTTGTATTTGAGATGATATCCTCTCTTGATTTCTTTCTATTCATCAAAGGTCCTCATCTTTTGTCCCAGGTTCTTCTTGGATGCACAAGTGTCCGGTCCTCGCTCTCGATCTTCAAAACACATATTCTTTTTAATTAGTACCTGCCATATATTGCGACAATCCTGCATGAGATGATTAGTACCATATACATTACATATCCATTGCATATTCATTGCATTTCCATTTGCATTCATAAACTCATATCCATGTGCATCTATTATAAGTATAACTCAAATAATACATTACACATATGCATACATTCTATCCATCTATCACTACATTTCACATTGCATCATCATCAAAAATGAACCATATGCATATTCATATTCATAAAAGGAAACATGTGCATTTCATACATTTCTATCCATACATCTAAGAATATAAAAACATCTCATAAAACACCAATATCAAAGAAATATGTCAACAAGTACAATGATATCAAACTTTCGATCTCATATATATCTCGAATAATGTCATGTACAAAAAGAGAAGGTGCTACTCTAGCATAGTATCAAAAATGGACTACAATGTACAAGCATATCAAGTATGCTAACTAGGTCCCGCACCACCTGGAGGAGGTGGTGGTAATGGTCTTTGGGGAAGGGGCATCAGCTGCTATGGAGGTGCCTTTTGAGGGGGTGCCTATGGTGCCTGCTATGGTGGGGCCTGTGGTGGTTCCTGTGGAGGTGTTGTTGGAGGTGCCTGCAGAGCTCCAACATAATCAATGAAAGGTGGTACCTACTCTGACAAATCTAGAACAACCCTGTAGTAAGATGCATAGTAGTAAGCTACTTGAGTAGCCTCATATCTGGTCTCAATCCATTATCGTGCTAGCTCCTCTCATAGCTGCCTGATCTCTACATCCCTATCAGCTACTCGGGTCTCCTCCCTGATGACTCAAGTGTGGTAGTCATCGTGCTCCCACTGGACCTGTCATACCCTCTCACAGCTCTTCTTGAGAGCCTCCTGTAGCTGTGATGTACCTACTCCTACTGAAATATCAGGCATATCAGTATCATCATCTAGTGGTGCCTGTTGTGACGTATCACCAGTCCACTGCCTAGTGGATCTCTATTGAGCCCCACTGCTCCTAGCTCCTACATTTGAACCCATCATCCTAGCAAGGATACTAATCTGTCCTGATCAAGGTCTCAACACTCTCTGCTGCTGCTGTCCCTGCTATGCAGCCTATTGCTGTGCAGGCTACTAAACTGGTGGCTGCTAATCTGGTACCTGCTACTACTGTGCAGGCTATTGTTGTGCCCCCATACCAATAGGATCTTTGAACCTTAGATGAGGATGTGCAATCAACTGATCCTATATGCAGGTGTCACCCCTGCATTGGTGACACCCACCATGTAATCCCATCACACTACTGGAATGCATGCCTCTATCACACACCACCCTAGATCCAATCTAGCATGCCACCCCTTCTCCTCATCGGAGAAGCAGGCGTAGGGGTAGTACTCCTATGATATGTTCTACTACCTACCAAACTGGAGTAGGACACGTGTAACAAGGAATCTCTCGATGATGGTAACACTCCGTCCAATCAGTGGATGTGATACAAACATATGTGAGAGCTCTCTCTGAGCATCATCCCATGGTTCAGTAGCCACCCAAGGTCTCTAGACTACAGCTTCCATGTCATCCAGCTATCCTCTCCACTGCTCCATCTTACCCAGCAGAGGCTGGGTCATTAGACCTGTGTACCTATAAATATATGGCTCAAGTTGTTCTCGTGTGTCATGGAAGATAGGCCTACAAATGGGGAGATGGTCCCAGGCCTAGATCTATAAGACAAAGACATCTACCGCCATCATCCTCACACTATGATATGCTATCTCATGCATCTCATGATACATGTGGGCTAGCATGCACTCACCCCATCCGAACTTGACGACTGGCCTCTCCAACATCCTCTACAGTATCGTGCCCCAGTCGCACTCTAGACCATGCTGACCTTGATCTGGAACAAGGTAGCAACTCAAAAACATAGCAAGAACAATGGAAAATGGATGAGCGTCATCGTGCCTGCTGATCAAATCATCCCAGGAGATGGCCTAGCCCATCACTAGATCATCCCTAAAGATTGTCCTCAAGGCTACTGTACCCTATCACAGTTGTGTCTCGTACTCTACTCAAGCACCATGGACTAGTATCCATAGAATCTTGTATACATCCTCGGGAGTCACCGCCATCTCCCCCATCAAAAAGTGAAAAGTGTTCATCACTGAATGGAAATGCTCTACCAATGCACCAAGAAGACCGTGATTTACTTGAATGTTGGGTAAATCACGCAAGAATCCCAAACTGAGTCCCTTAATATGAGCACTCTCTGCATCTATCAGTCTCTACACTAGGGTGGTAATCACAGGATGGTGCGTCCTGAAGGTGACATCAAGGAAGTCAACCTACAAAGCAAGTGATGACATTGGATTAGTATCTCGGTATGATGGTTTTTCAACATAACAACAGTAAATGCAGCAAGGCATCTATCCTAGACAAGGCTCTCTAATGCTATACTTGGCTGATTTTATGCAAATTTGACAAATTTTGGCAAAATAATTTAAACTCTGCAATAGTTTTTCATGCGAGGAAACTGTTTCCTCATGCGGGATAGGACTTGACCTTGCGCAAACTGCTACAATCTCGCACGAGACCACCTTTCAGCTCACGTGAGCTTCCAGATAGAGCCCGTGCGAAGAAGACCTAATTGGTGCAAGGAAACTACTTCCTCACGGGAAGGAAGACCTAGGCCAGCATGAGGAAACTACTTCCTCATGTGAGATTGGAAGAACATGACCTAAAAGTTGTCAAATCTACCCTAAATTGACCTAGAAAGTGGTACGAACTAAAATACAAGGTGGTTTATCGACTACTTACAGGTGTGTCATACTCCGCTAGCTGATCATGTCATTGAGAGCACTCAAATTGGTGTGTATACAGTGGAAGACCCTCCATTTCTCTCTCAAAGCTCAAAATCACAAGAAGACAAAGGTGAATAATGAATTGAAAATGACCCCTCCGGGCCTTATATAGCTTTTGACCTAATTTTCAAAAGTGCTTCGTTTTGCGCAAAAATTGCACCCTTGGCTAAATCGACTGCTCTAAATCCATTTTCAGGATCAAAATCAAAATCTTACATCTCTAGATAGCTCGAAATTGTGTTTTAAATTCTATGACCCTTTGGGATCGGATGCTTGTGCAATCAACCTTCTAGTGCCATCTTCCTGCCAAACCCTCATCTTTGCATCATGTTCTCAAGATCTTCACTCTTTTCATCAAATTCAACTCTAGTCAACTTTGGTCAACCATGGTCAAACTTAGTTAGCAGGACCTCTACATTGCTCTGATTTGCTTTAGCAACTTCTCGAATCTAGTCTGATTGCTTTTGCTCTGCAACCTCTTGTTGTCAATCGTCCTGCTATGTCATCTTTTGATTTCGCTCCTGAGGGGGTAGGATGATTACATCATTTGAATCTTGTCAAATCAATTCTTGAATCAGTCTGATCTGAATCATCAGTTCTCATTGCTAGGGGCATCTTCGTGCCTCTCATCTTGCTATCTGGTCATCTATCTTTTAGGTATCTGAGCAACCTAACTCAGATCCTTGAGAATCAAGCTTCGTTCTGGAGATGGTTCTCAAAATCTTTTAGGTATTGGGGCAATCTAACCCTAATTCCTAGGAGTCAAGCTTCATTCTGGAGATGGCTCTCAAAATCTCTCTTAGACCATTATCTGGGCAATCTAACTCGGGTCTCAGAGAGCTGAACTTCGCATTGGGGAAATCTAACCCTGATTTTGGAGATAGTCCTAAGTTTGCATCTGAATCTCATTCTGGGCATTGGGGCAACCTAACCCTAATTCCAGTTCTCTCAAGACCGTTGTCTTCGCTATCTAACTTAGACTTCAAAAAATCATGCTTTGATATGTTCGGTGTCTTGGAAACGTAACCTAGACTTCCAAAATTCTTGTCATCTGTCACTTCAGACTATTCTTTGAATCAACGTGTTGCTTGCACATCAATTCAAAGAGGGGCAAATGTAATACCCTAAAATTAGCACCTATTAAATTTAATCAATTTTGGTCAATTTTACATCTCCAAAGTCCTAGTTTCCTAGGCAATTTTTCTCTCTCCTACCTGACTTTATTCGACTTGATGTCAATTGCAAAAAAACCCTAAATTGCATTAATCAAATATTAAAATTAATTCCTAAAGTCTTCAACTTTTATTAGCTAAATTACCCCTATGATAAATTAATTTAATACCAAAGTCCTAAGTACTTGTAATTAAATTAAACCCACCCCATTTGGCTAATATACATGAAAAGGAATTAATAATTACTTGTTATTTGAATGGACACTCATTTTTGAATTAATAATTCATAATATTCAAAAGGTCCCCTGTGTGGCAATTTCCATTCTTTTAATAAGTAATTCATGTCTTTTTGTCTCAAATGGGAATGAAGAGTCAAGAGTTTCAAATCAAGAACCCCTTCATTCTCTTCCCGAGCTTTTCTATTTAATGAGCCTCATTTCTTCATTCAAAGAGGGGTTTTTGGAGAATAATTAAACTATAGTATTTTTGTGTCTCAATTTCATTAATTCAAAGCTTTTATTGCATTTTAGTGTAATTTTCATTTAGTTTAATATTGCATATTCATATTTAGTTTGTTTATTTGCTCATAGCTTAATCTAATTTATATTTCAAGTTCTTTAGAATAATTTGCATTCCATATTTCTTTCCAAGCTATCTAGATTAATATCATATTTCTTTCAAAGCATCTTAGATTAAATTGCACTCATTCCAGTTTAATTTCAGTTTTTGCTTATCATTATAGCTTTTGAAAATCCTCAATTGTAGAACCAGTCTTATGGTTGTTGGCTCTCCAATTTGAGATTAATTAAACACCCCATCTACATAGGAGGCAATAGGTTGCTTCACCATGGATTTCAAATTGAGTAATTCATACTCTTTCTTGTAATTCGATCATGTGAGTAATGACCATGTTGCATGTGTAGTTGGATTAGAGGTCCACATTCAACTATATACATTGCAAACCTTCCACACATGTCTCATACCAACCTCTCTACCAAATCCATTATCAATAGCCTTGCCCAAACCATGTCATCCTTGCAATGACAAATTGCTTCCATGACTCAATCTAAATTCAATATTACCACTTATGACATTGCTATCCCTTTGTTCTTGGTTATCATTAGTTTCATTATTCCTCAATACATGGAAATACTTTACTTGGAGACTTATACTAGAAAATGTGATCCTTGACTCATGTGAAAACATTTCAAACATTGTGTAGTGACTTCTCTCATGATCATAAACTCATGGCTAGATTGTTTACTTGAGAATTTAGAGATGAGGCCTCGCAATGGTATTGTTCTTTACCTCCTTATTCTATTGATTCTTTTTAAAAAAACATGCTAATGCTTTTGTTCAATGATTCCAAAATAATATTGGTCCTAAAATTTCTTTGACTAATTTAATGCATTGTAAACAAGGTGTTAAATAAATAGTGACTGATTTCATTGGTAGATTTAAACATTTACATGCTCTAATTACATGTGCCTAATGTTGATTTGCAACATATTTTCATTGCTAATTTATAAAAATACATTAGAGATAAGATATTGATATTTGAATCCTCTTCATTTACTCAATTGTGTTTAGTGCTTCATAATTATTGACTTTAAGTGAATCAATTTGAGAGCACCACTCCAATGGATCCAGTTGATAAGAGTCATGTTGTACCCTAACAATTTAAAAAGTTTCAAAAATCTAAATGCTTCATTAAGATCAACAACTCATCAAACCTCATTGATGCACACGTGGCAGCAACATCAAAAGGTATGGATCCTTTTTCATCTTTTTTTAAACCTTCTCATAAATTTACACCTCTTTCTAAGTCTTTGCATAATTTGATGTTGAAGTTGATTAATGCTAATGTTTTAACACTTCCTCCCATTAAAACAATTGACCCATCAAAAAAATCTTCCAAATCCTTTGATCTTAAATCTTTTTGCAAATACCATCATCAAACTAGTCCATATACTCAGAAATGTTTCCATTTTAAGTATAATGTTCAAGACCTTATTGATTCTAACACTATATCTATTGAGGGTTTCAATGATCAAGGGAACAACTTTTTTTCCCCTCCCAACCAAAAATTTCAAATCTATACCAATCCCTTACCTTCCCATTTTACTAGTACCATTTAGTCTACATATTCCTTTCCATCTTATTCCATCATTGTTGTTGATACTCCTACAATTGTGAAATATGATGATGAGTGTACCTACGAATTTTTATTTTTTTAACCTTATTAATCAATCTGAACCCATTCCAAAATCAACACCCGAGATTTGCATTACATTTTATCCTAAGGAGCCTATTAGGGCACCTGATGATCCTCTTTACATTATTGTGAAGTTTAATGACATTCCTTCTCATGGAGTCCTCATAGATCCTACTTACATGGTGAATGTTATAACTTAATAAAATCTTTACAAAATACATCTCCAATGAGACTCCAATGACAAATCAGATGTGATGATTAATACTTTCAATGGTTTCACTTTTGTTGCCCATGATTCCATTACCTTTCCCATTGAGGTTGGTAAGAAGTCCTTAGATATTACCTTTTCTATCATCCCAACTTTGATTTAGTTTCAATTCAAACTTGGCCTTCCTTGGCTTACTTTCATGAAATTTATTGTCTCTCCTATCCATAAGTGCTTGAAATTTACCCATAATGGAGAAATCATAATGATTAAACATAGTCTCTATCATCCTTTAGAAATTCAATGAAACTTTGACCTTGAATTATTTTGGCCTAGCACGCCTCAACTAATTCATCCTCTCCAAAACCATTTCTTCTTATCCTATCAAAAATTGAAATCCAAGAATATTTGTGAAATTAGAAATTCTCATATAGTTTCATCTCCTAGTCCTAGAATTGGACTTCTTCCTAAACTTTCAATACCTCCTATATCATTAAAATACCCCACAACTTATATCTCTTAACTTAGTGTCATTCCTTCCATTCTTCCTCCTAAAGAAGATAAGGACCTAAAGAAGATAAGGACCTGATATTGATTGATCATAAACCAACCCAAATTTCAAGAAAAAACAAATGTAACCAATGTGCTCATGATTACTGCCATAGATATTGTTCTAGGGCCCATGATATTTCTTCCCAAAATATTTCATCCCCTAAGATACCTATTGATTCCTTCTTCTCTTTTCCCAACCCATGCATAGCCCAAGGGAGGAAGTTAATCTAAAGAAGATCAAATTGCATTAACATGATGATTATATTCATAACATAGATTCTATTTGTTAGAAATAAGGAATACTGAGAGGGTGGCTTGAATCAGTATTCTACAAACTTTTACTTTTGCCCAATTATGGATATAACAAATTATCTTAATGCATGCATAACATAGAAAATTAAACAACATGCATAGCAATAAAACAAATGAACTCATAACACATTATTTCTTCTCGAGGAAACCCTGGCCAAGGGAAAACCCCGGTGGGGATGGTACCCACAAAGATCCACTAATCAAAAGTATCATGTTAAGGATGTTGACCCTGTTAGGAGCCTATTACATGCATATAGTGTCTTAGTCCTGATTAAGGGACTATAGGCCTTGTTAGAAGCCTCAACCCTGCTAGGAGTTGGTAGTACAAAATATGATTACCAGATGACCCCACTACCCAAACAAGTAATATACAATATTTACTAATTAAAAAAATAGGTCATGGTACATAACCTTATACTTCTTGTAACTTCACATCAATATCTCTTTTCTACCTTTTTCACTATCCCTATTACATTCATATTATCTATTTTTCATGTACTTACAATTACATCATTACATCTCTTTATACAAGTTATTAAGACTAATAACTCTTACAATCAGCTTACATTATACAAAATGTCTTTACCCAAGGGTTAACATATAGGATGTCATCCCTTTATATTTTTAAGACATTATTTTGATAAACAAAATAATCCCTTAACTCTTTACCAATTTTTTCTTCATATTTTGTCCTGTCGGCTTAACATTGTCTTCAATAAAACTATCATAACTTCTTCTGTACATGTTGTACTGACTTGCACTCTTAGGTGAGTCTTCTATAGTCACCATAGTATCTATGTTCAAGTTTTCAAGCACTGAACTTACTCCAATCAACATTGCTAATCAAAACTGTCATCGGGTACACTGGCAAAAACATTGTCTCATACTTAGAAAAATTTGCATTGCGCTCTATCATACTTGCTCTCTGTCATGTCCAATCTTCATGTAGATCATATGTTTCCATAATGACAACATCTATGTATCTAACTCAGCCAAATTTCCAACCATCTCCCCCTTTGTCATTAGTGGCAACATATGAGAAAATTGGCTAAGTCAAAAACTTCAAAAATCTCAAAATTGTGGCCATACTACAAAATATGTATATACTATCCTTATGACTCCATAAATCTTATAAACATACTATACTCCCCCTAGGATTATACATCCTTATCAATTTTTTGTTGTATATCTCTCCCTCTTTGACAACAACGACAAAAAAGGTAAGGAGGGTAACAAAACTGTGTTCAGACAAAAAGTTATACCTTGATTCAATATTGCAAAGTCGGTAGGCTTGCAACACAATCTGAAAAGTTAATCTTCATGTTCTCTAACTCTTTGTCCCATGCCTTCTTAATCAAATCTGCAACACTGAGTAGTGCGCACAATCCATAAGACGCAATTTCACAGGCTTGGAGATTCTCAAAACTGAACTTCTAAAAAGATGTCTTGGATGAAAGACATTCTTCGAGTTGTCCTTCAACAATGCTCAATTTTATAGAAACATGCTCTCTTAAAAGAGAGAATCTTTTCAGCTTCCTATCCTTGTCATCTTGTAAAATTCTTATTTCATCATAAATCTTGTAGATTTTCTTCTCAACATCAGGTACCTTCACATTGGGGCTTAAAAGAAGGTTTATCTTAGTTTGAATTTCAGCTTCCTTGATCTTAGTCTTCTGCACTTCCTCTGCTATTAGGTTTTTTAATTTTCTACACTGAATGTACAAAGATTTTCCTCTGTCTAAATTCCTTCTTAAGTCTTTTATACAGTGTTGGTTTGCTTCCATCACCCCAAATTTTAAACTTTTAAAAATCAGCCCCATGAGAAAAGTTCCTAAATTGTCTTGATATCTTACTGATTTTTATTGCTAATGATGCTTTGGTAAAGTGTAATTTATGAAAGGGCAGTGTTCAAGGATGTGTTGAGCTTGAACTTAGAACCTCAAGGTTCAAAGTTCAAAGTTCAAAATGCAGTTTGCAAAGCTCAAAGTTCAAAATCAAACTTGCAAATTCAGAGAGTTCAAGTTCAGTTCAAAGCCCGTTCCAAAGCTCAGTCCAAAATATGAAAGTTCAGAGCTACCAATTCAAAATTAAGGTTCAAAGTCACATTCTGATATGCAAAATTTGAGGTCCATAGTTTAAATATCAAAGTTCACAGTTTGGATGCAAGAATTAAAGTTCAAAATACTGGAGCATACAGTTTTATGTTCAACGCTCAAATTGGGAAATCCACATGAAAATGAAAATTCATATGTGTAGATTCAAAGATTCAAGAGTCTCAAACTAATGTCATGCTTCGGTGATATGACTGGCCTCTTAGTAGTTTGGTGATTTAATTTCAGAGCTCCAGGTTGTGAGTCCAAGTTCCAAGAATCAATGTGTGCCTTCCCAACTGGATTTCAAAGATCTTGTCTATACCATATCAATGAAAGGAGATTAATTTTAAGTTCATATAAGATTCAAATTTTCTATTACAAAGCATATGGGGGAGAACAAGCTCATTTGGGTAATGGTTCTACAAAGTTTCATTTGAGACAGTCAAGAATGCAGAAAATGGTATCACTGTAGAGGTGAGTACACAACAAGGTTGTCATAGTTTGCCTCATGAATAAATTTGTGGATCTAACTCACATCATTTAAATCCAATTTCTAAGTTTCCTCTAACACCATGCAAATAGAAAGGTTATGGCACAATGTATTTAAGAGCATAAGATCTGCAAGTCAGTGAGAATAATATTTCAGCAAGTCTGATTTATGACAGTCATATATACCCTCAAACAATAGTCTGTATCTTTCACCTCAGATATTAATTTGGAAATCTCTCTAGTCAGACTATAGCAAGATAGGTTTTTGAAAACATATCCAAAACTTAGGTCGATCCAATGGTGGGAAAATAAGTTATGCCCTCCACATGGAGAAATAATCTCTGTCAAGAAAAATACTGATTTCAGTGGAGTGTAATGATAGAAGAATGACATATGGCAGTCACTTGGCATGAAAATACTTTCCTGAACATCACAAAATATCTTATTATTATGATTTGATCCTAATAATTCATTGGGTAATATTTTGAAGACATATATACAAAGACTCCATGAAGGTGGGAGATGATGGCTTATTTTTAGGAAGTCAAAAATTATACATAGTGACATTTGGCATTTGCTCCCTAATTAAATGATTCTACTTTCATAATAATTAATGACATAGAAGTATTTGCATGAGAGAACCCATAATCAAGAAGAATATATTAAATCTTCTAAAGAGAGGAACAAGCATAAAAAGATTTTAAAAAGAAAGAATTAGTTATGGTAACTGAGCAATGTGCCCACCAATTCTATATATTGTAAAAGCATTGAACGGGTAGGGGTTCTTCTTTCTCTGGGAGTTAGTCAGCTATAGGGAGGAGTTGAGACATTTTCAAATTTTATTGTAACAAAGGGAGACAGAGGGAACATATTTTATCTATTTGTAGCTTGATTGTAATGACAGAGACAAGTAATCTTGTGATTATTTTGTTATGTTTTCATAATAAAGAGGAGTATAATTATGTCAGATCTTGCGATCTGAGTATTTATTTCCTAGTTGAAATTGATTATGCAGTCTTTTCTCCCTATTTTGAATATAGCTCTACTTCATTATGTCAAGTACTTATGTGATTGTGAATCTTTTGGTTCATAAACTCATCATCTACTGAATAAATTATTTAGTTCCTCTTACTTCTTTTGTTTTGTGAAAGACTTGATGAATGGTCTTGAGGTTGTCATTTAGTTTTTCTCTCATTCTTTAGTTGTATATCTGATAATCACGTTCAATCCATGTCTATGGATGAATGTTAGCTTAGCCTTCATGTCTTCTGGTCAAAGACATAGTCTGTTATCTAATTCATTGAATATCTTTTCATGAGGGAGTTGTACCTCTTAATTCAAAGGAGGGTTATCAATTAATGATAACTCATCCAACTGTTAGTATTGTTCATCTTTCTTTTTGGGCATTTAGAGTTGAATTGTTTGATAATTTGCAGAAGGACAAATCTATATACTAACAGATTTTTGGTGACTCCACTGGGGACCGGAAAAGAAGACCAGTGTTGAATAATAGTTTCCTCAATTTATATGTATATCTCCATGTGCAGGAGATTGGTGACTCTAATAAAGTGGTGACTCTACTGATTCTTGAAGCAAATCCAAAAGATTTGTAGAATGGGAAAAAGACCAGGCCCCACTATCCCATAGATTCTTCAAATGAATGATAAGGTTCTATAAGATTTCTGGGAACATTGTAAACAAAGTATTTCAAAGGCTATGAAATTGAAAATAAGCCTTGAAGATGACCACACCTCTACCTTATTGTGGATGAGTTTGTGTCACAGATTTCACAAGCTCAAAGATTTGGAGGCATGCAAGAGAAAAATGTAGCAGATTGAAAAAGAATTAGAGGTTGAGGAGGAAGAAGCTCCGGTGATTTCATTGAGTTATATCTCTTGCAACTACTCAATTATGAGTGAACAAGAAATCAGCTTGAGGGGAAAACCTCAAAAGAAGCCTACTGCTGATGAAATTAATTTGGAGAAAGATGAGATGCTGAGGTATCTTTGGAATGCCTTCAAAGGGAGCATTTGTGAAGCTAAAAGGGATAAGTTAAATCTCATTGAAGATCGATGACCAGCCATACTGTTGGAATGTGTGCATAAAATATATAATAATCTCAAAAATGTTAATCAAAGAGTTCCTGTTGCTTCAAAGATATCTAAAGAAAAATATGAGATTAAAGAACCCTTGCTCTGTTGGAAATTGCAATTGAAACAATTGTTGTATTGTCATTGATGACAAAACCTTAATTGGTAAGACTGTTGCTACTTAGGAAAGTACTATATCTATTTGAGTGTTTCTAAGGGGCTAGGCAAGGTTGGTAACAATAGCACCTAAGGAAAGGTTGAGTTATCTTGATACTAAAAAGTGTACTTGACTATGTTGCACAATGATGAGATAATGTATTATTTATCTTAGTAAGACTGAAGACTAAATTGGTAGGCTTAACCGAGCAAAAATGAAGAAATCATGTTTAAGCCAAGTAATGTTAGTGTCGACCGAGTTAGTATATGCCGAGAAAAATTCTAGTGTCGAACGAGTGACAGTTAATTATTGAGAAAGATAGTATAAGCTGAGTAAACAATTTTAGTAATGACGGAGCTTTCTACATGAAGACCGAGAGGATGATCACAGTATTGACCGAGCATCAGCAATTTTATATTTGAAGAGAATTTAGTTTTGGAGCCGACATTGTTGAATTCTTGGATTATGTAAAACATGTTGACTTTATTTATTGATTGTTTGAAAGCATTAAATGCACTATAAAACATTTTATTGTAAATCTTTAAGAGATTTGAGATGATTCTAGAAAAGGAGCTAAAGAACATGAAGCGGGTAGATTCAATGAATCTGGCCTAACCCTAAGATCTATGAATGAGATTGATTGGCAAAAGATGAGTTAACCTAATTGAGGAAAATATAAGTGACCTGAGCATTTGGATATGTATGTACATGGGTGAATAGAGAATGCTAGAAGAGTAAAGTTTTACTAACTATTTAAGCAAAAAAGGCTAAAGGAGAATTGTGGTGGTTGCTTGAAGAAAAGTTCCAAGCAGATCAGAGATGAAGATGGAAAAGTTGCAAAGTCAGTAAACCAGCATTAGTGTACGGAATCGGATCTGATATTTGCAAAGTGAGTTGTATATTTTTCAGGTAAATATTGTTGCTACTTTCTAACCATTGTAATAGTCAAAATCCTTTTAACAGAGGTTGACCTAACAGTCATTTTTTAAATCCTTTGAACAAGGTTGCATTCTAATGGAGTGTATGTAAGTCCTATGACTAGGCTCACTTTTAACAAGGTGATTGAAATCCTTTAACCGGGTCACACCTAACAATGTGTATTGTAACCTTTGATAGGGTTGGCTTTTTACCAAGCTCACTTCAGAAGAGTGAAAATAATAGTAACATGTTACAAAGTGGTTTTTCCCACATTGGGTTTCCACTATAAATCCTGGTGTTAATACTTGTGTGAATGTTTTGGTTTGAACATTTTTGTGTTTTACAAGTTAAGTTACTGCTGGGTAGTGGACTACATTGTTATATGTTTCTGTTATTGAATCAGTGATGACCGAGTTTGTTTTGGTTGTTGGATCTGATTTAAGGAAAAAAAATTGAGATTGTTTTATACATCAAGACCCGAGAACAACTAATTCACCCCCCCCTCCCCCTCTTTGTTGTTCTAAATCATATTAACATGCTCTCCAATCTCTTGGTCTCTAAAGATCAAGATTTTTCATCACCAATGGCAAAATTACCAATGCCTTGGATTTCCGATCAACAACAAAAGGAAAATCATAAACAAGTTAAACAAGAAGAGCCACATGTTCAAGAAAAGTTTCTGGTAAATGCTAGTAAAGAGGTGAGCACTTCAAATTGTCAATCTTTATTTTCATTTGATAAAGATATTAATCACACCCAAAAAGAGGAGGTTTTTCCTGCTAAATTTGATCCTATGATTCTTGAAAGTAATGTCCAAGAATCATTTCCCTTAGCTATACATCATGAGGATAGTTCAGCTTATGACATGCAAAAAGAATCTTTGAATCTTGATGTTTCTTTTCTTCACCAAAATGAAAGCATAATTGATATTGCAGCAGCTGAAAGGCAAATAGAGAAAGTTGATAATGAAATCAATTGGGGTAGTGTAAATGCCTTGTATTTACCTCTAAAGTTTAGCCAAGATTTTAAGATCAAGGATAACCCTCTGTTTGAATTTGTTGATCCTCAATTAGCTGATAAAGATTGGACTCTTCTATATAATGGAGACGAGCTAAAAAAATGTGTTCTCAAAGGAGACAAAAGTAGGATCATATATGAACAAAATAGAGAAGATAAATTATTTGCTAATGATTCCTCTTTTGAAAATAAAATTTTGGTTGAGTCAGCATTTGAAGGGCATGATGTGGCTGAATTTATGGCTAAAAATTTTGTGATTGCTAATATTGATGACAAGGCTAATATCGTTGATTTTTATGAGAAAAGGGCTAATCTAAATCATAACACCCAATCATAATTTCTTATAGCAAAGAAGTCCCAACTACTTGAGATGATCCAAGAAAGTGTGGGTAATGATTTCCCAAAGGCCACAGAGGTGTACAATGAAGAGTGGTTGTTTGAATGCAAGCTCAAGTGCATGACATTTTTTCACTCATCCAATATTAGAATTGCTGCCATAAGCCAAAAGTATATGCTTGCATCATATGGTCATTATTTGCTGCTCCGTAAAGGATCCTACTTCTCACAGCTAGTCGATGGCTTCACATGAGCAGCGAGAGGCACCTTTGGAGGTATGGGCTGCTAGCCCTATCTTTTTGTAAATAAGTTTTTGTTGTGCTAGTTAGTTTAGGTGTTTAGCTTGCTTGTCTTTGGCTTGTTTTAGTTAGGTGTTTTGTTTTGGTGTTCCCCTATTTTCCTCCCCTCTCTATAAACAGTCCCTTTGATCATTGTTGTTCGCCGACTATGTTTCCCAATGGATGAGCACTGGCCTTTAACCAGATATAGTTTAATTCTTCATGAACCTTACAACACACATCCCCAGTTAGAGCCAGTTGTTGGCTTGCTTCCAACACCCCAAATTTTAAAATTTTAAAAATCAGCCCCATGAGAAAAGTTCCTAAATTGTCTTGATATCTTACTGATTTTTATTGCTAATGATGCTTTGGTAAAGTGTAATTTATGAAAGGGCAGCATTCAAAGATGTGTTGAACTTGAACTTAGAACCTCAAGGTTCAAAGTTCAAAGTTTGAAATGCAATTTGCAAAGCTCAAAGTTCAAAATCAAACTTGCAAATTTAGAGAGTTCAAGTTCAGTTCAAAGCCCATTTCAAAGCTCAGTCCAAAATGCCAAAGTTCAGAGCTACCAATTCAAACTTAAGGTTCAAAGTCACATTCTGATATGTAGAATTTGAGGTCCACAGTTTAAATATCAAAGAATTAAAGTTCAGAATACTGGAGCATACAATTTTATGTTCAAAGCTCAAATTGGGAAATCCGCATGAAAATGAAAATTCATATGTCTAGATTCAAAGATTCAAGAGTCTCAAACTAATGCCATGCTTCAATGATATGACTGGCCTCTTAGTAGTTTGATGATTTAATTTTAGAGCTCTAGGTTGTGAGTCCAAGTTCCAAGAATTAATGTGTGCCTTCCCAACTGGATTTCAATGATCTTGTCTATACCATATCAATGAAAGGAGATTAATTTTAATTTCATATAAGATTCAAATTTTCTATTACAAAGCGTATGAGGGAGAACAAGCTCATTTGGGTAATAGTTCTACAAATTTTCATTTGAGATAGTCAAGAGTGTAGAAAATGGTATCACTGCAGAGGTGAGTAGACAACAAGGTTGTCATAGTTTGCCTCATGAATAAATTTGTGGATCTAACTCAGATCATTTAAATACAATCTATGAGTTTCCTCTAACACCATGCAAATAGAAAGGTCATGGCACAATGTATTTAAGAGCAGAAGATCTGCAAGTCAGTGAGAACAATATTTCAACAAGTATGATTTATGACAGCCATATATTTCCTCAAACAATAGCCTTTATCTTTCACCTCAGATATTAATTTGGAAATCTCTCTGGTCAAACTATAGAAATCTAGGTTTTGGAAATCATATCCAAAACTTAGGTCGATCCAATGGTGGGAAAATAATTATACCCCCCGCATGGAGACATAATTTATCTGTTAGGAAAAATACTGATTTCGATGGAGTGTAATGATAGAAGAATGACATTTGGTAGTCACTTGGCATGAAAATACTTTCCTAAAAATCACAAAATATCTTATTATTATGATGTGATCCTAATAATTCATTAGGGAATAGTTTGGAGACATATATACAAAGACTCCACGAGGGTGGGAGATGATGGCTTATTTTTAGGAAGTCAAAAATTCTACATAGTGACATTTGGCATTTGCTCCCTAATTAAATGATTCTACTTTCAAAAATATTAATGAGATAGAAGTATTCGCATGAGAGAACCCATAATCAAGAAGAATATATGAAATCTTCTAAAGAGAGGAACAAGCATAAAAAGATTTTAAAAAGAAAGAATCAATTATGGTAATCGAGCAATGTGCCCACCAATTCTATATATTGTAAAAGCATTGAACAGGAAGGGGTTCTACTTTCTTTGGGAGTCAGTCGGCTACAGGGAGGAGTGGAGACATTTTCACATTTTATTGTAACAGAGGGAGATAGACAGAACATATTTTATCTTTTTGCAGCTTGATTGTAATGACAGAGACAAGTAATCTTGTGGTTATTTTGTTATGTTTTCATAATAAAGAGTATATTTATGTTAGATCTTGCAGTCTGAGTATTTATTTCCTGGTTGAAATTAATTATGCAGTCTTTTCTCCCTATTTTGAATACAGCTCTGCATCATTATGTCAAGTACTTATGTGATTGTGAATCAGTTGGTTCATAAACTCATCATCTACTGAATAAATTATTTAGTTCCTCTTACTTCTTCTATTTTGTGAAAGACTTGATGAATGGTCTTGAGGCTGTCATTTAGTTTTTCTCTCATTCTTTAGTTGTATATCTGATAATCACCTTCAATCCATGTCTATGGATGAATGTTAGCTTAGCCTTCGTGTCTTCTGGTCAAAGACATAGTCTGTTATCTAATTCATTGAATATCTTTTCATGAGGGAGTTGTACCTCTTAATTCAGAGGAGGGTTATCAATTAGTGATAACTCGTCCAACTGTTAGTATTGTTCATCTTTCTTTCTAGGCATTTAGAGTTGAATTGTTTGATAATTTGTAGAAGGACAAATCTGTATACTAACATACATATATCAAGATTGTTGATATCATTCCTAATGTTTTGACTTATTGTAATGCCCCACCAGGGAACCTAGGAGAACTTAACCTAAACATGCAACTAAGTTTGTAGAGCATTTTTTTTTTAAAGTTAGCATACAACAACATCAAAGTTTTAATAATGCAGAAGTAGAGCACAACAATAAACAACTAACACATATTACAACTCTCAAGGGTTCCTTGACATAGATCACAAAAGAGTTAATTAATTAATTTAGATAAAATATAATTATGAATCCCAAGAATACAACTGAAGGATAAATACAACATCATATGCATGATTACATAAATACAATTGGCAACATAAGGTAACCATAATAATCTGCATCCGTTGCACATGTCGTAGGGTATGTAATACAATAACTGAAAAGAAGAACAACATGACATCACTGAATATCTGATACAATGATACAAGATCACAAAAAGAAGAAGAACAAGAACACATCTTCATCAATGAAGATCAAGAAGAAAGAACAACTGCCACATGGATCATCCAATCTTGGTGCACAAACGTCAAAATCTCAAATGGTAAAAGAATCACTACCACCTGACCTCGTGAACCTAAATGGTCCACTCCCACCATGCTGAGGAGATAACATCAGAACCCACTCGGATAAAAAACAACAAAAACCAAGGAAGAGGTCCTGAAAGTTCTAACTCAAAGGTACAAAAGGTACAAATTATAACATACTCTATTAGAGGCAAACAAAACACGTAGGAAACCTAAGATGTAAACAAGAAGTATCATCACACAAGCCAACTCTAAGGTTATCCTGGTAGTCCCTCCAGACCCTAGCACCCTAGTGACTCTATGTGGTTATAGTAACCTCTCGTGTAGACAAGGTACTACCTATGCCATATCCAGTCCATAAAGGTGGCAAGCATCATCTCACTCCCATCCTAGTCAAACTCAATCAGGAACTTAGGCATGGGTGAGGCACACAATATCTTATTAGGTTCATTTTAAATTCCCAAAGTTTATTAATTATCACTTATTAGACTACTTGTAATGGGATCTCCTGGTAGCCACTTCCGAGCTCCAGCACCAATTACAAGCCACTTCCTGATATACACTTAGATGACCTACCCTAGGGTTTACATGAACAATATGAACTTTGAGTTAACACAACTCTTGAATCTCTACAACTAGATTCAACATGCAAGACCAGAAACCACTAGGATCAAACCCACCTAGGGTTAGAACATCTCAATCCACCTAACAACGCATGCAAGGCAACCAACATGACAAAAAGATAACTACAACTTCTAAAAAATTATACAAGAAAAATGTCCAAGGCATCTAAATTCTTCTCAATAGAACATGCTTGCTAGAGATTACATCACTTAATTCACATGGGAATAAACACTCCAATAATTGACAAAAGATCCTTTTAAACCTTATACTTTAATCAAATACAATTAACCAAAAAGCATTACGTATCTCATCTAGCTTTCAAAAAACATCTCTAAAAACATAATAATCCAATTAGATTTATAATTAAATAGGAAAATAAATTACTAATCCAATTTAATATAAACAATGTATATCCCTAATCCCATAATAACAATAATCCTTATGATAAGCATTTAAATAAAAATAAAATTAAACAAGATTAAACTAATTTTTAATAAAGGAATTAATATTTAATAATAATTAAAAATTAACTAATTTAATAAATTAATACAACTCATATAATAAAATTTTATATATATCTAAAAATAAATTTAAAAAAATAAAAATTAATATAACAACATTGATCAAAATTTTAAAACATATAATAAAAATTGAGGGGGGGGATCCCGCGGGTCCCGCATCCCCTACCCGCACTGTCCCCATGGCCGGTGATAGTACCTACGGTACTACCACACGACAGCCCCCTCGAGGACTGTCATGCGTCAGTACCCAGGGTACTGCGCACGACAGCTTGCCGAGGGCCTGCAGGTTATGCGGTGGGTTTTTTTTTTAACCCCAATAAATTTTAAATTAAAATAAACATATTCCTTTTTAAAAATTTTACCAATTTATTTAATTTTTACGTAAATACCAAACAATTATCCCCTATAAGATATATTTACATATTTTTAACAAATCATTTAATTTTATACCAATCTCTATTTTAATTTAATATATTCTAAAACATGCTGATGTTAAACACACACACACACACACACACACACACACACACACACATATATATATATATATATATATATATATATATATATATATATATATATATATATATATATATATATATATATATATATATATATATATATATATATATAATTAAATTAAAATACCATAAACACACATATTCCATTAACATGTAAAATATCCCTATTAGTTCCTCAACAAGATCAAAACCCTAATCTATCTAGGTTTCCAACTGATCTTGATCTACAACAAATTCACAAACATGAGGTTTTTAATAACAGATAGATAGATTCAATTTACACAATGGATTGCATGCAAATTTCCTTTCTCTAACATCCAACTGATAGTAACAATGCTACACTACTCAAACAATCAATACCAGCAAACACGAGGAAGACACTTTCTACAATTTCCTATAGAGATCCAAAAAGCAATAACAAGAATAAATTTCAAAACCTACCTCAAATCAGAATTATACAGATTCGATGATGTCCAGAATGAAGAAAAATTGAATCCAAGCTTTTTGAAGAACTTTCCTTAATCTGTCTCAAATCTGTCTCCAAAATTCCTCCTCCAAAACCTGTGTAATCGAATAATGGCTAAAACTCCCTATACATAAAGGAATCTCCTTTCTCATGCATGAATTTGAACTCAACTCCAAGAGGGCTTTGCATGAAGATGAACTTTAGTTCAAAATTCAGTCTCAGTTGAATTGAAGTCTCCTCTTCACTTTGACTTTTGTTGAAAACACATAACCAAACTTTAACTTAAATTATTAATTCAATTTCATTCAATTATGAATGTGCAACATAATGCATTTAAATAATTAATAATTAGAACATTTAGTTAACATAATTAACACATGCCAAAATAACCCTTAATTAAATAAATATATTTTAATTAAACAAGGGTTAAATTTGTGATTAAATATTTCAAAAGTGAAGATATTTAATTAATTCACATTAATTAAATATTTCAACCACACTCAATATAGCATATAATTAATTTCCAATTAATTTATGCATCAATTATACAAAAAATAATAATAATTAAACTAAATAAATACATTTATTTAATTACCATTTAAATGATATTCCATAGCTAAAATAGAATGATCTAAAAATAGAAATCACATCAAACGCCTCAAATCAAAGAATCAAAAAGACCTAAGGACCCACATTCATACTCAGGACATAAGTATAAACTCTTGCCAATTGGACGAGTTTAGAAGGGTGGAAACACATAATCTTGTCCCCTACTTTAGGACAATAATTGGCTTAGGTTAGGATTTGGAACTAAATATTATCTCCCCTCTTTTACCATTGAGATTAGCGATAGGGCACACTCATCCTGACAATTCAGGGTAGTCGATGCCCGGGTACCTGTGAACCTACATAAGAGATGAGCATGTGCATATATATAGAGATATAACAGACAATGGTGGGGATCGACCGATCGTGTGGATCCCACAAGCAAGTAACTACGACTCCGTCCCTCAACCACATCAAGCACATCAAGCATAAATATAAAAGCATACATGAACACCATACACATACAAGTATGGGGCAAGTATATTCATCACTATAAATAACATTTCAAAACAAGTATAACATCATCATTATTAACAGCATATAAATGAGTCAATATAAACATCATAAACATCCATTTATTAAAAATTCACCATGAAGTGACATACATCTTAAAATCAAAATAAAACTAAAATATTGAAGCACCCATACAAGTGGCCTAAAAGAGTTTGGCAAGAATAACATAAAAGAAAACTATGGAGGGGTACTACATCAATTAATAAACATTGGGAATTGAAAATAAACCTAATAAGATATTGTGTGCCTCGCCCATGCTTGAGTTCCTGATTGAGTTTGACTAGGATGGGAGTGAGATGATGCTTGCCGCCTTTATGGACTAGATATGGCATAGGTAGTACCTTATCTACACAAGAGGTTACTATAACTACATAGAGTCACTAGGGCACCAGGATCTGAAGGGACTACCAGGATAACCTTAGCGTTGGCTTGTGTGATGACACTTCTTGTTTACATCTTAGGTTTCCTATGTGTTCTGTTTGCCTCTAATAGAGTATGTTATACTTTGTACCTTTTGTACCTTTGAGTTAGAACTTTTAGAACCTCTTCCTTGGTTGTTGTTGTTTGTTATCTGAGTGGGTTCTAATGTTATCTCCTCAGCATAGTGGGAGTGGACTGTTTAGGTTCATGAGGTCGAGTGGTAGTGATTATTTTACCATTAGAGATTCTGACATTCGTGCACCAAGGCTGGATGATCCATGTGGCAGTTGTTCTTTCTTCTTGATCTTCATTGATGAAGATGTGTTCTTGTTCTTCTTTTTGTGATCTTGTATCATTGTATCAGATATTCAGTGATGTCATGTTGTTCTTCTTTTCAGTTATTGTATTACATACCCTGCGACATGTGTAGCAAATGCAGATTATTATGGTTACCTTATGGTGCCAATTGTATTTATGTAATCATGCATATCATGTTGTATTTAGCCTCCAGTTGTATTCTTGGGATTCATAATTATATTTTATCTGAATTAATTAATTAACTCTTTCATGATCTACGTCAAGGAACCCTTGAGCGTTGTAATCTGTGTTAGTTGTTTATTGATGTGCTTTGCTTCCACATTATTAAAACTTTGATGTTGTTGTATGTTAACTTTTTAAAAAAAAATGCTCTGCAAACTTAGTTGCATGTTTAGGTTAAGTTCTCCTGGGTTCCCTAGCGAGGCATTACACTTATGTCCAAAAGTATTTTGGCCTCATAAGCTGCTTGTGCCTTCACCTTAGCTACATCAGATAAGTTAGTAAACTCATCATCAAATGTATTCATCACTTTCTTTGCTTTTTCCAGTGGGTCGGCCTCTGCAATTTGTGTGGTTACAATGCCTTGTAACTTCTTAGCTAGCTCCTTTAGGCATCCTTCAAGGCTCTTCACTTTCTTATTGTTTCCAATAATTTTATTCAAAGATGTGATCAATTCCATCTGATCATCATCATCGACTTCTTTTCCCAAACTCTCAAATATAGAACCAATCTGATTTTTCTTACTAGTCTCAGGTGTAAGACTGATTTCTTCTTGGGTGGGAACAGATACTTGTTTCTCTGTCTCTTTAGATTCTTCAGTTTTGGTTTCTGTCTTCTCTTCTCATTTGGCACTGTCTTGCTCTTCAAAAGCCGAATTGTCAAAAATATTTTCAAGGTTTTTAAATAGATTATCATCATTGTCCAAAGTGATCTTTGTTCCTTCAATATTCATAGATTCATCTTCAATGTTGATGGATGGTGGAGAAGGAATGTCCTGTTGTTCTGCTTCTTCTGCTTGCTCTTCAGTCTCTGCTACAACTGATGGTTTTCCAGCATTCTCTGTCATTACCTTAACAATTGCTTGTTTTGTTTCCTTGTTGATTTCTTCATAATTGCCTCCCATAATATGTATTATCCTCTTCTTTGTCCTGAGATGGGTGTTCAGATCTTTCAAAATTTGTTTGAAATGTTCTTCATTCTTAACTATACATAACTTTCTTACAAGATTTTCTCTTATTGATATATCTTCCTCTTATGCTCTTTTCTTCCTATTTACAAGCTTCTTATACAAGTCATCGGGTATCTTACCCTGAATTGTATCAAACTTTTTGTTAGTCAATATCATGTGCTTTACCAATACATTTTCTAGGTTCAATCTCTCTGCATAATCATAGAGATCATAGTATTTGTTCATCTTTGTGAAATCTCCATCTTGAATAATCTGTTCATTCACTTTTTCAATTCTAGGTTTCAAAGTTTTCTTCTTAACAGGAGTGTCTTCATCATCTTTAATTTTTGCAATCTTTCTTTGAACTGGTGGCACTAAGGTCTTCTACCTCTTTCCCGGTCCAGTAGCAATCTCTTTCACTCTTTTAGTAGGTGTGGAGGAGGTTGATCTAGTGTATTTTCTTGCTTCTTGATCTTTCTCAGTTACTTCCACTTTCACCTTGACTTGTGTCTCTTCTTGTTGTACTGCAACTAATGATAGAGGTGGAACAGACAAAACTTCCTTTTGTCCTATGTCTCTAATTACTGGTGCTGTCTGTTTCGCTATTAAGAACTCATGTTCAGTCATTCCCTCATCCTTTAATATCTTCTTGATTGTACTTTCAACTCTTTTCTTTGATTGTTTCTCTTCAAGGATAGTCTTTACAGAGTTGAAGTTCTCCTCAAAGGTTCCAAACTTGTTACTGTGAATGTCCAACTTGCTCTTAAGTAGTCTACTCACATATTCTTCTATCTCAATCTCAGTAATCTCATAGCCAAGAGGGTCTATGAACTCTAATCTAGGCTCTACTGCTTCAATGTATGTAAAGTTAGTATCAACCATAAAGCATATCTCATTCTTATACTTTTCTACTAGGGACTGAGGGATCCTTGATCTGCTTGACATCAAATTCTGAAATGTTTTAATCACCAACACTGCACTCTCATAAGTTTGTCAATAAGATGTCTCCTGTACACTTTGTTAATCCTTTCCATTATAGTTTGACCATCATTCCAATCATTACTAATGGTGTAAGGAAATCTTCTTAATAAATGGAAAAATATATAAGTTATCAATGATGAGAATCTAAACTGAGAGTACTTAGTCTTCTTTATCTTTTCCAAATTCTCAAACAACTGAATTCTCAAAATCTCACACATGTCAACTTGTACTTTATCAACACACATCAAATAGGCTACATGTATCATTCCTGCTGCCATGTCATCTTCTCTCAAGTTAGCACAAAACTTAGTTGTAAGGATCTTGCACAAATATTTGACATCATCTTGTTGTATCTTGCTAATTACTATTCCTCTACCATTGTAAGATGAATTTGTGTTGTCTATAACTATTTTCCTTATGTTCTTTTCATTCAAAGGAATGGCTCTAGTTTTAGATAGTCCAGTTACCTCATGAATTAGGTCAACTGTGATATCTATCACTCTGTCATCTAACCAAAACTTTCCATTGTGAATTCTGCTTAAAATTATCTTGGTACATTCTTCATTGTCAAACTCATATTGCAGAGAATACTTAATAATCTCATTATCTTTCAAATGTTCAAACCCTACTTTCAATGACATATCCTGATTGTAGATCTTTTGATATTCTTTTGTGAAATTACTACCATTGAGAGTCTCTAGCTTACATCCCGAATAACTTCTAACATTTTCTAGATGTAAAACTCCATCTGGTACAGATGATAAAGCTAACTTAGGATCATCTTCCAAGGGTTCTACTGGTTCCCTTTTGAATTTAGGTCTATTCTTATCTCTGATATTATGAATCAATGAAACATCCATGACTTCTGCTAATTCCTTAACTAATTTAGAGAACTGCCAAGTAAAATACCTCGATTCCGCAATTTAGGGCTTGCATAGATTTGGCACAAAAATCCTTCACCAAATCCTTGCAAAACACTTTCAATCACTACTCTTTGATCTCCTTAGCACTTGTATTCTCTTTGATGATGAAATATTACCGATCATAACCTTTTATCATTTCAATCTCACATAGATCTGACATCGCATTCAATTCTTTTGCCGCTTCTTTCCAAAAAGTTGTTTCTGCTTACCTGCAAAACTTAAAACTTCTTGCGATCTCGCAAAACATAATTTTTTCTATGCGCTCTTAACTATAGCATCAATACATCATATACTACCTTGCATTAACTGCATAAGACTCAATTCATCATATATCAACTTCTATACTAATCTAAGTTCTTATTCTACTGTAATTTTCATGAATTAAGTACTTTGAGATGGGTTAGGTAGAGATTCATTCTTACCACTTGATACTTCACCTTTCTGATTACCTTCAGTGCTGAATGTGTCTCCTTGATCTTTGCTTTTAACAAACTTCACTTCTTCTGAATTACTACAACATCCTTTCTAACTATTACTTGCATCTTCATTTCTCCTTGCATGACTTCTAGGGTTAGGATTAGGATGAAAAACTCTATTGTTCATTCTGCAAAACCTTGTTGTATGTCCAATCTTGTTACATATCTGACAAACTATTCCATTGTTTCCATATCTTGGTCAAAACTGATTGATCTGTGATCTATAGTTTCTAGCAATGTGTCCAACTTTGTTGCATCTATAACATACTACTCCATTTCTCCTGTTCATATCTTCAGTAGGTCTCTTATCTGCATGGTTGGTATTCCTAAAAATTATACTACTATTATTATTCTCAACAAATTTAGGTTTTCTACAGTCAATAGCTCTGTATCCAAAACCATGACAATTATAACAATAACCATTAAGAGGTTTAAATTGCTTACCTGTGCAATATCTCATCATATGACCAACAGTATTACAAGTAAAGCATCTACCTTTAAATTCTCTTTGCATACCTTTAGGTGACTCCTCTTGCTTTGGTGGTTCTTCTTCTTTAGGTGTATCTTCAAATTTTTCAATTTCATCAGATTTCTTTTCATCTATGTTTTCAGACATTTTCAGATCTGGTTCCTTGCTTTCTTCATTTTCTTTAGATGTGTTGAATCCAAGACCAGTTTTATCATAGAATGGTTTTTGATAAGACAATTGTTCATCAATCTTCTCACTAGTTGAATATAGTATTTCAAGTTGCTACTTAGATTGAGTCAGTTCACCTGTCACAATTGTATTGTATTTCTCAAGTTCAACATACTATAATTTGACTTTCTCAAGTTTAGATGTTACTTTACCAAGTTTAGATTTTAGCCCTTCATTTTCAAGCTTCATATTTTCATTCTCAGATTTTAGATTTGCTTCATTCTTTCCATTTCCATCTTTCAAACTTAGCTTTAGATTTTCTATCTTCAATTCATGTTTAAGGATCTCATTTTCTTTTTCTAAGTTGTCATCACAATCTTCAATTTGAATTTCAGATTCCTTTTCTGATTTCAAATCTTCCAACTTATTTTTTAGTTTCTCAATGAGGTTCTTAGCATCATCATACTTTCCTTTCAGAGTGTCTCTTTCTTCAATAAGCATATCAATCTGTTCAAGAGCTTCTTCAAGATTCTTTTGTAGTTGATCCATATCCATAGAGATCTTACTCAAGCTGCTAGGCTTTCCTTGAATAATTCTTTTCTGAGTAACTAAGCTCTGATACCAATTGTTAGAAATAGGGAATATTGAGGGGGGGGGGTGAATCAGTATTCTACAAACTTTTAATTTTGCCCAATTATGGATATAACAGATTATCTTAATGTATGCATAACATAGAAAACTAAATAACATGCATAGCAATAAAACAAATGAACTCATAACACAATATTTCTTCTCGAGGAAACCCTGGCCAAGGGAAAACCCCGGTGGGAATGGTACCCACAAAGATCCACTAATCAAAAGTATCATGTTAAGGATGTTGACCCTGTTAGGAGCCTATTACATGCATATAGTGTCTCAGTCCTGATTAAGGGACTATAGGCCTTGTTAGAAGCCTCAACCCTGCTAGGAGTTGGTAGTACAAAATATGATTACCAGATGACCCCACTGCCCAAATAAGTAATATACAATATTTACTGATTACAAAAATAGGTCAAGGTACATAACCTAATACTTCTTATAACTTCGCATCAATATCTCTTTGCTACCTTTTTCACTATCGCTATTACATTCATATCATCTATTTTTCATGTACTTATAATTACATCATTACATCTCTTTATACAAGTTATTAAGAATAATAACTCTTACAGTTAGCTTACATTATACAAAATGTCTTTACCCAAGGGTTAACATCTAGGATGTTGTCCCTTTATATTTTTAAGACATTATTTTGATAAACAAAATAATCCCTTAACTCTTTACCAATTTTGTCTTCATATTATGTCTTGTCGGCTTAACACTATCTTCAATAAAATTGTCATAACTTCTTCCATACATGTCATACTGACTTGCGCTCTCAAGTGAGTCTTCTATAGTCACCATAGTATCTATGTTCAAGTGTGCAAGCACTGAAATTACTCCAATCAACATCGCTAATCAAAACTGTCATCAGGTACACTGGTAAAAATATTGTCTCATACTTAGACAATTTTGCATTGCGCTCTGTCATACTTGCTCTCTATCCTGTGTGATCTTCATGTAGATCATATATTTCCATAATAACAACATCTATGTATCTAACTCAGCCAAATTTCCAACACTATTGTGATTAATTTGGATGAAGAAGATACACTTGATGATGATTATTTTAATGTTTCTAATATAACTGATGTTAATTCTAACAATTCTTATGATATGCATGAGCTTATTGATGTTAATCATTATTTATGTGCTATATTTGCAAAAAAAATATCTCTTTCTCCTAGTGACAAATAAAGAGACTCGTAATTAGAGAATGGTCCTTTTTTGGAAGTTGTGATAGCTCCATCTACCATGCTCTATTTTGTGCCTCTTGCATGTTTCCTACCTTTCCTATATTATAATTACCAAGATGGGGGGTGGGGAGGGGGGGGACAATATGCTTGACTAGATCCTCTTGTATGGTGGATTATTTTTTTACATGCCTATTGTGATGTGCTTCCCTCGTGATGCATTTCTTACTATATATTTTGTTTAGATTTCTTTAAATGACCCTTGTTTCTCCATTGGCACAAGGTAATAAAGGAATTTATTTGTATCTCATTTCTTCTATATGTCGTATGCATGTTATGTCATGCTTGTTCTATTTCTTTTAACTACTCCTTTGTGTTATCTAATTGTGGATCACACAAATTGGTAGGAACCATTATTTTTGGTCTCTGCAATGCCAACCCAATAATACTCTTTTGTGTATATCTTATGTGATCTTCTTCTATTTTTCTTATAGTTCTACTAGCTTTGGAGGATGATGTCAATTAATTTTGATATAGTTCTTGATATAAATGAATTATCATATGCTCATATTGACCCCCAAGTTAATAGATCCATTTTGTGCTCTCTTCTATCAGGTGTTTCATTTCTCTCTATGTTTCCTTTCTTGGGGTCATCTCATAGTAGAAATATCTATTTTGGGTGCATGTATGCTCTGTTAAATATATTTCTCCCATTAAAGAATTTATAATCACTTTAACATGGGGGCATACACTCCACTCCTTGTTTCACATTTTTTACACACACAATGGTTCAATGCAATCTCTTATGTTGATGGCTAAGTTTACAATGCTTTCCTTGGAATCATTCTTACATTACCACACCTTGTGTTTTATTCAATAGATATCTTTGGAGACTATTCTTTCCTTTGGACCGATCTCTCTTTTCTGGGTCCCTTAATGGAGACAATGATTTCCTTAAGAATAGATCCTTTTTTGGTGGATTTCGAAGTGGACTATGCTTCACTTGGTTATTGTTTTTCGACGGGTCGACTAGCATAGAAAAACTTGCTAGACTATCAATTCCATCTTTGACAATATTATTTTCTCTCCATGGCCCATAGTAAGTCAAAACCTTACTAGGCTAGTTGGTCATGTCTTTCTCTCTTTATTTCTCCCTCTATTTTACAGTGTTGCCTCTTTTATATTGGTTTTTAATTGATGAGGACCTAATTCACTTGGGGGCTTGGTGTCTCCTTGTCTCCTTGACCTTGATTAAAAACTTCTAAAGCTATGATCCACTTTACCATGAATCTCATACTTTTAATAAAGTGGGGGCTAAATGTTTACTCATAAATTATAAGAACTTATAATTAGATGCTCAATTAGGCCCCATTTTTTTATGTTTTTAGTGTTTACTTTATTGAGGTGTGCAAGGCAAAAACTCACCCTTGGGAGGGAAGAGAGCCTTGATAGGTGACAGGCTTAAGTTGGGAATGTCCATCTAGTGTAAAGTCCTTCCTCAAGGAGGAGAGGGGTGAGGCATGGATGTATGGGCTCCATGTTGCCATTTCTTGTTGTATACTATTTTGGGGGTCATAAGGGTTGTATTTTGTGGAATGAAATGCAAGGGTTGGTACTTGTTGTTTTTCCCTTGTGAAGGAAATAGTTATGGATTTTTGGCCTTGTTGAAGGCATGGTTTTTATTTTTGAATGGCTTCTCCTATTTGGGTACTTTCCACCTTCACCCTTTTTATGGGTCCAAGGTGACCCATTGTGTGAATATCCTTGGGATGAGAATTTTTTGTTTATATGTACTTATTGGTTTTTATGAGTAAATGTAATGAAGTATGAATGTATCCCTCATCCATCTTTGTTTTCCCAAGCTCAGGGGTGGCCATGTAATGGCTTAGGTTGGGAGGTGAGCCTCCATGGTCTTTTGGCCTCTTTTTGTATAATTTTCAAAGGAATAGCTTGCTCTTTTTAATGGATAATATGAAGAGTTTGACTTGTTCCTACTTGCTATTTTGAGTTTAAGAATGACTATAATGTCTTGTGTAAAAAGTTGAATAAAAAGACCATATAAATGCCTATAGCATGTGATATACTTGTAATAATCTTGTATTTTATTGCATAGTATTTCTCCTATTATCTTCTTGAATATTGAAGCAAGAAAAATGTAATGTTAGTGCATTCTTTATGCTTAAAATGGAAAATAAAAGTTGCTGGTTTGTTTTTCTACATGTATGAAAAAGTTCACTTTCTTAAGTATGTCACATCTACCTATTTTGTGTTCAAACCTATTTCAATTAAAAATAAAAAGAAAAGAAAAGTATAGTTTGTTTGTTTATTGCTTTAAGAAGAAAAGATTTTCCTTTCTTTAAATGTATTGTTTCAAAAAAAAAAATATCATGTATATAAGGTTAGAATATTGTCACTATATTGTTATGTTTGAAAGAAATAAATTCCTATTTTTCTATGTTCAAAAAAAAATCTTCATGGATATATATGTGTGTGTGAAAATTGTACCTGATCTGTAGACACAACACTCAGTAAAACATTAGAGGTTAGCTAAAATCAAAATCGTGCAAAATTGAAATCTAATTTAACCAAGTGATTTACTGCCTTCTAATAGGTGCGAGATTGATGTTCTCAGATTGTAATCGAGATCAGTGACCTAGACGACACCTAAATGAAGGATTTGAATGCAAAAGATGGATATGAAATTGAATGCAATTAATCTATATTTTTGATATTTTCTATGCAATAAGAATGATAAACTGATATGCTATGGATGCTAAATGATCTAACAATGAAGATTCTAACAATGATATGAAAACTATGAAATTCTATACTAAGATATAAAAGCTATGCAATTGAAATTGATCTCACAACGCTTTGAATTCGCAAGTTGATTCCTCAGCCTCCAATTTTCCAGCGTGATTGTGCAAAATATGAGATGCTTGGATGCAAATTTGAGAGATATGAGAGATGAATTATGAAGAGCTGAGGCTTTAATTTATAGAAATCCAAGGCTTTGGAGGTGCATGAGAAAAAGCCATAAATCACTCAAATAACTCAGGTTGATTTTTGAGTTATTTTTAAATAAAGGATAATTAACTCACAAAAACATGCAAAAGCTAAGTTTTAACTAAAAATAGAGTTTAGCTTTAATTGATAATAGATAGTTGTCTACTTTTATGATTGTGCATGTTTTATTTATGAATTAATTTAATAATAAAGTGATTTATGCTCAACTTAACTGCTTTTAAAAATAAAACAATTGATTTATGGGTTAATCAATTATTTAATCAAACTTTTATTAAAAACTATATTATTAAATAATGACAACTTGCTTTAATTAATTAAATAAGAATTTAATCAATTATTCATAAGATATTAGATTTATTGTCAAAATTAAATAATACAATTAATAATAGATAGAATTAAATTTAATTAAACAATTAAGTGGAAAATATTAAATCTAATTAATTAAATATGAAAAATATTTAATTAATCAAATTTTAGGATAAATGTGGATTTATCGCCAAATAATCATTAAATTAAAGATAATTAAGATAATTAGGAATATTACTAGGAATATTCCCCGATGCAGAATTTAAGATAATCAATTAGGATTCGATGATGTTTAGATGTGCCTTAGATTAGGACTTTGATGTCGATTTCATTCGAATTGTTGATATTGGAGGTTAATGAACTTATAGCCCATTTTTGGGGTATTACATTTTGCCCCTCTTTGAATTACTATGCAAAGCGCAGTGGTTCAAAGATAGTCTATGTTTGATAAAGATATGAAACTGATTCAAAAGATAAACCGATCTCAAGATAGAAATCGATTGAAAGATATTGAGATAGGAGTTGATTGATATTGAATTTGATATGAAGATAATAGGTCCTGAATGACCAGAGATAATGTTCATTGTAGCAGCGATGAACCTATGATTGCGAAAAAGTGTCAAAATGCCTGATTCTGAACCTTAGGATTGATAAGAAGTGAGTGACCCATTCTAGACTTGATTGTCTTAGCAGAACTAGCAGGTATCACATCCAAACCCTTCAGTTGCCGAAGAACCAAGGAAAGAACACTATGATTCGATGGTTGCAAAAACTGATACAGTTTACAAGATTAGGAGAATACGAGATTGATATGAATCAACAAATCTGATATGCCCCAAGTGATGATAGATTTTCCCCGAGCGATGAGGACTTTTGATGAATCAGTAACTAAACGTGATTGTTTGTCTTGATCACTGATGAAAGATATTGATAGACTTGATCGATAGAATTTTGATTTACAGACTTTGAATTGATGTGCAATACCATGCCCCCTTCGGGATTAAAATTGAAATCTGACAAGAAAAGTCAACGTTGATAGTTTAGAAGCATGTTAATTGATTGGAAAAGTGGTTATACACGTTCAAGAGCGCATTCTGCATCGTTTAGAGGTCCTAGAGACCAAGGTTGACTAGGTTTGACCATGAGTTGACCATGGTTGACCAAGTTGAATTTTTGATAGTTTGATGTAAGATAATCAGTTAAGTTGAATTTTAGATTTCTGTGATGATGGAAGGTTGATTATGCAAGCAGTGAATAAGATAAATGATCTCAGATTTTGATTTTGATCCCGAAAAAGGATTCTACTTGTTGTTTCATTGGAGGAACCTTCGTGTGAGATTCAGCTCTTGTTAGACTTGAAGATGTGATTTGAAGAATCATTTAAGCATTGAAGTTTGTTTAGCCATTGTGAGATCATGCAACATGCAAAATGCAAAGAGACATGCAAAATGAAATGCAACCTAAGACCAAGGACCTAGTCACTGATCATATGTCGATTTGTTATCATCATTGAACTTTTAGGTAATCGGATAAATCAATACAATGCCCACTAGCTATGAAACCATAGACATATGAATATCGATTTGTATGTGCAAGAATCAATACAACACCCACTGGCTAGGCAACCATGGACATATGAATATTGATTTTGTTTTCAGAATGTCGGATTAGATATAAGCACCAAGGCACAAATGCCAAGATGACCTGAATATCATGTCCATTTTGATATAGCAATTTGTATAAGCATCAAAACATAAACGTCGTGATGACCTGAGTATGCCTTGCATTGCAAACACATCAAATAGTCAAGAGATCATTCTAAATCCAATGTGAATTACCCGTGGTGACCCTTTATCGTTCACATCCTTAGGCAAGATCGCGTTTCACAGTAGGAGAAAGAATTTTTTTCAAAAAGACAATAGTTAGATCAAACGTCCTTGAATTTTTTGGGTATCAATGGTCGAGGTACGCATGGCCATCCAATTTGAGATAGAGGCTCTTACAGTCGGACACCATTTCAATCTAGAATTTCCAAAGTTATTAGATTTCACATACGAGCAGAAAACAAAGAAAAGATTATGCCCCCAGTCATCACTCTCTAAATCCTATAAAGGACATCATCGAAGAGCTCGAAGGGACACAATATGCAAAAATCTCAATGCAAATCAGTAAGCATACAAGGAGATAAAATCATGAAGCACAGATTGTTTTCAGTTTGAGTTTGATGTTTGATTGCGTTGTTATAGATGCAAAATCCTTTCTGGAGACAAGACTGACTGACTGACTCAAATGAAGCTTCAAAGGACTCTGAGTGGATATGACACATCTAAGATACATTGGAGACTATAAGATATGACATTGATTGCCTCCAAGTTTGAACATTGATAGGATACAGACGCGCAAGCTGATTGGTGTACAGACCGACTTATTGAAAATTGGAAATGTTGAAACAAATCGGGAGATATGTACAAACTAAAGCAAGACTGAAAGCTGGGAAAGACCAAGATTGTGCTAATAGATGGAGCATTTTGAACAAGTGGCACCCATTTGCCGGGTTTTCACCATCTTGGTAGAGATTCTATTTTTGCTACCAAGGTGCCTGTTTCCAAGTTTTCACCAAGGCACTTTTCTTTTTTTCATTTTTTTTATATTTTTCATTTTTTCAATTTTTTTTGTATTTTTCATTTTTCAATTTTTTTTGTATTTTTCATTTTTTCAATTTTTTTGTACTATTGATATTTTCTGATTTTTTTTGTGAATCATCAAGGCACCTATTGCTAGGTTTTCACCAAGATGTTCATTTTTTTAGGACTTTTTCAGATTTTTAAGATTTTTTCAGGACATTTTACCATAGACTGAATGCCTTAGGCTTAGAATTTCTTCAGATGGAGAACGTTGATTGGTTCTGAGAGCTGTTCTCCTTCAGTTGTTGAGAGTTGATAGGCACCAGAGCCAAAAGTAGCAGTGATAACAAAGGGACCCAGCCAATTGGGTTCGAACTTCCCCTTGCGTTCTCGATGTGATTGATTTTTAGGATTTTCTCTCAAGACTAGATCACCAACCTAAAATTCTCTATGTCGGACTTTCTTGTTGTAGCCTCTAGACATTCTTTTCTGATACACTCTGAGATGATCATATGCTGCTTGCTTGCGCTCATCTAGTAATTCCAGTTCTTGTAACCTAGACACTCTGTGGTCTTCATCAGTGACAAGCCCATGCATTCAGATTCTGAGTGATGGGATTTCAACCTCAATAGGCAGTACCACTTTAGACCCATAAACTAAAGCGAAAGGTGTAGCCCCTGTAGGCATTCTGATACTAGTTCTGTATGCCCAGAGAGCTGGATTGATCATGAGATGCCAGTCTCTTCCTATTTTATTCACTATTCTGTGCAAGATCTTCAGGAGATTTTTGTTTGAAGCCTCAACTTGTCCATTCCCTTGAGGATAGTAGATAGATGACCAATGTTGAGTAATCTTGAATTTAGCACATAAGTCATCTAGATCCTTGTTTTTGAATTGTCCCCCGTTATCTGTGATTATAGAGTGAGGGATCCCATATCTGCAAATGATGTAGTTCAGGATGAACATAGAGATCTGTTTCCCCGTTGCTTGTGTTAGAGGAACTGCTTCTACCCATTTTGTAAAATAATCTGTAGCTGTGATTATATGGGTATGTCCATTAGAAGAGTGTGGATGGATAGCACCTATGAGATCAAATGCCCATTGTTGAAAAGGCCATTGTGTAGTAAAGGGAATCAGATCTCTCCCTGGAGCATGAATCAAGTTGCCATGTACTTGACACTGTTGACAGTTTTTAGCAAATTTAATAGCCTCTTTCTCCATTTCAGGCCAATAGTACCTAGCCCTAATTAGTTTTCAAGCTAACATTAAACTGTTCGAATGTGACCCACATATACCCTCATGGACTTCCTCTAATGCACATTGAGACTCTTCCTGTTCTAAACATCTAAGCAGTGTACCATCTAGACCTTGTTTGTACAGATCATTACCAATGATGACATATCGGGATGCGGATCGGATAAGGTTTCATTTCTCAAAATGGTTAAAGGACTCAGGGATGATTTGGTCATGGAGATAGGAGAATAGATTTTTGTAGCGAGATGAGTCATAACCTACAACAGTGCAGATCATGCAGGTTTCAAGGGAGTCATATGCAGGATAGGATAGGGCTTCCACCAGGAACTTGTAGCATAGTTCATGTTCGGGCTACTGTAATAGAGTAGATAATGTCGCCATTGCATTAGCAGCCTTATTCTCCATTCTAGGTATTTGCTCAAATGTGATAGAGATGAAGTATTTCTTTAAATCATCTACCATTCTCTTGTAAGGAATGAGCTTTTCATCTTTGGTTTGGTACACATCATTGACTTGGTGGATAACCAATTGTGAGTCTCCATGGATGTGCATCTCTGTAACTCTCCACTGTATTGCCATTTTCATACCATTGAGAAGTGCCTCATATTCAGCAATATTGTTTGTGCAAGGAAACTTTAGTCTAAATGCTTTGGGTATCGACTATCCTTGAGGAGTGATGAACAATATGCCTGCTCCAGATCCATTCTATGTGTAGGAGCCATCAAAGAATAACTGCCATTCTCTAGAAGAGAAGTGCATGATAGAGGAATCGGGAAATTCCATTTGCATGGGTGTATCATCAAACATGGGTGCATCTGCTAGTTGATCAGCAATAACTTGTCCTTTGATAGCTTTTCATTCAACATATTCAATGTCAAATTCGCTCAAGAGCATGACCCATTTAGCTAGTCTACCTGTGAGGGCAGCTTTGCTTAGTAGGTATTTCAGTGGATCAATTTTTGCTACTAGATGCGTGGTATGAGCTAACATATAGTGTCTCAGTTTCTATGATGCAAAGATCATAGCTAGACATGCCTTCTCTATCATTGAGTAGTTCTTCTCATAGGCCACTAAAGTTCTACTGATATAGTAGATGGCTCTTTCTTTCTTGTTCTCATCATGTTGTGCTAGCAATGCCTCTAGTGATGTATCTGTTGTGGAGACATATAATATTAATGGCTTCCCATGAATAGGAGGCATCAAGATAGGGGGATTCGAGAGATAATTCTTGATATGATCAAAATTCTTTGCACAGTCTTCATTCCATGCAAAGGTCACACCTTTATGTAATGTCTTTGTGAAAGGTTGTGATATGTCAGCTAACTGTGATATGAATCTTCTGATGGACTGTACTCTGCCTTGCAACATCCTCATTTGATTGATATTTGTGGGAGGTTGCATCTCTATTATAGCCTTGACTTTAGCCAGATCAACTTCAATGCCTTTCTTTGAAACTATGTATCCTAAGAGCTTTCCAGAAGTGACACCAAAAGCACACTTCTTAGGATTTAGTCAGAGCCTAAACTGTTCCATTCTATCTAGGATCATGCTCAGGTCTGTTAGATGTTCATTTCTAATCATGGATTTTTCCAAGGTATCATCCACGTAATCCTCCATTATTTTATGCATCATATCATGAAAAATAGATGTCATTGCTCTTTGATATGTAGCTCCAGCATTTTTTAGTCCGAATTGCATAACATTCCAATAGAAGGTTCCCCACGCACATGTAAAAGCTATTTTCTCTTGATCTTCTGGAGCAATTTTAATTTGGTTGTACCTAGAAAAGCCATCCATTAAGGAATACATTTCATAGCCCGCAGTCATGTCCACTATCATATCAATGTTAGGTAGTGGAAAGTCATCCTTAGGGCATGCTCTGTTCACATCTCTAAAGTCTGTGCACACTCTGATTGAACCATTTGGTTTTGAAATAGGTACAATGTTAGAGATCCACTCAGCATAGTCTATGACATGGATGAATCCAGCTTTGAGGAGTTTTTCTAGTTCTACTTTGACTAAGAGTGCCACATGAGGATGCATCTTTCTCAATTTTTGTTTGACAGGTTTTACCCCAGGAGCAATGGATAGATGGTGCATAATGAGATTGGGATCCAATCCTGGCATATCTAAATATTTTCATGCAAAATTGATCTTTTTTTCTGATAAGAATGTAGTGAATTTCTGTTTCTCTTCTTCTGATAGAGATTGTGCTACATGTACCAATTGTGGTTCCTCTGCTGTACCCAAATTGATGGATTGAATGGGCTCAATCAGAACTAGAGATCTGTCCTATAAATGACTCAGAAGGACATCAAATATCTCATCCTTAGGCACCTCAGAGAGGTTTTCACCTTTAGATACGTCTTTTCTTTTTACTTTTGTCAGTTTTGAGACTGCCACAAAGTGGTTTTCACCCTCAGAACTCTTTTTCTTTTTCTTTTTCTTTTTTTCACTAAGATATTTGATGTCTGACTCGGTCATGCTGATGCTCGGTTCGCTGATGGAAGTCCTCATAGGCTCGACTGCATTGAGGTAACAAGCAAGGGCATAGTCACTGGAAAAGGTGTAAACACCATGGCTTGGGTTTGTGGAAGTTTGGTCGATAAGATCAGGGCGTTGGATAGTTAAAGCGGGAAAGGCTTGGGATATGGTGTTCACAGATGGGGATATGTCATCATTGGTCCTAACCTGACACTCAAGTTCAAAGGTGATATTACAGCTCAAAATGTTCAATTCATGAATAGGCTCAACATCATCATGGGAGTCCTCTTCAGCCATAGGTGGATCTGACACATTAAGTTCATTGTTTCACTCTAGACCTACGTTGGGTTGAGATACATATTGGTGAATAACATCAATATATTTCTCTGTTATAAGCTCATCTTCTTCTGGAATGGCACCCCATTCATAGTCATTTGACTTAGCTTCTGATTCAGGATCTCTAGGAAATCCTAGAAAATGTGTGAAATCAGGATGAATACCCCAAGAAGGATTACCCTCAGTTTCTGACTTGAATTCATATTCATGGGAATCAGTGTCAGAATAACTACCCCCTTCTTCTTGATCAGTTTGATCACCTTCGAGATTGGTTGGTTCTTGTGGTGCAACCATCTCTTGTGCTACAGTAGGTTCTTGTGTTTCTACTACATTAATTCTTTTGATAGGATCATTTGTATCATCAAGAAGATCTTTGATCTCTTTAGGCAATTTTTCATAGGGGATAAGCTCAAAGCTATCTGAATCATCATCAGAGGGTTCTATTTCTTCTTTCTTAAGAAGGGGTTCTCCTGGTGCAATTTGTTCTATGACATGAGAACAACCACCTTTGAGATGATAGGGTTTCTTCTTAAACCCTAAGCCACCAATATCTTTGTTGGCTCTACCAATATGTGAAATGGGTGTCACAAGACCCTTTCCGCTAATTCCTAGAGGTCCTTGACTGGAATATCCCATCTTGGCTATCAATTTGTTCCCTGGACCATATGAATTAGAAGGGATTGTAGGTGCTATAGATTCACTAGGTTGAACAATTTTAGATTCAGAATCCTCTTTATATAGCCATGCCAGCACAGCTTCATCCTCTTCAAATTCTTGTTTGGATACTTGCTCTACCACAAAATTTCTTTTGTATGCTTCCATAGGTTCCTTAGGTTCTGATTTAGATTGCTTCAAAGATTGTCCATATGCCTTGGGTGAGATAGGGAGAGATGTCAGAGATAAGACTAGCTCTATAGTGTATTCTCCCATCTCATTTTCTTTGATATTGATCTCTTTAGCAATGTCTTCCATCTTGGATGTGGAAGCCACATTTTGTTTCTTGATGGAAGATTCTCTATTATTGGGAACAAGCTTATCGGCACTTTCCTTCAATGTATTGCAAGTTCTACTCAGATCTGCTGGGATAGTAACCTCCACTCTATCATAGGGAAATTTCAAGCATTGATGGTACGTAGAAGGAATGGCTTGCATTTCATGGATCCAGGGTCTCCCTAGAAGGATATTGTAAGCCAATGGTAGATCAAGCACCTGACATGTGGTATCTTTGATGACCAGACCCACTCAGATAGGTAAGACAATGGTGCCTTTAGAAGCCCTTTCTTGTTCATCATAGGCTTTTATGGTGATCTTCTTTCAAGGATCAATAGCCATCTCTGAGAATCCCAACTGTGTGATTAAGTTGTAAGAACAAATGTTGAGGCCTGCGCCCCCATCTATCAACACACGTTTGACTCGACGATTCTAGATCAAGACTTCTATGTGTAAGGGCTGATTATGTGGGTGACTCAAAGAGTTGTCATCTTCCTCTGAAAAGGAGATATATTGCGGAGATGTTAGATGACCAACCATAGTCTGTGTAATACCCCTCTAACCCTAATATAAGTTTTGTGTTTTTGAAAGAATTAAGATCCTTCGATGTTTTCTTATAGCTTAAGTTGTACATGATACTTGTTTGATCTATTCCTATAGTTGTTTATAATAATTTCATAAGCTAGTACTCAATGATTCTAATATCAGACATACTATCTAAAGGTATCACTTTTGTATGTATTTATCTCCATGTATGTATTGAGTACCTACAAGACCTTTATGAACATAGTTAGGATGTTATATGATATATACTTGATAGATATATATAAGTGGTTATTTATATTTTCTTCTATTAAGGTTACTTTGGATGAATCTTGTATCTCATTTGATGATTTGATTATGTTGATTTATTATTAGTATTGATAAGAGACTAACACAATGCTTGAGACTCTAACCTTCGTTATGATGATGCTACATGCTTTGAGTGTATATATATACATGATGTGTTTTCATGATTCAGGACGAAGTCGTAGTTACTCACATAGCTGAGGTCCACACGATGTATCATTCCTGGTCATCTATTTGCAATGTTTTCTTTTATACGTATATCCGTGCATATGTATTTCTTCTTTGTGATGCAGGCTTGTAGGTACCGGGCATCGACTTCACCTAGCTTCACAGGTCTGAGCATGCCCTCAAATCCTCGATGGTTGTTGTTATGGAGATAGTACTAAGGCCCCTACATGAGTCTTCCTTTGTCATTATTCCAATTTGGGAATATTAGGGTTCCTTCTTTGTCAGTCAACCTTTAGGTCAAAAACCCAGATCCAACGCACCCGGTTGGGCATGGTTGTAGTTAGTGCCTTGTGGCCACTTGAATTCATTTGGTTGTATGATTTGTTTACTCATTTTATTTATTTCTACTTCTTGGTATGATTCTTAGTTAATCTTTCTATGTTGTGTTTCAGGAGTTTGGCTTGACTTTCCTTGTTGATGTTGGTTGACCTTGTTTGATCTTATAGTTTTCTCAATATGTTTCATAGTTGATTTTTATGGCCTCTTTCGATGATTAAATTTATTTTGAGGCATGTGATTTTATTCTACCTCAGTGTTATATCCTATAGTAATTATAAATAGGTAATAATATTGTGATCTATTACTTCATAATCTTATAGATTATAGTGTTTGGTATTTGGCATGTATATATATATATATATATATATATATATATATATATATATATATATATATATATATATATATATATATATATATATATATGGAAATATATATATGGGTGCACACATATATGTATTTATATATATATAATTTATATGTGATTATATGTTAATTATTGTAGATATTGTTGATGGTGTATATTTCGGGATTAATGTAAAGTATAATATTATTAATAATTAAATATTAAATAATGCGAGGTATATTATTCTCAATTGTTAATTATTAATAATGAGGATAGGTTATATATATAGATATTGATGTAATTAATGATGGCATATGCATATATGTTAGGATAATATTACATGTGTGTATGAATGAATACAAATAATCTTTTATTGTATATTTGAGTAATATAGTTGTATGATATTAAGTTATTTTATAATACCCTTTAGTTAAGAGTTAGTTGGGAATTGGTTACTTTTCCTCTCAACCTTTGGAAATCTATTTATATGCACTACTTTCTCATTTGAAGAGGGGGGATTTTGGGGCTGAAGCATTGAGGAGAGGATGGCCTTACTTTTCATGGAGATTTTGGAGAGAAAACTTGGAGATGTGAAGGAGAGTTTGTAAGCATATGTCTTTAAGAATTTTTGGTTATTTTTGCTTTTGGGAGAGAGACATTTTTGTGAGAATTTCAGTAGTTGAGAGAGGGATTCTTTGCTGTGGAATTATTTCTTTCTTTCATGGAGATTTCTGAAAGTGGATAGGGTTTGAAGGATGCATCTCAAGTTTGGATTTGTCTTCTCTTTTGTTTCCTTCTTTCTTCAATTCAACCTTCGTAGGACATGAGGTATGGATTGAATATTTTAGTTACTTGATGTATCTAATAGATTATAGATCTATTTATATATTATCATTATTTATTATATCTTTACTTTTCATTTGTATGGTTATTTTAAAGTTTTGAATTTTTATTTGTAAGAATTGGCATGTGTTTTCCTAGGGTTTTTAGCAACCCGTTTTTGGAGATCTATTATTATAACAATTTAAATTGCATCTATGGTTTTACTAAATTAATTTTTTGAAAGTAAAATTCACATATCTCAAATGGGTATCTCTCTGATTTTATTTTTAGGGTCGAATTAATGCCTTATTTTTGACATTTTGACAGACTATGCCTGTCCATTCTTGATTCCGAATTTTCTGTCAAATGTATTCGTATGCTACAGGCTGATATGATTCTATAAAATTCTAAATTTGATATCAGAGATTCTCTTAAGTCTTATCTTTCATTTTCAATTAGTTTGGTGAATTTTAATTATGTTTTGTGAAAATTACAACCGTTTTAGTGAAGGCAGGTCTGAACCCTAACCAGAATTTTCTATTTTAAACCAGAAGTCATAACTTTCTTTCCCACCGTTGGATCTTCCTAAAAATAAAATTGAGAGTCCATAATTATGTTATCTAAATCTCCACCAAAGAGATTTCCTTTATTTTATTTTTTGTGGAAGATATGGATGACTGTTCTATGATGACTATTCTTTGCATTTAATCCTTGCTTGAAATAATTCAATTTAAGAACATCATTAAGTTTTAAGGTTTCGTATGGTTACCAGAAGCTATTAGAATTTATTTTTGGTTAATTGGATCTATTTATACTTTGAATATGTTTATAATATCACTTGGATGTCTTCTTATATGTTTGGAACATTCTGAATGCCATATTGGGTTTAGGGTTGTCAAGTGGACTAGGGACAACATATGTTTTCCTAAACTCAATCAAATGTTGTTATGGAATTGATATGAATTCTTGATGATGAATCTATTATGTTCTTATGATTTTTATATGTATGTTATGGAACCTAAGTACACTAGGTGAGTGGCTCATAGTGAGGGGTCGGGGCCCTAAGTGGCTAGTACCAGGATAACCTACTATGAGTTATTTAATCAAGTGATAACCTAAATAAATGAATTGGGAATGGGAGATTATTAGAATAGAAAATTACACATTAATCAAGATTAATTGTGCCTCGCCCATGCCTTTAGTGCTAGTAAAGACTAAGGATGGGAGTGGGAGAAGGTACCTATGCGTAGGTACAACTGAATGACCTTGTCTGTACGAGAGGCATTCGGTTCCGCATGTGCCTACTTGGGGGCCGGGGCCAAGAGTGGCTAGTACCAGGACAACCCAAGGGGTGAGGGCTATGCGATGACACTCACCTAGCTTGTAGCTTAGAGTCTCTATCAAATTTGATCATGCCTCTGGTATTCCTTGTGGTCTTCTTGTCTTTTCTTTTTTTGTTGTGACTTTGGGGAACTTTTATCACCACCTTAAGAATTTTCTAGTTGTTACCTCTTGTATGGGCCTTTGGTTCTATCTCCTAGCTCGGGGGAGTGGGCCTATTGGTTCCACGTGGTTGGGTGGTTAATATTTATATCGAGGTATTGTTCGTGATTCTCGGGATGATCCTAGCACATATTCCTTTCCAGATCTACAATTGAAGATTTCTTATTGGATATTTTAATATGTTGAGATGTACTTATGTATTTGAATTCATGTAATTTTTAATCTCCTAAAAGGGGTCTTGTAGTATTGATGTAATCTCAATTCAAAGCAATGCATAAGGGAATGGGTAGTTCTAGGTAAAAGAAAGGGAAAATAATGTGGAATATTGGACATGTTACTAGCATTAAAAGAAAGTGTTTATGTTATTTCTCCTATCCTCTTATGTTGTCCATATGTAAAGGAAATAATCTTAAATATAGTTATATATAATGACGTATCACAAAAATAATGTATTCTCTCTTGATGAAAGGATCCAAGGAAATTATTGAGAAATGATAGGTTAGTGATTGGAATTATTAACAATGAATGGTTATGAAACAATGAAATAAAATAGTAACTTGATTATAATGTTAATACTTGGTTCATGTTAATGAAATACCTAGGATAATGCCTACCTTAATGAATATTAATCTCTTACCTAAATTATTAGAGAAAAGTGATATAAAGGATAGTAGATGTAGATGAAATCAATATGAATTTATGGAATGAGTTGATAAAAGGAATAATGATGTTGGATGATTAACCTATGTTTAATAAAAGAAATAAGTTAGGGACATTTAACTTGGTGCATTAAAATGAATGTAGATCTTTTAAGCTCATGATTCTGTGAATATCTTATGCATGTAAATGGTTTATATGATGTTGCTTAGGTAGCGACGTTAGGGAACCCGGGAGGACTTAAGTTGTATAAATCTTACATTCAAGTAGTAGAAAATTATTTCTTCTTTTAGAAATATGAAGTGTAATGATGAATATTATTCTAGTTAAAATAAATAAATAAATAAATAAAAAATTCACTACTTTCTTTTTATAGAGGTTTTATGTCTTGTCCTCTTGGGTTGCCTGGCGGGGTGTTACAGTCTGGAACCTGTCTAGATCTAGATCATCAGGAACATTAGAGCTGAGCAAAGCTTTGTCTAGGATATCTCTGTGAGCTGGAGATATTCGAAGTAACTCAAACATAGAGATTTTGGCATTGGTATGCTGGAGTTGTTGGACGATGCTGTAAGATGTAGGTCTTGTATCCTTTGGATTGGAAGATTTTGAGGCAACCTTCTGTTTAGAAGCAGATGTGAGATTGAAAGGTATCTTAGGGACATTAGATGAACTTGGTGTTTGTCCTTTCAGATGAGCCTAATTTTGTGATCTGGTAACCGCATTAGCTGAGGAATGATTTCTATCTCTTCATACAATCATGATGACATTGCATCTCTTAGAGAGACATGGTTCAACCATATTGATGACAGCATTGTTTCCAGGGTAGGCATAGTTGACTTTTGCCCCCATGTTAGGCTGAGAAGTGGAAACTCCCTTGCCATGTTGTGGAAACGGTTCTGTAAATGTTGTGTGATCATTATTGCTGGTAGGATTATCGATCGTGATGTCCCCTTGATCTATCAAGTCTTGAATGGTATGCTTCAAGTGGAAGCATCCATTAGTTCTGTGGCCTTTAGTCCGATGGAAAGCACAGAATGCATTATCTTTCCACCAATATGGTTTTGGATCTGGATCAGGGTTTCAGATTGGTGGTAAAGAGATCATGTTATCAGCTATCAGGGTTCTCAGGGAAGATTCCAAAGATTCTCCCAGGGGAGTAAACTTTCATTTATTATCCCATCGTTTGAATGGCTTCTTTGGAGATGGTTCAGCAGATTTTTGCTCTGAAGCTTCAATGGCTTTGGTGGCAAGGGTGAGATTGTAGGCTGGTGCCTTTGATGGGGTGCGGATAGTGTCAACAACACCATCAGAGATGATACCTTTGTTTCTATTCCAGCTCTTGTTTTTATCTTTTGAGCTAGATCCAGATTCAGACTTGTCCTTTTGAAGTGTGATTTCTCCTTTCTTGACAAGTACTTTCTCAATCTTGATTGCAGTATCCACCATTTTATCAAAAGATACATGATCTTGCATTTGTAATAGATAATTGAGCTCTGGAACAAGGTTATTGATAAAGATTTCAAGTTTCTCCATTTCGGGAATTTGTCTAGCATATAGAGAGAACTTCTTTCTCCACCTCTTGAGGAAAGTTAGGAATGATTCCCCTGGATATTGCTTGAGGTTACAGATATCGATCATGGTGACTGGATGTTGAATATTGTAGGAATATTGTTGATAAAACAATTTAATCAATTCCTCAAAAGTTTTGATCGTAGAAGGTAATCTTGAAAACCACTGAATGGATGCTCCTCCCAAGGATCTAGGAAAAAGACGCATCAGATAAGTTGGTTCATGCATGAATTCCATGGATTGCGTACAGAAATCTCTCACATGATCTTGAGGATCAGAGTGTCCATCATATTTGTCATACTTTGGAATCTCCACTCTTTTTGGGAATGGTGGCATATACAAGTTTTTATCGAACGGGAAAGGACATAGGGCCTCCATGGAGAACTCCTTGGGTTCCTTCTCCTTCTTAAGATTGTTAAATTTGACTTGTATAGCATGCATCTATTTTGTCATAGCTGTGAGTGGAGTTTCTTCCTCATGTGTGATTATATCATCAACGTTAAAGTTGGGAGGAAGCTTAGCCCCTTCCTGGGCTAATTGTAAAAAGTATGCCTCTCTATCCACTTTCAAGAAATTCCTCATCATTCTCTGGAATTCATCGTCATTCTGACATCAATGGATTTCAGAGGGGGTAGGTTCTTGGTCGGCATTATGTTGAGAATGGTGTCCTTAGGATCCTCCTCCTAGAGAACCATGGTTTGTCCCTACTTGAGACATGGTAAGAGTTTTTGGGCTCCCTGGAATAGATTGAGGAGGAGTTTTTTGGTTACCTCTGTGAGTTGATAAAGGAGGTATGTAACCAGTTTTCAATCGAAAGTTACCGAGACCATCATCTTCATAGATACCTGACTTGATGAGTTGTTCAAGAGTTGGACCTGGGGTATTGGTCAAAAGTAAGTTCTGAGATGTTTCTTCTGATTTCTTGTGTGAAGAAGCTCTGGTCTCCACCATTAACTTTGAATGAAACAAAAGAAAAGGACGAAGACAACTGAAGAACAATTTGATTCGAGAAAATTGGATGACGCAACCTTGTCAAGATTATGATAGTTTTGAAGATCTGATGAGACGTGGGTGAAGGATACTATGCCCTGGATGTATGGGATAGATCGCCCAAAAGATAGCGGACACGAGTTCTCAACACTTAGTCTATTTTTGAAGATTGATTGAAGATTGATAGTTATGACAAGGTTTTGACACGAGATAAAAAGGACTCAAATTGATCAAATAGAAGACTGGATCGGATTGAAAAGATCAAACTCAGAAAATGGTAGAATGCTCAATAGCTACTGCTCTGTTCCTGACATAATGATATTTTTGACAGATTTTGGAACTAGGCTAGAATCATTGGATATCTTGCAATTTGACAATTTCTGACAACTCTCTCAAATTTTTCCAAACGACACTCTGTAGACTCGTACAACACTGGGTAGTCTATGAAATGACAGTTGCTAAACTCGTACGACAGTTGGGTAGCAATGAAATGATAGTTGTAAAACTCGTATGACAGTTGGGTAGTAATGAAATGACAGTTGTAAATATCATATGATAGTTGCTAACAGGATTTTGACTTTCTTGAATTTGCTGGTTTGAAAACTCGTACGACACTGGGTTCACAATCATACAACAGATGGGCAATACTGAAATGACATTTGATAAAAATTCGTACGACTTTTGACTTCTTGAAATGACTTTTGACTCCAGAAAAAAATTTACGTCAATTTTTGCAAAATTTAAGGTCTTCAGTTCTGGATTGTTTGCAAATTGTACTGTCCAGATTTTGAAGGTTATACCAGATTTGATCATTTTTAATAGCCAAGTAGATAAACAAGCACACAGAACAGCAAGCAAGTGATTCCAAGCACGTCTGAAAACAATGAACAAGGGCAAAAGCAACCTTGCGCATGAACAATCAAGTGACCAAATTGTGCTAATCCCTGAGAGTACTAATTGTGTATGTTCTAAAAAGTTTTGCAATAACACACATATACCTGAAAGTGAAAAATTGGCCTCTCTAGGGTTTTTAGTAATGGTTTGACTCTAAAACTTTTATGATTCAAAGGGGTGAACTCCAATCCCGACGCACCAGGGTTTTGACACAGTCTGAGAACTTAATCTTCAAGAGCTGCTAGGGAGATCTGACAACCCAACAATGAACCATACCTGTGGAGATTTCTTCCACAAGGAAATTTATATAGCGACTGTCACTACCATGGTGAAAATGGCTATTACCGCTTGAGGTTCCGTCAACGCAGTTTGCCCTATGAAGGGATTGTCTGCTACGGTTAACCCTCTCTAAAGGTGACTCACAGATTTATACCACAAGGGGACTTGGCTCCAGATTCAAGGTTTTGACACCTCTTCACTTTTAACCCAAACAAAGCAAGCAGATTAATCCGACACGCTAAGACAAAGTTTTGTTCCACCAAGGTCTATGATATCAACTCCACGTGATCTATCAACCTCTCCAAGGAGAGAATGTATCAATCAATAAGAGAAGACACACTAACCAATTTTGATTCACAAAAGCTCGTGATATCAACCCTACGTGATCTATCAACCTCTCCAGAGAGAGAATGTGTTGATCAATAAGAGAAGATGCACTAACCAAGTTGAATGTGAAACACATTAAGTATCCTCCCTACCTACAAGGATTTTGTCGTCAAGAAAGATTTCTCTAGGAATCCAATCTCTCAAGAATCACGAATAGTGTTCATAGGGCCTAATTACTATGTGAGCACAAATATATTCCCGAAAGCAAATCTACCAAAAGCATCCAAAAAGTAGAAAGAGGAACACTTAACGCTTAAAGCAAATATGAGATGAGTCCAAAAGGTGGAACACTTAACACCTCACGCAAGCTGAAAATGAGTCCACAACTTAGAAAACAAGTGAGTTCCTAAAAGCACAAAAGGGTTGCCAAGTGGAACACTTAACGCTTCTATCCTGTTGACCCCTCCCCTTTATGGCACTGAGATTGCAACCACGGGGCAAAAATGAGGGGCCGGTGGATTAGCGAGTCCAATAACCCAAGATAGTAATCAAGATCAATCACAAGTATTCTAAGACTACTTAATGAATCCTTAAGGGATCACAACCTAGTATCAAATTATGCAAGTGTGTAGAAATAGATCAAAAGCATGAAAAGATGCACACAAGCTTGACACATAAGAGATTTATTTTAAGTCCCAAATCGAAATGTTATTAGATGAAGGAGAATACCTGGGATCCTTGCAACGTGCTTAGTAGATTCTACCTAATTTTTAGCAATTTTTGTTGATCTTTTACATGCAAGCAAGTGACGAACTCTCCAACAAGCAAACAAGCAAACAAGATATGCAAAATATATTCAACTTATGAAAACCATAGGGTTAGCTCTAAAAATCAATTGTTAGGAGAAATAATAACCATAAATTAATCCAAATGACAACTCATATCATGCATTGAATCATATGAAAAATAAGTGCATACCCATCACAAAATTTTAATTTTTTTGCACTACATTTGACCTAGTCAACAAGATCTAATTTTTTTGATATGATTTTGGCCACAAAAATAGAAATTAAGAATAAAGACCCCTACTAAAAAATAGAGAGCTTTCCAAAAATGCAAAAATTTTAGAAAAAATCTCTTCATTTGTGCCCTAGAGACCCATTTTATCAAAATAGACTAGTTTTTGCAAATTGACTATTTGAGCTATTAAATTGCATCCAAATTTAAAACACAAATAATAAACCCCCTATATAATTTTAAGAGCTTTCCGAAAATGTAAAAATTTTAGAAAAATATGCTGATTTGCGTCAGATATTAATTTTTTATGAAAATTTGAAAAAAAATTATAAAAAATTCAAAATAATTTAGAAAATTTTAAATTTTTTTTCAAAGCTTTCCTGATATGTCTTCAACCTGAAAAAAAAATTTTAGACCAAAACTCGAAGCTGTTTGGGAGATAAAATTAAATCTTTGAAATTTTGAGGTTTTAGCTCCCAAAAAAAAATCAAAACCAGCATGCAAAGGTGGGTTGCCCCACGGTGGGTGCCAGAAATGTGTGTGTGAAAATTGTACCTAATCTGTAGACACAACACTCAGTAAAACATTAGAGGTTAGCTAAAATCAAAATCGTGCAAAATTGAAATCTAATTTAACCAAGCGATTTACTGCCTTCTAATAGGTGCGAGATTGATGTTCTCAGATTCTAATCGAGATCAGTTACCTAGACGACACCTAAATGAAGGATTTGAATGCAAAAGATGGATATGAAATTGAATGTAATTAATCTATATTTTTGATATTTTCTATGCAATAAGAATGATAAACTGATATGCTATGGATGCTAAATGATCTAACAATGAAGATTCTAACAATGATATGAAAATTATGAAATTCTATACTAAGATATAAAAGCTATGCAATTGAAATTGATCTCACAACGCTTTGAATTCGCAAGTTGATTCCTCAGCCTCCAATTTTCCAGCGTGATTGTGCAAAATATGAGATGCTTGGATGCAAATTTGAGAGATATGAGAGATGAATTATGAAAAGCTGAGGCTTTAATTTATAGAAATCCAAGGCTTTGGAGGTGCATGAGAAAAAGCCATAAATCACTCAAATAACTCAGGTTGATTTTTGAGTTATTTTTAAATAAAGGATAATTAACTCACAAAAACATGCAAAAGCTAAGTTTTAACTAAAAATAGAGTTTAGCTTTAATTGATAATTGATAGTTGTCTGCTTTTATGATTGTGCATGTTTTATTTATGAATTAATTTAATAATAAAGTGATTTATGCTCAACTTAACTGCTTTTAAAAATAAAACAATTGATTTATGGGTTAATCAATTATTTAATCAAACTTTTATTAAAAACTATATTATTAAATAATGACAACTTGCTTTAATTAATTAAATAAGAATTTAATCAATTATTCATAAGATATTAGATTTATTGTCAAAATTAAATAATACAATTAATAATAGATAAAATTAAATTTAATTAAATAATTAAGTGGCAAAATTAAATCTAATTAATTAAATATGCAAAATATTCAACTAATCAAACTTTAGGATAAATGTGATTTATTGCCAAATAATTATAAAATTAAAGATAATTATGATGATTAGGAATATTACTAAGAATATTCCCTGATGCAGAATTTAAGATAATCAATTATGATTCGATGATGTTTAGATGTGCCTTAGATTAGGATTTTGATGTCGATTTCATTCGAATTGAAGATGTAGGAGATTAATGAACTTATAGCCCATTTTTGGGGTATTACATTTTGCCCCTCTTTGAATTACTGTGCGAAGCATAGTGGTTCAAAGATAGTCTGTGTTTGATAGAGATATGAAACTAATGTTTGAAATTGAGACAGAAGCTGAATGATATTGATTTGATATGGAGATAATAGGTCCTGAGTGACCAAAGATAATGTTCACTGTAGCAGCAAATGAACCTATGATTGCGAAAAAGTGTCCAAAACGCCTGATTCCAAACCTTAGGATTGATAAGAAGTGAGTGACCCGTTCTAGACTTGATTGTCTTAGCAGAACTAGCAGGTATCACATCCAAACCCTTTAGTTGCCGAAGAACCAAGGAAAGAACACTATGATCTGATGGTTACAAAAATTAATACGGATTACAAGATTAAGAGAATACCAGATTGATATGGATCGATGAATCTAATATGCCCCAAGTGATGATAGATTTGCCCCAAGCGATGAGGTCTTTTTTTTTAATGAATCAGTAACTAGACGTGATTGTTTGTCTTGATCACTAATGAAAGATATTGGATTGATTTGATCGATAGAATTTGATTTACAGACTTTGAATGATGTGCAATACCATGCCCCCTTCGGGATTAAAATTGAAATCTAACAAGAAAAGTCAACGTTATAGTTTAGAAGCATGTTAATTGATTTGAGAAGTGGTTATACACGTCCGAGAATGCATTCTGCATCGTTTGGAGGTCCTGGAGACCGAATTTGACTAGGTTAAACCATGAGGTGACCATAGTTGACCAAGTTGAAATTTTGATAGTTTGATGGAAGATAATCAGTTAAGTTGAATACTAAATTTTTGTGATGATTGAAGGTCGAATATGCAAGTATTTAATAATATGAATGATCTCAGATTTGAATTTTGATCCCGAAAAAGGATTCTACTTACTGCTTCATTGGAGGAACCTTCGTGTGGGATTCAACTCTTGTTAGATTGGAAGAGGTGATTGAAGAATTGTTTAAGCATTGAAGTTCATTTAGTCATTGTGAGATCATGCAAACATGCAAAATGCAAAGAGACATGCAAGATGAAATGCAACCTAAGACCTAGGACCTAGTCACTGATCATGTGTCGATTTGTTATCATCATTGAACTTTTAGGTAACCGGATAAATCAATACAATGCCCACAGTGGGCGCCAGAAATGTGTGTGTGAAAATTGTACCTGATCTGTAGACACAACACTTAGTAAAATATTAGAGGTTAACTAAAATCAAAATCATGCAAAATTGAAATCTAATTTAACCAAGTCATTTACTGCCTTCTAATAGGTGCAAGATTGATGTTCTCAGATTGTAATCGAGATCAGTGACCTAGATGACACCTAAATGAAAGATTTGAATGCAAAAGATGGATATGAAATTGAATGCAATCAATCTATATTTTTGATATTTTCTATGCAATAAGAATGATAAACTGATATGCTATGGATGCTAAATGATCTAACAATGAAGATTCTAACAATGATATGAAAACTATGAAATTCTATGCTAAGATATAAAAGCTATGCAATTGAAATTGATCTCACAACGCTTTGAATTCGCAAGTTGATTCCTCAGCCTCCAATTTTCCAGCGTGATTGTGCAAAATATGAGATGCTTGGATGCAAATTTGAGAGATATGAGAGATGAATTATGAAGAGATGAGGCTTGGTTTTTATAGAAACCTAGGGCTTTGGAGGTGCATGGATAAAAGCCATAAATCACTCAAATAACTCAGGTTGATTTTTTATTTATTTTTAAATAAAGGATAATTAACTCACAAAAACATGCAAAAGCTAAGCTTTAACTCAAAATAGAGTTTAGCTTTAATTGATAATTGATAGTTGTTTGCTTTTATGATTGTGCATGTTTTATTTATGAATTAATTTAATAATAAAGTGATTTATTTCTAACTTAATTGCTTTTTAAAAATAAAATAATTGATTTATGGGTTAATCAACTATTTTACCAAACTTTTATTAAAAATTATGTTATTAAATAATGACAACATGCTTTAATTAATTAAATAAGAATTTAATCAATTATTCATAGGAATTTTGATTTATTGTCAAAATTAAATAATACAATTAATAATAGATAGAATTAAATTTAATTAAACAATTAAGTGGCAAATATTAAATCTAATTAATTAAATATGAAAAATATTTAATTAATCAAATTTTAGGATAAATGTGGATTTATCGCCAAATAATCATTAAATTAAAGATAATTAAGATAATTATGAATATTACTAGGAATATTCCCCGATGCAGAATTTAAGATAATCAATTAGGATTCGATGATGTTTAGATGTGCCTTAGATTAGGACTTTGATGTCGATTTCGTTCGAATTGTTGATATTGGAGGTTAATGAACTTATAGCCCATTTTTTGGGTATTACAATATATACATCCAAGTATATATTCACATGTGTATATATATGAGAATATATATATATATATATATACATATATATATATATACATATATATATATATACATATATATATATATATATACATATATACATATACATATAGATATACATATATATATATATATACATATATATATATATACATATATATATATATATATATATATATATATATATATATATATATATATATATATATACATATACATATATATACAGATATATATACATATATATACATATATATATACATATATATATATATATATATATGTATGTATGTATTTATATATATTAGATATAAAATAAAAATAAAATAAAAATGTTTGTTAAAATTTTGAACTACGCATGCCTTTTAGGGTTGGGTCAAAGCCCTCCCCTCTCAGCAGGGGGCCTGCGCCCACCACCGCCCATCAATGGATGCAGTAGTGTAGACCCTGCCACCATCCCCCTTGGGGGGCGGTGGACAGGGGAGCCTCCCACACTCCATTGATGGGTGCGGAAGGGACTCAGCCCCACCGAGACCCCTGCAAGCGAAGGCCAAACTGTACGAGCGATAGCCCATAGTTTGTCATTAAAAAATTTTCATTTTTTTAACTTATATTTTAAATTGTATACTAGCTAAATAAAAAAAACAATTGCATATTTTGTTGTATAAATAAAGAAAATTAAAATGCCAGTAAAATATTATATAACAAAAAAAAGTGTGTCCGTAGTATATAAGAAATAAATTCAATGACAAATTTATATATATATATATATAAATAAGATAACAACAGTGCTGGGTAAAATATAAAAACAAAGATTCTATATATGCAGATAGAAACAAAGGATAATAACAACAACATCAAAACAGATTAGATGACTGTAATAAGAAAAGAAACTAAACAGAGAATTATTTTGTTGTCAAAAGAAAATAGAGAAGTAATTAGTTATGCAGAGATCTTAAATCTGAAACTGCATTTTATTTCAAAGACTAGATTTCTCTTAACTTTAAAACTAAATTATTTATTTACCTTGATGAATATGTTTTGTAGATGCCTTGATGAAATCATGAGGAAATTTGAATATCATTCCTCCATTGATGTAGATTCTTGTTATTTATATATACACAAGTATATATGGGAGTATATACACACTTGTATGTATATACACCCTTGTATACTTGTGTGTATACTCCACTTTTGATTTTCTTCAAACATGCTCAAGGCCCAACTTGCAAAACCCAAAATGGAGAAATTAGGGTTTTGGCCATGTTTTATTTTTGGGCCAAACCCTAATTTCAAAATTAGGGTTCGGGTTGGTCTTTGGAGCCAAAATTTATTTTTAAATTTTAATTTTTGAAATTATATTTAATTATGGTTTATCATTTTAAATATTGGTTATCAATATTTAATGCTAGTTGACTTTTTCAGTCCTTTTTTTGAAATTTTAATTTTAAAATATTATTTTATTTAGCTTTTTTATTTCCAAGATTCCTTATGATTACTTTATCGAATTTTAAAATATTTGGCCATTAAATGACTATTTGATTATTTTTTAATTTTAAAATGTTGGGAAATTATTTAATGGGCCTTTATAATATTTTATTATTATTTTAGAGATTTGAGATTTCCAAATTTTTGATTTAATATATTTAATTATTATTTGAACTTAATTAATATTTATTATAAGTTTGGTGAAATTATTTGATTATTATTATTTTAATTACCTTTATTATTTTCTTTTAATATTTGGACTATTAGGGGGATAAATAATTTATAAGTCCTAGGAGGGACCTAGGTAAATTATTTCACCCTAATAATAATATTTTATTTAGTAATTATAATTTTAAATGTTTAATCCCTTAAATTGAATATTATTAATGATTATTGAACCTTGAGTATACTTATATTTTAATCAAGGGTTATAATAATTTAATTCAATTAATCAAATATTATTATATTTTAATTAGTAATAGTTGATAACCCTAGAATTGTGTTAGGGTTATTATCATGATTATATTTTATCATTTTTAGCACTTAATTGAATTTCTATATTTGATCCTAAATGGTAATCTGGTGTCTGTTAGGGACCAGTAGGGTTACGATTTATTTTCGTTGAGAGGTACTTCTTCAAATTGGACCCCTTTGGATTTGTTGACTAACCGTTGACTTTCCTATTTTCTAAATTTGGATTATTACCTTGGGTTTCTCCCTTTTATTATTTATGTTTACACCTAGTTACGGTTTCATTTGACAAATACAGTTTAACGAACAAGGGATGTTGGCAAGCCAGCGCATGTCATGATTCCCTTTGTGAGTTAATAAGTGTTGGTCGATCTGTTTCATTTTCGAGTTAGTGTTCCTTAGTGTGTAACCTAGTTGATGTTTTGTTCTTTTTTAAAAAAAAATTGGTGTGTGTGTTTTGCCCAAATTTTTGGGCATGACATTTTGGTATCAGAGCCAAGTCTCAACTCTAAGAACCTAAACCCATTGCATTTTCAAATTATCTTTTGTTTTTATCCTTGTGTAGGATGCCTCCAGTTATGCATAGTGGTCATTGTCATGGGTGAAGTGCTAGAGTTATATGTGAGGTAGCAAAGGATATTGAGCAGTTAGTAGAGGGTGTAGGTGATGAGCAGGGACCTCCCCCTATACCACCATTGAACCCTATCCAGGACATTTTGAATGCCCTTTAGAATCTCCCTGGTATTATTATGGATAGATTGCCACTAGGAGATCAGGGGACTAAGATCTGAGAGAGGAGTAGGAGCCCTCATTCTAGACATATTGAGGCACAATCAGATCTTGAGGATGATTCAGTTCACATGGCAGAGCCACCACCTGAGGTAGTGCATAGAGCACCCTGAGATGCAGGGGATCAGATCAAAGAGCTTATATGCCTATAGCCACCACCTTTTATAGGATCTATGGATGGTACAGAGGCTAAGGAATGGCTTTTGATCCTTGAGTGTTGCTTTGGGTTGTGACCATATGAGAGCAACTTGAAGGCACATTTTATAGTACATATACTGAGAGGGACCACTTCTACTTGGTGGAGGAAGGAGGAGTATAAGAACCACTTGATTACAGATACCCTCACATGGGAGACATTCCTTGAGAGATTCAAGGCCTGATACATGTCATAGCACTTCAAGCAGTGCCATATCGATGAGTTCCATGACCTTCAACAAAGAGGACTTATAGTGGCACAATATGAGAGTGAGTTTCTTGAACTCCTTCCTTATGTGGACTATATGAAGGATGAGAAACTTTAGGTCAATCACTTTATTAAGGGGTTGAACCATGCTATTTATGATAGGGCACAGATGGTACCTCCAAGAGATCTACATTATACCATAGAGAGGGCCATGATTGCTGAGGAGATCCATAATAGGTCTCATGATGCACGGGATAGGTCACAAAACTGCAATCTCTCACCACAGTCTTCTGGTTTCTAGAGATCCCACTAGAAGGTAAATCAGAAGCACTCATCAAGATCTTTCAAAGCACCTTAGCCATAGCATCATCAACAGTCTCAGTAGAGTTAGAGATAGAGGCCTTCATAGGGACAATAGGGCTCTAAGCCCAAGAAGTGGCAGTCTTAGGGTCCTCGATGGGATCAGAGATCTCAGACACAGTATGCACCTCCATCTAGGACTTAGCAATCTTTTAGAGGTGGTTTTAGTGGATCCAATATGACAGGTGGACAAAAATAGTCTAGACCTCAAGGGATTCAAATTTAGGTTTGAGGTCCATGTTACACTTGTACTGTTGTGGGGAACATTGTTAGAGATTATCCATCAGATCATCCAACAGGTAGTTAGAGGGTGACAGCTTCAGAGCCTATAGTGGGAGACATGGGGAGATATCACCAAGTGTTTGAAGCTATTGATAACCACCAGGTTGGGCATTAGGCCATGTTTATTGAGACCGTTGGTAGGATTGGAGGTAGTAGAATTTCTATTCTTTTTTATCCAGGAGATACTAATTCTTTCATCACTCCTTTTGTAGTGGAGCATTGTGGGCTAGTGGAAGCTTGGAAAGATGTGAGTTGGGAGGTTGAGTTAGCCTCAGGTGCTAGGGTTTCAGTTAGTTCCTTGGTGAGAGGATTTCAGATGCATATTGGAGACATGACCACCAAAGTTGACCTTCATATTACACCACTTGGATCCTATGATGTTGTTCTTGGCATGGATTGGCTTTATGCCCACATCACCAAGATGGATTGTAGGCAAAAGAGAGTTGAGTGTGTGGATTATTTTGGTGTGTCCTCAGTGATCTCAAGAGTTCAGAGACCTATATCTCTTCGTGTGATTTCCTCTATGCATCTTAAGCAGTGCATGCAAAGGGGTTGTCAATTGCTTTCCATCACCATCAATGATAGAGAGGATGGGGTGGAGAAGGAGCCTTCCCTCTATGACCATCCTATCTTGTAGGAGTTTGCAGATGTATTTCCTTTAGAGCTACTTGGTATGCCACCACCTAGAGTAGTGGATTTCTATATTGACCTTGTGCCAGGAGCATAGCCTATATCTTAAGCACCTTATAGGATGACTACCCATGAAATTAATGAGCTCAAGATTCAGTTGGAGGAGCTCTTGGAGAAATGGCATATTCATCCTAGTATATCACCATGGGGTCCACCTGTCATCTTCGTTAAGAAGAAGGACAGATCTCTTAGGTTGTGCATGGATTACCAATAGTTGAATAAGGTGACCATCAAGAATTTCTATCCACTTCCTAGGATAGATAATTTGTTGATCATCTTCAGGGTGCCCGTGTGTTCTCTAAGATTGACTTGAAGTCAGGGTACCATTAGCTGAGGATTGTGGGGAGTGATAGCCATAAGACTACATTCCATACACGCTACGGTCATTATGAGTTCACTGTGGTTCCTTTTGGACTCATGAATGCTCCATCTGTGTTCATGAGTCTCATGAATGGAGTATTTCGCTCATTCTTAGATAGATTTGTGGTGGTGTTTTTGGATGATATTTTGATCTACTCATGAGATGAGCATGAGCATGAGGAATACTTGAGACAGGTTTTACAGTGCTTGAGGGATAATCAGTTGTTTGGTAGCTTATCAAAGTGTGCCTTTTTCAGATTAGAGGTTCATTATCTTATCCATGTGATATCCATAGATGGGATTGTTGTGGACCCATCTAAGATTAGAGTGATTATGGATTGGCCAACACCTACCAGTGTGACCGAGGTCAGGATCTTCATGGGTCTTGTAGGCTATTATAGATGATTTGTTGAGGGATTTTGTAGAGTATCTCATCCTATCACTTCCCTTCTGAGAAAGGGGAAGAATTTTGAGTGGACATAGAGGTATGAGAGAGCCTTTCAAGAGCTCAAGAGAGCTCTCACTACCACACCTATCCTTGCAATGTCGAATCCTTCAACAGAGTTTGTGGTTTGCACATATGCATCTTTGGATGGGATTGGAGCAGTCCTTATGTAGGGTGGTCGAGCTATTTCCTATGAGCCTCAGAAACTCAAGACTTACAAGCTTAACTACCCTACACATGACCTTGATCTTGCAGCAATGGTGTATGCTTTAGTGAGATGGTGACATTTCCTATTGGATCATAGATTAGAGCTTCACTCAAATCATCAGAGTTTGAAGTACATATTCACTTAACCAAATCTTAATGCTAGGCAGAGGAGGTGGATGGAGTTTCTTTGCGAGTATGACTTCAATGTTCATTACATCGAGGGTAAGGAAAATATGGTTAAAAATGCCTTGAGTAGGAGACATCACGAGATTTAACCTATGACTTCTAGAACAGAATTGAGAGGATGTATTTTGTAGCATTTGTTTGGGGATGGATTCTATTATGAGGTTTGTCAGATGGTTCAGGCTTAGAGACCCCTTGAGGGGAATTTCTCAAATTATACCCTAGAGTCTAATGGTCTTCTTCTCCATAGAGGATGCATTTATGTACCTTCTTCTAGTGGGTTGTGTGACTTCATTGTCCTTGAGGCTCATCGAGCACCCTATGCAGCGCGCCCCGGAGTCAAGAAGTTACATGTAGATTTAAGGTAGCTTTTTCATTGGCAGGGTATGAAGTTGCACATTGCAAAGATTATGGCTAGATGCTTGGAGTTTCAAAGATTTAAGGATTTATTGTTGGTCTTCTTCAGTTTCATGAGGTACCTGAGTGGAAGTGGGACATTATATCCATGGACTTTATTGTTGTTCTTCCTATGTCTTCTCATCACCACAATGCTATTATGGTGATAGTGGATAGGTTGACTAAGGTAGCCCACTTCTCACCCATTCATATTGTGTGTGTGAATTTTGTACCTATCTGTAGACACAACACTTCAGTAAAATATTAGGGGTTAGTCAAAATCAAAATCGTGCAATAAATGAAAGCTAAACTAACCAGGTGATTTACTACCTTCTAATAGGTGTGAGTATGATGTTCTCAGATTGTATCGAGATCAGTGACCTTGAGGACACCTAAATGAAGGATTTGAATGTAATTAATCTAGATATGAAATATGAATGCAATTAATCTAGATATGAAATATGAATGCAATTAATCTAATTTTTTGGGTTTTTAGATGCAATTATGATATGAATCTGATATGAATCTAATCTAGAATGAACTGATATGAAATTGATCCAACAATGATATGAAAATGAATCTAAATGAATGTAAAAACCAAATTGATCTCACAATAGCCTTGATTTGCAATAAGTTTTGATTCTCCAAATTCCAATTCTTCAAAATAGTTGTGCAATTCGTAGACGATTTTGGCAGAGTAAGCTCGCAAAATTATGAGATGATTTGTGAAGAGCTGAGCCTTGATTTATAGAAATCTAGGGCTTTGGAGGTGCATGATTAAAAGCCATAAATCACTCAAATAACTCAGGTTGATTTTTGAGTTATTTTTAAATAAAGGATAATTAACTCACAAAAATATGCAAAAGCAGAGTTTAACTCAAAATAGAGTTTAGATTTAATTGATAATTGATAGTTATTTGTTTTTCTGATTGTGCATGTTTTATTTATGAATTAATTTAATAAATAAAGTGATTTATTTCCAACTTAACTAATTTTGAAAAATAAAATAATTGATTTATGGGTTAATCAATTATTTTTCAAACTTTTATTCAAAAACAATATTATTAAAAATTGACAACTTGCTTTAATTAATTAAATAAGAATTTAATCAATTATTCATAGGATTTTGGATTTATTGTCAAAATTAAATAATAATTAGAAATAATGGAATTAAATTCAATTAACTAATTAAGTGGTAGAATTAAATCTAATTAATTAAATATTTAGAATATTCAATTAATCAAACTTTAGGATAAATAGGATTTATCGCCTAATAATCATTAAATTAAACATAATTATGATGATTAGGAATATTACTAGGAATATTCCCCGATGCAAAATTTGAGATAATCAATTAGAATTTGATGATGTTCAGATGTGCCTTAGGTTAGGACTTCGATGTCGATTTCATTCGATTTGATGATGTAGGAGGTTAATGAACCTATAGCCCATTTTTGGGGTATTACATTTTGCCCCTCTTTGAATTGTTGTGCGAAGCACAGTGGTTCAAAGATAGTCTATGTATGATAGAGATATGAAACTGATTCAAAAGATATGATGATATTAGGTCCTGAATGACCAAAGATAATGTTAACTATAACAACAAATGAACTAATGAAACAAAAGTGTCAAAATGCCTGATTCTGAACCTTATGATTGCGAAGAAGTGAGTGACCGATTCCAGACTCGATTGTCCTTAGAAGAATCACATAGGTATCACATCTGAACCCTTCAGTTACCGAAGAACCAAGGAAATAACACAATTGAACTGATAGTTGCAAAAACTAATACAATTTACAAGATTAGGAGAATACCAGATTGATATGGATCTCGATGAATCTGATATGCCCCAAGCGATGATAGATTTTCCTCGAGCGATGAGGTCTTTTTGATGAATCAGTAACCAGATGTGGTTGTTGTCTTGATTACTGAGGAAAGATATGATTTCAGCTTTAGATTACAGACTTTGAATGATATGTAATACCATGCCCCCTTCGGCATGAAAATTGAAATTTGACAAGAAAAGCCAGCATTTGATAGTTTAGAAGCATGCTAATTGATTGGAAAAATGGTTAAACATGTTTGAAAATGCATTCTACATCGTTTGGAGGTCCAGAAGACCAAGTTTGACTAGGTTTGACCATGAGTTGACCATGGTTGAAATTTTGATAGTTTGATGTAAGATAATCAGTTAAGTTGAAAAATGGATTTCTGTGATGATATAAGGTTGATTATACAAGTAGTTAATAATATGAATGATCTCATATTTTGATTTTGATCCCGAGAAAGGATTCTACTTGCTGTTTCATTGGAGGAACCTTCGTGTGAGATTCAACTCTTGTTAGATTTGAAGTGACAAGTGGAGAATTATTTAAGCATTGAAGTTCATTTAGCCATTGTGAGATCATGCAAACATGCAAAAATGCAAAGAGACATGTAGTATGAAATGCAACCTAAGACCTAGGACCTAGTCACTGATCATGTGTCGATTTGTTATCATCATTGAACTTTTAGGTAACCGAATAAATCAATACAATGCCCACTAGCTATGAAACCATAGACATATGAATATCGATTTGTATGCGCAAGAATCAATACAACACCCACTGATTATGACAACCATGGATATATGAATATTGATTTTGTTTTCAGAATGTCGGATTAGATATAAGCACCAAGGCATAAACACCAGGATGACCTGAATATCATGTCCATTTTGATATAGCAATTTGTATAAGCATCAAAACATAGATGTCGTGATGACCTGAATACGCCTTGCATGCAAACACATCAAACAGTCAAGAGATCATTCTAAATCTAATGTGAATTACCCATAGTGACCCTTTATCGTTCATATCCTTAGGTAAGATCACGTTTCACAATAGGAGAAAGAACTCACTCAAAAAGATAATAGTTAGATCAAACTTCCTTGAATTTTTTAGGTATCAATGGTCGAGGTATGCATGGCCATCCAATTCAAGATAGAGGCTCTTACAGTCGGACACCATTTCAATCCAAAATTTCCAAAGTTGTTAGATTTTCACATACAAGAAGAAAACAAAGAAAAGATTATGCCCCCAGTCATTACTCTCTAAATCCTATAAAGGACATCATCGAAGAGCTCAAAGGGACATAATATGCAAAAATCTCAATGCGAATCAATAAGCATACAAGGAGATAAAAGCATGTAAAAAGCACAAATTGTTTTCAGTTTGCGTTTGATGTTTGATTGCGTTGTTGTAGATGCAAAATCCTTTCTGGAGACAAGACAGACTAACTGACTCAAATGAAGCTTCAAAGGACTCTGACTGGATATGACATGCCTAAGATAAATTTGGAGGCCATAGGATATGACTTTGATTGCCCCCAAGTTTGAACATTGATAGGATACAAATGCTTGAGCTGATTGGTGTACAGACCAACTTATTGAAAACTAGAAATGCAGGAACAAATCGGGAGATATGTAAAAACTAAAGCAAGACTGAAAGCTGGGAAAGACCAAGATTGCACTGATAGATGGAGCATTTTGAAACAAGTGGCACCCATTTGCTAGGTTTTCACCATCTTGGCAAAGATTCTATTTTTGCTACCAAGGCGCCTGTTTTGAAGTTTTCACCAAGGCACTTTTTCTTTTTCTCTTTTTTTTTTTTGTATTTTTCATTTTTTCAATTTTTTTGTGAATCATCAAGGCACCCATTGCTAGGTTTTCACTAAGATGTTCATTTTTTCAGGACTTTTTTAGATTTTTATAATTTTCTCAGGACATTTTACCATAGACTAAATGCTTTAGGCATAGAATTTCTTCAGATGGAGAACGTTGATTGGTTCTTAGAGCTGTGCTCCTTCAGTCATTGACAGTTGATAGGAACTAGAGCCAAAAGTAGCAGTGATTACAAAGGGACCCAGCCAATTGGGTTAAAACTTTCCCTTACGTTCTTAATGTGATTGATTTTTAGGATTTTCTCTCAAGACTAGATCACCAACCTAAAATTCTCTGTGTCTGACTTTCTTGTTGTAGCCTCTAGACATTCTCTTCTAATATACTCTGAGATGATCATATGTTGCTTGTCTGCACTCATCTAGTAGTTCAAGTTCTTGCAACCTAGACACTATGTAGTCATCATCAATTACTAGACCATGCATTTTGATTCTTAGTGATGGGATTTCAACCTCAATAGGTAGTACCGCTTCAAACCCATAAACTAAAGCGAAAGGTGTAGCCCCAATAGGTGTTCTAATACTTGTTCTGTAGGCCTAGAGAGCTGGATTGATCATGAGATGCCAGTCTCTTCCTATTTTATTAACTGTGTGGTGTAAGATTTTCAATAGATTTTTGTTAGAAGCCTCTGCTTGTCCATTCCCTTGAGGATAGTAGATAGAAGACCAATGTTGTGTGATCTTGAATTTGGCACATAGATCATCTAGGTCTTTGTTCTTGAATTGGCCACCATTATCTATGATTATGGAATGAGGTATCCCATATCTGCATATGATATAGTTCAATATGAACATAGATATTTGCTTTCCAGTTGCTCGTGTCAAAGGGACTGGTTCTACCCATTTTGTAAAATAATCTATAGTTGTGATTATATGGGTGTGTCTATTAGAAGAATGAGGATGTATAGCTCCTATAAGATCAAATGCCCATTGGTGAAAAGGCCATTGTGTAGTAAAGGGAATTAGATCTCTCCCTAGAGCATGATTTAAGTTGCCATGCACTTGACACTTTTAACAATTCTTAGCAAATTTGATAGCCTCTTTCTCCATCTCAAGCCAATAGTACCCAGCCCTAATAAGTTTTTGAGCTAGTGTTAAACCATTTGAGTGTGACCCACAAATACCATCATGGACTTCCTCTAACACACGTTGAGACTCTTCCCATTCTAAACATCTAAGTAGTGTACCATCTAGACCTCATTTGTATAGATTGTGACCAATGATGACATATCGGGAGGCATTACGGATAAGGTATCTCTTTTCATGGTGGTTGAAGGTATCGGGAATGATTTGGTCTTGGAGATAGGAAAATAGGTTTTTGTATCTGGATGAATCGTGACCAACAACAGTGCAGATCATGTGGGTTTTAGGGGAGTCATATGCAGGATAAGATAGTGCTTCCACCAGGAACTCATAGCATAGCTCATGTTCAGGCTATTGTAATAAAGTAGATAGTGTTGTCATTGCATTGACAACCTTGTTCTCTGTTCTAGGTATCTGCTCAAATGTGATAGATATGAAGTATTTCTTTAGATCATCTACCATTCTCTTGTAAGGAATGAGCTTTTCATCTTTAGTTTGGTACAAATCATTGACTTGATGAATAACAAGTTGAGAGTCTCCATGAATATGTAGCTCTGTTACTCTCCATTCAATTGTTATTTTCATACCATTCAAAAGGGCTTCATATTCTGCAATATTGTTTGTGCAAGGAAACTTTAATCTGAATGCTTTTGGGATTGAGTATCCTTGAGGAGTTATGAACAATATGCCTGCTCTAGATCCATTTTGTGTATAGGAGCCATCAAAGAATAACTTCCATTCTCTAGAAGAAAGAGTCATGATAGAGGAATCTGGAAATTCCATTTGCATTGGTGTATTATCAATCATAGGTGCATCTGTTAATTGATCAGCAATAACCTATCCTTTTATAGCTTTTCTTTCCATGTATTCAATGTCAAATTCACTTAAGAGCATAACCCATTTAGCTAATCTACCTGTGAGGGCATCTTTGCTTAGTAGGTACTTGAGGGGATCAATTTTAGCTACCAATTGTGTGGTATGAGCTAACATGTAGTGTCTCCATTTCTGTGATGCAAAGATCACAGCTAGACAAGCTTTCTCAATCATTGAATAGTTCTTCTCATATGAAACCAATGTTCTACTGATATAGTATATAGCTCTTTCCTTTTTGTTCTCATCATGTTGTGCTAGCAATGCCCCCAGTGATGTATCTGAAGCAGAGACATATAAAATCAATGGCTTCCCATGAATAGGAGGCATCAAGATAGGATGATTTGATAGATACTTCTTGATATGGTTAAATTTTTTCTCACATTCTTCATTCCATGCAAAGGTCACACCTTTATGTAATGTTTTTGTAAAAGGTTGTGATATATCAGCAAGCTGTGATATGAATCTTCTGATAGATTGAACTCTTCCTTGCAACGTCCTCATTTGACTGATATTCTTGGGAGGTTGCATCTCTATTATAGCCTTGACTTTAGCTGGATCAACTTTAATGCCCTTCTTTGAAACTATGTATCCTAAGAGCTTTCCAGAAGTGACACCAAAAGCACACTTCTTAGGATTTAGTCAGAGACTAAATTTTTCCATTCTATCTAGGATCATGCTCAAGTCCTTTAGATGTTCAGTTCTAATCATAGATTTTGCTAAAGTATCATCAACATAATCTTCCATAGTTCGATGCATCATGTCATGGAAAATAGATGTCATTGCTCTTTGATATGTAGCACCAACATTTTTAAGCCCAAATGGCATGACATTCCAACAGAAGGTACCCCATGCACATGTGAAAGCAGTTTTCTCTTGATCCTCTGGAGCAATTTTTATTTGGTTATATCTAGAGAAACCATCCATTAAGGAATACATCTCAAAACCCGCAGTCATGTCCACTATCATATCAATGTTAGGTAGTGGAAAATCATCCTTAGGGCACGCTTTATTCACATCTCTAAAGTCTGTGCACACTCTAATTGAACCATCTGGTTTAGAAATAGGTACAATATTGGAGATCCACTTTGCATAGTCAATAACTTAGATGAATCTAGCTTTTAGGAGCTTCTCTAATTCAGCTTTTACAAAGAGTGCAATGTGAGGATGCATCTTTCTCAACTTTTGCTTAACAGGTTTGACATTTGGAGCTATGGATAAATGATGCATTATAAGATTAGGATCCAATCCTGGCATATCTAAATATTTCCATGCAAAGTTGATCTTTTTCTCTGTGAGGAATGTTGTAAATTTTTGCTTCTCTTCTTCTAATAAAGATTGTGCTACATGAATCAACTGTGGTTCTTTTGTTGTTCCCAAATTGATAGATTGAATGAGCTCAATTAGAACTGGAGATCTGTCCTATAAATGACTCAGAAGGACATCCAATATCTCATCCTTAGGTGCCTCAGAAGGGTTTTCACCTTCGGATACGTCTTTCATTTTTACTTTTGTAGGTTCTGAGACTGCCACAAAGTGGTTTTCACCCTCAGAACTCTTTTTTTTTTTATGTTTATATTCCTATTTTTTTGACTAAGATATTTGATGTCCGACTCCATCATGCTAACGCTTGGTTCACTGATGGAAGTACTCATAGGCTCAACTGCATTGAGGTAGCAAGCAAGGGCATAGTCATTGGAAAAGGTGTAAACACCATGGCTCAGATTTATGGAGGTTTGATCAATAAGTTCTAGATATTGGATAGTCAAAGTGGGGAAAGATTGGGAGATAGTGTTTACGGATATGGATCTATCATCATTGGTCCGAACCCAACACTCAATTTCAAAGGTGATATTACAACTTAAGACATTCAATTCATGAATAGGCTCAATGTCATCGTGGGAGTCCAACTCAACCATAGGTGGATCAGACTCGATAGGTTCATCATTTCGCTCTAGACTTACATTGGGTTCAGGTGCATATTGGTGAATAGCATCAACATGTTTCTCTATAATAAGCTCATCTTCATCTAGTTCTAGAATGGCTCCCCAATCATATTCATTTGATTCAGCTTCTGATTCAGGATCTCTAGGAAATCTTAGAACATGAGTAAAGTCAGGGTGAATACCCCAAGAAGGGTTACCCTCAGATTTTGATTTGAATTCATACTCATGGGAATCTGTCTCAAAATCACTACCACCTCCCTCTTCTTGATTATTTTCAAGATTATCTGGTTCTTGTGTTGCAACTATCTCTTGGTTGATAGTAGGTTCTTGTGTTTCTACTACATTAATTCTTTTGATTGGATCATCTTTATCATCAAGGTCTTTGATCTCTTTAGGCAATTTTTCATAGGGGATGAGTTTTGAGCTGTCTGAATCACTATCTGATAGTTCTATTTCTTCTTTCTTAAGAAGAGGTTCTCCTAGTGCGATCTACTCTATGACATGAGAATAATTACCTTTGAGGTGGAAGGGTTTCTTTTTAAAGCCTAAGCCAACTTTGTCTTTATTTTCTCTACCAGTATGTGGGAGAGGTGCCACAAGACCTTTTCCTCTGACTCCTAGAGGTCCTTGACCTGGATATTCCATCTTAGCTATCAATTTATTTTCTAGACCATATGACTTAGAAGGGATCTGTGGTGCTATAGAGTTGCTAGTTTGAACATTGTGGGATTCAGGTTCATCTTTGTATAGCCATGATAACACAGCTTCATCCTCTTCAAACTCTTTCTTGGATACTTGTTCTACCACAAAATTATTTTTATATGCTTCAAGAGGTTCCTTAGGTTCGGGCTTGGACTATTTCAAATATTATCCATAAGACTTAGGTGAGATAGGGAGAGATGTCAAAGATAAGACTGGCTCCATAGTATATTCTCCCATACTATTTTCTTTGATATTAACCTCTTTTGCAAGAGCTTCCATTTTAGATGTGGATGTCTCTTTAGTTGATTCAATGGAAGATTCTCTATTATTAGGCACAAGCTTATCTGCACTTTCCTTCAATGTATTGCAAGTTGTATTCAGATCTGCAAGGATAGTAACCTCTACTCCTTCATAAGGAAACTTCAAACATTGATGGTATGTAGAATGAATAGCTTGCATTTCATGTATCCATGGTCTCCCTAGAAGAATGTTGTAGGCCAAAGGTAGATCAAGCACTTGACAAATGGTATCTTTGATAACTGGACCTGCTCTGATAGGCAAGACAATGGTGCCTTTAGAAGATCTTTCTTGTTCATCATAGGTTTTGATAGTTATTTTCTTTCTAGGATCAATAGCCAATTTTGAAAAATCCCAATTGTGTGATCAAGCTATAAGAACAAATGTTTAGGCCAGCGCCTCCATCTATCAACACACATTTGACTCTATGATTCTGGATCAAGAACTCTATATGCAAAGGCTGATTATGTGGGTGACTCAAGGAGTTGTCATCTTCCTCTGAAAAGGAGATATATTGTAGAGATGTAAGATGTCCAACCATAGTCTGGAACCTATCTAAATCAAGGTCATCAGGAACATTGGAATAGAGCAAAGCTTTGTCTAGGATAGCTCTATGAGTTGGAGATATTCGAAGCAACTCAAACATAGAGATTTTGGCATTAGTGTGTTGGAGTTGTTGGACAATGCTATAAGATATAGGCCTCATATCCTTTGGATTGGAAGATTTGGAAGCAGACTTCTGTTTGGATGCAGATGAAAGATTGAAGGGTAGCTTAGGGACATTAGATGAATCTGGGAGTTGTCCTTTTAGATGTGCCTGAGCTTGTGATCAAGTAACTGCATTAGTTGAGGAATGATCTCTTTCTCTTTGTACAATTGTGATGACATTGCAACTTTCAGAGAGACATGGTTCAACCATATTGATGACAACATTATTTCCAAGGTAGGCATAATTGACTTTTGCCCCCATAGTAGGCTGAGAAGTTGAAACTCCCTGACCATGTTGCGGAAATGGTTCTGTGAATGTTGTATGATCATTATTGCTCTTAGGATTATCAACTATGATGTCTCCACTATCGATCAGATCTTGAATGGTGTGTTTCAACCGTAAGCAGTTATTAGTTTTGTGACCTTTACCTCGATGGAAATCACAGAATTCATTTTCTCTCCACCATTTTGGCTTAGGCTCAGAATCAGGTGGTCAGATCGCTGGCAAAGAGATGATTTTATCAGCCAGTAGAGTTTTCATAGCTGATTCTAAAGATTCTCCAAGAGGAGTGAACTTTCGTTGTTTATCCCAAGATTTATATTCTGGCTTCTTTTGAAATGGTTCAGATGACTTTTGTTCTGAAGCTTTAATGGCTTGGGAACTAAGAGTTAGGTTGTAGGCTGGTGCCTTTGATGGGGCACGGATAGTGTCAACAATGTCATCTGTGACAATGCCTTTGTTCTTGTTCCAATTTTTGTTCTTATCTTTGGAACTAGATCCAAATTCGTACTTGTCTTTTTGAAGTGTGATTTCTCCTTTTTTCACAAGCACTTTTTCAATTTTGATAGCATTGTCCACCATCTTGTCAAAAGATGTATGATCTTACATTTGTAGAGGATAATTGATTTCTGGAACAAGGTTATTGATGAAGATTTCCAATTTTTCTATTTCTAGAATAGGTCTGGCATATAGAGAGAACTTCTTCCTCCATCTCTTGAGAAATGTTAGGAATGGTTCTCTTGGATATTGCTTGAGATTATAGATATCAATCATGGTGATTGGATGTTGAATATTGTAAGAGTATTGCTAATAAAATAATTTGATCAACTTTTCAAAAGTTTTGATAGTGGAAGGTAATTGAGAGAACCATTGAATGGCCGCTCCTCCTAGAGATCGAGGGAAGAGATGCATCAGATAGGTTGGTTCGTGCATGAACTCCATTGATTGTGTACAGAATTATCTGACATGATCTTGAGGATCTAAGTGTCCATCATACTTATCATACTTTAGCATCTCCACTCTTTTTGGAAATGGCAGCATGTAAAAGTTTTTGTCAAATGGAAAAGGACATAGAGCCTCCATGGAGAACTCTTTGGGTTCCTTCTCTTTTTCGAGTTGATTCAGTTTGACTTGTAAAGCATGTATTTGTTTCATCATAGCTGTGAGTGGATTTTCTTCCTCATGTGTGATGATAGCTTTGACATTAAAATTAGGAGGAAGCTTAGCTCCTTGATGAGCTAATTGTAAAAAGTATGCCTCTCTATCTTCTTTCAAGAAATGCTTCATCATTTGTTTGAAGTTATCATCGTTTTGATATTGAGAAATTTCTTCAGGTGTGGATTCTTGATCTGCACCATGTTGAGATTGAGTTATCTGAGAGCCAAAGTTTGTCCTTGCTTGAGACATGGTGGGAGTTTGTGGACTCCCTGGAATAGATTGATGCGGGGTTTGTTGGGTACCTCCGTGAGTTGATGAAGGAGGAATGTAACCAGTTTTTAATCGGAGGTTACCAGCACCGTCATCTTCGTCAGAGTAATCTTTAAGAAACCACCTCTTAAAAAAGATATAAAATCTTGGCGAATCTTTCATTTTCTTGAAAACAAAATTTAATTTCTATTGGCGAATCTCTCAATTTTTTTGAAAAAAAAAAGTATTCTTATTGGCGATTATTTTTTAATAACAATTTTTTTGTAGAAAATATTGATGAATCCTAAACAATAAAAAGAAATTAATTAATCACCATGGTGAATACTTCTATTTAAAAAAATAGAATTCTAATATAAAATTATTAGGCTTAATGTGGAAATCTTTGATGGGTTTAAGGAATAGACTCTGTAATAATTACTTGCTACCATTTATTTAAAATATAATCTAATAACCTCATTGTATTGTGTGAGACAAATGTATTGATATTTTTAAATACTAATGGGGCCCAAAATTTCTTCAAGACCATTGATTTATATTGAGATCAACAATCCGAAAGAAATATTAGCTCCCATAAGCACTACAAACAAAATACTAACATTTTTACCTTAAGAATATAATGAGGGTCACTAGATTATACTTTAAGTCAGTAATGGAAACTAAAAGTTGGTGATAGATCCCTACAATAACTAATAATCATGATATATTATTGGAGAATTAATTTAAATTTCTACAACTTATAAGATTTTGGCAAATCAAATCAAATCATGTATTGAATATAGTGGCAAATTTTCAAGTTCAAGTTTTTTATAAAATAAATTATTTTGCGATTTAAATATTTATAAATCAAAATTTTGTAAAAATGTGGCAATTTAGGTTGCCTTAAATCTTGAATTATTAGCCAAATTTGGATTCTCAAATTTCCAAAATTAGCCAATTGGCGAATATTAGCCACTAAAAATTACTATGATCTTCGTAAAGACCAGAATCACAAAGTTGCTCAAAAGTTGGACCTATGTGGGTCAAAGGTAAATTATGAGATATTTCCCTATATTTCTTGTGAGAGGAAGCTCTAGTTTCCACCATTAACCTTGGGTGAAGAAAAAGAATAAAATGAAGACAACTGAAGAATGAATGGAATCAAGATGATTAGATGACGCAACCTTGTCAAGGTTTGATTGATTGAAGATTCAATTAGACGTGGGTAAAGGATATTGTGCCCTGGATGTATGGGTAAGTTCCCAAAAGATAGTGGACAAGATATCACAATACTTAGTTATTTTGATGATTGATTGAAGATTGATAGTTATGACAAGGTTTTGACACAAGATGATAAAGACTCAAATCGAATAAATAGAAGACTAGATCGGATTCAAAAGACCACTTTGGGATAATGATTGGATTCTCAATAGTTGCTGCTATGTTCTTGACACAGTGATTTGTTCAACAGATTCTAAAAATAGGTTGAAAAAGCTAGGTATCTGGCACGACAGTTGCAAAACTCGCACGATAGTTGCTAGCAGGATTTGACTTTTTGAATTTGACTGGCAGAAAGACTTGTACGACACTGGGTTCTTTACCATACGATGGATGGACAGTAATGAAATGACAATTGATAGAAACTCGTATGACTTTCTGACCTCCTGAGATGACTTTTGACTCCAGAAAAAAATTTTACTTCAGATTTTGCAAATTATGAGTTTTTAGATTCGGATTGTTTGTAAATTTTAATGTCCAGATTTGAGGATTGTAACAGATTTGTCCGTTTTCAATAACTAGATAGATAAAAAAGCATGCAAAATAGCAAGTGATTTCAAGCATGTCTGAAAACAATGAACAAGGGCAAAAGCAACCTTGCACATGAACAATCAAGTGACTTATTCATTCTAATCCTCAGAAGCGCTAATTGTGTATGTTCCAAAAATATTTTGCAATAATGCACATATACCCTAAAAAATAAAAATTCAGCCTCGCTAGGGTTTTTAGTAATGGTTTGACTCTGCAACTTTTATGATCCAAAGGGGTGAACTCCAATCCCGGTGCACCAAGGTTTTGACACAGTCCAAGAATTTAATCAATCAGGATCTGCTAGGGAGATCTGACAACCCAACAATGAACCACACCTGTGAAGATTTCTTCCACAAGGACATTTATAGAGCGGTTGTCACTACCACGGTGAAAATGGCTATTTTCGCTTGAGGTTTTGTCAATGTGGTTGACCCAATTAAGGGAATGTCCACTACGGTTAACCCTCTCTAAAGGTGACTCACAAGATATACCACATGGAGACTAGTTCCAGATTCAAGGATTTGGGTTTCTAGTACTATCCAAAAAGGAAATAGAGCATAATCCCCTAACCTTTTCACTTTTAACCAAAACAAAATAGATAGATTAATCCGACATGCTAAGATCAAGATTATCTCACAAAGATCTATGACATCAACCCCTTAGGATCTATCAACCTCTTCGGAGAGAGAATGCCTCGATCAAAAGTTGAAGACACACAGATCTAGTGGAACATGAGACTCCCTTAGTATCCTCCCCACCTACAAGGGATCCTTCATTGAGAAGAGTTTTGCTGGAAACCCACTCTCTCAAGATCCACAAATAGTTTTCATGGGGCCTAATTACTATGTGTAACAAAGATGCTAAAAGCAAACTATGTTCATTTTTATAGCCCAAATGAAGTCTGTGATAGGGAAAGCAATAAAAGTCACTCAAGCTAAACACATGAGATGTTCGTTTTAGATCCAAAATCAAAGTCTTATTAGCTAAGAAGATTACCTGAATTCCTCACAATGCGCTTAGTAGATTTTTACCTATTTTTAGCAATTCTTGCGCTTTTTGTCTTCTATCTTTTGTACCCACAAGATGTACCTGCAGCTACAACCCACTGTTATGAAAAACTTACCTATTCTTGTACATGAAATCCAATGTTATAAAAATACATCAAAAAATAAACACAACTTGTCAACCCCACGTGGTAGAAAATTAGGTTAGTCAAAGATAATATGTCATTTGATAATCGAAAAACTTGTTGTCATAAAAAATTAGATTATGACCAGTCTACACTAAATCAACAATAACTTTTGAAAATCAAAATGAAATTAATTCAAACCAATGGAAAATGAAAGCTAACTCAAATACATTTCCAAAAATATAAATTTTGGATTTTTATCATGTCATATGTGTATGTACCAATAAAAACATCAGTCAGATTTCATAAAATCGGGTTCAGACCAGTCTTCACTAAAATGATCATAACTTTTGCAAATCAAAACAAAATTAATCCAAACCAATGGAAAATGAAAGCTAACTCAAATAAATTTCCATAAATACAAATTCCAGATCTGTATCATATCATATGTGCATGTGCCAATAAAAACATCAGTCAGATTTCATAAAATTAGGTTCAGACCAGTCTTCACTAAAATTATCATAACTTTTGCAAATCAAAACGAAATTAATCCAAACCAATGGAAAATGAAAGCTAACTCAAATAAATTTCCAAAAATATAAATTTTGAATTTTTATCATGTCATATGTGCATGTACCAATAAAAACATCAGTCGGATTTCTGGAAAAATAGCCCAGAAATTTATCACAAAACTCACAAAAATTAACCTTGTGGTCCTGGGTTCAAGAAAAATGATAGAAATTTGATAGAAAAGAATGGAAACCCATTTCAGGGCCCCATGGTGGGCACCAAAAATGTGTTTGTGAATTTTGTACCTATCTATAGACACAACACTTCAGTAAAACATTAAGGGTTAGTCGAAATCGAAATCGTGCAATAAATGAAAGCTAAACTAACCAGGCGATTTATTGCCTTCTAATAGGTGTGAGTATGATGTTCTCAGATTGTATCAAGATTAGTGACCTTGGCAACACCTAAATGAAGGATTTGAATGCAATTAATCTAGATATGAAATATGAATGCAATTAATCTAATTTTTTGGGTTTTTAGATGCAATTATGATATGAATCTGATATGAATCTAATCTAGAATGAACTGATATGAAATTGATCCAACAATGATATGAAAATGAATCTAAATGAATGTAAAAACCAAATTGATCTCACAATAGCCTTGATTTGCAATAAGTTTTGATTCTCCAAATTCCAATTCTTCAAAATAGTTGTGCAATTCGTAGACGATTTTGGCAGAGTAAGCTCGCAAAATTATGAGATGATTTGTGAAGAGTTGAGCCTTGATTTATAGAAATTTAGGGCTTTGGAGGTGCATGAATAAAATCCATAAATCACTCAAATAACTAGGTTGATTTTTGAGTTATTTTTAAATAAAGGATAATTAACTCACAAAAACATGCAAAAGCAGAGTTTAACTCAAAATAGACTTTAGATTTAATTGATAATTGATAGTTATCTACTTTTCTAATTGTGCATGTTTTATTTATGAATTAATTTAATAAATAAAGTGATTTATTTCCAACTTAACTGATTTTGAAAAATAAAATAATTGATTTATGGGTTAATCAATTATTTTTCAAACTTTTATTCAAAAATAATATTATTAAAAATTGACAACTTGCTTTAATTAATTAAATAAGAATTTAATCAATTATTCATAGGATTTTAGATTTATTGTCAAAATTAAATAATAATTAGAAATAATGGAATTAAATTCAATTAAATAATTAAGTGGCAGAATTAAATCTAATTAATTAAATATTTAGAATATTCAATTAATCAAACTTTAGGATAAATAGGATTTATCGCCAAATAATCATTAAATTAAAGATAATTATGATGATTAAGAATATTACTAGGAATATTCCCCGATGTAGAATTTGAGATAATCAATTAAAATTTGATGATGTTTAGATGTGCCTTAGGTTAGGACTTCGATGTCGATTTCATTTGATTTGATGATGTAGGAGGTTAATGAACCTATAGCCCATTTTTGGGGTATTACACATACTAAATTCATAGACCATGCAGTGGCACAGGTATTCTTGTGGGATATCGTTAGACTCTGTGGCATTCCTCATAAGCTTATATCTGATAGAGATTCTCTTTTCACATATTTCTTTTGGAGAGAGTTGTGGTTAGCTTTGGGCACCAGGCTCAATTTCAGTACAGCTTATCATCCTGAGATAGATGGTCAGACTAAGAGGGTCAACCAGGTGTTGGAGGATATGTTGCACATGTATCTAATGGATCACCAGACCAAATGGGAGGAGTACTTGCACTTGGTGGAGTTTGCCTATAATAATGGGCATCATTCATCTTTGGGTATGCCACCTTATCAGGCCTTGTATGGTACACCTTGTAGAACACCTTTGATTTGGGATAGGATTGAGGATAGAGTAGTTGTGGGGCCACAATTGGTCAGAGAGATGGAACAATAGGTAGACTTGATCAAGCAACGTCTTAGAGAGGCTAAGGATAGGTAGAAGAAGTATGCAGATGCGAAGATGACTGATCATGTCTATATGGTTGGCGATAGAGTCTTCTTGAGATTGCAACCGCATAAGAGCCCAATCCACTTTGGAAAGGGTTCTAAGCTTGCACCTCATTTTGTTGGACCTTTTGAGATCTTAGAGAAGATAGGCCTAGTTGCATATCGACTAGCTCTGCCACCTAGCCTATCGCATATCCACGATGTGTTTCATGTTTCTATATTGAGGAAATATTGTTAGAGTTGATGAGTAAACAACCCACAACTCCCAAGAACACTTGCATGCAAACACATGTCACAGAAACAGAGAGAAGAATCAAGAAGCTATGAAGGCCTAAATGCATTGATCCATGAGAGAGGAGAAATCATTCTTGATGTGCAAAAACAAAAGTTGCAATTCAATAATGAATAATCTATTATGAATACAAAGAAGATCAATCCTTATAAAAGGAGATCAAAACCCTAAAAAGGTGAACAAACCTAGGTTGCATGATAATAATTAATAAAGCAATTAATTATTATATACCTAAAGTTTAGCTTAAGCATAAAGAGATAATAAGTGACTTAGTAATTAAATCAATATGATTTAATTAATAAGTAAACACTTTATTATTCTAATAAATATATCTATGATGAGTCTCATATTATTGATTGGGGTGCTTTACAGGTGGATTCGGATAGGAAGCTAGTGCTAGAGCCCATACATATTTTGGCTCGTATGACATTGGCCCTTCGAGGTCGAGAGTTGGACCAAGTTAGGGTCTAGTGGGATTTCTATGATGAGGTTACAACATCATGGAAGAACACAACACAGATGAGAACACAATATCCCCATCTTTTTTATGAACTCTAGGAGGAAGTTCATGCCTAGGGGGGAGGATGTGAGGCCTCACCTTGTGCCATCATTTCATAGCAGTTTATTTTCATCTTATGATTATCATGTTGACACATTATTTTATCATGTTGGACTATTTGGACAGAGATATTATATTTTGATACTATGTGATGACCTATGATTATGTGGATGATGATTTAGGTCTTACTTTCATGCTTTGATTATTAGGTCTTGATTATGGTATTTGATGAATCATTTAATTTAAGCTATTATGCTTTAATTTTATGGTTATGCAAGAAAAACGTATGTGAAATGACCATGGTTAATATGTTAGGTTAATTGATATATCATTGTGTTCTTAGATTAACTTGCTTTGAATTTAAGAAATGTATTATTGAAAATTATGTGATTATCTTGTCATGCAATTATAATTTTATAATGTGTATGAGTGTGATTATTGTGATGTATTTATATATATATGTTATTTGATCTTTCATGAGCTATTGATATTTTGTCAAGTGTGCAGGAAATGACCATGGACTAAATAAGGGGGAATTAAAGATGGATGCATGTGAAAATCTTGTTAAGCCAAGGTTATCTCCAAGGGGAGAAATAACCTCGTTGTGATGTATAATGTTGTAAAGTAATGCTTGGTTGTATTATTTAATTATGTTTTTTTTGTTTTTTTAAATTAATGTCTACTTGGCATGCCATGTGTGTAGTGATGTGTTGTAACATTTTTGTGGTGTTAATTGACACATGTGTTGTAAGTTGCCATGGCCAAATGCATTGTATATTAGTTGTCTTCCACCTTTGAGTCATCTTGTAGAATCCCAAGGTTAGGTATCTTGGTTGTTGACCCTTCAGAGGGAATCTTTTTCAAATTTTTGTTAGTCAACTCTTAATGAACTTTTGAGACCAAAAAATAACCCAAAGGGTTAGTTAAGGTTAAAATTAGATGTCCCCATAGGTGTACTTTGGGTTAGGGGTCAAATTTTGACCAGTAGGATGATTTTAGACAATTTTTGTCTCTTCAAAAGATGCATTTTTGAAAGGTGACAAATTTGGGAAGTATGTCATGTCTTCCTCTCTTTTCAATTTTGAATTTCCCTCTTGCTGAGAGATAACCCTAGGTGAGTGTACCCAATCATCTTTGAGGTTAGGTAGGGTTTTTCTTTTTAGTGGGATGGAGAGGAATTTGGTAAGTTGATTGCCCACTCTCCAATTTTGGAGACTTCTAGTGGACTTAGTAGGTTTTGGGTGGAATTAGCAAGGAAGGAAGGATTGTAGGAAAGGGAGCTCTTCTCAACCCTCTTTTGCCATAGCTTAGAGTAAGGTTGGTGGTATTGTCATGGAAGACTCTTTATTTGTTGTATGTAAAATGTAGATTTCTTTGTTATGTTATTGTGATGATTTTGTGAAGCTTCAAGCTTATTTTCATGGCTTCTTTGTTTTGTCTATTTGCTGGTTTTTATTTTAGTATTTTCTTTATTGGGGTGTGCAAGGCCAAACTCACCCTTGGGAGGGAAGAGAGCCTTGATGGGTGAAGGGCTTAAGTTGGGAATTCACATATAGTATAGAGTCCTTCCTCAAGGAGGAGGGGGATGAGGCATGGATGTATGGGCTCCAAGTTGTCATTCTTATTGTATACTATTTTGGGGGTCATAAGGGTTGTATTTTGTGAAAGGGAATGCAAGGGTTGGTACTTGTTGTTTTGGCCTTGTGAAGGAAATGGTTATGGATTCTTGGCCTTGTTGAAGGCATGGTTCTTATTTTTTAATGGTTTCTCCTATTTGGGTACTTTCCACCTTCACCCCTTTTATGGGTTCAAGGTGACCCATTGTGTGAATATCCTTGGGATGAGAATTTTGTGTTTATATGTACTTTCTAGTTTTTATGAGTAAGTATAATGAAGTATGAATGTGTCCCTCATTCATCTTTGTTTCCCCAAGCTCGGGGGTGGCCATGTAATGGCCTAGGTTGGGAGGTGAGCCTCCATGGTCTTTTGGCCTCTTTTTGTAGAATTTTCAAAGGAATAGCTTGCTAGTTTTAATGGAGAATATGAAGAGTTTGACTTGCTCCTACTTTCTATTTTGAGTTTAAGAATGGCTATAATGCCTTGTGTAAAAAGTTGAACAAAAAGGCCATGTAAATGCCTATAGCATGTGATATACTTGTAATAATCTTGTATTTTATTGCATAGTGTTTCTTCTATTATCTTCTTGAATATTGAAGCAAGAAAAATGTAATGTTAGTGCATTCTTTATGCTTAAAATGGAAAAGAAAAGTTGCTGGTTTGTTTTTCTACATGTATGAAAAAGTTCATTTTCTTAAGTATGTCAAATGTACCTATTTTGTGTTCAAGCCTATTTCAAGTAAGAATGAAAAGAAAAGAAAAGTATAGTTTGTTTGTTTATTGCTTTAAGAAGAAAATATTTTCCTTTCTTTGAATGTATTATTTCAAAAAAAAAATATCATGTATATAATGTTGGAATATTGTCTCTATATTGTTATGGTTGAAAGAAATAAATTCCTATTTTTCTATGTTAATAAAAAAATCTTCATGGATGTATATACATCTAACTATATATTCACATGTGTATATATATATGAGAATATATATATTTATACATTTATATTTAAATATATAAATGTATGTATATTAGACATATATACATACATGTGTATATACATTATGTATATTATATAAGTTACCATGCTTCTTTAATATATATATATATATATATATATATATATATATATATATATATACACACACATATAGATATATATATACATATAGATATACATATACATATAGATATACATATGTATATGTATATATATATATACATATACATATGTATATGTATATATACATATACATATGTATATGTATATATACATATACATATGTATATGTATATATACATATACATATGTATATGTATATACATATACATATACATATATATATATACATAGATGTATATATGTATATATACATATACATATGTATATATACATATACATATATACATATATGTATACATATATATATATACATATATGTATACATATATATATACATATATGTATACATATATATATATATATATATATATATACATATATGTATACATATATATATATATATATATATATGTATATATGTATATATATCTATATACATATATGTATACATATATATATACATATATGTATATAGATATCTATATACATATATGTATATAGATATATATATATACATATATGTATATAGATATATATATATACATATATGTATATATATATATATATATATATATATGTATGTATATATATATATATACCATATATCTTATGATAAAATAAACTTCATAAAGTATACTTTAAAAATACTGAAGACTTAAGTAAAATAAAAAAACATTTGTTAAAATTTTGAACCACGCTTGCCTTTTAGGGTTGGGTCGAAGCCCTCCCCTCTTGCCAGGGGGCCTGCGCCTGCTGCCACCCATCAATGGGTGTGGTGGCACAGACCCTGCCACCGCCCCCCTTGGGACATGGGAGCCTCTTGCACTCTATTGATGGGTGCAGAAGGAGCTCAACCCCACCGAGGCCCCTACAGGTGGAGGCTGGACTGCACGCGTGGCAGTTGACAGTCCGTGATTTTAAAAAATCATTTTTTTAACTTATGTTTTAAATTGTATACTAGCTAAATTTAAAAAATGGCATATTTCATTGTATAAATAAAGAAAATTAAAATACTAGTAAAATATTATATAACAAAAAAATGTGTCTATAGTATATAAGAAATATATTTAATGATAGACTTATGTATAAAAAAAATAAGATAACAATAGTGCTCGGTAAAATATAAAAAAAGAGATTCTATATCTGCAGATAGAAACAAAGGATAATAACAACAACATCAAAACAGATTAGATGACTCTAATAAGAAAAGAAAATAAACAGAGAATTATTATGTTGTAAAAAAAAATAGAGAAGTAACTAGTTATGTAGAGATCTTAAATCTGAAACTGTATTTTATTTCAAAGACTAGATTTCTCTGAACTTTAAAACTAAATTATTTATTTACCTTGACGAATATGTTTTGTAGACACCTTGATGAAATCATGAGGAAATATGAATATCATTCCTCCATTGATGTAGATTCTTGTTATTTATATATACACAAGTATATATTGGAGTATATATACACTTGTGTGTGTATATACACCCTTATATAGTTGTGTGTATACTCCCCTTTTGATTTTCTTCAAACATGCTCAAGGCCCAACTTGCAAAACCGAAAATGGAGAAATTAGGGTTTTGGCCATGTTTTATTTTTGGGCCAATTCCTAATTTCAAAATTAGGGTTAGGGTTGGCCTTTGGAGCCAAAATTTATTTTTAAATTTTAATTTGTGAAATTATATTTAATTCTGGTTTATCATTTTAAATACTGGTTTATCATTTTAAATACTAGTTATCAGTATTTAATGCTAATTGAATTTTTTTGTCCTTTTTTTGAAATTTTAATTTTAAAATATTATTTTATTTAGCTTTTTTATTTCCAAGATTCCTTATGATTACTTTATAAGATTTTAAAATATTTGTCCATTAAATGACTATTTGATTATTTTTTAATTTTAAAATGTTGGGAAATTATTTAATGGGTCTTTATAATATTTTATTATTATTTTAGAGATTTGAGATTTCCAGATTTTTGATTTAATATATTTAATTATTATTTAAACTTAATTAATATATATTATAGTTTTGGTGAAATTATTTGATTATAATTATTTTAATAATTTTTATTATTTTCTTTTAATATTTGGACTATTAGGGGGATAAATAATTTATAAGTCCTAGGAGGGACCTAGGTAAATTATTTCACCCTAATAATAATATTTTATTTAGTAATTATAATTTTAAATGTTTAATCCCTTAAATTGAATATTATTAATGATTATTGAACCTTGAGTATACTTATATTTTAATCAAGGGTTATAATAATTTAATTCAATTAATCAAATATTATTATATTTTAATTATTGTTAATAACCCTAGAATTGTGTTAGGGTTATTATCATGATTATATTTTATCTTTTTTACCACTTAATTGAATTTTTGCATTTGATCCTAAATGGTAACCCGGTGTCTATTAGGGACCATTAGGGCTACGATTTATTTTCGTTGAGAGATACTTCTTCAAATTGGACCCCTTTGGATTTGTTGACCTAATCATTGACTTTCCTATTTTCTAAAATTGGATTATTTCCTTGGGTTTCTCCTTTTTATTATTTATGTCTAAACCTAGTTAGGGTTTCATTTGACAAATGCAGTTTGACGAACAAGGGATGTTGGCAAGCCAGCACATGCCATGATTCCCCTTGTGAGTTGATAAGTGTTGTTTGATGCATTTCTTTTTTGAGTTAGTGTTCCTTAGTGTGTAACCTAGTTGATGTTTTGTGCTTTAAAAAAAATTGTTGTGTGTGTTTTGCCCTAATTTTTGGGCATGACATTTTTCATATGTTGCCATCAATGACAAAGGGGGAGATTGTTAGAAATCTGGCTAAGTAAGATATCATGATGTTTTCATTATGGAAACATATATTCAACATTAAGACAACATGATTCAAGGATAAAGTTTTGGATGAGAACTTAGAAAATTGTCTAAGTATAACAATATTTATCTGTCAACATAGAGACTATTTTGATCAGCGAAGTTCATAGAAGTATTTCTAGCACAAGCGAACTCGAGCATAGATTGTATAAATTATTTTAAAGCTATAGCTAAGAGTGCAAGACTGTATGACATGTACAGACAGAGTTATTAATGTTTTACAGAAATAGTGTTGAGTCGACAGAACAAGGCAGTGACAAGTAAATGAATGTTTTGGGTTAAGGGATTATTTTGTTTATCAAAATAATGACTTAACTAATTAGGGAAAACATCCTATATGTTAACCCTATGTCATCAATAAGTAATCTTATGTTTTGGAAATGTGTAAGCTAACTAGAAAACTATGTTTTTGATAGCCTGTATAAAGGAAAGTAATTTGTAATGTGAAGTTGTAGAATGTAATAGTATTGATGTATAATATTGTATTATGCGAAATCTAATGTACGATCAGAGCAGTGCGAGTTGATAACAATTTTTGTGAAGAGATTAAAAGCTAGATCAGAATATTGAAGATATTCAGTAGCAGTAAATTTTTTTTGTATTATATCTTTTGTATTGAAGATTATAGTTGTATATTGCATGTTTGGGTAGTGGGCTCATCTTGCATACATTCATGTTTTGTAATACCAACTCCTAATAGGTTTGAGGCTTCTAACAAGGCCTAAGTCCTCTAACAAGGACCGAGACACTATACAGATGTAACAGACTCCTAACAGGGTCAATATCTTTCACAAGATACTTTTGATTAGTGGATCATTTGTGGGTACCATCCCCACTGGGGTTTTACCTTGGTCAGGGTTTCCTCGATAAAAATATGGTGTTATCAGTTCTATTATTTTATGGTTTTGTTTTTTATTCAGTATATTTAGTTTAATTTCTTATGCAAGTTACAAGTTAATTAAACGTATCCATACTTGGGCAAAAGCAAAATTTTGTGAAATACTAAGTCAGCCCCCCCCTCTCAGTATTTCCTATTTCTAACAATCTCTCCCTCTTTGTTTGTGCATCAATTTTATTGAATTTACTGAATCTCTCACCTCTCCCTCAGAATCTCTCCCTCAACTATTCATGGTAACTTCTTCTGAATCTCTCCCTCTTTGACAACAATTCCAAAGACATTTTCAACTTTCTCATTCATCTTCACCATGTAGATATCTTCATGTCAGCTTTCTGAACTATATGCTCCCTATGTCATCTTTCTTATGACTGATCAACATCTTGTGCTTAACTCTTCACAACTTTAGGCATCTCCTAAAGTAAGACCTCCTTGCATCAATTTGTCAGATATTCTAAGTAATACATTTTATGCAACACTCCTATTTGATTTAGGTATCCTCATGTAGGGGAATCACCCCTAACTTACATCTTAGATACTCATGTCCATCCTTAGGTAAAGATTTAGTGACTACATCAGCTAACTGCTCCTTTGTATTCACATATTCCAATCTCACTTCTTTGTCTTGAACTAGCTCTCTCAAGTAATGATACTTGATAGCAATATGCTTGGTCTTAGTGTACATCACAAGGTTCTTTGATATATTAATAGTGTTTTTTTAATCACATAAAATGACAATTGGCTCGGTGATTTCTTCCTTCATACCTATCAACAATTGCTTTATCCACACTATGTTTGAGCAATTAACTGCTATTCCCACATATTCAGCTTCTACTGTAGATTGAGAAATGCAGCTTTATTTCTTGCTTATCCATGAGACTAACCTCTTTCCTAGAAATAATGGGCCACTACTTATACTTTTTCTATCATCCATATTTCCTACCCAATTTGCATCAATATAAACTTTTAGTTCAAACTTATCATTCTTCTTTTAGTACAATCCATAATCCTTTATTCCTTTAAGATATCTTAGTATCTTTTTTAATGCCTGTGTGTGAATGATAAACACCTTCATGAAATTAGGATTATTAACTAACAATTCAAAGCAAATACAATGCAAATTTAAACTAAGAAATGAATTTAACATCCATGACATCTCATGGTTCTCTAATTAGATGTGGTAAGTAGAGCTCTTAGCTTTGTATTCCCTACTAGTGACATTTCTAAAATGAGACATCTATGATATTAATATGCCTAATCTAGCTCACAATTCTCCATTATGCTATGATAAAATGCAAATGCAAATGATAAATGCTCTCAAATTCTCTTATTTGCTCATGAAATTGACTATAATAAGGATGCTTTACTCTTCAAATCTCTAATTTGCTTATTATGCTCACAAAATGCCTCTTGTTTATAGTAAATTCCCAAGGGTAGGGGGGTAGAATGAAGTAATCATGATTTAGCCTTAGTTGAGTCAAAAACTTTGCAATGTTTTTAAATGGGGGGACAATTTAAATGTTTGTCTCAAAGCTTTGGACAAAAGGACAAAATTGAGTGGATGAGATTCAAAGTTGAAATGTGTGATTGAGATTCAATTATTTTGAGTGATCCATGTGCTTTGTGTTCTCAATTCTCATTGGTTCCTCAATTTGTTGTTGAAAGATATTAGGATTAATTAAATTCTATTATTTAATTAAATTAGCCATGTAAGGGAATAGGTTCAATTCAATTTTTGATTTAACAACTATACAATTAATTGATTAAAATCAATTATATAGTGTATTTCACCCCTTTAAGGTTGTATTTAATTATTTAATGTCATTATTTGATTTTTCCTTTGATTTAATGATTTTGTCCAATTTTGATTTAGTAAATGTCCATTTGAATTTGATCCCTTTTTATGAGAATTAGTGCATTTTGATTATTTTGAGCCATTTTAATGATTTTAAGCACTTGCCCATTTTTTAGTGTCTACAAATGCCCCTCTTTGAATTAATGTGCGAAGAACATTGATTCAAAGAAAATTTTGAAGTTCTTATCGCTTTTAGGTCTTGATTTACTGATTGATTGATACACCACTCTGATTTGATAACTTGATATGAAGTTGATTGATGCTTGATATGATATGCCTCTGATTTGATTTGATAAAATGATATGTGCCCCACTGATAAAAAAATTTGATGCCCCAGATTCAAAGATGTTTGATTTGATACTCTGATGCCCCCTTAGAAATGAAACATATTGATTGTTTGATTTGAAAAATTTGATTGATTTATTTATTGATTCAATATGTTTTCATTTCTGAAAAACATTGATGATATGTTGATTTCAACAAATGCCCTTGTTTGATTGATATGTTGATATAGAAAAACCATGATTAATAAAATGTTGTTGATGTCTCTGGATGAATGATTGAACATCCAAGATAGCTAGGTCTACTGTAGTTAAACAAACAAGTGATTAGGATATTAGGATAATAGTACTAATGAATGGGATTTGTCAATCTGATAGGATAGAACAACTGATAGGTAGATAATTGATAATTCTCTCTCAAGACATAGAGACACGAACAAATGGGACTAGGTGTGATTGCCTGATACTTTGATTCTGATAGGATTGATTGACTTAAAATGATTCACTAATATAGAAAACTGATATGATTCCCTTGATTTTCCAAACATGAACATTTATGTAAGCTTTGCATACAGGCCGTTGCATCTTGGATATTAGATTTATGGATCTTCCTTGTTGTTGATTTTGTATCATGTTAATGTTTTATTGATCAGGACTTAAATGTATCATTTTGTCGTTGATATTGTATCTTGATATATATATTGTTGGATCTTTGATGTTATGAACATTGATATGATGATATGGACTTTTGTTTGATTCCCCCTTTTTTATTGATCAAGATAATTAACTGAAACCCCTTTTCCCTTGGAAAAATAACTACAAACCAATGCACTTAATCTAACATGAAAATGCAATGCAATGCAACTAATTGTCACTAGCTTTTTAGCAAAGAAATGTCATAGGGAAATATTTTCATTATTGAGCATTGTAGGACCATTAAAGCAAGTACAACCATCACTGACCACATCATGATGATATGAATACCGCTTTTCATTATTTTTTGGTAACCTCTTTTTGGAAACTAGTACAAACCTCACTAGTTGAATGACCAACTATGGGAGTATGAATACCAATTTCAACGGATTTAATGTTGCAAGTGGATTTTGGTATTAAGATATGAAAGATCTAAATAGCCAAGGTATCTATTTGCGTAAACAAGCAAAGGTCAATCCTTCCCTTATGTGAAAGTCCTCGATGGTTCTTTGATGACCATGTCGTTAGATGAATTCTCATGAGTTAGTGGATTTTCCTTAAGACAGTCACTCAAAGGCATGAAAATATCATGTCTCCATCATTGCCAATCTAGTCGAAACATCATCAATTAGCTAAAATAAAAAGTCAATGTAATAAAGATCATCAAAAGAAAGCTTCAAGTGTTTTGCAATGTATTAAAATTTTCAAATAGGATTTCCAAACATTCTAATCTTTTAAGTGTTGTCAATTTTTAATCTCGAGTAATAAAGTCAATAAAGGCTCAAGGATTAAGTTGTGGAATCAAAAATACTTGGGTGTGAACAATGATATCCATCAAAGGTTCAATAAAAATCTCTCTCTTCTAAAGCTTTGATAATTCTCTCTCTGATGTGACCGAATGTAGTACTAATTGAATCCATTCGTACCAAAAATCCAATCCTTTCCTGCCCCCAAGTGATAAATGTGATCGTGTGACAAACTTAGGGCCATGGGCAATGCAACCATGCAACTAAGAGGTTTTATTATGACTATTCACAAATGACGGATGCAATGAAAATTTACAAGTGAGATGAGGGAAATGCAATACGTACACTTGCAACTAGGAAATGACTGAAGGGAACAAAAGGCACTTGATTGCCAAGTTTTCACCTTTTGGGTCTTTTTCTCTTTTTTCAATTTTTTTGCTACCAAGGTGCCTATTGCTAGGTTTTCACCAAAGCACTTTTTTCTTTTTCAATTTTATTTTATTTTTTCTCTTTTTTCAATGTTTTTGGTATTTTCAAGATCTATTTTGACTATATACAATAAATATGATGCTTCTCATCTGATACTCTTTATACTCTTTCATCTACCTCATGTATAGAACCTCTTTAGATGGATGCTATTGATAGATTCTTGTAGCTCTTCTCCATCACAATCTGCTAATTTATAAGTTCCCATTCCAAATGAAGAAACAATGATGAACAGACCAAGCCAATTCACCTCTTTTTTACCTTTCTTTTCTCTTTCAGCTTGATTTTTAGGGTTTTCTTTTAGCACTAAGTCACCTACTTGAAAGACTCTTGGTTTGATATGCTTATTGTAGTTCCTTGAGATCCTATTCTGATAGACTTTCAAGTGTTCATAGGCTTGTGTTTGGTGTTCTTCTAGCAACTCTAATTGTTGAAGCCAGGAAACTCTATAGTCATCATCTGTTATTAACCCTTGCAATGATACTCGTAAAGATGGGATTTCAACCTCTAAAGGTAGAATAGCTTCGGCCCCATAAACCAGTGAATATGGTGTAGCCCCTGTAGGTGTCTGAATGCTAGTTTTAGAGGCCCATAATGTCGGGTTGATTTGCACATGCCAATCTCTTCTTGACTTATTCACCGATCTCTTCAAGATTTTCAAAATGTTCTTATTTGTAGCTTCGGCTTGTCCATTTCCTTAAGGATAATAAATGGATGAAGAGTGATGAGTAATATGGAATGTGTCACAAAGTTCATCCACATCTTTGTTTTTGAATTATTTTCCATTGTCTGTGATTATGGCATGAGAGATGCCATATCTACAAATGATGTGGTTCAAGATGAACATGGAGATCTGTTTGCCCGCAGCCATGATTAAAGGAATGGCTTCTACCCACTTTGTGAAATACTCCATAGTAGTGATGATGTACTTGTGCCCTTTGGAAGAAGGTGGATAGATTACGCCAATCAATTCAAATCCCCATTGATAGAATGACTATGGTGTAACAAATAGATGTAACTCTTGTGCCGTCAAATGAATCATGTCACCATGGTATTGACATTTGCTACATATCTTCACAAAGTGACAAGCATCTTTCTCTAAGGTTTTCCAGAAATACCCCATACGAAGGATCTTGTTGGCTAGGTTTAATCTACTTGAGTGGGACCCACAAATGCCCTCATGAACCTCATATAAAGCTAACCTAGACTCTTCTTCCTCTAGACATCTAAGTAATGTCCCGTCAAGACCCTTACGATATAATGTTACAGAAAGGATTATGTAACGGGCTGAGTGTGGGATGAAATTTCATTTTTGGGCTTGAGATTGGTCTATAGGTAGCACTTGGTCTTTGAGATAAGTATAGATAGGGCTGTACCAAGTGGAGTCATGTCCATTGAGTAATGTAATGATTTGGGTTTCAGGAAGGTCAAATGCTGATTTTGCCAACTCTTCCACCAAGAATTTGTACTTCTCATTCTGATCTAGTTTTTAAAGTAAGGAAGCCAAGGTCTCCATTGCATCAGCTACTCTATTCTTCTCTCTTGGAATTTGTTCAAAGGTTATTAAAGAAAAGTACTTTTCCAAGCATCTATCATAGTCTTGTATGGCATTAGTTTTTCATCTTTGGTATTGTATTCATCATTGATCTAATTGATTATTAACTGAGAGTCTCTATACACTTGTAGTTCGGTGATGTTCCATTCTAAAGCCATCTTAATGCCAATGACCAGAGCCTCATATTCTGCTATGTTATTTGTACACAAGAACAAAAGCTTGTATGACTTGGGAATGGTATACCCTTGAGGGGTAATCAATAGTATGTTGGCCCTGGAACATCCTTGTGTATATGATCCATCGAAATACAACTTCCATGTTTTGGCCTCTATGTTGACAATTGTTGAATCCAGAAACTCCACTTGAATGGTTTGCATAGAGATTAATGGATTTTCCACTAAGTGATCTTCTATCACTTGTCCTTTTATGGCCTTCCTATCCACATACTCAATGTTGAACTCACTTAATATCATGACCCATTTTTCTATCCTACCTATTAAGGTAGTTTTGCTTAGCAAGTATTTTAGAGGATCAATTTTTGCAATAAGTTTCACCTTGTGCATCAACATGTAATGCCTCAATTTTTGGGATGCAAAGACAACCACTAATAATTCTCTCTCCATGAATGTATAGTTGAGTTCATAATTGATCAATGTTCTACTCAAATAGTAGATTTCTCTTTCTTTCCCTTGGTCATCTTCTTGCGCCAAAAGAACTCCTAGAGACCTCTCGATGGTAGATATGTACAACAGCAAAGGTTTTCCCTTGATTGGTGGCATTAGGATTGGTGGATTTATTAGGTAAGTCTTCAACAACATGAAGGATTTGTCACATGCTTCATCCCACATGAAAATAGTGTCTTTGTGTAGTAACCTTGTGTATGAATGGAACTTTTCAGCTAATTGAGAGATAAATCTCCTTATTGATTGAATCTTGCCTTAAAGGGACCTCATTTGACTTATGCTCTTTGGAATCTCCATGTCCATTATGGCTTGGACCTTTTCAAGATCCACCTCAATCCCTTTTGCTGAAACTATGTAGCCTAACAATTTGCCGAATTGAACACCGAAAGCACATTTTTTTGGATTAAGTCTCACTTTGAATTGCTCCAATCTTGTGAATATTTTTTCCAAAATTTGTAGGTGATCTTCTCTTTTGTGTGACTTTGCCAATATGTCATCCACATAATCTTTGAGAAAGATGTGCATCATATCATGGAAAATAGTGGTCATTGTCCTTTGGTATGTAGCTCTGGCATTTTTTAGGCCGAAGGGCATTACATTCCAACAAAAGGTACCCCAAGGGCATGTAAAGGTTGTCTTCTCTTGGTCTTCGAGTGTAATTTTTATCTAATTATATCTGCTAAAACCATCCATTAATGAGTACATGGAGTGACTAGCTGTCAAGTCAACTATTGCATCTATGCTTGGAAGTAGGAAGTAATCTTTGGGACATGCAAGATTCAAGTCTCTAAAATCTGTGCATACATGAATGGATTTGTTGTGCTTGGTGACCAGTACAATATTGGATATCCATTCAGCATATGCAATTTCTCTTTTAAACCCCACCTTCAACAATTTTTCCAATTCAGCTTTGACTAGGAGAGCTATATGTGGGTGCATCTTTCTCAACTTCTACTTGACGGGCTTAACCCTTGGTTTAACATTCAAATGGTGCATAATGAAGTCGGGATCCAATCCTGGCATGTCGGCATAGGACTAGGAAAAGTTCACTTATTTTTCTTGGAAAAACTTGATAAAATCCTTTCTTTCTAAAGGTGTAAGTGATGTTGCTAGGTGTATGAATTTAGGATCTAATTCTGTAACAATATTGACCTTTTCTATTGGCTCTATGAGAATCGGTGACCTTTCTTCTTCATGTTTGGGTAAGGTATCCAACCTCTCTTCCTTTGGTGCCAAAGTTGGGTTTTCACCATAGGAAACATCCTTTATCTTTACTTTTTTTGGTTCTAGTGCCGCCATGTAGTGGTTTTCATCACTAGAACTTTTCATTTTTTAATTTTTTTTAAATTTTTTTCTTTGGATTAAGAGATTGGACCCCCGCTATTCTCATCATGTTCAGACTGAATTCATTGGTGAAAGAGGGCTCAACCACATTAAGGTATTGGGTCATTTCTTGGTCATTTGGGAAATAGAGAAAGTCACTTGGCTCAGTTAGGTCCCAATCAATAAGTTCGAGATGCATCAAGGGTAAGGATTTATTTGGCAAAGCATCATTGGCTGGATTTATGGACATGACCTCATTGGATGGTTCATACATTGTATCATTAAGGTAAATGACGTGAGATTCCTCGAGATGGTCCATGGAAGAAGGATCAAAGTCCTCTTCACCTGAGTCCTCTAAGACTTCTACGGGAAATAGCATGGGAAATACAACATGTGGATTAATCCTAACATTCGAATCATCCTCCTCTGATGGTTCCCAAAATTCCTCTATCCAGGGTTGATTAATGGGTGCTTGTCCTATATTAAGTTCTTGTATGATGGGATCTTCATTCCTTGGAGTTTGCTACCTAGGAACATTAGCATAAGCATGTATGGTGACAATCTCTTTATCATGGCATGAGTCATCGGATGAAGTATCCCACTCAGTCTCAAGAATCATCGATATCCACATTGGATTCCATCATGTTCACTTGAGGATATGAATCATGCATGGGTCTGGAGCTTTCTCCTTTGTGCTAGTAGCCTACCCCTGATCTTTCTTCTTTTGACCTCCAAGAAGGTTCAATAGACTCTAGCAAACCTCTATTCCTTTTGCCTAAGGGTCCTCTTCCCTTGCACCCCATTTTTTGCATTATTTCAAATCCTTTCCCATATTGCTTGATTTGAATGTTAATGTGTTGAATTCTCTCCACGGGAGTATTTGAGGTATCATTTTTATCTTGATAGAGCCATTGGATAACTTCATCTTCTTCTTTGTCAAATGTTGCCTTGTCACTTTCTCTTACAAAATAAGAGTTATATTTATGAGGAAGATGTTCTTTGGACGGTTTCCCATGTGTTCTTGGAGATGTAGGTAAGTCGAATAGGGAACCATAATATTCCCCTACTCCCTTGGACTTGATTTTACATTGTTTTTCAAATGTATGCATCATTTCACTCATTTTTTTGTAGTGGTCCTCTTTAGCTTTATCTTTCTCTTCTTTGGTGGGTTTGAAAAGTTCTACTTCTGGTATAGATGCTTTATCTGAATTTTAATTTGAAGTTGGATCCTCATAACTCACTTTCTCCTTTCTTTTATTTGATGTAGTTGAGTTAGTTCGAGGAGGGTTTGAAGTAGAAGTAGCACTTAATGTTAACTTAGAATCATCCACTTTAATGCCTTCAATGGTATCCCTTTGGATAATCCCTTCTCTATTATGCAGAATAAATAATTCGTGGAGAGGCTTGAGTGCATTACAATATTGTAAAGGATTTGAATCCCCTCCAATTGTGATTTCCTCACCCATGTATGCAAATTTTATGCATTGATGATACGTGGATGGAACTGCTTGCATCTCATGGATCCACGACCTTCCCAATAAGATATTATAAGTTAATTTCATATCTAAGACTTGGCATTTTGTGTCCTTTTTGACAGGTCCAACTTGAATGGGCAATATAATCATGGCTTTTGAAGCTCTTTCTGCTTCATCATAAGCCTTTATGGTAATTCTTTTTGTAGGATCAATGCATGACTTGGATAATCTTGGAGATTTGACAAGGCTCAAAGTGCATATGTTAAGACCAACTCCCCCATCTATGAGAGCTCTCTTGACCCTATGTCTTTCAATCAAGACTTATATATGCAATGGCAGATTTTGGGGATGGGTAATGGACATGTCATCATGGTCTGAAAATAAAAGGCAATGGGGTGCAATGAGATGTCCTACCATATTCTGAAACTTCTCCTCATCCAAGTTGGTAGGAACATTAGTTTCCACTAAAGCTTTCTCTAAGATTTCTTTGTGGTTTAGCGATAACTTTAATAACTCCAAGATAGAAATTTGTGCTGGAGTCTTTTGTAGTTGATCCACCAAACTATATGGTTTTGCTTTTGTAGCCAGTTGTTTTGCCAAAATGATAGATTGTGGAGGGCCAATGATTTTAGGATCAACCCCTTGTAAGGTAATCCTTGAAGCCTGCCCCCTAGTGATAACATTAGATGTTTCCTTTTGGGGTTTTTCTTTGATCACAATAGTATTTACCACATGCTCACTCTTGGATATAGTATTGATAACATTATCATAATGAGGTGCAAAATTGATATTGTTGCTACTTTGCTTATTCCCATTGGATGATTCACCTTTTTCATGGTTATAAAAAGGTTTTTTAAATGATGTGTGATCCTCATTACCTTGAGGTCCTTCAATAGTGATTGTACCATTATCAATCAGGTCTTGCACCATGTTCTTCAGCTTTAAGCACTCATTTGTCTTATGCCCCCTAATTCTATGATATTCAAAATGACTATTCTCACTCCACCAGCTAGGCTTGTGTTGTGGCTCATAGGGTTGAATGCTAGGTAAATTAATGATCTGGTTAGCAATGAGAGTCCTCAATGCTTTCTTGAGAGGTTCACCCAAAGGTGTGAAGGTCCTCTTGGGGGTTGGTACCAAGAATTTGTTAGATTTGTTACCTCCTTGATTGTTCCCAAAATTGCCACTATTGGTATTGTTGTTGTAAGGCACTTTGGGAACCTGATTTGCATTGTTCACCTGATTAGGTGTTCTTGTGAGAGAAAAGGGAGTCACTTTTCAAATTACTAGAATCAATAACACCGTCATTGACCACTCCTTTATTGTTGTCCTTCAACCCAAACTGATTATAGTTGTTAGAAAAGTTCTTATTCTGGTTGTTATGGTTGTTGTTGGAGGTATTGTTATTGTAATTCTTATTGTCCTTGTAGAGTTTTAACTCTCCACTCTTAACTAATACCTCTTCCGTCGTCACCCCATTTTTTATAAGATCTTGGAAGGACTTAGGACATTGCATTCTCAACCGATAATTCATCTCACTCCTCAAGCTATCGATAAAGATATCCATCTTCTCTTTTTCTGGGACACTTCAGGGATATCTAGAAAATACCGTCCTCCATCTTTGTAGGAAAATTAGGAATCCTTCTCCTTCTTTTGCTTAGTATTACATAAGGTGATCATTGTGACTTCATGTTTGATATTGTATGAATACTGTGCCACAAATTTAGAAGCCATCTCTTCAAAAATTTTAATGCTAGAAGGTAATTTCAAAAACCATTCCATGGCCATATCTCCCAAACTCCTAGGAAATAATTGTTAGATTAGGTGAAAAACTAATCTCCCAAGAACACCTGCATGCATAACCCTATCACATGGAAGAAGCAAAGAACAGAAGCAAGAAAAATCTATGGAGGCCAAAAAGCCAGAGACATCTTATGGACATGTAAAGAGCAATTGTATTCCAAGATTATCTAAAAAGAATGTACAAAGGGTTCAACCATATAGGTGAACAATAAAACCCTAAAGCTATAAAGAAAAAAATAAAGCTAGGTTGCATATTATAATTAATAAATATATTAATTATAATGCACCTAAAAGAAAGCTTAAGTAAATAGAGTAATAAATAACTTAATTAATTAAACCAAAATGATTTAATTAATAAGCATAAAGTATGATTACTCTAACACGCCCCCTTAAGCGTAGCTCAAGAGGGAAGCTAACCTAGCATAGCTATGAAAGCAAAAATGCAAGAAAGAGCAATGGGTCCCGGCAACAAGGCTTGATCAGGTACCCAAGTACAAGAAATAAACTAGATGAAGGAAACAAAGCCTCCAATCTAGGGAATGTCCCAAAGAAAGGAACAAGAAAGAGCATGAAGCATCTCTGAAGCATGAAGCTGCAAACAGTGTCAGAAGAATACTGCTGGAACCCCCACTGAAATAGTGCATGACCAGGTAGAGAAGACAAAGTCTGAAGAGCTGATCAATCAAAGAGGTGACCTCCAAAATAGGAATGAATGAGTGTCTATATAGTAGATGAACCATCTCACCGAAATGCATAGGTGCCTAGCCACTGCATCCGCCTAGTACATAGGAACAAAAATTGAATACGTAGATCACTCAACCGAACCAAGGAAGCAATAGAGCCAATAGGTGAACCCCCCCATAATGCTGAACAGGGAGAGGGGTGACAGGAACACTGAAATGCAATGCCAAAAACATCTGCAAGAAGAAGAATCAGGAACACCAACAGTGCAACAGAAGTACACGCACAGGATAAAGGGCGGTGTCAAAGAAGAAGAATAGATCTTCTGGACACATAGCATGGGCTAATGTCATGGAAGGTACACTCACTTGACAAAGGTGGATGAGCACAAAAGGCAAAACATCATAACCCCCCATGGCACTTTATAACTGAGTGCGAGTACAAACAAACACAAGGTGTACAAGATCCCAGATATGCAAAAGTAGGCACTTTATCTCAGTGCGTTTACAGAAAATAAATGCTACAGAAGAGAAGCATACAATGCTCAGAAGTCAGAAAGAAGAGTGAGCCAGAAGAACAGAAGAAGAGATCCCAGGACCTGTAGAACCCAAGTAATCCGCCAGAGTGTGAAAGTGCAAAACTCAGAGGAGAGAAAACCTAGAACAAAATCTGGATAAAAGACCCCTGCAACTGAATAACTCACAGAACCAACTTTCCAATGATATATGGTGAGCCCAAAAATGAGTCCGGATGAGCGAGATATGGCTCCCGAAAGGCAAAAAATAAACATCACCTTTGACAGAAAAAAACACTATCAAAACAAAAGATCCAAAAATCCTAACCTTCATAATTAGAAAGAGCTCAGAAAGAGCTTTCCGATGATATAAAGAAGTCCAAAAAAGACCTCTGTATGCTCCAGATAGAGCAAAAAAAGCCCAGGTACCCTTAAAAAGCATCAAAAAGGATTTTTGAGCCCCTGGGGCTGGAAAAAAATAGAGCCCCTGGGCGCATGGCGTGCACAGGGGGCTAGAGCCGGAGCTCCCGGTCACCCATGTGACCACCGCGGGGCTTAGAACCCACCGGGCCGGCAGGGTGGAGCGGAGCGGGGCCGGGAGGCGGCGCGCAGGGTGGCGGAGCGGAGGTAGTGGCTGGGGCCACGGAGGGCCGGCAGCGGAAGAGCGCCGGTGGCGCGGCGGAGGACCAGCGGCGGCGGAGTGCAGGCAGCGGCTGGGGCCGCGAAAGGCCGGCGGCGAAAGAGCACCGGTGGCACGGCGGAGGAGCGCGGGTGGCGCTTTTTAAAAAACAAAGGCTGCATTTTTTTTAAACGCAAAAAATCATTAAAAAATGATTTTTTTTAAATTTTTTTGATTTTCGAGCCATACGGCCCTAGGAGGGCAAAAATTTTCTCCCAGAAGTCACAGTGGCCAAAAATTTCAAATTTTATATGATTTTTGACTCTCCCGGACCTTCTGAGCGCAATGGCGGCATCTGTTTTTGCTCAAAATACCCCAAAAAAAATAAAATTTCTTTTTTGCAGGCAAAAAAGAAACAAAAAATAACGTCCAGCAGAAAATACCAGAACTGAATTTTTTTGAAACCCTCCTACTTCTGAATTACTTCAACAAAACACGAACAACGAGCAGCAAGATGGCTCTGATACCATGTTAGATTAGGTGAAAAATTAATCTCCCAAGAACACCTGCATGCATAACCCTGTCACATGGAAGAAGCAAAGAACAGAAGCAAGAAAAATCTATGGAGGCCAAAAAGCCAGAGACATCTTATGGACATGTAAAGAGCAATTGTATTCCAAGATTATCTAAAAAGAATGTACAAAGGGTTCAACAATATAGGTGAACAATAAAACCCTAAAGCTATAAAGCAAAAAATAAAGCTAGGTTGCACATTATAATTAATAAATATATTAATTATAATGCACCTAAAAGAAAGCTTAAGTAAATAGAGTAATAAATAACTTAATTAATTAAACCAAAGTGATTTAATTAATAAGCATAAAGTATGATTACTCTAACAATAATCTCATTAAATAAGTGGTGTCGTGCATGAATTCCAAGCTTAATGCACAAAATTTCCGTAGATGATCTTGAGGATCCGATGTTCCTTTGTATTTATCATACTTAGGAAATACTACATTGATAGGGAATGGTACCATGACTAGACTCTTGTCAAATGGAAATGGACATAATGCTTCTATAGAAAAGGGCTTTGGAGCCCCGCTTTGCTTTATCATGTCCAATTGCATTTGAAATAACTTAAATTGTGTATTCATGATATCAATCAGGCTCTCTTCAACTACTGGTGATCTAAGTTGATTAACATCATAGTCTCGAGGGAGTTTTAGACCTTTTTGGGCTAAGTCTAGAAAGTACTTTTCCTTGTCTCTTTCCGTCACTTTCTCCATGAGTTTTAAAAAGTACAAACTTTGTATAGCTTCGCTAACCTTCTCATCAGTTGCATCATTAGTGGTTGGTTCACCATTGCCCCCATTAGTATTGTTGTTAATCCCTTGACTATTAGGGTCTATTCCTCCATTATTGGTATTACCCTAATTGTTTGGGTCAATACCTCCATTGTTATTATTACCCAAGCTACTAGAGTACATCATGTTGGTTTCCACTTCTTGAACAGGTGGTTCTTGTGGTACTTTTGGGACGGTAGAAGTATCACTTGGGAAAGGAAGCTCTTGTCTCAGATAAGTTCCATCTGCTTGCAAGGTTTTCTTTACATAATATGATTGAGTAAAAGTAGGCATGAACATAAACCACTTGAAAATAGGCTTTTATTTTCCTTGCTCGTGGCCGAATCCTTATGAAATTTTCAAAATGGCTCAAGATCAAGATTTCTAACCAGGCAGGGTACTGGAACAAATAAAACAGCCAAAAGGGTATCTGAATCTGGAACCAAATTTTTTTGAAACCCTTAGAAAATGCTCACTGTTGTCCCTTTTTTAATTCTGGGCATCACTTGCCTGAGTGTAGGCATCACTTTATGTTTGATATGCGGTGACTGGAATATTCTCAGGCGGCACTCTACAGCTGAGAGGTGGCTTTTCCCTATTGATAGGCATAATTTAAATTCTTCCAAGCGTCACTTAAACTATTACAGGCATGACTTTACTATTGACAGACATTTTCTAAATAGTCACAGGTGTGACTTTACTACTAACACGTGGTGTTTCTCTGTGCACAGGAAACACTTTGCAGACCAGGTTATAAATTTTAGATTTTAAAAATTGTAAGATCCAATCTATGGAATTTTCTTGCTTGAAAATGAAGTACAAATGCAACACACACATCAAATTTGCACCATGTCCCTAAAACCACACTAAAAGTGTATGTTCTCGGTCATTTTTCACAAGTATTAAACAAGAAATTCTTCCAAGCAATTCTACCTATAGTCAAATTTGGCTTTTAACATGTTTGGCTCTATAAGGTAGCTTACTACTTATCAGAGTTTTAATGAATATTTCCATTCTAAACCATGCCAAGTTCTTTTTCCCACTTGCGGGCTTCCCACACGCACAAAAGAATGATTTGGTGCAATCCAAAAGGACTACTAGAGGAAGAGAAGAAAATTGCACATAATCTAGTCACTCCCCTATTAAGGAAGAGTGTATTGTTTTTAGAGTGGGTTGGATAGTACCGTGGAAAAAGCAATTGTCTCCCACTTGGGTCATTCCCTCTCACCGTCCTCGTAAGGAAAATATCAGGAGGCAAGCCCTCTATTGTTCTATTTTAACTAGCATGTATGGAAAAGCAAGAAATTGAACTTAGTCCAACAAGTTTGGGAATTTGGTTCACTTAAAAAGTGAAGAGAATATCCCTATTGTCTTTCTTCATTCCAAACACTCAAGCAACCATTGTTCTTTTTCAATCTCTTGACAATGAGATTATTATAATTAAGGTGTTTGTGTTAATTCCTAATTTTAATTAAGCTAGATTCAATGAATGCCACAATTTAAGCAAGTGCAAGCTTGATTTGATGAATACCTCTTTTTTGTAGCTAGCAAAAGGCTAGGCGCTTTTATGAGGTTTTTGATTACTTGTTTTTTTTGCTTTCACTCACCTAGTGACGATCGTTCCCGCTCCCTCCTCCAACAAGTTAGTCAAAAAAGCCATATAAAATGAGGGAAACCATAAAGGAACAATTTGAAGTACAATTAAGTGTTTTCACAAGATTTTTCAATGAAAACTTCAACAACTTAATGTAAACAAATTTCAATTTAAGGTAGGAAATTTAAGCTTGTAAGCCTCTAACACCTTGATGTAATGAGTATACAATTTCTCTTCTAATCCTAAACTCTCTAAAATTAAAGCACTATGCAATTCCTTTTCACATTTCGCTTGTATTCTTACCTCTTTGCTTGGTTGTGTGACTCTGTTCTCTGGATTTTGAACTTTCCTGTGTTTGCTCATCTGTAGTAAAAATACAAACAGAGAGTAAGAAAATAGAATCTATAGATTTGATAGCAAATTAAAGCAAAAAGTAGTAGGCGTCATTAGTCAGCTAATACACGTGATTAAAATACTAGCAGGCGTAACTTTAAAAATATCCAGCGTCACTTTCCAGTGACTCAGGCAATATTTAAAGTTTAGCAGGCATAACACTTTAATTACTAGGCGTGAAAAGTAATGAAAATTGCGTATGATAAGCTATTTAAAGTGGCAATTAACAAATACTAGGCGTGACAATTTGCAGTAAATTGCATCATAAAGATTGTCACAAGTAGTAAAACATAGCAAATATGTGACACTTCTCAGATCTCAGGCGTCGCTTTACTGTCTCAGCCGTAGCAATTTATCTCATAGGCACCACACTTTATCTCTCAGGCATCAGTTAATTGCTGGTAAGCATCATCAGAATGGCTACAGGCATCATTAGATTCTTCATACGTGTCATTTCTCCTATTTTCTGCAAAAATTCATGAAAAAGTGACAACACAAACACACAAAACTTGATGAAAATGTTAGAAATGAGGCTTAGAGCCCCACGGTGTGCGTCATTTGTGTGTGAATGATAAACACCTTCATGAAATTAGGATTATTAACTAACAATTCAAAGCAAATACAATGCAAATTTAAACTAAGAAATGAATTTAACATCCATGACATCTCATGGTTCTCTAATTAGATGTGGTAAGTAGAGCTCTCAACTTTGTATTCCCTACTAGTGACACTTCTAAAATGAGAAATCTATTATACTAATATGCCTAATCTAGCTCACAATTCTCCATTATGCTATGATAAAATACAAATGCAAATGATAAATTATCTTAATTGCTCATGAAATTGACTATAATAAGGATGCTTTACTCTTCAAATCTCTAATTTTCTTATTATGCTCACAAAATGCATCTTATTTATAGTAAATTCCCAAGGGTAGGGGGTAGAACGAAGTAATCATGATTTAGCCTTGGTTGAGTCAAAAACTTTGCAATGTTTTTAAATGGAGGGACAATTTAAATGTTTGTCTCAAAGCTTTGGACAAAAGGACAAAATTGAGTGGATGAGATTCAAAGTTGAAATGTGTGATTGAGATTCAATTATTTTGAGTGATCCATGTGCTTTGTGTTCTCAATTCTCATTGGTTCCTCAATTTGTTGTTGAAAGATATTAGGATTAATTAAATTCTATTATTTAATTAAATTAGCCATGTAAGGGAATAGGTTCAATTTGATTTTTGATTTAACAACTATACAATTAATTGATTAAAATCAATTATATAGTGTATTTCACCCCTTTAAGGTTGTATTTAATTATTTAATGTCATTATTTTATTTTTCCTTTGATTTAATGATTTTGTCCAATTTTGATTTAGTAAATGTCCATTTGAATTTGATCCCTTTTTATGAGAATTAGTGCATTTTGATTATTTTGAGCCATTTTAATGATTTTAAGCACTTGCCCATTTTTGAGAGTCTACAATGCCATCATGTGATTCTCCTTAGGATTTGTAGAAAATCTTGCAACAATCCCAACAACTAGTGCAATATCTAGTCTATTGTGAACAACATATTGTAGCTTCCCAATCATTGACCTATACAAGGTTTGATTCACTTCTTTTGTATCATCATTCTTTGATAGTTTGTGTCCAGTAGCCATAGGTGTACTTACTTGTCTTGAGTCCTCCATGCCAAAGGTTTTCATTATCTCCTTGATATATTTTGAGTAATGTAGATACCTTTCTTCATTTGATAAACTTGCAAACCAACAAAGAATTTGATATCTCCAAACATAGACATCTCAAATTTATTTTGCATCTCATTTGCAAATGTTTGGTGCAATGCACCTTTTCCTCCAAATATGATATCATCGACAAATATTTCATCTAACAATATACCTTTTCCTCTTTGAGTCTTTAAGTACAGATTACTATTTTCATATGTTCTTGCAAAACCATTTGTACTAAGTAATTATGCAATTTTTCATACCATGCTCTACGGGCGTGTTTCAATCCATACAGTACTTTGTGTAGCTCTGATACCAATTGTTAGAATGATTTTAGAATATCTGAGAGTGGGGTGAATCAATTATCCTCAGGTCTAGATGTACCAATTCAACTTTTAAACACTTCAAACAACTCAAATCTACTCAACAATCCACTCAGTCTATATAGCATATAACCAATAACATAAACTTGTAGTCCACCATCCAAAAGTAATCAACTTGTAGAATATAAAACACTTAATAGTAAAACACATCAAATAACATTCACACAAGTATGACACTAGAATTTAACAGGGAAATCCAATTTGGGAAAAATCACCAGTACCATGCTACCAATTTTTCACTCTTTTGAAGTGAGCTCTGTAAGGAGCCAACCCTGTTAAAGGTTACAATACACACTGTTAGGTGTGACCCTATTAAAGGATTTAATCACCCTTGTATATACATTATGTGTGTAGTACTTGAGGAGTCTTGATTTTTCCATGTATGCATCTTGTGTGTTTTCATCTTTTTTTTTAGGGGAGTTTTGTCCCATGTGGGTTTCTCCCTTTCTCTTCTTTATGAGAGACTTATTGCATTAAATTTTTATTGTACATGGGTACCTAACATGGCCTAGTAGTCAAGACCCATCTTGCATTGTGATTTTAAGTGCATTCTCCTAAGTTGCACTTAAGGGGGGGTGTTGGTATAATTAAATATTCACTAATTACACTATACTTAAGCCTACTTAGGATAATGCATTGTATAGTAGTTTGCATATGATACACTTAAGATTTTGCACCTTTATTTGTACATGGTGTAGAAGAAATTTCACTTTAGGTGGTGATAGTTGTTATCACATTCCACTTTATGTGTGAGATCCACCTTGAGTGTCCATATCACATTATCATCCTCCACATGTTGCACACACTTCATTGTATAATGGAGGATGGTCCACCTTTGGTGAACATATGATTCCACCTTGTGTGGGTGATAACTTATCTACTCATTATCATAGTTTATTATTACCTTTCCTATATAAGCATGCACATCTACATTGTAAATCATTCTAATTGAATTGCCCAATCCACTAGTTATGGTATTGTAATCAATTATGTTCATTATCAATAATATCATTATTTCATCTTAATGCAATTGTATTTCCATTCTCTTATGGAAGTTATCTTGGTTTTTCATTTGATCATGGGGGCTTGTAGAGTCATCTAAAACTCTAACAGCTAGATTACAACTATCTTGCATTAGAGTAAATTTAAGATCTTGTTTTAGAAAACATTATTGATGATATGCAAGATGATGGGGATATATTTGATCCAATTTATGAGGAATAGAATACTTTAGATACTCCTCTTCCCCCAATTCAATGGTCACAAAAGGAAAAATGTCAATTAGGGAAATATTTCTATTGGGAAAATGGGTATTGTACACCTTGCATGATAATACATATTATTGTGTGAGACACATCCAAATTTTGAAATATCACAAAGGGATTTTGAATATTTCAAGCCAATTTATTGTGTACCTCTTAAGATTCATAATATTTTATGTAATTAGCAGAGTATCATAGTAGAGCATTGCAGAGCGGTAAGGTTTTGTGGAGATAGATTATTCAACAATAGATAGATAAGGTGTTTAGAGGGGATCCAAAATGAGAGAAGCCTTCTAGATTACCATCCTCCCCATCGATCGACTTGGGAGGATTCACAAAGGTTGACAAGAAGAAGAGAACAATTGGAGACATCGTCAAATGATTTCCAAAGAGATGTTGAGCATAATCATTGGGGATTTAAAAATATTTTCTAGACTAATAAGTATGGGTTTAATAAGATAGATAAAAATAAATGGAGACCAAAAAACCCTTTTCAACAATCTCACATTACTAAGGAAAAACTAGAGACGGTGCAAAATAGAGTGTTCATAGTTTGTATTGAAGTTGATGGATGTAGAGATTCAATTTATTTGTACAAAGTGAGGGCCTTATTTATGAAGTAGGGTTGGATGACCTTCCTAACCTAAAGTTAAAAAATGGTGTGAAAAAATTGGGGTAAGCAATTCTCTTTGAAAACCCTTCCAAACAATTTTTTCCTAGTGATAATTGTTAATGCTAGGGAGAAATAGTGGATTATGTACAATGGTCCATTAATGATGGGGGTATAGGGGTTTTTTTACAAATATTGGTCTCCTAATTTTAACCCAAAGAAGGTTACTATTGAGGAAACCCAAATTTGGGTAATATTTTAAAACTTGCCTCATGAATACTAGAATCAAGAAACCCTAAGAATTTTGGATAATAAGTTAGACAAATTTCTAAAAGCAGATGAAGCTATTGAGAATAAATATTTCAGTATGTATGCTCATATCTACATTTTCTATAAGCCCCATCTAGCTCTATCCCATGCTTTGGAAATATGGACTAGCAAAGGGATATGGTGGCAGGATATTGAGGTGGAAGAGATTATATAGAAATGTAAAAAAATCCATACATGTGGTCACGAATTTGAGGAATGCGCTATCAATAGTAAAGGAAAAGGATAGAACAAGATTAGTTGGAGTCGAGACTAGCTACAATGTTTGAAAAATAAGCTATGAATAAGGTTTGTGGGGATAAAGAAGGAGGAATGAAGGAGTCTAGCAAGCCAGGACAACTTGACACTTTCTAAAAGTAGAGTCATATGGTTCCTTCAGGTGAAGGGAGGGAAAGATTAAATGAGGGAGCTCCAAGTCCCACTATAGTAGAGGACCCAAAGAAAGACTTTCAAAATCAAGGCCATGATTTGAGTTCAAGGGAAAGTGGACATAAGGATTCAAATACTATCCAGATTAATATGGGTGAGTGTTTGGAAGTGCAGTTCATGTCTAAGATGAACCCAAAACATCAAAAAATAAAAAAGTAGAAGTTGAGAAGTATAGTGTGCGAAAAAAGGAGGTTTTTCCCACATTTCTCAGACTGATAGGTGAGATAAAGGACCTTTCATCTATTCTTTTTCATGATCCTTCTAAGGTTACAGTTAAAGGGGTTAGTTAGAGTAAAATGATTTTCAAAGATATTCATATGTCTCTCATCAAGGAAGAGGCTACTAGAATAGAGGATGCATAGGTGGATGAGGATGGGGTAGTGGGTCAAGATGGTGATAATGATTTTTTGGGTTCTTTAGATGGGGTATGAATTATGGAAAAAAGAATCATTAGTCATACCAAGTTCAAGTCTTAGAATATTAACATGAGAGGGAAAAGAACAAGAGGCCCAAAAATCCAAACAAGAGATTTTGGAATTAGCAAGAAATGTTGCTAAGATACACTAAATAGATGCATGAATGTTTTCATTGATAGAAAAAAAACTCATAATTCACATGCACGCTAGAAGATCATACTAATGGTTCATAACAAGAAAATTAGCCAAGTATGAAATGAAGAATAGGGTGTTCTACCAGTTTTCAGTATTTGGTTCTGTGAGGTTTGGGTATTGAATATCTTTGGTCACAAATGTAAGGGAAGAATTTTGGATGTATACTAAAGCTAATTATATAATTTTAAGGTTTGGTGTTATTAGGTGTAAAAGTTACATGGATTTGTATATCGGGTTTTTATGTTTAAGTAACATAATGACTGACAGGGTGACGAATCTTAATGCGAACATGGTAAATCAATTTTGGTGGTAAATTTTATGTTTAAATGGTGAAGAAAACATATTTAGAGATATGTGTGTTTTTATTTTGGCATGGATTGAAATTTGATTTTTTATTTTGGCGGGATTGGTCGACCCTTTTTACATATGCTTAGAAATTTTTGGAGCTAATATGATGTGGTTGGATTTTAGGGTTACAAACATATAAAATTGATTGATTAGGGTTTGTATGTGTTTGTGATGGTGGCTAAGTATTGATTATGCATGTGAACAATTTTGGTGTTAAGGTTTTGATGCAGAGAAGTGAGATATGAGCCTCTAATTAGCAAAGAGTAGTGTGAGTGTGCGGTGAGAGTATGAAAAGGGATCAGATCAGAGTTATGAGCTAATGCATAACTATAATCAAGCATTGGTAGATGATATTTTATGAGTTCAACATCTACAGTGATAATTATTCTAATCTTGTAAGGCAACAAGCCTTGCATAAATGGTTGTAGCCCTGATTGTAATTGAGCAGTGAGCTCTAGGCAGTGTGCTTGAATGCATGTGCATTCCCTATTGTACGATAATATTCCTACAAAGTATTATCTTTTTGGTTCAATCCCGGCCATGATTTTTACCCTAACATGGTTTATATGATAAAAAACCATGTGTTATGGTGTTGCAATTGTTTTCTTTATGTTCATGCATGTTACTTTTGTTAGAGTAATAAAGTGTTTTACTAGATTAATTGAATCATGTTGATTTAATTATTCAGTCACTTATTACCTCTTTCGACTTAAGCTAAACTTTAGGCAATTAATTATTATATGCCTAAATTTTAGCTTAAGTTGAAAGACGTAATAAGTGACTAAATAATTAAATCAACATGATTCAATTAATCATTAAAATACTTTATTACTCTAACACCCCTCCTTAAGATGAACTTTTGGAGAAGCTAAAAACCTAGAAAGAAATACTGAAAGCAAATGGGTCCCGACAACAAAATCCTAATCAGGTACCCAAGTACAAAAGAGAGTCTCTATAAAGTGGATAAATAGATAAAACCACATGGGAAAAACTCTACTCCAAAAAGAGACCAAGACTAGTCTGAAGGACTGAAGAAGCCTCCAAAACTAGGAATGTTCCAGAAAATAGGAACAAAGATGAACATGTACAACATCACTGAAGCAAGAAACTATAAACTCTGTCAAGAAGTAACTACTGATCTAAAGATCCTCCACTAAAATATGACCAGGAGGAGAAGACTGTAATTTGTATGTGTGCCCTCAAATGACACTACTCGAATTAGGAGGCAAACAAAGGCAAACACCTGAACTCGAAGATATAGATGGCATAAACATAAAAAGTCTGAAGAGATGATCAATCAAAGATGGAAGAGTGCATCCAAAAATAGGAAAGAAAAGAGTGTCCATATGGTAAATGATTCATCTCACTGGAATGCATAGGTACCAAGCTACTGCATCCACCTAGTACATCTAGAATCAAATATTGAATACATAGCTCACACTATCAAACCAAGGAAGCAATAGAACCAACAGTAGAAACCCACCATACTACTGACAAGGGAGTAATGATAAGTACACTGAAAAGATCATCCAATATGAACTACATGATAAAGAAGAATCTGAAACATTGAATGTGTAGAGAGAGTAAAAACACATATAGAGATACCTGAGGCTAATGTTGGTGGGGGAACACTCACATGACAAAAGTAGATGGCAAACAAAGGCAAACATAAAAACCCCCCTTGACACTTTATAATGGAGTGCGAGTACAAAGAGCATGAACATGTGCAAGATCCCATACATGCAATAGAATGACACTTTTTCTTAGTGTGTTTGCATAAAAGAATGCTACATAAGTGAAGTATACACTGCTCAAAGAAGAGTGAAGGCTAGTGAAACAAAAGAACAACCTAAGATGAGCCATCCCTCAAAGGGAAGAGATCCCAGGACCTAAAACATCCAAGATATCCACCAGATTGAAAAAAATGAAAAAATTTGAATAAAATCTACCTAGAGTAGAATCTAAAGAAAAAACTCACAGCACTAGAAAGCTCTCAGAACTAGCTTCCAACGATATATCATTTTCCCAAAGTGGAGTTTGGATGCGCAAGATAGAGCTCCCAGAGTGCAGAACTAAACATCTAGCTTTGACAGTGAAAAACACCATAAAATCAAACCTATAGATCTGGAAAGATCTTGGAATCAACTTTTCGACGATATCTCATTTGCCAAATTTTGACACCGTATGCTCAAGTTATGAGAAAAAAACCAACAGTTGCGCTAGAGGGCCCAAAGAAGGTGTCTGGAAGGATATGAGGATGGGTGATGTTAGAAAAAGGACAAAATCACACATGAAACCATCATATCTAATAAAAGCTCAGAAAGAGCTTTCCAACAATATCTTGTTTGTCGAAAACGGAGCCCAGATGCATGAGAAATGGATCTTGGAATGCAGGAAGTCTGAAACGTCGAGAGCCCAGAAAACATTTGACTTTGACAGCAAAAATAGCATCAAAATGGAAAAATCTTGAAACCATACCAGCAAAAATGGATCAGGCTCAGAACCAGCTTTTTGACAGTATATCGCACGCCCGATTCGATCCCAAATGCCTAAGATATGGGAAAAAATTCATCTGCCTATCTGAATTGCACTCCAAAACATGCAAGAGCATAAAAAAAGCTAACCATGTGTTTAACCGTGACTGTCGACGATCAAATCTGATGGTCACCATAGCGGGGCCGTCAGCGGTTCCTGCTGGCAGAGCTGCCCGGTGGCACTACTACTAAATTTTTCTTTAAAGATCCATACCTACCTTGAGATGTGTGCGGCCTAGTACGCAAAAAAAAATTGCCTCATAAGCCAACTTGTCCAAAATCAACAAGTTTTATATGGATTTTGGGTATCTCAAATGCTCCGGATGAAACCGTAAGGTCCGTTTGGGCTAGAAGTGCTCCAAAAAATAGTGATCACCTTGATTTGTGTGCCAAAAGTTTTTCTAATTTGCGAGCTAGGAAGTAAATTTTTTGCCTCAATTTGCATGCCAATACAGAAAATTCTGCCTCGAGAAGCATGCCAATCCATACAAATTCTACCTCTGGAAGCGTGTCAGGTCATCTGGTAAAAAAATGCCCCAAAATGCAAATGTATCCAAATTGGACATGCCTCATATGGATCTGGGGGTTTTTAGGCACTGCAAGCTCAATGGTGAGGTCCATTTGGGCCCAAAGTGCCTCGGGATCCATGTCGGGTCTAGTTGCAAAAAAATTGCCACAAATTCCAACTTTGTCCAAATTGGACAAATTTTATATGGATCTGGAGGTTCTTGGGCTCTTTGAACACAATGGTGAGGTCCGTTTGAGCCCAATGTGACCAAAAAAAGAGGTCCCCCCAGATCTGACAGAAAACCCTCTGAAAAACTCAGATTTGACGAACACGGCCAAATTTCTCAAGAAGAGGACAGGGGCAAACAAATCTAAAGCTCTGATACCATATTGGGAGCTATGGGTTGTTTTTCATCAACTCCAATATGTACTTGAATGCATGTGCATTCCCTATTGTAAGACAATATTCCTACAAAGTATTATCTTTTTGGTTTAATCCTGACCATGTTTTTTACCCTAACATGGTTTCTATGATAAAAAAACCATGTGTTATGGTGTTGCGATTATTTTCTTTATGTTCATGCATGTTAATTTTGTTAGAGTAATAAAGTGTTTTACTGATTAATTGAATCATGTTGATTTAATTATTCAGTCACTTATTACCTCTTTCATCTTAAGCTAAACTTTAGGCATATAATAATTAATTGCTTTATTAATTATGGTTGTAGCCCTAATTGTAATTGAGCATTGAGCTCTAGGAAGTGTACTTGAATGCATGTGCATTCCCTATTGTAAGAAAATATTCCTACAAAGTATTATCTTTTTGGTTCAATCCCGACCATGTTTTTTACCCTAACATGGTTTCTATGATTAAAAAAACCATGTGTTATGGTGTTGCGATTATTTTCTTTATGTCCATGCATATTACTTTTGTTAGAGTAATAAAGTGTTTTACTGATTAATTGAATCATGTTGATTTAATTATTTAGTCACTTATTACCTCTTTTGACTTATGCTAAACTTAGGCATATAATAATTATTTTCTTTATTAATTATTATTATGCAACCTAGGGTTTTAGCTTTTTAGGTTTTCTGATCTCCTTTTATAAGGATTGATCTCATAACACTTTGTAACTTTTTCTGACATTTCATTATTTGATTTGTAACTTTTGTTTTTGCACATCAAGGATTTCTCCTCTCTCATGGATCCATATGTTCAGGTCTCCATAGTTATTTTCTTCTCTCTCTTTCTGTGACAGGTGTGTGTGTGCAGGTGTTCTTGGGAGTTGTGGGTTGTTTACTCATCAACTTCAATAACTTTTAATTTCATATGTTAAAGTACATTGTGAGTTTAAATTTCTTCAACACTGATTCACCCCCCCCCCCCCCTCCTTCTTAGTGTTCTCTCCTACCAAAAATTGGTATCATATTCTAGTCCCTTGGAGGAAGTTTGACAGGTTGAGAGTAATCTAGGAAAGGACAAATGGATTCAAGGTTGCATGAGAAAATCATAGTTGCATTAGAGGATCTTGATTCGACTAAAGCTAAAGTTAAAGGGCTACATAGGAGCTTAAGAGAAGTGAAAATATTCATCAAGTCATTCAAATCACAATTGAAGAAAGCCAAGATGAAGAGAAGGAAACATTGTGAACACCTAAAGTAGGATGGTGATATTTTGGATGACGAACAATTGATTCGAGACTTGAAGGAAAAGAATAATGAATATGAGAAGCTTAAGAAAGAGAATACAATCATAAACAATGAGATAGAATCCATGATGATGAGGATGACCAAGGAGATTGAACATAGGAAGAACAATTAAGAAAATTTGAGTCAATCCGTAAAGGAAAAATCCAATGAATGCAACATACTTGTTGCTAATATATAGGGAGACAAAGATGTTGAGGAAGAGATTAGAGAATAACTTGTGATTTCTAATGACTACAAGGAAAAGTTCATGATCAAAACTGCAAAACTTGATTCATTATTATAAAGTCAAAGAAACATAAGTAGAAACTGTGGTCTTGGATTTGAGGAAGGAGAAAGCTCCAAATCTTGATATGATGAAGAAAACCCTAGATCTGAGAAGAAGAAGAACAAGAAGACACAAAAGACAACCTAATGCACAATGGTTTAGTGGTGTGTGTTTAAATTGTAATAAATTTGGTCACAAATCCATGCATTATAGGAAAAGGTTGAATTAGAATGAAACATCTTTTTTCTGGTCAATGTTTTAAGTGCAAAAATCAAGGTCATAAGGCTAGTGAATGCAAAAATGTTGTGAACAACTTACCTAATAAAAAAAGAAACATTAAGTGCTATGCATGCAATGGATTTGGTCACATTGTGAAATAGTGTTTAACTATAAGAAATTAGATGAGAAACAAAAATGGAAAAAGGAATGTTATGTTCTACAAATATAATAATTTTGATCATATTGCAAGGTACTATAAAAGAAATAATGGGAATAATAGAGGTTTCGTAGACAAGAAAAAATAAGAAAGGAAATAATAAAGGAAAATAAAAAGTGAATGTTGAAGAGATTCAAAAGAAAATGAAGAAAAAATATAGGAAGAAGAGTGAGGAGAACACGTCTAAAGGATCCGCATCTAGATCTCAAGCTAACATTTCCTCAGGGAATTAAGATTAGGCCTTTGGCCTAGGGGGAGCTTACAAGAAAAATTTTATTTAACCCCCCGTAAATGTTGATACCTAAATTTGTGAGGCATGGAGAAGCTATGATTAGTTGGCATAGAGGTTATGAAGCCTCTACTGAAGGTGTTTGACAAAATATGGAGGTACATAATTGATTTTTATGATTCAGATAGTGAACTAGGTATTTGGAATCATTTAGGGCTTGGAGCATTTATGATAACTAAAACTTAGGTATGTAAAATAAAAAAAAGGAATTTTTGATTTGCATTTGTCACTTTACATCCAAGAAATTGAGAGAATAGAAGAGACAAAAGAGACAAGGTGATTATTCAGGACACTTCAAGCATAAACCCTAATTTAGTGAAATATATTCATCTACATGTATCTCTAACATTTCTAATCTTTCAATAAATTTTATTGTAATTAAATATTCCTAATTACACTATAATTAAGTTTACTTAGGATAATGCATTACATAGTAGTTTGGATTGTAGACACCTAGGAGTTTGCATTTCATTTTAGCACATGGTGTAGGAGAGTTTCTACTTTATGTGTGAGATCCACCTTTAGTTCTCTTATCACATTATCATCCTCTCATTGTTGTACATGTTTGCACATACTCCATTGTACAATAGAGGATGATCCACCTATGGTTGACATGTGATTACAACTAGTGTGGTTGATAGGTTGTCATTTTTATATCTCCTAGTTATCATGGATTGCCTATATACTCATGCATATATACATTGTAAATCATTAGGCCTTTTATGTATTATTAATTATCCTTGAATCTAATCAATTGAGGATCATATCATTTTCCTATCTCTCTTGTTCTATCTATTGAGATTCTAGATCTTGGCATTTTATTATTTTCATTACGAAATTTCTTACATGGTATCAGAGTCATAGGAGTGTTCATTGCATAGCCACTAGAGAGATTTTTGCTTTAGCTTTTGGAGGGCCATGATTGAGATCTATAGGTGCAACAACTTATGGGAGAATCTAGAGAAATATCTAACCTCACCATTGCATCTGGGTGACCATTCCGGTGAATTTTGAATATAAATTTTCCTATATTGGGAAAAAGTCAAATCTAAGGCAAAGAAAATTTGCAAATCGAGCTTAGGAAGCCCAATTTGCAAATTGGTAGTACAAATTTGAATTTTTTATAGAAAATATAGTTTTTAATATTTGCATCATTTTTATATTTCTGTCAAATTTCATTTTTCAGATCTAGGCATTATTACATAATTTAATCATATTTTGTACAAAATTTGGGGTTATTTTCGGGGTCCCTACCCCTGTATTTTGTCAGTGCTTTAATTTTTGCAAAGGGAAGATCAGTTTGTCATAGAATGTTATTTGTAATATTTGACAAAGACCAGGTAGTCACTGTTGGATACAATTGTCTGAAGGACATTGTTGGATCAACTATGTGTTGTCTTTGATGTCACACAAATGTCATATCAATTATCGCTCTCAGTATCTACCGAGCTCAGTCGGTCAGCTAGGCGGTTTTTAGTGTCTATCAAGTTCTCTTGGGTGTCTAAAGGAAACATGACAGGGTAACAGTGTTAACCGAGCCTCCTCGGTTATCGAAGGAAAATTAGTGGTTACCGAGCTCTCTCGGTCTCCAAAGGATGTTGCAGAATTCGATGTGGTTACCGAGTTCTCTCGATCACCGAAGGAAATATTTTCAGGATTAATGTTTACCGAGCAAGGTTGGCCCTTTCAAAGAATTTTGTTATTACAGTTTGTTTATCCCAGCTGACTGTTATAATAATTATTAGTGCTGACTTGACAATCTAAATGATTATGAAATGGCATATATATATAGAAGGTCAAGTGGTGAATAAAAGAGATACAACATGCAGAAATCATTTTGAAGAAAGGTGTGTGTGAATTTTGAAGGATGGTCAGATATCCTTGAGGAGCAGCAAAGATTTAATTGATCAGTAAGGATCTAGTGAAACAGAACATATATCTATATTCAACAATTCAGTTGCAGGTCATTTCATTGTTACTCTCTAGCAATTGTAGCAGTGATATCAAAATCTCTTAACCGAGTTGGTTTAACAACCATTTTGTAAATCCTCTAACAAGGTAACAGTTCTATTGAATTGTTTCAAGACCTCTTACAAGGCCACTCCTAGCAGGGTGATTAAATCCTCTAACAAGGTCACACCTAACAGTGTGTTTTGTAACCTTTTACCGGGTTGGCTTCTAACCGGGCATCACTTCAGAAGAGTGAAAAATAGTAACTAGTTACATTGGTGGTTTTTCCCATATTGGGTTTCCATGGTAAATTTGGTGTCTCTTGTGTTCATGTTATTTTCTTTATTCATGTAAGTTAATCAGTGATGAATGCTTAAGAACAGTTTAATTATTACACACTTCAAGGATCAAGTTTTCAGCATTTCTCTGTATATTTACCGAGTGGCATAGTAAATAATTTGTTAAGATATTTAAGGGATCGGTGGTAATATTTTTTTGGTTAACTAATTCACCCCCCCCCCCTCTCAGTTACTGCATCTATATTTCCAACACTCACACCCTGGACCACCCCTAAAATATCCCAAGCGATGCAATACCAAATCTATAAGTAGATTCCCAAGCCCCACTTACCAAAGATGGAGCAATCAAGAAGTCATACCACAATCACCCCCACAAACCCCAAACTACAATAGTGTTACAAGCCCAAACCTGCCAACAACAACAAACAGGTTGCTTAGAACCCCAAATGGGACCTACAAGCCTTTAATGCTTTTAGTTTGAAGGCATGAAGAGTTGTTTAAAAACAACTAGAGCTCCAACCACACCTTGAACATGGGACTAAAGTCCCAAGGTCCTCCTCCTATCACCACCACTTCTACCCCTAGGTTGCCACCACCTCCTCCATCCATGCAACATCATATCTAGAAGAGACATCTCATGCATAACAACATTGATTTTGACTATTCACTGATCAAAACCTAGTAGAACTGGCTATATAAATGACTCTCTATTTCAACCACCATAAATGTGGGACAAATAATTTTGAGGCCCCACATTCCCATGTAGGAACCCAAGCTCCTAGCATAGAGCTGAGCTCCCAATGCGGGGAGCCAAATCCCTCCATGTTTGATCTTTGTGCTTGCCTTCCAACTCGGCTCATCTCTACTCGACTCGAAGGTTCTACAAGAAACTCAACACTCCCTTTTACAAGAAACATGGGTCTTCAAATTGTTCACACTATTCCATTCACACCTCAATGTTATCTCTTTGCCACATAGTCTCACATGGACATTATGTCCCATGCCAATTAAAATCATTGTTCAGACTTGGATTCTGATTCCAGCTCATGAAATTCAATGCCAACAATAAGAAATAGAGACCTTTAGACACATGGCACACTACCACTAGTATGCGCAATGGTCAACATGCTATTTTCTATATTTTTTGCATTTAACAACAATTTTTACTGTCTAAAATTTGACGCCCGTATAGTCGTCATTGGGTTTTTTTCTTTTTGCTTTGATGGGCATTTAGCCATCAAATTTAACCTAGTAACTTTGTCATCAAGTAATTAAATTAAAATCGATGGCCATTTAACCATCATATTTGGGTACTTTTGAACTACTACTGCAATGACCATTTGGACATCAAATTTAAACATGTAGTTCTTTTAATGCCATTAAAGGTTTGATTTATCTCCCCCTCACAATTTATGGTTTTGATTTTGTAGTCAAACTTTGGGAGGCCATAACTTACTCATTTTAAGTCCTTTTTTCGAGCAATTTTTTTTTGTTTTGGGTAGAATCTTCTAAATTTTTTAGTGGTGTAATGAGTTTCTGGTTTTGGTGCATGTATTTATATAAAATACAAATTTTGGTGACTGTACCTGTCCAATCCTCAATTTTGCAACTTTAGAGGCTCCATTCGGGCTCATACAAACACATTTTTCAAGTGCCATTTTTTTTGAAACTGAATAATTTTTTGAGTACTTTCCAAATTTTCTATCCAATTATAGCCTTATTTGGGAAAAAAAATCACTTTAAAATCTAGGTTATTTTTTGGCCATTAATGATCATTGTAATGCTTGGATTTTTATTTGATTTTGAGCTATATTGATTTGAGCTTGATTTGGCCTCATTGAGGTGGTTTTAATCATCAAAATTAGAAGTCCATTTTGGCCCATTTTGGCAAGTGGCAATTGTACACACACTATACATAAAGTACCAAAAGCCTCAATTTTTTTTTTGTTTTTGTTTTTAATTTTATTTTTGGGGGGGGTTCTTTGATTTATTGCATTTTGAGGGGTGCAATGATTGATCATCTCATTTTTTCACTAGTCATAAGTGTATCATGGCTAAAGTCATGGAATATACAATTCATCATGTTGTTATATTTTTTAATGGGGATAAATATGCATCATGGGAAAAGGGCATCATCACATATTGTAGATGGATAAAAACCTTAATTGGTCTTGATGGAATTATACTAAGAAAAAGTCCAAGTTGAAAAAGTTATCTTGGAAGGAAAGGAATTTGAATATCATGGGATTTATTGCCTACAACATAGACACATCTTTATATTAGGTGCCCACACACACAATAGATCATTATTTGGGAACACTTTGAGATCCACAAGTTCCCCCATTCCAAGAAGATCTAGTTTCTAATTGTATCATTCTACTTGATGATGCAAATAACATTCCCTATTATGAGCCTACCTTAAAGGAGATTGAACATCTTGCATTCCTTGAGATCTATGATGATTATTGAGCTCAACGTGAAACTTCTACTTCTCCAATTGATATAAATCCTAATGTTTCTCTTGATGACTCTTGTCTTCCTACAACCATGAATGCTTTTGATTTAGTGTAGTAGGATATTCCTTGTCTTCCAATTTTAGTTCCTTGGGATGACTTCTTGATAAAAATTGAGGCTTTTTTGTGGAGTCCTATATTGAGGATTTGGGAGACACCATTGATGACATTCATCTTCTCTTTTCTAAGTATTATCCTTCTTCCTTTGTTGTGAGGTAATACTCAGACCCTCATCTTCATTTTTTACTTGATCATTTTTTCAAGTTTGACATGATTGTGGATGCTTTGATACAACATTTGGAGGAGGTCTCTCTATCTTTAGAGAAGACATTTGAGTCTTTGGAGATTAGCATTCATGAGTCTCAAACTTCACTTGATATGTCACATTGCATGATTGATCAAACTCATGTGTTGGAGATTCCTTTTTAGTTTCCCGAGACATCATACATTTTGAGGATTCTTCCCATATATTGGGGAGGATTATTTGATACACCTATAACATTATTTCTTCCTAAGGGGAGCAACATCATACATTTTTCTTGGAGAAGTTTCTACATTGGGCCAGGAGAATCTACCATTGGTGTAACTTCTACATTTAGGGGGGCTTAAGGTTTATTGGGTTCAAGGACTAAAGTACAACTTGTTGAGTGTTGCACAATTGAATAACACTGGTCACCGACTAGAGTTTTAGAACATAAAAGTGAAGATCTATGATACCGCTAGAGATTTGATTGGAACCAGTGAAAAATCTAAAGGTAACTTATTCTACCTTGATAATGCTACAAAAAATTGCTTGTTTGTTAAAGTTGAGGATGTATGGTTATGGCACAAAAGACTATGTCATGTAAATTTTGATAACATGATCATAGTTAGTAAGAAGAATAGAGTCAGATGTTTACCAAAATTAAGCAATCCTGATAAAGTTATGTGTAAGGAATTTCAAATCGGTAAGATGAAAAAATCAAGTTTCTCAAGTAAGTGTTACTCATCTAATGGTATATTGGAAGTAGTTCATACTTCAATCTCTATGGCCCTATGAGAATACAAAGCTGTTATGGTGATCGGTATTTCATTTTGTTTGTTTATGACTACTCAAGGATGATGTCAATAATGTTTCTAAAAGAAAATTATGATGCATTCCAAATGTTTAAATGGTACAAGGAAAGATTTGAGAAGGAAACAAGTAAGCAACTGAAATGTTTAAGATCAGCTAAAGGAGGTGAATTTATCTCTGGTGAATTTACTGTCTTCTGAAATGAGAATGGAATTATAAAAGACAAGTCTTTGCACCAAGGACTCCACAACAAAATGGTATAGATGAAAGAAGGAATAGATCAATAGTTGATTGTGATAGAACAATATTGATTGAAAAAGAGGTTACACAAATATTCTAGAGAGAATCCATTAGTACTTTTGTTTACACCCTCAACCAAGTACAATTGAAGAAAGGTACAAATAAAACTCCTTATGAACTCTGGTATGGGCATACACCTAATGATAACTACTTTAAATTTTTTGGAAGTAGGTGTTACATTCTAAAACATACTAGGAATGGAAAGTTTGATTCTAAGGGAGATGAAGGTATATTCCTAAGTTACTCCACAAAGAGAAAAGATTATAAATGTTTGAATAAGGCTACTAAAATAATTGTGGAAAGTGAAAATGTAAGGATTGATGAGTTTGCAGAAAGAGATGAAGAAGATAACAAAAAGGAACCAGAAGATTATCAAATATTTGTATATGTACAGGAAGGAATTTATGGTACTATACCCAAGCTACAAGAAGAGACTGAGGAACTAGTTGAGCCTCCACTGAGAGAAGAAAATGTTGAAGAACAGAGAACTGAAACAATGCTGAAAAAATATGTGAGAAGACATCACTTACTGAGAAAAATAATTGGAGATGAAAATGCAATAGTCATGACAAGAAGTAAGTTGAGAGATAATACATGTTTTATTTTTGAATTTGAGCCAAGACTAGTTAAGGATGCACTTGAAAATGAAGATTGGGATAATGCAATAAAATAAGAGATTGATTAGATTCAAAATAAAAATACTTGGTCACTGGTACCAAGACCTAAGGACAAGAATGTTATTGGTACAAAGTGGATTTTTAGGAATAAACTAAATGAAAATGGAGAAGAGATAAGGAATAAAGCAAGATTGGTTTGCAAGGGTATGCACAAGAAGAAGGTATTGACTATGGTGATACATTTTCCCATGTTGCTAGATTAGAAGGTTTGAGAATCTTACTTACATTTGTTTCTTATAAAGGATTCAAGGTTTATCAAATGAATGTTAAGTCTGCATATTTTAATGGAATTCTTGAATAAGTTTACATTGAACAACCTGAAGGATTTGTTGAGAATACTAACAAGGACATGGTATGTAAACTACGCAAGGCACTATATGGTCTAAAGCAAGTACCCCAAGCATGGTATGAAAGATTACATTCATATTTAATCAAGATTGGATTTCAAAGAACAAGTGACAACAACAATTTGTATCTGAAATGTGATAGTAATGATAAGATTTTGATTGCTGAAATATTTTTGGATGATATCATATTTAGATGAAATGATTCAATGTGTAAATCATTTGCTGAGGAGATGAGAAAGGAATTTGATATGTCCATGATAGGAGAGATACAATTATTTATTGGACTACAAATTCAACAAGTCAAAATCGGATCTACATCACACTGTCAAAGTATATCAAGGAGATCCTAAAGATATTTAGTATGGAAGAGTCAAAGCCTGTTAGTACACTGATGAATACTTGTTGTAAATGTCAAAGGAAGATGAGACAAAGGAATTAAATGAAACACTCTACTGATCAATGATTGGTAAGCTACAATATGTTGTACACAAAAGACTTGATATTTCTCATATTGTTGGTATTGTTGCAAGATTTTATGCCAATCCAAAGGAAACACACATGTTTGCAATCAAAATAACATTTAGATATCTAAAAGGGATTGAAGATTTCAGTCTACTATACAAGAAAGGAGGAGATTTTGATCTAAAGGTGTACACTGATGTTGATTGGGCTGGAAACATTGATGATAAGAAAAGTACAAGTGGCAGAGCTTTCTTTTTAGGAGAAAGATTAGTGACATGGCTAAGTAAGAAACAAAGTTGTATTTCACAATCTACTGCTGAGGCTATGTTTGTTGCAGCAGCTATGAATTATTCAAACATTGTGTGGATCAAACAATTACTTGAAGGTATGCAAGAGGAGATTATTGATCCAGTTACTATTTATTGTGATAATACTAGTGCTATCAACATATCAAAGAATACAGTGATGCATTCAAAGACAAAGAACATTTCTATCAAATATCATTACTTGAGAGAACAAGTTCAAGACAAGCATGTGAGATTGGAGTATATAAATTCAAAGGAATAAATAGCAGACATATTTAACAAACCACTAGCAAAGGATGATTTTGAGTATCTTAGAGGTAAATTAGGGGTTCTTCCCCTATCTAGTATTCACTAAGGCAAGATGCATTCTGCATCAATTAATGGATTCATTAGAATTTATCTATTTTGTGAATTGATGCTAGTGTTCACTCTTTGGGTGATGCTTGAAGTTGTGATAGATGTTTACATATGCAATGAGAAATCAATATATATGAGCTATGATACATTGCCTGAACAAAGTTTTAAGGAGTATGTGTCTTTGACATTGTTGTCAAAGAGGGAGAATATGCTATTGAGGGAGAAGATTACTATTGATGACTACAATTGAAAGATGGAGAATATAAAATTGACTACAGAAGAAGAACACACAAAGAATAAAGAAGAAGATGAATCTCAGAGGGAGTAAAGAAAAAAGAAAAAACAATGAGTGTTGCATAGTGAGTGTTGCCATCATCAATTGACAGTGAGTGTTTCCATCAATGCCAAAGAGGGAGATTGTTACTATAATTGATGGTGATGATGATGATGATGACCAACAATGATAAGAGGTATATAAGATTGTAAAAAGATTATATTAGTTATTATCTTGTCATTGATGTCAAACAATTGATTTTTTATTTATATTGAGTTTCCATATCATTCGGAGTATGATATAAGTTGAGTGAGTTAAGAAGAAGAGGAAGTGAAATGTTGTGAAGTTGAAGAACTTAATTGGGTAGCTAATACAGATCAAACTATGATAAGGCTATGTTGATATAATTTTTTTCTACTAAACATTTGATTATATCAAGTCAGTAAAGAAGATTGGTCAAGTCGGTAAACAAAATAGTTTGGTTACCGAGCAGGAAAAAGTCATTTAGTAAAAGGAAAGTAAGTTTTGGTAAAGTGAAAGGAAGTCGAGCCACCAAGTAGAAGGTTTCAGTTACCGAGCGAAGCAAATAGAATTTTGATTGAAGAAAAATAAGTTAGCCACTGAGTAAGGAAAAAAAATTAAATACAAGGATCATAACGACATTTAATGATGAGCTATGATGAGAAGAAAGATTATAAGAATAAGGAAGAGTTAGTTGAAGATATCTAGGATCAGGAAAATTCAAGGTGATGATCTATGGTATAGATCTAAGCGACAAAAAGTGAAGCTACAAGCTCCAAGAAAGTTCAAGTTTTGAGGTGATGATAATTTATTTCAATTAATTGTAATACACTACTTAATGAAATACATGGTAGAATTATGAAAAACATTTCATAATCTATCCAATTACTTATTCAATTTCACATTTTTTAATACTGACAACATATATTTCTAGGTGTTGTATCCTTGTAGATTTGTTCGAGACTATCATGCTTCACTACATAATGCGCATATATACTATATGCATTCTTAATTTTTTATTGAGTTTATGACCATAGGGACACATGACTATATGCATTTTTTAGTTGTAATTGACTACATGCCTTTCTCTTTAAACAATGACTCTATGCATTCTTAAGTTTTGATTGATTAAAAACACTCTAATACATTACATTACACTATATGCATTGTTAAGTTGACATTGACTATATGCCTTTGACTTTAGTAATTGAAAAAAAACTATCCAACAGATACAATAACAACTACAAATAGAAAATAAGTAGAAATTAGATTCCAATTATAACAAGTGCACTTTGTTGAGTTTAGTTTTGTAATGTATTAATTTAATCATAAGCAGTAAACAAGCAAACCATGAGCAACAAACAAGTTTTCTTTAAAGTAATACATACAATAAACTATACATACAGTAAACCATGAGTTAAGTATGCATCTGAGTAATATATACAGTAAACCATGAGAAGCAAACAAACCATGACCACAATGCACGTGGATATCTTTCATAATTGAAAATAGGTTAAGTTGACATTGACTATATGCATTGTTAGGTTGACGTTGATTGCATACAATAAACATGTTGAGTAGTAATTGAAAATGTATTCAATGTTGAGTTAATTTTCTAATATATTCATTGAATAAATTACAAAACTAAGTCAAACATGTAAAATATGAGACTATGAAGCTTACATGCTTCTAAGTATTGCATACAGTAAACAATCCAACAAATAGAATAACAACTATAAATCACCAAATCAATTTGTATACTTGTATTGAAATTGGTAATTTTTTCTTTTAATACCGTAAATTCCCAAAAAATCATACATCATATGGTAATTGTTTCTTTTCATATCAAACATTTCCAAAAAATTAGATCATAGCCCAAAAATCCTTTGCCATAGCCTTCAACATTTAATTTCAACCTTGTTCATAACCTTTGATGACATAAAACATGTCCATATCTGAATACATTACAAAACTAAGTAAGCCACATCCATCAAAATTTTGCATCTAGATAAATTGCCATTAGTTGTCCATAAAACCAAGGAATTTAATAGGACTCTGGTAGACAATTTCACTACTCTCTCCTCCACTACTAGGAGATGTGAATTGAGTAGGAGTGTACTTAATAGAATTAACTAGCTGAGCTAGTATTGTGTTATTGTGGTCAGCATTGGTTGTCATCTATGAGGAGGGCTTAGGGGGTTGCACTTGTTGTGCATTAAGGTTTGCCAATGCAGGGGCCAAAATATTGAACATGTCAAGAAGTGTAAGGTTTTGGGAGGGAAGAGGTGTGTTGGGCATACTCACTGTCTCAAGAGTAGCTAGAATTATTGTATCTTCCATAGGCGCACTTAGTGTAATGGTTGTATTTATGGAAGGTTTATTTCATTGGTTACCTCTACATCGTTTATGAGCATTTTGGTTCTCTTCTCTTTCTCTCCTCATCTATTCCTTTTTACGTGCCTTCTCTTCAGCTTGTTTTGATTTCTCTATAGTATCTCTTAACCGTTGTTGTTGTCTCTCTTCCCTCAAAATTTCTGTTCCTACCGCATTGGCCTCTCTTTCATTTTTTTCTTCCTCATCCGCTCCTTCTTGCATATTGCATTTTCCTCTAGATGTTTCTTAATTTGTTCTTGTTCCCGAAGTTGATTAATTTAGTCATCAGATGTTAGTATTTGTGAATTCTTTCTTAGACGAAGCGCCCCATGACGTGCCCCACGTATACAATGTTGCATCCTTTACATGGGTAATACTAAGAATTTGTTGGTTGAACCAGTAGGTTGTCTAGTGTCAACAGGCGTGCATGACACAAAGTCAACATCACCATAATGGTCTCTTAGGATCTCTGTATCATCACACATCTGACTATTTAATTGATCCAAATTCTCCTCATTTGTAAAGTAGTGGATAACGATAGCTAGGTCAACATGTAGTAGAGAGGGCATTGATAGGGAAAGCTCCTCCTCCTCACAGTTAGTTAGTTGACCAATGTTTGTGGCAGCCTCCTATAGCCAATCTGTTTGAGAAGCTTGTGTTAGCAAGGTTAAGCAAACATCAATGCCCAAACCATCATGGTTTTCTAGCTGCTCCTGGTTTGCTTGCTGCTCATGGTTTGTTGGTTTCTCATCTACTACATTAGTTGTTTCCCCTTGATAGGTTTCATTGTAATTTCTCACAAAACTATTAATTGAATCTTCATTGTATCCTCTAAATTGCATAAACTCTTCCACTATGATTACCTCCCCCTTGCCTTCAAGTACATTTGCACCATTAGAAATATGTGCACCACCTTTTGATCCCACTAATCCTGGAGCTACAAGTTTAGGCTGAGGCTAAACAGATCCCATTATGACATCCTCATTAATAATAAAAACCTCACTTGGCCTCATATCGTCCACTAAGGCTTCCTAGTTGAAAGGCCATATGCCTATCCTATGGAACCCACTCATTATATTGCCTGGGGTTAGTGCCATTTTGAATGCTATATTGGCCAACATTGCCAAATCTTCACATCCAATGTCAATCTAGGGGTTCTTGGACAACCACAAGTTTCTATGTTGTTTGAAGTATATCTTAAATGCTTAAAAAATACTTACATCCAATGGTTGACACTTATGGCTAGTATGCATGGGAAGTGTGAGTAGATGTATACCTAGATGTCTTTCTTTGTCAATTGTATGCCACGCCACATGGCTTCCATGATCATCAAATATAATAAGTGTCCTGTTTGAGGGAGAGACACCACCAGGGATGTTTCTTGTAAAGTGGTCCAACCAATTAAACAACTCCTTTTTCATCCATGCATGTTCTTTTATTGACATGCACACCCTATGCTCACAATTGACAATGTAATTTTTAATGTGTCTCTTTGCTTTGAACAAGTAAAAACCAGGTATGCTCATATCAACAACACTCACACATGCAAGAACAAAGATCCATTCCCTACTTTTTGAGATTAGTTGTGGCACATTTTTGGCTCCCATACACACAATAACTCGCATACCACAGTTCCATCCAACTTGCACTCGAATTTCATCACAGTTCCATATTTTACTAGACTTGTAGTGGTTGAGGTTATACACAATTTCCAGGTTGTCATAAAAAATTGATACAATGGTAAGAAGAACCATTATAGCTATCTTTGTTTCCACACCTTCCATGTTCTAATCCTCAAGTCCTTGTGGCGGCATCTAAAACCTTGCCACCATGATCTTCCCAACATTATGTCTATAAAATGGTTAATTCTTCTTGCATTTATTTGGGCAAAAGTTTGTTGCAACTGACTGACTTATAGACCATTTCCCATATCATCCATGTCCTTGCACCACTTGAAAACATCTTCCTCATCTTCAGCAGTTAGGACTATTTTAGGCCCCTTCCTCTTAGTGATAGTAGTACCCATAAGCCAGGCCCTCAAAATGGAAGCATGTATCTTCCACTTCTTGGATGCACCCCTTACCAATATTTGGCCTTTCTCAACACTGGTAATTGTTGCATCCATGTCCTCAATTGTATACTCCCTTATTGGGGTTGGATGGGAAGTTATCAAGGTTGGATGAGCAACATTAGTTAAGGAAACTTCCACTCCATTGACTTCTTCTGCATTCATATCTACTGCATTGACTACAGGAGTATCAATAGAGACTTGTTGTGGACTAGCAGTAGGAGCATCAATAGGAACATGGTCTGCATTAACCTCTATATTAGTAAAATGCACTCCACGAGTCTTTCTTATAGTTGAACGAGCACTCTTTGGTGTCCTTGTCTTTTTTTCTCCTACCTTGCTTATAACTTAACCTAAAGTTTCTTTGTTCGAGACTGTGTACATACATTCGTGAGCATAGAACACATAGGAGTAAAAATTAACACCACATTCAGTCAATGTAAACTTCAAATGTATACAAACAATGTTAGTTGAAGAATGAAAAGTAGCAGATGAATATAAGTCAAATGCATACAATCAATGTCAACTAAAGAATGGATACAGTAAATGCAAGTTTGGAAAAGGAGTAGAATCTCAGTGAGAAACAATTGAATGAATACAATACAATAAATTGTCAACTTAAGAATGCATAAGAAAAATGCATATAATCAATGTCAACTTAACAATGCATATAGATAATTTAAGCTCCACCTCCCCCATATAATGAGTGTGACAAATAGTTCAATTACAACCTAATAATGTATATAGTCACATTAGGCTTTCCAATTGAGTTAAAAGTGTGAAAATGAAGAGTGCATGCAGTCAAGACAAGCTTAGCAAATGCGTATAATTAGGGTATCAAACAAATCAATGACAAGTTAAGAATGTACATAGGTAATGTAAGTTTAATTTAATGAGTGATGGACTGAAACCCTCCTCACATGTAGAGAAATGAGGTCGGTGGGAAGTGTTTGAGGGAGATGAAGTTTCCAGAAAAACCCCCATATTTAAAACCCAAATAAACCTAGTATGTGAAAAATAATGATAAAGCCAAAGAAATAGTATGTTCAAAATAATGGTAAACCCAGAGAAACAATATGTTCAAAATAATGATAAACCTAGAGAAAGCCCCATATTTAAAATGAAAAAATAAAGAAACTATCAAGATTCATTCAAACTACAACACCTAGTAATGATTAAATCGATAATATACACTATTTATTTTCCATTTCATCTAATTATTTATTTCTATCACATTACATACAATGATTTCAAGGTGAAACGATTGAAACATACAACTATCAATGCAAGAAAATCATTACAAACACTTATTGAATGATAAAAAATTGTGAGATATTTGCTACTTCATGTTAGGGCTCCCTATGGGTAGTAATTGGGTTAACCACTAGCGGTTACTTGGCAGTCGGTGAGCTGTGAATGTGTTAAGGTGATTAGATATGGAGTAAGGAGAGGTTAAGTCTGGTCCTTTGTGGGGTATAATTAGATGGGGTTTTGATTAACACAAGGGACAATGGGATTTAATTAAAATGACCCCTTCACCCCCTTTACTACCTAGTGAGTGGGTCCACATTAAAAACAACTTAGAATTTATTCATTGAATACATTACAAAACTAAGTCACCAGTATGGTGAGTTAGTTATGTAATGTATTCAATGAATACATTACAAAACTAGGTCAACAATATGCTCAGATAGTTTTGTAATGTATTCATTGAAAATATTACAAAACCAAGTCAACATCGTGAAACATAAGATGACAATGCTTCCATGCATTAAAAACAACTTAAAAATAAAAGGCATGTAAGTATAGTGACCAGTTTAGTTATTCATTGAATACATTACAAAACTAAGAACTGTGCTATGTTAGTTTTGTAATGTATTCATTGAGTACATTCTAAAATTAAATAGTGAATAGTCGTGTATTCATTGAGTATATTACAAAACTAAGTCAACACTGTGAAATCTGAGACTATGAAGCTTCAATGCATTAAAAACATCTTAACTATAGTGACAAGTACATTTATTCATTGAATACATTAGAAAAAATAATTGCGCACTATGCTAAGTTTGTTTTCTAATGTAATCGTTAAGAATATTAAAAAACTAAGTCAACACTATGAAAAATGAGACTATGAAGCAAGCAAGCATGCATTAAAAATAACTTATAATTTAAAGGCATGTAACTATAGTGAGTAGTACATTTATTCATTGAATACATTACAAAACTAAGGCTGCACTATGATGACTTAGTTTTGCAATAGATTTGAACCTACAGTAAGTGATAGAATTCATAAAAGATGAATTCCCACAAGTCCAAAATCACCTACATGCAAATAACCTGTTACATGAAGAAACCCAAAAAACACATAAGTGCTTTGAAAATATGAGAGATTTTATTATTTGGAGAGGGAATTCATAAAATACAATGAGATCAATCCTTATAAAGGAGATCAAAGAAATCCTAAAGGGGTGCATTTAATAATTACAATAATTATTAAATGCCTAAAATGCATAGCTAAGTTAATCTTAAGAAAGGAATAAAAGGTGACTTAATTAAAATAATTAAGTGATATATATTTTACTCTAACACCTGCCCTTAAGATGAACTTAGGGAGTAGCTACAAACAAAGAGCATGAAAGAAAAATGTAACTACAATGCTAGAAAGAAAACTTGGGTCCCGACAACAAAGCCATGTTAGGTATCTAATCACAATCAAATCTCTATAAAATGGAGAAAAAAGAGAAAACCACGTGGGAAAAACTCTTCTCCAAAAAGAGATGAAATAAGAAGGTACAAATGCAATGTCTCAAGAGACTCTCCCAAAATCATAAGTACAACCAACCCCCCCAATGAGAGAGGATCGAGACTCTAAAGTCTCCCTATAATGATAGAACCCTTATTGTAGAGATGTTTGACAAAGAATGCACAAGTCGATCCAAGAACCACAGACAATGTTTCTCCCTTTAGGAAGAAATAATATCATCTAGAGATACATAATCTCTTCCCATGTGAGAAGATATGAACTTGAATTAGAAGGATCCAAGAAAAGTAAATCCTATGATGTCTCCTCATAGTGCTCGATGATATCCAAGCCAAAGCTATTGTGTAATGAATATTATGGAACTGGGACCACATGGATCATAGATGTATGGTGATGAATGGACCAAGATGAATCTGATTCTCCAAAAGAATCCAACAGAGTAAATGTTTAATGTGGTAAGACATGAGAAAAAAAATAGAAGGCAATGGAGATGCAACTTCATCGAAGCTAACATCAAAGAGAACATGTATGTCTTCAAGTGTGGAATCCAAATCCAAAAGATGAGATTCTAGAAATAACATAGTGATATCTCGTAGATATGAATCCTAAAAGGGCAGTGATGAAATAACCAATGATGGAGATGAAATAATCACCACAATATTCTGCTGCATGGAAAAATTGAATGTGTCAAGTGGTAATTGGTCACACTCCATGAGCATGGAAAAAGCGACGTGAGAAAAATTGGGACAAATCTCATCCCAATGCTAAGGACTCCCATAATATGTGCATGTAATATTTCTGCAAGAAGACATGTCTCTAATAAAATATCAGATTAAATAGACTACATATCTAAAGAAATCTCACTGAGAGTTTTCCGACGATATCTGGTTTTCAAAAAATGGACACTAGATGCTCAAGATATGGCCCCGGGAAGGCCACAAAACACCTCTCACTTCAAATGAAAAAAGCCCTTCAAGATGAAAAAATTAGAAAAGATAACCTACACTAACAGATCGCGCTTAGAATCATAGTTTCGACGATATCTCGTTTGTCCAAGTTCTATACCGTATGTGCAAGTTATGTGCAAAACACTAACAACCTATTTTTATCACAAAAGAATCAAAGTGCTTGACGGTTTGAAGGATGTCAAATTTAAATCAAATATGATGATGTTAGCGCCTGCACCAACATGTCTACCTTCCTATAGGTGCACTTTATAAAAAAAATTGTGATAGAATTCATAAAATATGAATTCCCACAAGCCCAAAATCACCTGCATGCAAATAACCTGTTACATGAAGAAACCTAAAGAACACAAAAGTGCTTTAAAAATATGAGAGATTTTATTATTTAGAGAGAGAATTCATAAAATACAATGAGATCAATCCTTATAAAGGAAATCAAAGAAACCCCAAAGGGATGCATTTAATAATTATAATAATTATTAAATACCTAAAATGCATAACTAATTTAATCTTAAGAAAGGAATAAAAGGCGACTTAATTAAAACATTTAAGTGAAATACCTTTTACTCTAATAGTAAGAACAGTAAATTTGTAATAAAAACGTATAGTAAGCATACAAAAACAAGGAATAAATAAGAAATAACTGAGATAGTCTACCAACCTGAACAAGAACAAAGAATATGCAAACTACAGAGAATAAACCACTAGTGGTCAAACAAAGAATTTTCAATGGATTTTACGTGGCATAGTATCTTTCTTATAAGAATTTGGTCATTGAAGAAGTAGGTAGTCAAATTGAATTTCAAATTGTGGTGGGAAAGAATTGGTCAATTCATACACAAGTAGTTGCGTTAAATTTTAAGTTCACATGATGACTTCATGAATTCAAATTTGTAATATTTTTGAGGTTGTTTATTTTTTGTTTACATTGTTTATTTTATGTCAATTGGTGAGCCTTACGCCATTAGTTGTTCATGTAGGTAAAATTTACAATCGGATTAAATGCTTGAAGATGTAGTACCTTTTTTGGTGAATGTGCAGATGAGACTCTTATGAAAAGTTGTTATGCACAAATAGTTGTACATGTATGCAGTTGACAAAATATGAAATGCACCAATAGTTATGCATGTATGTATATAAATTGAATATGAAATGTACATTAATATATTATATTTATATTTTTGGACCAATCCATTGACTTTGTAAATGTGTGCATAGTAATTTATTTTTTTAATAACAATGTAACTTTTTGGGTGCAATATGATGTATAAATAAAACATAAATGTACCAATAACCGTGCATTTGTAGTCTTTACTTAACGGTTATTAGATGTGCAAACTATTATTTTTTGACTTTTTTGTTGTGTAAGAAATGACTATCAAAAAGTAGATTTTTAGGATGTCTATGACAAAGACTATAATGGTTATCAATCCTTATGGAGTCTTTTTCCCTATATAAATTATTTAAAAATAAACAAAATAATTTTTTGCATACCGCTCTAAATATTCAAATAAAAAATGTTCGCTTCATGGGAGTATGAAAGCAGAAAGTTAATATTTCATTTTTACCGTTTGAAGCCGCAGGGGAAGGACAGCAAGGTCAGGGCATGCGGACGGCAGGGGCAACGGTATTCATGGGTATAAGTTTTTCTGGCGCGCAGTCCAGCATGGCCGCGGGCAACGGGAAAAAATGGCTTGGGGGGTGAGCTTCATTTAGCCTTCTCAGAAGATTAGGGACTTGGGTGTGAAGTTAAAGCTGTCCCCTGTTGAGGCAGTGTTGAAGGGCAAAGAGTGTTAGTAGTCAATGACTCTATTGTGAGGGGTTTTAAAATTGCGAGAATGATCAGAGAAGCAGGGGCAAAGGAGGTTCATGTGAGAATAGCCTTTCCTCCAATAATTGGGTCTTGTTATTATGGTGTGGACACTCCAAGGAAAGATGAATTCATATCCCACAGGCTCAGTATTGAAGATACTTGCAAATTTATAGGTGCACATTCTCTGGCTTTCTTGCCACTCGACAGCCTTAGAGCGATGTGTGAGACGAGGCGCTGCCCTTTTGTGACGTATTCTTTTCTCACGCCAATCCTGCGCCGCCGCTGGATATCTTAAACCGAGAACCGAAAAATGCAGAGGGAAACAATCTGAACGAACCTGTCGGCGTGCTCTAACAGTCGAGAAGAAATGTACCAATCTTGAGAATGCTTGGAAGTTCCACCCACCTCAGTTTGTATAGTTCGTTTACAGGTATCCTGATCTGCTTTTCCCCATTGTCTCACTCTCTTTAAAAGACATTTACAATTTTCGTAAGTCGAGTTTTCAATTGGCGTTTCTTGAATCGAAAAACATAACTTAAATGGAGAATAAGTATGCACAGGCCAGACTAAATTATAGTTGGTGTCTTTCGGAATTGGACTTTGTATATTGAGAGCACTGTGAATCACGAAAGCACAAAATGCAACAATTTAAACAATTTGTACAGTGTAATTATTTTGTCAATATTATATGCTGTGTGGATTATTTCCTTTCAAGAAATTTCCTTTGAATTTTTTCAATGTCAGAAGTACGATCGAGCCTGTTTATCTAGCTTAATTGATGTACATGTCTTTTTGACGCATACTAGCTATTGACGTATTTGGTTGCTTTAGTGGTCCTACCCAGAGAAATGGCCCTGCATAGCCAAATTTGTTTCTACATTATACGTGTACCTAAAAAGTTAAAAAGTTGAGGGACAGTACTTTCTTGCTTATTGGGCTTCAATCTCACGAGCGAAAACTAGCAGCTAATATTCCATTTGCATGAAGATTTTATAATCTATCTTTTTAAAGCGTCCATCAAATGGCCTTGCAAGCAGCTAAACATTATTACTAATTTGAAAGCTATTGTCTTGTCCGTTCGTCAAACTTGTATATTGGAAATTTTAGCCTATTGTCTCTCGGATGCTGAAGTTTTTGTTTCTATCTTGTGTTATTTCTTAATAGCTTAATCCCATTGATGTGTTTGCTTCTCTCTTCCAATTTACAGAACATGCGTTTCAGGCATCGACTATTTTCTCGTTAACAATATCTAGCTAATACTTGCCCCCTTTTCCAAAAGAAGTGACGAGTCACACCCACCATAATAGCCAATAATGAACAATTAAATACTGAAATCCACATCAACATGAAACAAATGACATTTCTATGTTAATAAGTATGAGATATTATCCACAGCAAGTGAAATTGCTATATTGCTATCATGATTCAACTGTGTAGTGGGGTTGCAAATAGGGTTGTAAGCAAAGCTTGGAGGAAATTCCGTGGTTAAGCACGCTTAAGCTGGAGTAGTACTGGAATGAGTGACCTCCCCGGAAGTCCCTGTGTTTCACCTCTGTGAACATCACCTAGATGCAATGAGTGCTATGTGTTCCACTCATTCTCATGAGAGATGGGTTCTTGTGAACCACTACTCATGAAACTTGGGTCAGTGAGTTTGACGTTTGACACAAAAATTACACAGTTGAATCCTGAGTGCTAAGTGTTCCATTCATTCTCATGAGAGATGGATTCTTGTGAACCGCAACTCATGAAATGTGGGTCAATGAGTTTGACTCAAAAACTACACAATTGAATCTTGATAGTATTGTCACAATTTCCGTATTAATTGAAATGGCTTTGTCATCTGTTACACAAACATGAAAGAGTCATAGAGAAGAGAAAATCTTTCCAAGTCCTTGGTCCACCACAGAAACACATAACCAAAGGTTAAGAGGCCCAAAGGATTTGTGTAGAGGAGTTTTGTGCCTTGTGCTTCATTTTCCTAAAACTAAGTTAACCATGGAAAAACCAGGTAGAAACAGGGCTTGAGTTGTGACAGTAGGGAATTCTGTGGCTTGTGCCTTGTGCTCACCATAAAAACATAAAAGCACCTTAGGATGAAGCTGTATTCTATGGAGATCCTGTGTTCTGCAATGTGCACACTTTGAAGGCTAACAAAAATACAAAGGAGCATTAAATGTATTAGTTCTAAATATTTAAAATTTTGTACTTTGTATTAGTGTAACTTAGGGAATGTTTTGAAATACATACTGTTGACTCCAGAGGTGCATGTGGTGCACAACTCTACATTGACAAGATTCTAGCAGGCAAACCTACTGGCAGAGGATACACATGTTGTGGTGCAAAGGGGATTAGATACAAACTAACTGATGCAAGAGAAATTGAGGCTAAGACCAAACACAACAGACTGAAGAGCACATATTAATCCATTTCATATGGAAATCAAATACATCTCAATTTTATGAATTTCATAGTTAAAATAACAAAACAAACACTCCCTGCAGAAATTACAAACTTCATTAAAATTCATCTTGCATCTCTCCTACATCCCCTCTTCCCAATTCTCTGCTCTCTTTTATGCACAAACATCTGCCATTACAAAAAAAAAACTTAATTCTAAATTAAATGGACCCAAGCCTATTCTCTGTTGCGTAACACCTTCCCCCTTTAATCATCTCTCTGCAAACATATTGGAAAAATTATGACATCTTTCCTGGGCTGATGCCACTCACCCCCTCTAACTCCTCTCAAGCACCCCCTCCAATTCTAATCCGGTCTCCTCTTTTTAAATTTTCAGCTTCTGTATGCTCACCATGTTCTTCTGTGAAGCCACCGATTCAACTTTCCTCCCAATGCCTTTCCACGCAGGCCACCTTACCCACTATCTCATTTGTGCTGCTCTCTATGGCGCCTACATATTTTTTTTAGTAAGGAAAAGATTCCTTTCTCCAGCACTTCATCTGCCACGTATCCTTCAAATGAATTAAAGTCAAATGGTGGGGAGTGGGTCAAATTGTTTCCCTTGAGAATGGCGTTTGATATTCAGCGGCCTCCATCTGTTCTTGCCATTCTTTTCTTGGACGTTGGCAGAGATTGTAGAATTTGGCGTTACGCCTGTCATTGAATAAATGTCTGTACCCTATTTTAATTTTTAATGCTCCCACTCTGGCATGGGCAGGTAGGATGCTCCTGCATCATGTTGGCATCTAGTTAACAATGGCAATAACAACTTTTGGAAACTCTTCAATAATGAGCAACCATGTTAGTTGGCCATCTAATGGAATGAATGCACATTTGTCATCAATCGCCAGCCAATGAAGCACAGAGCAGACTCCGAACAGGAAATCTAGCATCCCAACAAACTCTACTACATTGATTGCATCAGTGGATAAAACAGCACTTGCGGTGTGCCTGTACAATCATAACACCAGAATTATTGGATTGTATTTTTTGTAGCACTCGTGGTGGTGATTGTTTAGCTTGTCGTAGTTGTCAATGTATTACTGTTCAACAGGTAATCAATTTTTAGTAATTTTCCGGCAGGTTTCAAATAGGATGGCAATTATCAGGATTGTGAAATAGTCCACAATATCTGAATAATTATGCATAATTTAAAGATTGTCTTATATCTAATAATATTACTTTGTAGAGTAACAACCAAGGGTCAGTTACTTTGGCTTGTAGGCATTACCATTGCAAACTCCACTTAAAAAAATCGCATTCCTTTTTTTCATCTTCACTATCTTATATTTCTGGTCACTATGGATGGTTATGGTCTAAGTTACCAGGTTCACCCTTGGACCCCTCTAGACCGGCCCGTGTACGAACTAGTCTGTGGTCCGGGTCCGGTTCACCTGTGGGTCCGGGCAGGGTTCGAAAATTCGGACCCAGATCAAACTGCTGGCTTGGACGATCGAATCCGAGTGGATCACTTCCAAAAATCGCGAACCTCGGACGAATTGCGTCGAATTTCGAGGCTTGGACATCACTTAAGTGACAAAGTTTGCAAAATTTTATATTTTTTTGACATCAGGAACCCTAAAAGGTGGTTATGAAAGGTTAATTTCTGTACTCATTCTCATTTGTGGTGTGCAATTAGGTTATTTTGACTTGAACAAGAGCAAAAGAGCAAGTTCTTGGTTGTGCAAGGAGGAGTTGGAAGATTGGTTTGTGAGCTTTCTTCAAGTGTTTGTGCCTCATACGTACACCTTTGCAAGCTTACAATGAGTAGAGTTTGCAAGCTTACAATGAGTAGAGGTAAGTTCTTGTTTCATTTGTTTTTTGTTTTTGTTTAAGTTTTTTATTTTTTTCATTTCTCTTTCATTCTCCATAAGATTTTAGCCATTTTTTCTATAATTTTTCATTCTCTTGCTTTTAAACTTTAAACTTTTAAGTTTTATATTAAATAATGAATATGTATACACTTTGAAATTTCTTCCCATAGGAAAAAGAACTACAATGGCATCTACCTCTTCCTCAGTAGGCAATACCGAACAAAGAATAGAACCCCATTCTGATTCTCCTTTGTGGAAACATGTTGATATTATAAGAGCCCTTCCAGGAGGTGGTGCATTCCGTTGGAAATGTAGGGGTTGTGATGTAGAAAGAAATAGCTCATATTTTCGTGTGGTAGGCCATTTGTGTGGATACCCTAGTAGAGGAGTCAAGAAATGCCCTAGAAAAAGAGGTGTACCTGTACCCAATGAAACTGTACTAAAGTATATTGAAGAGCAGGAGGCAGCAGAAGAGAGAGAAGAACGTAGGCAAAATTCAACTGATGGCATTGGCAATAGAAGTAAAAGTAAAAAAAAAGCAAGGGTAACACAACCCCCCACAGATGTTGTGATAGAAGACCACCCCTTTTTTACTACCTCAGCTACTCGTGAGCTTGAAAAAGAACCCCTTGGCCTTGCACACAAAAGAAAGGGACCACTAGAAACTGCATGTCAAAATCAAAGTCGGGAAATTGCCGACATGGATGTGGGAAGATGTTTGTATGCAAATGGGTTGTTTTTTAATGTTGTTCACTTTCCATATTGGAGACAGATGTTGAAAAGTGCCAATGAAGCTCCAAGAGGGTATCAGGGCTCCGGTTTTGAGAGAGTACAAACCACCTTGTTGGATCAAGAGGTCAAGTGGATTGATGATCAATTGAAGCCCATAAAGGATTCATGGATTGAGACAGGGGTATCAATTGTTTCAGATGGGTGGAAAGATGCTAGAAACCGTCCCTTGATCAATGTCCTAGCGGTGTCCCCTAAAGGGGCAATGTTTTTGAAAACGTGGATTGTGACGGACAAGTAAAAGATGAGCCATTTATTGCTAATAATCTCATCTCTGCCATTGAACAAGTGGGTGCTAGTAATGTTGTCCAAGTCATAACAGACAACGCAAAGAATTGTAGAGCCGCTGGTTTGTTGGTTGAAGAGCGATATCAGCATATCTTTTGGACACCTTGTAGAGTCCATTCATTCAATCTTATGCTACAAAAGATTGGGAACACAATTGAGTGGATCAAGGAGGTGTATGCAGAGGCTGAGGACATCCAGATGTTCATCACAAACTATCACATGACTCAAGGAATATTCAGAATGTTCTCACGTTTGGAGTTACTGAAGGTAAGTGAACTTGAACTAAAGTTAGTAATTTTTTATTTTTTTTAAATTAGTATCTTACAATTTCTGATTTTCATTTTTTATTGCGTAATGTGTATTCTTTTATAAAGTATCTATCTAATAGTTGTATTTTTTTGCTCTAATTTATGTTACAAGTTGTTGAAACTCGTTTTGCATCAAATTTAATCGTCTTGAGACGACTTGTGCAAGTGAAAGAGGCACTTTGCAATATGGTAATCAACAACAATTGGGCTATATGGAAGCAAAGCAACAGTGAGAGGGCGGCCAAAATAAAGAGAAGGATATTGGATGACTTATGGTGGGAACGTGTGGAATATATCATTAAGTTCACTGAGCCCATTATGAGCATGCTTAGGTACGCTGACATGGATAGGCCTTGCCTTGGAGAGATCTATGATGGCATAGACTCAATGCTTGAGAAGATCAAGCAAATTGTAAACGAAAAAGAGCAAGATCCTGAAGAGACCCTCTTCAAACAATTGCAAGCAATTTTTGTAGAACAATGGAACAAAATAACCACTCCTCTACATTTGCTTGCCTATGCATTGACGCCCAAATATTATAGCAATCAATATCTCGATCTACCAGGAAGGCTACCACCCTATAGAGATTTAGAAGTGTCTGATGGATACAAGGCAGCATTTGAAAGACTCTTTCCGGATGATGATATGAGAGATTTGATTACGGATGAGTTCATAGAGTTTTAGAAGTGTCTGATGGATACAAGGCAGCATTTGAAAGACCTATAGAGATTTAAAAGTGTCTGATGGATACAAGGCAGTATTTGAAAGACTCTTTCCAGATGATGATATGAGAGATTTGATTAGGGATGAGTTCATAGAGTTTGTGAATGCAAGAGGTCTAAGTAATGATGCTCTTCATCGTCGGTTTAGGAAGGATGCTCATAGTTGGTGGTACCTCCATGGCCAAAAATTCCAAACATTTCAGCCCCTTGCAATAAAAATTATATCACAAGTTTTTTTGTTTTTTTTTAAATTAGCTTACTTTATCTTCATGACTAGCAAGTAATTTTTATAGTTTTATTTTAATTGCTTACCTTGTCTTGTCTTCAGAGGTTGCTAGTTCATCTGCATTAGAAAGAAATTGGAGCACATATTCTTTCATCCACTCCGTGAAGTGCAATAGATTGCAATCAAAAAGAGCAAAGAACTTGGTATTTGTGCATTACAACTTGCATCTTCTCTCACACGAGTAAACAATACAAAGAAGGGGACATGAAGAGGTGGGATGTAAATGCAGAGTTTGTGGACTTGGATGCTTCCACTTCTCGGCTTGCACTTGATATTTTGAAGATTTTGACGCCAATACTATTCTTGTTGCTGCTGATCCCATTGGTCTTAGCTCTATTGCTGAGTCAACAAAGCTAAGACAATAGAGCTAAGGCCAATGGGATTAACAGCAGCAACAATAGTATTGGCGTCAAAATCTTCAAAATCATCAAGTGCAAGCCGAGAAGTGGAAGCATCCAAGTCCGCAAGCTCTACATTTACATCCCACCTCTTCATGTCCCCTTCTTTGTATTGTTTACTCTTGTGTGAGAGAAGACGCAAGTTGTAATGCACAAATACCAAGTTCTCTGCTCTTTTTTATTGCAATGTATTGCGCTTCACTGAGTGGATGAAAGAATATGTGCTCCAATTTCTTTTTGATGCAGATGAACTAGCAACCTATGAAGACAAGACAAGGTAAGCAATTAAAATAAAATTATAAAAATTACTTGCTAGTCATGAAGATAAAGTAAGCTATTTTAAAAAAAAAAATTAAAAATAAAACTTCTGATATAATTTTTATTGCAAGGGGCTGCAATGTTTGAAAATTTTGGCCATGGAGGTACCACCAACTATGAGCATCCTTCTTATACCGATGACGAAGAGCATCATTACTTAGACCTCTTGCATTCACAAACTCTATGAACTCATCTGTAATCAAATCTCTCATATCATCATCAGGAAAGTGTCTTTCAAATGCTGCCTTGTATCCATCAGGCACTTGTAAATCTCTATAGGGTGGTAGCCTTTCTGGTAGATCAAGATATTGGTTGCTATAATATTTGGACGTCAATGCATAGGCAAGCAAATGTAGAGGAGTGGTCATTTTGTTCCATCGTTCTACAATAATTGCTTGCAATTGTTTGAAGAGGGTCTCTTCGGGATCTTGCTCTTTTTCATTTACAATTTGCTTGATCTTCTCAAGCGTTGAGTCTATGCCATCATAGATCTCTCCAAGGCAAGGCTTATCCATGTCAGCATACCTAAGCATGCTCATAATGGGCTCGGTGAACTTAATGATATATTCCACACGTTCCCACCATAAGTCATCCAATATCCTTCTCTTTATTTTGGCCGCCCTCTCACTGTTGCTTTGCTTCCATATAGCCCAATTGTTGTTGATTACCATATTGCAAAGTGCCTTTTTCACTTGCACAAGTCGTCTCAAGATGATTAAATTTGATGCAAAACGAGTTTCAACAACTTGTAACATAAATTAGAGCAAAAAAATACAACTATTAGATAGATACTTTATAAAAGAATACACATTACGCAATAAAAAATGAAAATTAGAAATTGTAAGATACTAATTTTAAAAAAATAAAAAATTACTAACTTTAGTTCAAGTTCACTTACCTTCAGTAACTCCAAACGTGAGAACATTCTGAATATTCCTTGAGTCATGTGATAGTTTGTGATGAACATTTGGATGTCCTCAGCCTCTGCATACACCTCCTTGATCCACTCAATTGTGTTCCCAATCTTTTGTAGCATAAGATTGAATGAATGGACTCCACAAGGTGTCCAAAAGATATGCTGATATCGCTCTTCAACCAACAAACCAGCAGCTCTACAATTCTTTGCATTGTCTGTTATGACTTGGACAACATTACTAGCACCCACTTGTTCAATGGCAGAGATGAGAATATTAGCAATAAATGGCTCATCTTTTACTTGTCCCTCACAATCCACCGTTTTCAAAAACATTGCCCCTTTAGGGGACACCGCTAGGACATTGATCAAGGGACGGTTTCCAGCATCTTTCCACCCATCTGAAACAATTGATACCCGTCTCAATCCATGAATCTTTTATGGGCTTCAATTGATCATCAATCCACTTGATCCGACAAGGTGGTTTGAACTCTCTCAAAACTGGGGCCTTGATACCCTCTTGTAGCTTCATTGGCAATTTTCAACATCTATCTCCAATATGGAGAGCGAACAACATTAAAAGAAAGCCCATTTGCATACAAGCATCTTCCCACATCAATGTTGGCAACTTCCCGACTTTGATTTTGAAATGCAGTTTCTAGTGGTCCCTTTCTTTTGTGTGTAAGGCCAAGGGGTTCTTTTTCAGGTTCACGGGTAGCTAAGGTAGTAAAAAAGGGATGGTTTTCTATCACAACATCTGTGGGGGTTGTGTTACCCTTTCTTTTTTTATACTTTTACTTCTATTGCCAATGCCATTAGTTGAATTTTGCCTACGTTCTTCTCTCTCTTTTGCTACCTCCTGCTCTTCAATATACTTTAGTACAATTTCATTGGGTACAGGTACACCTCTTTTTTCAGGGCATTTCTTGACTCCTCTACCAGAGTATCTACACAAATGGCCTACCACACGAAAATATGAGCTATTTCTTTCTACATCACAACCCCTACATTTCCAACGGAATGCACCACCTCTTGGAAGGGCTCTTATAATATCAACATGTTTCCACAAAGGAGAATTAGAGTGGGGTTCTATTCTTTGTTCGGTATTGCCTACTGAGGAAGAGGTAGATGCCATTGTAGTTCCTTTTCTTATGGGAAGAAATTTCAAATTGTATACATATTCATTATTCAATATAAAACTTAAAACTTTAAAGTTTAAAAGCAAGAGAATGAAAAATTATAGAAAAAATGGCTAAGATCTTATGGAGAATGAAAGAGATGAAAAAAATAAAAAACTTAAACAAAAATAAAAAAATAAATGAAACAAGAACTTACCTCTACTCATTGTAAGCTTGCAAAGGTGTACGTATGAGGCACAAACACTTGAAGAAAGCTCACAAATCAATCTTCCAACTCCTCCTTGCACAACCAAGAACTTGCTCTTTTGCTCTTGCTCAAGTCAAAATAACCTACTTGCACACCACAAATGAGAATGAGAAGCAAAAATTAGCCTTTCATAACCACCTTCTAGGGTTCCGGATGTCAAAAAAATATAAAATTTTGCAAACTTTGTCACTTAAGTGACGACCAAGCCTCAAAATTCGGCGCAGTTCATGATTTTTGGAAGTGGTTCGCCCGGGTTCGATCGTCCGGGCCAGCAATTCAAATTGGGTCCGAATTTTCGAACCCTGCCCGGACCCACAGGCGAACCGGACCCAGACCATGGACCAGTTCGTACGTGGGCCGGTCCAGAGGGGTCCAGGGGCAAACTAGATAACTTAGAAAAATCCAGATGTTTTCTGATTAATCTTTGCTTGTGCTTGTTGCCCATTTTTCCCTCTCTTGTTTTTTCAATCAATCTGTCAACCCGGTTTTTTGGTCAAAAGAATGAGATTTAATCATGATCAATTCCTGATTAAGTTGCAACCTTAATGAGAATCAAGTGATTTTTAAAAAAATTGCAATTACGCCTAGAGGCGTCTACATTGAAAACGATCTATTCATGTACATAAAAACCTTGCTGGTTTAAATTGACGTGTTACTGGTCTCCACCTGTTGCAAACGTTACAATCCTGCAATAGTTGAACATCTTACTGGTATTCACATTACAATCATGCACCGCTGGCATTACGTAACTGTGATGAGAATGGATCAGCAACAAGTTTGAGTTTTGGTGTTACATATTTCCCTTTATTGCCATGAAGAAGGATCGTGTGAGGTAGCAGTTTGATGTTTGTTTTCATATTTGGGAGCTCAGTTGGATTCAAGGAAGGAGACTAGGTAGTGGCTGAACGTGGGAGCTCAGTTGGATTTTCTTCTACATTGTCAAATACTCAACTAGCATCAAACTCACTTTGGTGCTGAAGAATGGCTTTCTTCTCCTGCAAATGCCTCTTTCAGGTATTCTTTCTCGAGCCCCAATTTCAAACTTATTACTTCCAACAACTTCTCTATCAATGGAAATATCCGGTTTGGAAACTTCTGGATGGTTTCCCTGAGTAAAATACAATGCAATATGATGTGTTATTTTCACTCATCATATTTCTTTTTCAATAACCAAAAACAGTTTTTTCAATTGTAGATATGATAATAAGCTGTAAATGTGAATTAAGTTTCTAATCAGACTGCTAGAAATATAGAAAATATCAGATTTGAATGCACTAATTTCTTCCTTTATTGCAGGCTATTATCGAGCTATAATCTTGAAGGAATTTGTATTGAGAAATGTATGAAATACAAATATGAATTTGTGAATTTATTTTGTCTTCAAATCTGCAAGTGTCGAACTTCCAAGGAGAGAATATTTATTGATTTCGATATCTCTCTTGGCTTTGAGAAATTGGTATAAGTATTACATCAAAGAGACATGCCATGAAAGGACATGTCTCCACGATGTGGAGCCATGTCCGTTCATGGCATGGCTCATTATTAACTAATCAAAACATAACTATAACCCAAATTGGGTTAGTTAACTTTAACCAATATTATTTATATGCTCAAATTGCCGATCTGCATAGAGGAAGAATGGATAATATACCCGATCCAATTCATGTATTAACATTATTATATTTGACCCTTATTTGATCGATTTTATGCATGAATATCAGATCATTACTCGATCTGTTACCAAGAGAAAATGCAATAATGATTGCTTTGTTTTAACAAATGGTTCTTATTGATCCCAAGAACTGTGTGTGTGTGTGCATGTATGTCAGTTCATATTTTTAAATGAACTGACATACATGCACACATGCACATACACAATCAATACAAGTAATCATCCTTGTATCTTATCGAAGCTACTATGTATCAACACTCCCTCTTAGCTAGGGAAGATAACTAAGTATAAATCAATGGAGATATCACCTAACTTGTGATATCAATGGATATAGAGAACATCAAGTCACGTGACATTCTTCTTATATCCTAGTTATGGTATGTGCACTAACATCACGTCTCATGATTTCTACCATAACTGATCATGGCATATCCATAGATATTACATCTCATAATATCTACCATGATTATCTTCAACTGATATCAAGTCTCATGATATCTATCAATATGTCCAAGAGATACTAACTATCATGACATGTCCACAAATATCAAGTCACATGATATTCATCACGATAGTGAACTAATCATTGTAAAGTTGTCACCTTACAATGTTAGATACAAGATTTCATTATTAGAAAGATCGTCAACTTTCAATAATGTACACAGGGTGGGCCCATAAGTCATAGAGTCACACATATGACAAAAGAGTTTACACTTTAAACATCTTTATCTATATTAATACAAATAATAATTTTGAGACTCAATCTCAATAACTTACATTTCAATCATACCAAGTTTCTTCCTGAAGTGTTCAATTTTCACTCTGGGGAGAGGCTTGGTGAGAATGTCTGTTGTTTGATCACTTGTATTAATATACTCCAACTGGATCATATTCCTTTCTACCATATCTCTCACAATGGTAAGGAATCTCTATATGCTTTGATCTATCATGAAATACTGGATTCACTGATAGTTTGATACAACTTTGATTATCACAGTGGATGATAGTAGGCTTCAGAGGTTCACCATATAGTCCCACAAGCAGTTTTTGAAGCCATACTGCTTCTCTTGCTCCCATAGAGGCTGCAATATATTTTGCTTCTGTTGAACTTTGAGCTATTGAAGACTGCTTTCTGCATATCCAAGAAATCATAGTTGATCCCAAAGTGAAGCAACACCCTGATGTGCTTTTTCGGTCAGTCACACTTCCGACCCAATCAGAATCAGAGTATCCATGTAGGTCTAGTAGTATTCTCATATTTCAATCCATATCCAATAGTACCTTGAAGGTACCTCAATATATGTTTTGTAGCAACAAGATGTATCTCTCACGGTTCACACATAAACTGGCTTAAGGCATTCATTGCATAGCAAATATCTGGTCGAGTGTTAACCAGGTACATCAGTGATCCAATTATCTGTCTATAAAGAGTAGGATCTACAAATCTGGACTATGCTGCTGCTTCTTTTAATTTATGTAAGTTGGTTTCCATAGGTGTTGACATAGGTTGGCAATTCCACATTCCAAATCTCTTTAGGATATCAATAGTGTACTTTCCTTGATTTAGAAAAATACTTTCTGACTTCTACCAGTCTTCCAAGCCAAGGAAGTTATGTAAATTGCCCAAGTCCTTCATGTCAAATTTTAATGCCAAGTCCTTACATTGAACAATAAGGTGATCCTCTCCTGTAATTAACAGATCATCAACATATAGGATTAATATCAACATATCACCATTAATTAGCTTAAAGTAAAGATTAGGGTCTGCATCATTTTTAGAGAATCCAAGACCCAATAGATAGCTATCGATCCTTTCATACCAGGCTCAGGGAGCTTGTTTAAGTCCATATAGGGCTTTTTTCAATTTACAAACATGTGAAGTTGCATCATGAATCACAAAACTTTCAAGTTGTTCTAAATAGACTTCTTCAATAGTCTCATTCAGAAATGCAGTTTTCACATCCATCTGGTGGATCTTCCAACCTTTAGAGGCTGCAATAGCTATCACTGCTCTAACTAAGGTATATTGAGCAACAGGTGCAAATGTTTCTTCATAATCAATACCTTCCTTTTGCGAGAATCTTCTAGCTACAAAATGTGCTTTATGTTTATCTATTCTACCATTTGCAACATGTTTAATTTTGAAGAGCCACTTGGACAAGACAACAAATTTCTCTTTTGATCTAGGAACTATGTCCCAAACATCATTTTTTCAAAATGGATTGATATTCTTCTGCCATAGCATCTTTCCAAACTTGATGCTTGAGAGCTTTAGTAACACTAGTAGGTTTAGAATCAAGAATCTCACTCATTAATGCATCATATGTTAACTTGCGAGGTCTGTTACTCTCTCTGAATGTCCCTTTAGGTGCTGCATGCGTATTGCTTCCTGTATCATCTTTCTTGCCCAAAGTGGTCTCTTATGATTATTGTTTAGATCCTCTTCTTGAATCTTAGGAGGAGTCTGACTTCCATTTGTGGTTTCTTCTAAATACTCCCTCTGAACCTCATAAGTAGGAACCTCTTCTATAGCTTTTGGTATTTCCTGAACTTCTACTTCATTTGAACTTCTTGCTCTTTTGAAAGCAATGTCTTCTTCAAAGATGACATCTCTACTAAGTTCTATTTGTCTTTGTCTAGGTATGTATACTCTGTAAGCCTTAGAAGTTTCACTATAGCCTACAAAAATTCATTTTCTTCCAGGAGGTTCTAATTTCAACCTTTTCTCTTTAGGCACATGGATGTAAACTAGGCAACCAAATATCCTCAAATGACTAATGTCAGGTTTTACACCCGTAAAAGCTTCTTCAGGAGTTTTGTTATCCAAATGTGTGTGAGGACATCTATTTTCGATGCACAATGCTATATTTGATGCTTCAACCCAAAATGAAGTATCTAAATTTTGATCATATAGCATTGCCCTAGCAGCTCTATTCAGCAACTCCATTTTGTTGAGGACTATAGGGTACAATGAACTCCCTCTTAATCCCTGCATTTACACAGAATTCTTAAATATTTCAGAGGTGTATTCTTTCCCATTGTCTGTTCTTAGTATTTTAATTTTCTTCCCCGAGGAGTTTTCTACAATGGCTTTGAATTCCTTAAACCTTCTAAGGATCTCTTCCGATTCTTTACACTTTAGGAAGTATATCTAGGTCTTCCTGGAGAAGTCATCAACAAAGATTACATAATACAAAAATCCCCCTATTGAGGGTACAGACATGGGTCCACATAAATCAGAGTGGACTAATTCTAAAACAACTTTAGTTCTACTCAAACTATTAGGAAAAGTACTTTTAGTGTTCTTCCCCAAAGCACATCCTTTACATGACCCATTATGAGTTTGATTTAGTTTAGGTAGTCCAATTACAAATTTATCCATTGAAGTTAGGGCACGAAAGTGAATATGGCTTAATCTTCGATGCCAAATCTCACTTGAGTCAGAGGTCTCGTGAATAAGAGCTTGACTTGTCTTAGTGCAAAGTTTGTATAGGTGTCCTTGTCTTATGCCTATAGTTTGAGCATTCTTTATGGTTGAATTCTTTGGCCATGCTAGGACTTTGCCCTCCATAAATGTAACTCTGTATCCAATATCTTCAAGTGCTGATATAGATACTAAGTTTCTTTTAATACCTAGCACATATAGTACTCCAGAGAGTTGAATAGAGATCCCGGATTTCAACTTGATGGTACAGGTTCCATCCCCTTTTATCGGTTGTGCAGAATCCTCCCCAATTGTAACTTCTTCATCTGATTCCTCTACCATAGTCTCTAGGTTATCTCAGTAGCCTGTAATGTGCCTTGATGATCCACTATCAATTACCCATGTGTTGGATTTGTTTCATACTTGACTGGACAATGCCGAGTAAAAGACAAATTTCTCAAAGTCTTGTTCTATATTTGTCTTTCCAACTTTAGCAAATGAGACTTGTTGTTTGTTCGGCCAGGGCAATTTATTGCATAGTGTCCATATTGATCGCATCTAAAACATTGAATTTTAGATAAATCTTTCTTCTGCCTCATACTTGACTGGACAATGCCGAGTAAAAGACAAATTTCTCAGAATTTTGTTCTATATTTGTCTTTCCAACTTTAGCAAATGAGGCTTGTTTGTTCGGTCAGGGCAATTTATTGCATAGTGTCCATATTGATCGCATCTAAAACATTGAATTTTAGATAAATCTTTCTTCTGCTTGGATTATCCTTTTCCATGAAAATTTCTTTTCCTTTTGAAGTTATTCTTGCCCCTTTTATGAAAGTTGGTGTTTAGAACATGAATATCTTTGTCTATCGGTTTCTGCTTTCCTTTTGTCATTTGTCTCGACTCTTCTTGCAAACAGTCAGATCTTAATCGATCAAATTTAGGGAGTTTGGATCTTGCACTGATTCCTTGAACAAATGACTCCCATGAGTTTGGTAAACTACCTAGTGTTATTAATGTCAACTCTTTGCTATCAATTTCATATCCCACCGTCGAGAGTTGATCCCTTAGGTCCGTAACTCTCATGAAATATGCATTTATAGATTCTCCCTTGTTCATGCTGATATTATTCATTTGTCTCTTTAGAGCAAGAGTTCTGCCAGTGTTGTTTATTTCAAATGCACTTTCGAGGGATTTGAAGATGCGGTATGCAATTTCATGTTTTGCTACTATAGGTACTATGTGGTCCCGGACTGCATCTACCATAAGTTTCATGGCTTTCTCATTGCTCTCGATCCATTGAGTCTTCTCCGGATCATCTTTTGATTCTTGCTTCTCTTCTTTCACAAATGATTCTAACTTGTTCTCTTTTAGCAGCATCATCATTTGAAGCTTCCAAGATACAAAGTTGTTAGCACCTTCAAGACGATCTTCGAATCTGATCATATTAGACATTTTGAAGAATGGTATGTGACTACAATAACAAGGTATGAATCTGATATCTCAAACTTAATTCAGATCTTCCTTAACTTGGCTCTGATACCATGTAAATGTGAATTAAGTTTCTAATCAGACTGCTAGAAATATAGAAAATATCAGATTTGAATGCACTAATTTCTTCCTTTATTGCAGGCTATTATTGGGCTATAATCTTGAAGGAATTTGTATTGAGAAATGTACGAAATACAAATACAAATTTGTGAATTTATTTTGTCTTCAAATCTGCAAGTGTCGAACTTCCAAGGAGAGAATATTTATTGATTTCGATATCTCTCTTGGCTTTGAGAAATTGGTATAAGTATTACATCAAAGAGACATGCCATGAAAAGACATGTGTCCACGATGTGGAGCCATGTCCGTTCATGACATGGCTCATTATTAACTAATCAAAACATAACTATAACCCAGATTGGGTTAGTTAACTTTAACCAATATTTGATCCTTATTTGATCGATTCTATGCATGAATATCAGATCATTACTCGATCTGTTACCAAGAGAAAATGAATCTGCACATTCAGATTTCAGTATACTTAGAGTTTCGATTAAATGCAAGGATGATTGCTTTGTTTTCAACAAATGGTTCTTATTGATCTCAAGAACTGTGTGTGTGTGCATGTATGTCAGTTCATATAATGAACTGACATACATGCACGTACACAATCAATACAAGTAATCATCCTTGTATCTTACTGAAGCTACTATGTATCAACATAAGCATTATGCTAATAAGTGCTAGCAGGTTTCTACATTCCATAATGTTGTATTTTATGCTTCTGGAACTTGATTGTGTGCAAATTTTTGAGTCAACATTTCGGGTCACACCTAGTGAACCGTCATCAGGACATGAGAGAGCTTAAGGAGATGAAAAATATGCTCATTTTAAAATTTAAAATTTTTAATGCATAAAAGCTTTAACTATATTCTATTTTAAATCACTAGTATTGGTATATGGAATAAAATAGTTGAGTTGTACTTGAAATCACTGGGTTGGGAAGGCCACGAATCGGTCTCCTCCATCTCATGTATTTGAAAAACATCTTCCTAATCAATTTTCTCAATCTTCTTTTTCAATAACAAGAAACATTTTTTTAAATGTAGTTATGATAAACATTGTGCTCATTTTAAACTTTTTTATGCATTCAAGTTTTATTCTAGTATATCACTAGTATTGGTATACAAATAACAAGAATGAAATAGAAGGGTTGAGTAGTTGTGCTTGAAATTACTGGGTTGGGAAGGTCATGAATTGGTCTTCTGCAGCTCATGTATTTGAAAAACATCTACCCAATTGATTTTCTCAATCTTATTAGCTTTATCACTGTTCATTGTCTTGACCATTGGTCAACAACCTTATAGGCAAAGAATCATTGAAGCTCTGCTCTTTGTTAAGCTTATAATGCTCCTAGCAAACTTTCTTTACATAGTCTGATTGATGCGAATTTTATGACCACTTCAACATGCAGAATCAAATATTTGGTATTCCAAATGAAATACCAAATCTCCAACTCTCTATTGAACAAGGAAGCTCATATGCTAAACAATGTATATGGATTGTGTGAATTGTGATCAATTGAGACGACCCTAAGGTTCCTTCTAATCGTGGACTTTCACTCAGTTGTAATAATGTGATATGTTGGTATCACTCGGGGACTCGTGTTGTTCATTCAATAGATATCAACTTCACAAATGCAAAAGATTTAGCAATTGGAGCTCTTCAACTACTTCTAATAAACAAATTACAAAGAGATTTTGGTTTAGAAAGCTATTCTACTCCTAAAATGCAAGAGATGATGAATGTCTTTGTAACTCTTCTAGACTTGTCTTGTCATCAACTCCACCAAGCTAGTGCAATCTCCTAAGATAAATGATAGATGTTCAAATCATTACTCATTACACCAACACCATCATTGGGATGCATATCAATGAATAAGCTGCAATCGAATTTTAGGTCATATTATAATTCTAGTTGACCACGCAAGGCAAACTTACAAGCAACTAGTGGCATGGATTAGGCGAGTTCACAAAGAAGCATCCAAAATATCTTCCAATTATCTACTCAACATTAATGAAATCCTACTCTAAGTGAGGAAATGTAGAAACCATGTGATACTCCAAAGCATCACAAACATTCACCATGATAACAAAAATGAAGAAGAAATAATTGTGGCAGCATTATTGCAACAATCTCAACAAGCCTCTCTATTTGAGTTGGCCTTTTCTAGAGGCCCCAAGTACAATGAGTGGCTCTAATTGATTTGAAATCAAGAGCCTGGATTTGTCCAACAAAGTCGTAGTACAACTACTAGCTATAAGCATTAAATACTTGACCAATTACAATGAAGCACCACCTTGTGGGCCAATAAAAAAATTACATTGCTTTAATTGACCAATCAAAAAATAGGCTAGGTATAGACATTAGGTGGAGTCCACATGTACACTTGACATGATTTGATTAGATGTTCTTGGACGTGTAATTGAAATTTTCGGATTGGCTAAAGATGAATGGGCACCACCTCAGCAACGCTTATCCTATAAACTTGATTAATCCTTTGGTGATGAGAAAATATCTCTTGATTCTCAACATTATTAAGCCTTCAATAAGTTGTGATGGCATTAATTCCCAAATTGCTCCATCTTCATAAATTCTCTATCTTTTGGAAATCTCCTCATTGGAGTGGCTTGAACTTGCATGTATTCAAAATCTTGATTCCTTGGACTTAAACTTGGATTAACATCCTCACTTTGGCCTTGACCTCAAACATCATCTTGTTTGTCCTTTTTATATATGGTTCGTCATTTGTAGATACTTGAATTCTTGAATTTTCCATGCTATACTTGCTTGAATTCTTGAAGTGGCAGCCATCCTTTGCTGGAACTTTCCTTGCCCCCATTCCTTGGATCTTGTCATAGTCTTTAAGCATCTTCACTTTCCATTTTATCTTGCAAAACAAGACAATCAACACTTGTCAAAAGCTTGGGTTTCATGCTTCATAAAAATCAAAATTTGATGCTAAAGTGAGAATCAAGAGGAAATCATTTTACTTAGACCATTTCAATGAATATTTTACATAATTCAACGCGAAGGCTTAAATTTCCTAATCTTTAAAGATTTGATCACATCTGGACAAAATGAGAATCCCAATTAAAAGATTTAGTTACAGAATTTTGAGTTTACAAACTCAGATCTGCAAGCACTTCAACCTTCCAAACTTGATTTTGTCTGGGGAAATTCTGAGTCTTACAACTTAATTCTGATTGAGTTTGGCCATTTTCATCAATTTTAGGAGCAAATCAGGGTTGCAAAGTTGAATTAGCTCAGTTCTAGAGCTGGGCAGAAAAATGAGGGTTGTTGGAAATGGAATTCCAACTCGAGCTGGAATTTGATTTCCAGGTCGTGGTTGTATTCCGACAATGAGTTGGAAATCTTCCAACTTCAAACACTCAAAGTCCAAACTTGTTTGTTCAGCCCCTCCACTTGGAACTTATGATTTTGCCATCATTTTTTATCTCCAATCCATATATTTGAACATAACTTTTGTTGATTGCTGATGGATCTTTCACCCAGTTTGATTTTCATCTCTTTTATTTCATTTTGAAATCTGATTATTGCCCTTAAAAACTTGATCAATTCTCCTTCTTTTCTATCCAATTTGATTTTCTTCATTCATTTCGGCATGCTTCCGAACTAGGGTGGAAATCAGGGGATAGCTGGAAATGGAATTCCAACTCATGGTTGGTTTCTGACCTAGAGCTGGAATTCGAGTTTTAATTTTCCAAGTCTTAAAAAAAACTCTAGTGTGGGTTTCCAATCTTCGAAAACTCAACTTCCTCTCTTGGTTACCTAGCAAAAATCCCTTCTTTATCACCCACTTTTCTGATTTTCAGCAATATCTCTTTCAGATCTCAGTGTCAAAGTTCCCATTTTCTATCTTTCCATACTTAGATTTTGTCCATTTGCAACTGGATCCTCATGGCATCATGCCCTTAAATCAATTTTCTGCCTTGCAAAGTGATTGGCTCCATTTCATCCTTGGAAAACAAGCATATGTATAGGCGGAGATCTTGAGGTAGTTGGAAATGGAATTCCAGTTCATGGTCAGATTCTGACCGACCATGAGCTGGAAATCTTCCAAGTCTCCAATAACTTTCTATGTGCAAAATCGTTAATTCTTACCTGCTTGTTAATGCATTGTATCACCTTGTCAATTGATTTTCCTTCATGTTGATTGCTCTCAAATCAGGTTTTCTCCATGCATACCAAACTTGTTTCAAACCAGATTTCCAGCCCCCTTGCCTATCAGATTTTATGCTTTTCAAGGATCAAAACTTAACTTCCCATCAATCTTTCAAATCTTTTCATATCCCATTTTCAATTAAGGCTCACTCCTTGTTCAGATTTCCAGTCTTATATCTGATTTGCGAACTTCTCTTTCGGATCAGATTCCCAACTTTGCTTCAAATCCAGATCCAAGACTTCAGACCTAGTTCGCTACTTGATTTTAGCTAAATGTTGCATGGAGATTGCAATCTTGTCATTGTGAAATCAGAGCAATGTCTAGCTTTTCATTGAACACCTTCATCATCGTGCCAATCATGATTTGACCCAGGCATGAGATTGTTCATGCCCAAGGAATTCTATTCACAGGCAGATCAAGATTTCCCCTAAGTTTTGGATCCCTACTGGACAACCCTATTCCCTTTATGGTTCGATTCTTAAAAACGAGGACTTGGGTCTAGAGCTGTTTTAAACTTCACACTTCAATCCGGAGGCTTCAAGATTGCCACCAAACTAGAGCCAAACTATTCTACTGTGAAGGAAAAAGACGGGCTTCCCATTTGCAATGGGGTGCGTGTGTGTTTTACGGTTTACCATACAACAGGTCCATAAGTTCATGCTCTATGCCATGGTTCAAAAGCTGCAAACACAAAATGAAATCACTTCTTTGCCATTATTAATAAGTTTTGCACTTATAAATATGATCAATTGTGTTCAGCTGAAAGAAACGAGTACTCTCACAGCTAGACAATCAAGGATTGAACTGTTTAGTGCTGAGAGTGGGTTTTTTTATTTTTTTATTAAATTATTTACTAATTTGTATACCTTTAATCATGTTCTCGTACAGCAAAAACAGTGGGTTAATGGGAGGAAAGAAAAGCTCACTTTGATTTAGTTAGTAGAAGTCAACATAGTTTTGTATAATATTTTTAAATTTTCAAATAGTATGACAATGACAAAATGGTGAGCCCCTCTTCATTTTAAACATTATCTTTGCCATCTATACTAATAAGACCTGTTTGGCAATAAGGAGGTGTAAGCAATTGCAATGTGGGTGCATAAATTCCACTATTAGATATTAATTATTTGTAAAAGCCTATCAATTGTAAAGTTCAGTTCATTTTTTACTCATCTTCACCATTATCTTTGTTATGTTGTTGTCCAATGAATTGCAATATGGGAAGAAACAGATTGATGCAGAAGCTGTATATATACTACAATGGATATTGAGAATTTGTCAATGATAAATTATTTCTATTCTTCATTTTTTTTCATTTAACAGTTTAGGCAACTGTGGATGTTTAATTTTGTTGACACAAATTAATTTGTGTTTATTCTGGCATGCATGGCTGTGTCTGACTCTAGAAGGCCCACTACTTTTTTAAAAATAGATATCTCTTGGCGCATTTTACATAAATTGTTAAATATATAGGTATGCTAGTTTAATTGTGCAATTAAATTGCAATCTTTCTTTCTAAAACCTATATTTCAATCAATCCTACTCATTTTTACAGCTTTTTTCAAATTTTCAACAACTATTTTGGCAATTAAAAAAGAAAAAGAATACACTAACTCCAACCCTGATCCAGTCTTTTCCTCGTAACATTAAACGGACTTTATCTTTTTGTTTGCTGAGTTAATTATTAAGAGATTTGGTAGTCTGTCAAGAATTCCGACCATATAATCTTAATGGGGTGCTATGGACTTCAAAAATGTTTGAAAAGACTATTGATTGTGCTGATGTCTGGCTACCTACACTTGCAATCAAATAAGCAATAGAAAAGCGTAAAATAGAGAAACCATAATTGGTGCCTGAAGTGTCTAACGGAAGGACATTGAGGAAGAATGTTAAAGCTTTGCCCCATTTGTGATGCCAAAATCCATAAATCAAATTCATCGTCTGCAAGGTAAATTTTTAAGAAGAGAAGCAAATGTACGCTGATGAAGAATGTTAAAGCTTTGCCCTGATTGTGATGCCAAAACTCATGATATGGAGGAGTCCCTGTTCATCATCTTCAAGACAATGTCTCAAGAAGGGAAGCAAATGTTGTTGGCACAACTATTGCAGTTGAGGAGTGGATATAAAAAACAGAGAAACTCCAGAATTATAATTATGGGTATCCACTAGTAAAAGTTCTGTGAGAACAGAGAAAATAAAGAGGGCTTTGTAAGAATTTGCCTAAGGCAAAGAATGAAAATACCAAGATCTAGAAGTTCAATTGATTGCACAAGAGAGATGGGCAAAATGATATGATCAATTGATTGATTCAATACTGATCAACAATGAATGAATACAAAGTAGATGTCCCTGAATATATAGGCAATGCATGATAACTAGGAGTGATGCAAGAGAACCTATTAGTCACACTACGTGGAATCATATGCCCACCAAAGGTGGATCATCCTCTATTGTACAACAAAGTATGTGCAACATGTGCAGCAATGAGAGGATGATAATGTGATAAAAGCACTAAAGGTGGATCTCACACATAAAGGGGAAATGAGATAAGAAATAACTCCACCTAAAGAGGAATTCTCCTACATCGTGTGCTAAAATGAAATGCAAACCCCTATGTGTCTACATGACAACTAATATGCAAATGCATTATCCTAAGTAAACTTAAGTAAAGTGTAATTAAGAATATTTAATTACACCAATAGGGTTCATGAAAATGAAAGAAGCAAATGTCAGTTTCAGTCTAGATTAACAAAAAAAAATATTTCATCCATCAAAACCACATACAAGCACCACTCAGTATTATATGGTTCCTTATTTAACTGGTATATGAGATGGCGTTTAACAGAGAGTGCCATATGCAATATCGTATATCATCTTCTATGCCAATCAATACACTAGCAATAGAGGCACCTGGGATTGCAGAATCCCAATAGGAACCCTTGCAGCAGGGAAGCTATGGACTCTGAAATTCTGAAACAGTAGTGGGAATAAGTTACAACATTTGACTGAGTCAGAACTGTATAAGCTTCTCTAATGAAATTGTCATTCATTTGAGGAAGTTCTCAGGATGTGCAATCGGGAGAAACAAATGTAGAGCATGTTAAACAGGCTGGTTGGTGTTTACATAAATGGAATAGTTTATTGGCTTGTAAACAATATGTCACTTGATTATCGTAGCGATTCAAGCAATATTTGAAAGATAATAAGATAGGAACTGACTCAACAAAGACTACAAAACTGGTTGGTATTGTAGATTGAGAAAAACTAAAATGATCAAATTGTCGTATTTTGATTTGCTTCAACTCACTTTCACTGGTTAGTAAACAGACATGGAGTAGAATGCGTACTGCCAGAGTGATACCATAGTGTTGGATAATTGATTGTGATTCATCATTTTCTTATTATTTCATGAAAACATCCAGAATTTTACAAATACTCTGCAACCTCATTTTAAGTACTGTGAAGTGAGTGCTCGAGAGAGAGGGTGTATGTGGCCGATATTTAAGACTGAGTATGAAGTATGTTGATCAAGTTACTGGAAATGTGTATTTGGGGTGATCTTTGGAACAATTCTTAGTTTTGCATATTTTATAATTGGACGATCCAAGGGATCATCTCAATAGGGATCTTCCAAAACATCAGAACATGTTACTTGATGATAATAGGTCATAAACAAGATGTTTGTCTGCATTTAGAATTTTTATATAATCCATGTTATTTAGGAGTGATGATGACGACAAATATGATGGTACTATATCTGATGAACTTGAGTGGAAAACAATTACCATCAATATACCTTTTAGTAAGAGCAATCCCATGGATTATAGCCTCTAAAATTTTGTTGATCCAGCCATCCTGGTTGCTTGATTGGGGAAAATCAAGTATTCTCAGTGCAAAAAGAGGGAAACACGTAATAATGCATGGTCCAATAGTGGATTCCTACCATAAAGCTGACTTTCAGTTAAGGAGGACCAAGGCACAGGCAATGAGGAATGATTGATGTTTGAGTCATTATGTTTGGAATCAGTGCAGTCAATGGATATAGAGAATAATTAGAATATATAAAATTTAGAATATGAAAATCTAGGTTTCATTTTTTTTACATGCATTTTATCTTATTGGCAATAATGATGATGAAATATGTATTGTAAATCTATGAGCATCCTGGTTGGCAAATTTTTAGAAAATTGGGTTTTGTAGCAGATTATTTTTTCATGGGTTCAATCTGTAATAGCAAGAATATTTTTCTCAATTAACTCAGCAAACCAAAAGCACTTTTTTTCAAAAAAAGGGGCCGGGGATACAAGATCACCCTACGAGAGTTTTTTTAATAGAAATGAGACTATTCATTAAAAAAACACTTTTTTTTCTAAATTAATTAATCATTAAATGGGAAAAAATGGGGTTAGCGTTAGGGAAAAATCAGAAAAAATATTTACTACAGAATTTTAAAAAAAAACACGGATCCCCTAAATTTTAAAACCAATAAATCGCCAAAAGATTGTAGAAAATCATGATTTAATTTTGTGTTACAGTCTTATTGGTCAAACCGTCAAAGTCTCAAAATATCATTTGAGCTAGTTTTTCATTTTATCATGGTTATTTCAGGAAACGAGAAATCACGATTATCAGAGAGTTTTTAAAGACTTGCTTCTAATACATTTTTTATACTGTTTTGAACAGAATGAAATATTTGACTGCAAAATGAACAAAAGGGTCGTGGTAGAAAGGCCCCGAGAAGAACCAAGGTGCAGACAATGACAAATCATTTGTGTTTGAAGAAACAAGTCTGGAGCTAGAGAACCAACGACTACAGAAAAATAATGTGATTAATTTGGATTTCATTACAATCTGATGATGAAGAGTTGTTCACAATTTAGAGAGTAATACTTCTTCAAAATAAATGCCCCTTGTAGAGTGAGGTGGGACGCCTCTGTTCTTACGGACGATCTTGTAGTTTCAATTGGGATTTTAGTTGCTTTGTATTGCGATGCAGTTTTAAGTTCTTTGGAGGGGTTTTGGATCTTAATTTTTGGTTGCAAGCATTTTCTATTGATTTACCAGTGTGCTTGGATTATTACTTGTTCCTGTAATGACTGCAACTCACATTCACAGAATTAACATTTTATTATCAATTCAACCAATGGAGGCAACCGCTAAAAAGATTTAATATTGTACAATAGCATGTGAAGCAAAGGAGGCAACCATTAAAAAGATTTAACACTGCACAACTGAGAATGAATGAAAGCTTTTAATAACGTCACTGAGGCCAAAGCAGCCTATGGAACTCCAGAATAGGGTGCCAGAACTTTGGACCATTCGAAACTTCTCAAGTCCGCTCTTCGATAGTTAATTTTGATCACTAAGTTTGCTGCCATGTCTAGCTGTGTTTCTTCAAATAAAGTACCTAAATTGTCTGCTTCTAAAATATCCTCATAGCTAGAGTGGATGTCATTGTATATTGGGCACTTCATGATAAAATGTCGCTCTGTCTCTACCACTCTCATGTTGCAAAATAGACATATTCTCTCTTCCCATTCTTCCTTAGGTACTATTCATCTACCTGTTTCACACCTTAAATGATGAGAACTTGTCCTAAACCGCACTATAAGCATTTTTGCTCTCCATTTAATATTTACTCCTATGTATGCTTTCTCATCATGATCTCTTGTGGGGTTAAATACTTTGATATAGTAGTCTTTTTTCGCCCATTTTGTTTTGACCATATGATACTCCTGAATTTCTCCCTCACAAACCTTTTTATTTCTTCATTGTTATCTGGACATTCATGCATACATTAGTCCTACAACACATAATTCCCAATATACTTCACAATAGGCCCATACCACAATATACCCCAACTGTTCACAACTCTTGTTCACAAACACTCTTATAATCACAATGACCCCAAGGGTCAAGCCTTCATGCACTAGGCCTACAACTCTCTATTGCTCTAATCTTCTCTCAGCATCTTCCATACACTCACTTGACTCAATCAACAACACCTTATTGAGGTTTTGTTTCATCCATGTGTTCTTTCTTATGTCTAGTCTTTCCTCCATGATCAATTTAGGCCAATGATGTTTTTCCATACCTTGAGTTTTCTTTAGATAGCTTAACAGTTAAACCATTGCCAAAGCCTCTAAAAGAAATATGTCTATTTTCGCCAATAAGATCTCATAGGGAACAACAATTTTAATTTTGAGGTTGTTGATGAATACATATTTCCCACCTCCATATTTTTGGATTTTTGGATGAATACATATTTTTGGATTTTTTTTACTTGCCTCCATTTCTGATCTAACATGTTGCTGCCTCAAATCCCACATTTGTAAAGGATTATCAAGATAACCAACAAACCAAAAAGCATCTTCTTGGTTTTCCAATCCAATAACTTTGCATTCTTGCATCTATTTTGTAACAAATGTAGTGCTTTCCAACCTCCCTGAATTCTTTTTGCTCTAAATGTTTCCCACTTGAATTTGTTGTAGAAGTCAAACCCAAGATACTTGTACTCATCTACTATCTCTGAAAGATTGCCTTAGAAAAGAAAAGTGTTATGCATCTTCCTATTTCTTTTCAAAGAGAAGATCATCACTTTGGTTTTGCTAGTGTTCACTTGTATCTCAACCTCATGACAAAAGGTATCAAGCACCTTCAAGTGTTCTCTCAACCCATCAACCATTTTAGCAATTAAAATGAGATCATCTGCACACATAAGTAGCTTTATCACATACTTAGCTAGTTGAATCTCATCACCATCAGTCTTGTTTAACCATTCTTCTAACTTATCGATATATGACCCAAATAAAGTTGGTGAGAGGGGGCATCCTTGTTTGGCACCTATATTGTTGCCAAAGCACTCTAACATTCCATCAATAGTTTTGACTTTAGCCTTGACTTGCTCATACAGTCTATGTACCGCAACCCTAAGCTCAATCAAAATTTTCAGTTCTTACATTCTATCCCAAAGTTTATGTGTGGTATCATGTCAAAGGCCTTTTTAGAGTCGACAAAGCAACAAAAGGCCTCATCACCTTGAGTATTCCATATTTTTTCAACCAAGAATCTAAATGTAACATCATGATCAATAGTGGAATGTTTTGGTCTAAAACCAGCCTGCCCCTTAGCTCTTTTACCTTCTATTTTTGCCCACTTATTGATTTTGCATTCAACCATGCTACCAAACAGCTTCCCTAGGAGGGGGTTAATCATGATAGTGCGATAATTTGATGGATTATTTGTCGCCACTTTTATTGAGAGGAATCACCAAGCTAGTTGTCCAATTTTTTAGAAAGCTTTTTTCATTGACATCATTGAAGATACGATTAATATGAGGTGCAAGGATATTAATGCCCCATTTCAAATGTTTAGCTTGCAACCCATCAATATCTTGGTCTTTTCCCCTTGCCAATCTCTTTATGCCTTGGAAGATATCTTCAATTGTGAAAAGCTCATTTGTGACATTGATTATAGGGGGTCAATGTTTATCCTGCTCACGTTCATATAATATCTTTTCATAATCAAGCCATTGGGACCTTGTAATGTTGTTTTCTATTTGATTCCTCTTATGTTGAAACTCTTTCCAATTTTTGGGGGGATTTTATTTTCCAAGAGCAATCAGCTCCATCCTTCTTATGCTCACATATTTTTTCTTTTTTACACATGTAGAAGGACATAGCTGAGAGCACATTTATATACAAGGAATATAATATGGAGAAAGGGTAAAATGCACATTCCAAAGATACTTATGATAACAGAGCACCACAAAATGCACATTCCAAAGATACAAAAGATCAATCCAATTAGTCTACTAAAGAAGCTAGTGTTCCACAGGGACACACCTCTACAATAAACAACCTTGTGAGCCTTATAAGGGAATATTTCCAAAACTTGGGAACTTGGGTGAAACATCTTCCCATGACACCACCACATCTGCAACCTCCAATAGGATGTCATTAGGTTTCTTACTATATGGTGCATGCCATTATATATTGATTGCAACTTTTTTGTGAGAACTAGTTTGCCTTTCATGGGGCCCTTTCAAAGATGTTATATTGCAGATTTTTCTTTGAAAATTTCAATTCACCTTAATTTATATATGAGCATCACCTCTCCACCAATGTTTCCCTAGCATCCCTTCACCATCTCCAAAATTAGGCCCTTGGTTCCCTGTCCTCAAAACCCTTCCCGACATTCCCACATCCCCCTATCAAGAAACTCTATGGAACTTGGCTACAATAGTTTAATTTTTTTTCTCTCTACATTTTAGAAAATAATAGATTTTTGTACCTTTTAAGCCTAACAGATATCAGATAACAAGGCTTGATCATTGTGTGAATTGTTTCCCTTTATCATTCACATTTATGATGCATGGGTACACTCCCTAACCCTTTCTAAGATGTTCAATCTCTTTAATGGTTGCCTCAATTAACAAGACTAAACTAGCTTTTAAGTTTATGAGGATATATCTATCACTTAAGAAAAACCCTCTTAGTCTTTTACACCCACATAGAATTTGATTATGTATCTAAATGACTAGAGAATATAACCTTCGTGGGATACTTAGTAAAAAGATGTCTAAGAGTTGAATATATATACAATTGAAAATAAACTTAGGGGAAGGGGTCCATTTATCACTAATGTTTCAATTATTGTTCATTGGATTTTGCTAATTAACAGTTGACTAAAAATTCATCTATTGGCCCAATAGCCACCCAATAGCCACCCATTGGTATATCCAATAGTTGGAAAAGAAATTAATTATTATTATTAATTGTGGAACCAAATTGGTACAAGTAGTGCACAAATAATGGGGCATTTGTGTATAAGTATTAGATCAATTGTGTAATTTTTTTGGTTGGCAAAGTGAATGGGTAACAGAGCAATATGGAATATGTTTTGGACAATAGTGAGAAATGACCACTTTTTGACTCTTGCACACACAACACTTGTCTTTACTACCTAGAAGCTAGAACTAAAGTGATAAGTAGTTAAGTCATATACAAAGACAAGAACAAAAAATTGTTGAAATACAAGGGTGTGTAAAGTTAACCTTGGTTTCTCCTATTTTCTTGTCATTTTATTTGTTTCATCCTCAAAATTCCATTTTGTTCTTTTCCCATCCCTTTTGTTTCCATCCTTTACCTCAATCCCTATTTGGTAAGATCAATAAGATTATTAGCTTGAATAAATTACTTTCCTTCTTGTCTATGTTGGCACATTTTATTTTTCTTATATTTAATTTGTTGTTTTATTATATCATATGCACTTAAGATATAATAGGTTTATCTAGGGATGTTTTCACCTAGGTTGGTCATACATGCACTTTCTTTGTTTGGTGGATATGTGCCACACTTGTCTCATCTCTCATGTTATTCTAGCTTGGTTGTACATGTATATCTTATGCACCCAAGATTAAGTTTATATAGGGAAGTTTTTACTTGGGTAGGTTATACATATAGCTTGTACTTTTCTTGTTTGGTGGATATGTACCACATATGTGATCTTTGTTATTTTATGATGGTTGTGCATTTACAAGTAGTATATTCTATGTATGTGTGCCCTTTGTTTTACTATTAGTAGTATAATTAATTAACAAATTCACTCAATACATAATAATACTTTTCTCAATTACATAATAATACCTTTATATATAATGATACCTATTGAAATAGCATATTTTCATGTGCTGAGGCCTCCCCTGTGGTGGTTTATGGCCTTGAGATAGTGGACAATGTGGATTTCTACCAGCGTTGTAGGTTGCTCTGCAAATTTGCAGGCGTATGGCCCTCTCTTCTAGATTTGCATTGTTGAGTAACTAGCTCTTGGTGACCCTTAGTTTCAAGTGACATTGAACTCTACCCTTGTGCAAATGAGCTCTTTATTGCTTCATTTTCCTCTTCTGAAGATTGTGATTTGATTTTGAACAAGTTGTGGGTTTGAGGGAATCATTCCCTTTCTACCAAACCCTAGATAGTATTCTTCAACCCTCTTATTGAACCACTCAATGTGGGTTCACCTTAATAATCTCCCGCTCCATTTCCTAGGAGATGTTGTGCTTTGATGCCATAAAAAACTCTCTTGGTCATTTCCTGAAGGTGGATGAAGGTGCTGCTACGTTGGGCCATTCTACTTTTGCCCGCATTTTGGTTGATATGGATATATCCACTCCGCTTTTGGGGGATGTGGTGCTCATGGTCAGGGAGAGGCCATGGACTCAACTGTTAGATTGTGAGGGCCTTCCCTTCCATTGTCGGTGTTGCTTCTCTATTGGGCACAAGGCTTCTGACTACACTCTCTTGCATCGAAAATGTGCTGCTACTTGGTGGGTGTTTCCCATGTTATCGATCATCAAGCTTATGCGGCTCTTTCGAGCCTTGCTCTTGGTGCAACCCTGGTTGTTGCCCCTACTACTCTAGGTGCAACCCCATTTGGCATTGTGGTCCATTTTGATCCTACTTCTGCTTTTGTTTTGTAGCATGTTTTTGCTGACACTGCTCAGCCTCTTTAGCACTTTGGTCATTGTGTTGGCAGCTACCCTAGCGGAGTTTCCTTCATTGGGGAGCCTAAGGATAGCATCGCCTGGACGGTTGTTTGATGATGTAGGAAGAATTATTCTCCAAACTCTCTCTTGTCTTCTCTTGTGACATGAGTTTGGCCTTTCCTTTAAAGGGCTTCTAGTTTTTGTGCTATGTGTTATGTCTTTCTAGTCAGCACTTGTGCTATCTGTATGTTGTTGATGGCTTGATTTTCCATCTTCAGGCCTTGTTTAAGTAAGGGTCAACCCCCTTGTTAGGTTTCTTTAATAGTCAAAAACATATTTTCATCATATAATTATTTAGCCATTTCCAATTTGTTGCTTGAAACGAAACAAGACAATGTTTAAATACATAAATTTTACTTTCTTTGGTCAAACCCAAAACTTTAATATAATCTAGAAAGGTAGAAAATAAATGAAAAAAACAAGCAAAATTCTTCAAGAATTCTATCCATTTAAGATAAGATTTTTGTGTAATAAAATTTCACCAGATTCTTATTAGAATATTAGTTTGATAGATTTTATTTTTTTAAACTTCGTTAATAATTATTTCTTAAAGATGCTCTCATTACCTTATCCTAGTTTTATGACTTAAAGTTTTGAAGATTTATATTTTCTAATGTTACTCCTTAGTCTTCTTTATCATTCAATGTTTGAAACAATCTCTACTCTTATAGGCACACTAATGATGAAAGCCACATAATCTAGAGATTCTAGCTCATCTAACCTAAAATCCATAAATAAAAGATTTGAGGGAATATAAAAATATAGCTTTCTATTTATAAGTTGACTCTAGGAATTCAAAAGCAAACATTTCACATATCTTCTCAAGTGCACATATAGCATTTTTTACCATTTATTTTTTATTAAGGTAAAAATAGGTTTTGAAGGGGCCTCGAAACCTTGAACAAGCGAAAAATTTAAGATAGAACATTAAGAACTCCCAAGAAGAAACAGACCAGCCAGAACAAAGGCCAGAAACCCCATACAACAAACAAAAGGACACTGCCAAGATAAGACATTGATAAGCATCAGTCCAAAGGAGAAAGACCCTAACATCTATACATTAGTCCCCTTCTTATGGGACCGAAGGGTCATATCAAAAGACGAGGAGGATCTCTTTGGATGTTTAGCTTTAACTATGATCCAACCTTCTTCAACTCTAGCAGCCTCATCCTGCCAGCACAATGAATGCAAGATAGAAGATCCAACACCCAACAAAGGTGTTGAACCAACCAATGGGAAATCCAACACAGGGCCAGCTTTGGTCCCAACAAGTGGGACAAGAGAACCAGAACTCGTAGCATCCAAGACACTAGCAGGGCCAGTTTTTTACCATTAGTTACTCTTATAAGGCACTTATGAATATTTTACAATTTCATCTTTATGTAGCATGACCCATCACTCTATATAGGTGTTTTTTTTACGATTCCCAACTCATTTTCGTACAATACCTCTATCTCATTTAAGTTTTTCCTCAATTAATTATAATTAAAGAGCTTTCTAAAGCCAATATCTTTTAATTCAATGGATGTTTAGAGCAACAAAGTATAGGAAGAACAAAGTTGTGAATAATCTACCGATGGGTATCCTTCCAACAAAAGATTTTGGTGGTTGTTATCAGTAATCCAATACATCTAAATTAATGAAGAGAATTGTTTTTGAATTGAGGTAACAATAGGTTTTGAATGGGCCCCGAAACACTAAACAAAGTGGTCACAAAAGATATTAAAAAATGCACTCTAAACGGAACAGATCAAGACCAAAGAAAGGGTTTTACAACAAGCACCCACAACCTAGATGAAACAATGCATGAAACAACCTTCATGCAAGCCCTAGCTAAAGAGAAATCCAAAACTAGGATTTTCCTTTAGCACCCTTCTAATGGGAGTGAAGAGTCATGTCAAAAGAGGAAGAGGACTTCTTAATTTTTTTTCCTTTAACAACAATCCAGCCCTCTTCAACTCTAGCCGCCTCAACCTACCAATGTAGAGGATCATCAACCAAACCAGAATGATCAAAGCTCCCAGAAGAGGCAACCAAAAATATAGTTGAACCTGCAAGAGTAGCGCCCACAAAACCACTAGCAACTGCAACCCCCGCAACACCAGGGGAGGCCAAAGACGCTGCCTTCCCCACCAAACCAGGTGACGAAGCAACTGGGGAGGCACAAATAGGTGGACACACATGAACCTCAACCACACTAGCAGAAGGAGGGGGGGGACCTATGCAACCACTTGGGATAAACTTTTCAGCAAAACAGGCTTCTTCTGCCCCAAGTAGTGTTGAGAAGAAGCACCATTCCACCAAGATGCAATAGATTTCTTTTTACCCAATCCACACTGGGCAACCATGTGCCCAGTTTTAAAACATCTTCTACATCTGAAGGGGATCCCTTCATAATCCAAAGTCTGATTCCAGCTTCCTTTAGAGGAATTGATCACTATCTCCACAGGAAGACCCTTAGAAGGATCAATATCCACAAGAATACGAGCATATGTAGAATGGAAAATGTCTAAAGATTCACCATCCACCATCAAAAATTCCCCAAGAGCATTACAAATCCCCTCAAAAAGAGATTTGATCCATAAATGTAGGGGAAGATTAGGAAGACAGAGTCTAAAATAGGGTTAAAATCGAAGTGTCAGGGCTTAACCATTAGCATAAAATGATCCTCATAGCTGAAAAAATGTTTACACAACATATTATTCTTGTCTGAAACATCTTCAAACTTAGCAATAAAATACCCTTTAGCCATGGGGAAGATGTGCACCGTATCCGCAAGGATAGGCTCCCAGTGACAGGAGATCCATTCATGAAGGTTCGAAAGGCTGGGACAAAAACCTCTAAACCTGCAAATCAAAGCATGTGAAGAGAAAATAGAAATATTCTAATTATCTATTTCCTCCTCCACATCCTGATCCATCTCAATAGAAATAGGATTAGAGACAGGAACAGACCCATGATCCGCCCCCAGTTTCAACAAAATAGCTTCCCTAGAAGTAGATGAAGGCTCAACAAACACCGCACGAGGGCCCTTGACACCACCCTCACACTTAGTAGCTGAGGCCAAAGCACCAGAATCCAACAAAGAAGCATCTTCCACCCTCCCAGCAGAAACGCCCAGACCAGCAAAAGATACGGGAGACGCAACAGGCGCAACCTCCACATCAAAAGCATTGGGGGCAAAGGCTCCCGAAGACCAGCATTGGCAAGAGACGCATCGACCCCAATAGTTGAAGACTTACCAAGAACAACAAAGATAGGCTGCACTTGGAGGCCGACAGACGCTGCAGAAACCCTAGGCATGGTAGAGGCACCCGCAGCGGGAGCCCTAAATGCAGCGGAAGACATCGCGCATATCATTAATGAAGAGAATTGTTCAATGCGTCACTTTTTTTTATATATTTTTCTTTATTATTTAAACTTTATAAGGTTGCTTATTTTTATATTGTTTTCTCTAGTTCTATGGGTGATAATTCTCAAAAAATACATACTTAGTAGACTTCATTTCTTGAAGGGTTCTCTTGTGTTTTCTATTTGATTGGAATCTATTAAGTAATTGTAGAGTTGTTTTAAAAAAATGAGAGGATTACAACTTTGAAAAAAAACAACTAAATATTAACTCACAAAATCTTTCATCAAATTCTTGGAGACATGGTAAGAGATAAAATAATGAGCATATTCTAAAGTTTCTTTGGCAACCAAAATTAAAATAATAATTGATCATATATGAGAATGAGTAAGGTTAGATGAAACTTACAGTCAAGTTTAGTTAGGATAAATATCATGATTGAAGATTTTATGATGGAGATGCACATAAATCTATTTTTTTAATATATAAAAAATAATCATTTGATATTCTTGTTGAATATAAGCCATCCACAATTCTACAACATACAAAAATGACATATTCACAAGAAAGTTAATGGCATTATCCACTAGATTTGCAAAGTAGCTTATCCAAATTTAGCAATCCATTAATCTCTCCAAGAAATTCACAAATAAAATGTGTTTTTCTTTTAAATCCAATACAAAGTGTGGATACAACAAGGAACATTCAAATCAAGAAAAGTAGCATATTGAATTAAGACCAATATAATATGATAGAAGCAACAAACTAAGAAAGTAGTCAAATGTAACATATCGACTACTAGCCAATGAAAGATTCGTGTATGAAACCAAACATTAACTGGGAAGAAGCCTTGATGTTTTTCCATTAGAGCTATACAATCCCAATGCAATCAAGAAATTGATATAGAACCTAGTCTACAAGTCAATATATGTCACCTTGATGATTACAAATCTTAGAAGTGATGGAAACACAAATGGTGTTTTGAGGACAAGAGGTTATTCAAGGTGTTTAGGATGATAGATTTTATGACTATTGCATTATCAAAAGATTGGGAGCCTTTGAAGAATCAAATACCACAATGCACCACCCTCCAACGATATGTTCACATGCCTTTTCAGCAAAAAAGGCCACTCGCAAACCTAATGTCGGTGAATCGACAGGCTTAAAAACTCACAAACCTACCAAAAAAACTTATTTAGTTTCTTGTCTATATATTCTTTCTTTTATCATTCCTTATAAAAGTCATGAGATTAGGCCTCTTATAAACATTTCAATGAATTGACGATTCAACAAATCAAGGAATAGACGAACTTTGAAACACTGCCCTCTTCTAGTGCTAAAAATTAAATTGGTAAATCAACCTTTGGTGAGACAAGAGGCTCACAAACTTTCAACTTTGGCAAGTACTTTTGAGGACAAATTCCTCCCTTTTCAGTAATATGATTGTTTGATGAAAACTTTATCAACATAACCTACTTTCATTAAATGAATAGTTTCACAAACCTATCACAATCATAAAAATTATTCCAAGGCCTCATCCCTTTCCCAAAAATCATTTTAGTGAATCCCTTAGTAAACCAAGAGGTTCATGAACTAACATGTAATAACCAAAAAGTCTTCTTCATTTTAACTTATTGTTGAAACACTCCTTTTGATAAATTTTACCTTCAACGAACCTTTTCTTCAATGAACTCCGAGTTTGTGAACCTTTCAGTTTTCCAAATATAACATGTGGTGAACTTCTTTTTGTTTCTCTAGGAACTTCCCTCCACTAAACTACCTTTGGCAGCTTTCCTTTTGGCCAAATGACAAGTTGTTGAAATTAAAAGTTAAAGAACCAAGAGATTTGTGAATTTCTAGTTTCACCAAAAAATGGTTTATTTTGTGCAAGTGGTCATCTTTTCACTAAAAGGAGTCATGCATTGGATCTTAAGAAATCTACTTGACCTATGGAAAAATGGGAAGTGGAAATAGGAGGAAGAGAAAGAAATGGGGGTTGGGGTTTGATCTTAATGATTAATTAAGAGTTAAGCCTGAAGGTTGAAACCTAAAATAATTAGATGAATTGGCGAAGGAAAGTGACTCAAGGCTAGAGGAAAGGAGTAAATCATAAGAGTGATAAGGGAAAGGAGAAGACCAAAAGCCCAAAGCTTGATAATGAGGAATCACTTGGCCATTTTTTGGATTTTTCAACTAAGGTATATGGTTGAGGCATGAACAAAAGGGAAAAGTGATCTATTTTTTTATCTCTTGAATTTGTTGTAAATGACGAACCATCAAGGGGGAACAATTTTCAACAATCACAACCAAATCAAGCATTCTTGGCCACATTAGTGAATATGATAATCTAGAAGCTAGTAGAGATGATTGTAGAATATTATCTAGAAACAAATATATCTCCTCTAAAGATAAAGATGCATCCTCCAAATGTTGCTCAAATGTATCCACACTCGTGTCAAACTATGAGGAATGATCTTGTGGAAAATGAATAAGAGGGTCTAAATTTCTCCTCAGCAATTGAAGAATAATCATCTCCATCAAAGATTCATAATCTCTTTCAAATGTCCCAAGTAGCCATATTTAGTAGACAATAAATGTCATGTTGTGGTGAATCACAAGAAGCCATAATAGTAGTAACACTAGTATTAACAAATACAAAAGTAGATGAAGGAGATGGAATATTTCCATGTCTCTAGAACTTCAATAGATGAAATAAATCTTTAAGATTCAAATGGCCATACTAAATCTACTCAAAGGTGTCCACACTAGATGTTGTGCTATGCATATTAGTTGAATGCATAATATGTGAAGGTGTAAAATCAAGATTGGTGATCAACTGGCACTACAACTACAACTATGTATATGCTAGGAAAATATTGAGTGATGATACTATTACCCAATTTTCCCTGTCCATGCAAATGTGGCTGTCATCCTTTCTAGGGCCTCTGTTTTATCCTACCGAGCTTCCCTAAAAATTTTCATGGCCTCATGTTTTTCCCTCTTGTCTCTGCAATTTATTTTGGTCCCTGGTCTGCAAGTTTGTATTTTAAAAGGTAGCCATTGTGCTCCATAAACCCTACAAACCCTAGCCATGTTCTATTTGGTCATTACCTTTTCTGGGCCACTTAAATATTTTATAAGGCATGTGCACTTAAAGTTTTCCCTCAGTCGCCAAGTCTCCAAGTCGGTCGGCAGTTACCCTTTTTATTCAGCGACCTGGTGACTATAGTGTTTTTCCTGTTCACTAGTTATTTCCCGGTCACCGCTTAATTTCCTGCGACCTAGTGAATGTTCATTTCTCTTCAGTCACGTAACCGCTAGGTCTTCTGGCAGTCTAATTTGTGGGGTCCCGTTTGAGATGATCAACGACTACCGCGATTTCGCAAAGGATCTGTTAGAACCTTGCGAAATCGTGACAACCGTTGATCTTTCCCTCTTTGCAGTGCTTCAAAGCTTTGGTGGGTCCAGTGCCACGTATTCTGATGTGGAAGTTTCTCATTGGCTAGAGGTAATGACTTGTTCCTATCTGTTAGAGCGGGCCCAACAGACTTCCCAGAATGAGATCTAATGGTTGTCGCATGATCGCAAGGAATATTCCTTGCCTTTGCGATCATGCGCCCACCATTGATTTTATTCCGCTCTCACACCTTTGTCGAGTGGGTCCTCATTCGCTGACATGCTCGTTTCTCATTGATCCACGTGCTGAGTTGGACTATCTTTCAGTGGGGCTAGATTTCTTAGACGTGTCAGTGGGGTACCAAAGGAAAAGAGATCTACGGTGGTCACGTGTTCGCAAGGAATATTCCTTGCCTTTGCGATCATGTGACCACCGTTGGATCAAAATCTAAGTTGTAGTGGGATCGTGTCAAAGCTCGCCGAGGTGTATGCTTACAGAGCAGTCAAGAACGAATAAGAGAATGACAAGTGGCAAGGTGGACCCAATTTTGTGGCTTCAATCGCATAATCACCGAGAAGAGTCGGGGTTAGTTAAAAGGTTAAGCGATTCAGCGACAAAGGGAAAATTGAAACTTGGGGTGAATATCGAGTTAGTTTTGCAGTCAAGTGCCGAGCCCAGGTAAAGAGGAAGGATCTGACAGTCATGTTTTAAAGTAAGATCAATTTTTGAATACTGACCGTCGATGGGAAATTTATGCGCCACCTCTGACCGTTATATCAATTTTTTTAAATTCAAATATCTCACAGTATCAGATTTTTGCAGTTATGGCGAGCCCGAGTTGTAGGAAGGTAGATGGATCATGGCGGCCAGATTTTTGCAGGAATAAACATGAAGTGAACATGCAAACAAAATATATCTGATCTGTTGGGATATTTTCATGTACATTTATGGCTAGATTGGATTGAATTAGGGTTGGATATTTTATTGTAAACCTCTGTAGCCCTAATTGAGATATTTTTATTTCCTGCCTACGTGCAGAGTTGTATATATTGTTTTTTTGGAGCTTTTGAGATCAGAATTAACATTTTGTAAAAAGAAAGACTCTTTTCTTGGAAAACTATCTGTAGCAATTCTTCCTGCTCTCTGGTTTTCCACATCTTGTAAGTTTTCATTGATGAATTCAAATATTGCAAAGCATTCTGTGGCAATCTTGTTGTCCTCATGCCTTCTTGTCTAAGTTTGTCTCTTATTGGATTGAAGTTTATGAATGTTGTCAATAGAAATTGGGGTTCCTAGTCCCTCTCACTTTCTGTGATTCTGTATGTTACTGTGTCTAATCTAATTTAGATGTTTTGTGGGTATACTACAACCCTAGCAGCCTTGTCTCATTCCTACACCTAGTTGCAGAAAAGGATGTTTGTTTGCAGGTCATAGGTTGAGTTTTTTCTGTTCAAACCTTCGTATGAAATACTTATGCAAACCTATCCAGTGAGTGGTGACCTATTAGACCTGATTCCTCCACTGGTTTCATTCCTCTATACTGAGATCCAAACCCTAATTTTAGTGCATCACCTAGTAGGATAGATTTCCTTTCAGTCATTTCCCCTTCCATGCACTCCTTCTATCCCTTTCCCTCAAAGTTTTTTACATTTCATGTTAAGAGAAAATCAGAGTGATTATCCAAGAGGAACCAGCCTAGAATCTGGAGGTCTCATCTCGATTAGCAAAAGGTCCCATAACCTTGAGATGAGTCCCATGTTATACTGGATTATCAAGACTACGAGAGCTTGAGATTAGAGGCGCAAATCCAGTGTATAACAATTTATGGCACGCCCGGTGGGACAACAAAGAAGTTCAGTTGTTGAAGATTGTGTCATCTCTGATATGCAGATTGCATAATACAGACCTTTAGAGGTTGTTCTATCAAGTATATTTGGCAACTCCACTAGTTTCAAAGATTCAGGCCAACCTTGTTTAAGGTTTATGAGAAGGATCGAGACTAGAAGCTCAAAGCCTGCTGAATTTTTAGAGTTGCCCTTGAAAAGAAGCTACAAAGGTAGGACAACTCAGAGAGAATCTCCTGCAAGAAGAGTCCAATCTACACCTCCTGATACTTCAGAGAGGAGACCTCTCCTCTTTCATTTCAAAAGAAGAGGCAGATCTCTAACCAGAGATCTAGAAGAAGAAGAAGATCCAAATCTAGCAAGTACAGCTCATATAGTTGTTAACCTTCAGGTTACACCTCCTACAATGGCTAGAAATTTTGCCTTTGCACCTTTCAATTAGGGGAGCCCATTAAATTTTGCAGTGCATCATGATGTGCCCTTGGTGGCATTAAAGAGTATACCTGATTTCACAAGGGAGGGACAGACAACAACCTTTGAACACATAAGAGATGTGACCACCATCTGCAGCATACACAACATTACTCAAGAGGATGTGGCCACCAAATTATTAGCAGCATCTCTGAAAGGTAAGGCTCTAGAGTGGTTTAGAACTTTAACTGTTGGTTCTATTACTTCATGGGATGAATTAGGGGATGCATTAAGCAAGCATTTTGAGGATAAATTAGATAATTTGTCTCTGGTTGAGAAATTAACAACTATAAAGAGAGACCCTCAAGAGAAAATGACAGATTATAATAGTAGATTCCTTAAAACATAGAATAGAATCCCAGTCTCTGTAAGGCCATCAGCTGACCATGCCTTCCTGTATTACTTGCAAAGTTTAAATAACCAAATTTCTGTCATGATCCAATCTATGGGTGGTACCACTTTACCCCAAGCCTTCGACACTTCTGTCAAGGCTGAAAATTATTTGATCCAAGCAAGCATGATACCGAGAATACCTCCCATGCCTATCTTTCCTAGTCTTCAGCCCATTGCACCTACACAAGTACCCCCATTTACCCTAATTCTCACAATTTCAACACCTCAACCTAGTACCAGTGGTCAGGAACATGCTGCAACAAATTTCTCCCAAGAGTTGCAAGAGGTGAAGAGTAGTCAGAAAACTAGTATACAAGAAATGAAAAACTTGTTGCAGACTCTAACCAAAGAGGTCACAAACTTGAAGAAACAAAACCAAGGCATCAGGCCACCCTTCCAATCACAAGGCCAAAGTCCTAATCAACAATACCAAAATCAAGGACAGCCTTATCAACAAAATAGGCCACCATACCAAGGAGGCTATCAAGGGCAAAGACAAAATTTTAGTCAAAGACCATTCCAACCATATAACCCTGCACCTCTTAATTCTGTAAATCCAGTCAGGGATATGGTTCCTAGTCAAAACAATATGGCCATGGATAAGGAATGGTGTTTCCCTTGCAATCAGCCCCACAATCAGGCTACGTGTTCTAATGGATGGATGAACCAAGCACTAATGATTAAAAATGCTTCACAAGCTCAAATAGAAGCTCCTTCCAGTGGGACAGCTCCTCAACAAGAAACACAAGGGAATGAGACCACTCTTTTCAATTGGGAGCAACCAGATTTCAATGGAGTCAATGATGAAGCTGCTTTTGTTGCCTACACAAGAGCAAAGAGAAGAGCCCAAGACATGGAGAGAGAAGATTCTGGTACTAAGGCCACTACATCTGTAGAGCCACTGCAGCAAGTTGCCCCTATCACACCCAAGGAGGCCCCTGTCGTCACAAGAAAAGAAGGCCAAGTTCCAAAAAAGGCAGAACCCATCATAGCAAAAGCACAACAAAGGGTACACACTATGGCACCTTAATATTGTAGACAACATGAAGAAGGTGAATGTCACCATGTCTATGTGGAACTCTTTGTCTATTCCAGGACAACCTAAAATTTTGGAGAAGGCCATGAGAGAGGCAGCAAATCCTCAACCTGCAAAAATAGTGTTGGACAACACTGATCAAGGAAAGGATACTCCAACTAGCAAATCCAAGGCCAATACCATGCAAGGTAGGAATTTTAAGTTACCTCCCTTTTATGTATCTTTAATTATTGGAAAATCTTTAGTGCATAATTGTATGGTAAATAGTGGAGCTACTAGCACTGTAATGCCCAAGAAAGTGGCTGATCAATTAGGACTTAAATATGAACCCTTCCAAAGGAAGGTTACACAACTTGATGGATCCTCAGTCAGTACTATAGGTGTGGCCAAGGATACCAGTCTAATTCTCCATGCTAGTCCTAATTTTTCCATTCTCCTTGACATATATATCATAGATCTTCCTGCATTGTTTGCCATATGTCTCTCAAGGGAGTTCACAGCCAAGATAGGAGGCTATCTTTCTTTCGACTGGTCTCACATGATCTTTCATACAAGGTATGGTACCAAAGTCACCATTAAATCAGAAGCCTTAGCAATACATCATATAGAGCCATATATGTGTCCAATTCCATCAATACTAATTGTCCTATATTTGATGACAATGATTTCCCAACCACTAGTGAAGCAAGCACCAAAATTGAGAATATCCCTGATATCCTCCTAGATGAAAGAACCTTAGAGATCCAAGAGACTCTTGTTTGGGATTTTGGTTTGGGAAGTTATCTGATTCAAGAAAGTGGAGCCATAGAACCAAGCCTTCTCAAAGAATACATTGATTCGGATGATCGGGATAGTTAGGTTTGGGAGCTATTTTTTGATGGAGCTAGAAGTAGACATGGTTCTGGTGGAGGTGCTATGCTGGTATCCCCAAAAGGAGAAAGGTATTACATTGCCTTTAGATTTAGTTTTTCCTGCACCAGCAACACTGCAGAGTATGAAAGTCTGGTTAATGGACTAGAATGGGCTAGGAAAAGAGGGCTTAAAGTGTTAAAAGTATATGGTGACAGTGAACTTGTTGTCAGCCAAGTAATAGGGATGAGTGCAACCAAAAATGATGTCATGAAAGCATACAAACATAGAGTTTGGGATGCAATTGAAGATTTCCATGCTTTCAATATCGTTGCTATCCCTAGAAAATTAAATCAAAATGCTGATAGGTTAGCTGCTATTGGATCTCAGTTTGACATCCCCAATAGCATTTCAAAAGAGGCAGATCAGCAACACATCAAGATTATTGTCAGACCTTCAATTCCAGATAATAATATTAGTTGGCAAGTGTTTGACAATGATGAACAAATTCTATAGTTCTTGTTTGAAGAAGATGTCTTTTCAAGGCACAATCAAAAGAGGTTATCACAAAGTTATGGTGATCAAGTGATACAACTTAGATCTAATAAGATGCCTAAGGGTCTTGTCACCTTAGAGACTATCTTCAACAAGGATGATGAAGTCAAGAAAAATAAAGCTGGCCTGGTAGTCCAACAGGAACATTGTGCTGAATTAGAGTTGGAGCCAAGTAAGAGCCTACAATTTGGAAAAGTAAACACTAATTCAGAAAAGCAAGCTTACACTAAATTATTCAGAGAATTTAGTGATGTTTTTGCATGGGGGTATGGAGACCTCAAGGGTTTTGATCCTACCCTTGCTCAACACACTATTGAATTGGAGCCTAATGCTAAACCAGTAAGGCAAAAGCAAAGGCCTGTTAATCTCAAGCTTGAACCACTTATGCATAAGGAAGTGCTCAAATTGATAGAAAGTGGTATCATCTACCCCATCAAACATACTAGTTGGGTTTCCAACCTTGTTCCTGTCAGGAAGAAGAATGGGGAGCTGAGGTTATGTGTTGATTTCTGGGATTTGAACAGAGCCTCATTAAAAGACCGCCATCCACTACCCTCTATGGAACAAATTCTACAATGTGTCTCTGGATCTGAGAGATTCTCATTGTTGGATGGCTATTCAGGATACAATCAAATATTAGTGAAGGAAGAGGATCAATGTAAGACTGCATTTACAACCAAGTGGGGAACCATGGCATATCAGAAGATGCCCTTCGATTTGTCAAATGTAGGTGCTACATTTTAGAAGGCAATGGATATGGCCTTTAAGGGCCTCATGTATAGGTTCATGCTGGTCTACCTAGATAACATAACTGTCTACTCAAAGCATGTAGTAGACCACATCAGGCATTTGAGGCAGATTTTTGAAAGATGCAAAGAATTTGGGATATCCCTTAATCCCAAGAAATGTGTGTTTGCAGTTCATGAAGGAAAAATATTGGGATATGTAGTATCTAAAGAAGGAATTTCAGTGGATCCTGAGAGAATTGCAGCCATCTTAGAACTACCATTACCACATCACAAGAAGAATCTCCAATCTTTCATAGGAAAGATTAACTTTTTTAGGAGATTCTTGCCTAACATTGCAGAGTTACTCAAGCCTTTGACAGCCATGTTGAGGAAAGGTTCAACCTTCAGCTGGACCAAAGAAGGAAAAGTTAACTTCCAAGCTATTAAAGAAGCCTTAACAGAAGCTCCTGCTCTCCTAAACCCGAATTTTAGTAAGGATTTTATCCTTTATGCTTATGGGGGTCATGATGCTATATCTGCAATGTTGACTCAAGAAAATGCTGAGGGATTGGAGCAGCCTATTGCTTTCTTTAGCAAAGGTTTAGAAGAATTTGAACAAAGATACTCTTTTGTAGAGAAGCATGTTCTTGCTGTGGTAAAAAGCCTCAAAAAATTCAAACATTTGTTGACCCATAGCAAGGTGCATTTGATGGTTACTCATCCAAGTGTCAAGGAATTTTTTCTTTCTAAGGACCTAAATGAAAAAAGAGCTGGTTGGATCACTAAGGTGATGGAATATGACATAGATATTTAGATTACCAAGCTGGTTAGAGGAAGAGGTCTTTGTGAGCATCTGGCAGAAGATGGAAGTTCAAAGAAATTGGAATATATAGATGCATCTCTGGTGGTGCATTCTATAGGAGAGCAAGCCAAGGCAGCTAGCTGGTTGCCTAATATGATCAATTATTTGAAGACATGACAATGTCCTGCAAGCCTAGATTTAGCAAAAAGGAGGTATTACAGGCTACAATCTGTTCCTTTTGTGCTGATAGATGAAATTCTTTTCAGAAAGGATCACAATGGTGTCCTTCTAAGATGCATAGATTCAGAAAGGGTTGCAGATGTCTTATTTGAGTTTCATGATGGAGCTTCTGGTGGCCATTTCTCTCCTAGGACTACAGCTTTTAAGATCATGAGGGCTAGATACTATTGGCCATCTATCTTCAAAGATAGTCATGATTATGTTAGAAGATGCGTCAAATGTGCTATTTTTGTAGGGAAAGAAAGATTTGCAGCTTTGCCCCTACACCAGTAAAAATAGAGTAGCCCTTCATGAAGTGGGGTATAGATTTCATTGGCATGATTAACCCTCCATCTAGTGCAGGACACAAGTGGATAATCACTGCAACTGATTACTTCACTAGGTGGACAGAAGTAGTTGCTTTAAAAGAAGCTAGTGAGAGTGTTGTTTTAAGTTTTTATGATGACATCATTCATAGATTTGGCATTCCAGATTCTATAGTTTTAGACAATGCATTAGCATTTACAGGCCTCAAAGTCTCAGAGTGGGTAGTCAAGAAGGGCATTTATCTGAATACAAGTTCCAATTACTATCCTCAGGGGAATGGTTTGGTAGAATCAACAAATAAGAATCTGATTAGAATAATCAAAAAGACCCTGCAAGACAGTCAAAGGGACTGGCATATTAAATTAAAATCTGCCTTGTGGTTAGATAGAATTACTCCAAAGAAAGTCATTGGTAATTCCCCATACATGTTGGTGTATGGTAGAGAGGCTAAGTTATCTATTTCAACTGAATTACCAGCTTTGGACTTGGCCACTCAGTATGCCTTGTTTGAAGAGAGTGATCCTATGCAAATCAGATATGCCCAGTTGATGGAGCTAGAAGAGATCAGAGATAAATCAATGCAAGATATGGCATTCCATCAGAGTCAAACAAAGAGAAGCTTTGATAAAAGAGCTAGGGTCAGAAACTTCAAGGTTGGAGATGTAGTTCTCAAATGGGATGAGTTCAGGTCAAAACCTGGCAAGCACACAAAGTTTGATTCCTTTTGGGGTGGACCATTTGTTATAACAGAGTGCAGAGGATCTAACACTTTTCAGCTTTCAACCCTTGAAGGAGATGCCCTGCCAATCTTAGTGAATGGTTTCCACTTGAAACCTTGCTTTGAGTTTAATCCCTCTCTGTAGGTCCTTCTTGTAAATTCTGTAAATATGTTTCTTGCTTTCTTTCCCTGCTTTCGTGGTTAGTTCCTGTTTCCCAAGAAGTGCTCGTGCACAAGTTTGTCTTCCCGGCTCGATTTTTGTCCCTCTCCCTGTCAGAAAGTTTTTGTGCTCAAGAACTGACTCCTATGCCCAATGGATTGTGTCAAGGCAACTGGTCTAAGTGTCTAGCAGGCTAACATCCAGTAGAAATTGCCAAAATGTTACCCAATTTTCCCTATCCATGCAAATTTGGTTGTCATCCTTTCCAGGGCCTCTGTTTTATCCTGTCGAGCTTCCCTGAAAATTTTCATGGCCTCATGTTTTGCCCTCTTGTCTCTGCAATTTATTTTGGTCCCTAGTCTGCAAGTTTGTATTTTAAAAGGTAGTTGTTGTGCTCCATAAACCCTGCAAACCCTAGCCATGTTCTATTTGGTCGTTACCTTTTCTGGGCCACTTAAATCTTTTATAAGGCATGTGCGCTTAAAGTTTTCCCTCAGTCACCAAGTCTCCAAGTCAGTCGGCAGTTACCCTTTTTATTCAGTGACCTGGTGACTATAGTGTTTTTCCTGTTCGCTAGTTATTTCCCGATCACCGCTTAATTTCCTGCGACCTGGCGAATGTTCATTTCTCTTCAATCACGTAACTGCTAGGTCTTCTGGCGGTCTAATTTGTGGGGTCCCGTTTGAGATTATCAATGACTGCCGTGATTTAGCAAAGGATCTGTCAGAGCCTTGCGAAATCATGACAACCGTTGATCTTTCCCTCTTTGAAGCACTTCAAAGCTTTGGTGGGTCCAGTGCCACGTATTTTGATGTGGAAGTTTCTCATTGGTCAAAGGTAATGACTTGTTCCTATCTGTCAAAGCAGGCCCAACAGACTTCCCAGAATGAGATCTAACAGTTGTCTCCTGATCGCAAGGAATATTCCTTGCCTTTGAGATCATGCGCCCACCATTGATTTTATTCTGTTGTCACACCTTTGTCAGGTGGGTCCTCATTCCTTGACATACTCATTTCTCATTGGTCCACGTTGTGAGTTGGATTATCTTTTAGTGGGGCCGGATTTCTTAGACGTGTCAGTGGGGTACCAAAGGAAAAGAGATCTACAGTGGTCGCGTGTTCGCAAGGAATATTCCTTGCCTTTGCAATCATGCAACCACCGTTGGATCAGAATCTAAGTTGCAGTGGGATCGTGTCAAAGCTCACCAAGGTGTATGCTTACAGAGCAATCAAGAATGAATAAGAGAATGACAGGTGGCAAGGTGGACCCAATTTTGTGGCTTCAGTCACGTAATCACCGGGAAGAGCCGGGGTTAGTTAAAAGGTTAAGCGATTCAGTGACAAAGGGAAAATTGAAACTTGGGGTGAATACCGAGTTAGTTTTGCAGTCAAGTGCCGAGCCTGAGTAAAGAGGAAGGATCTGACGGTCATGTTTTAAAGTAAGATCAATTTTTGAATACTGACCGTCGATGGGAAATTTATGCACCACCTCTGACCGTTATATCAATTTTTTTAAATTCAAATATCTCACAGTATTAGATTTTTGCAGTTATGGCGAGCCCGAGTTGCAGGAAGGTAGATGGATCATGGCAGCTAGATTTTTGCAGGAATAAACATGAAGTGAACAAACAAACAAAATATATCTGATCTGCTGGGATATTTTCATGTACATTTATGGCTAGATTGGATTGAATTAGGGTTGGATATTTTATTGTAAACCTCTGTACTCCTAATTGAGATATTTTTATTTCCTGCCTAAGTGCAGAGTTGTATATATTGTTTTTTGGAGCTTTTGAGCTCAGAATTAACATTTTGTAAAAAGAAAGACTCTTTTCTTGGAAAACTATCTGTAGCAATTCTTCCCGCTCTCTGGTTTTCCACATCTTGTAAGTTTTCATTAATGATTCAAATATTGCAAAGCATTTTGTGGCACTCTTGTTGTCCTCATGCCTTCTTGTCTGAGTTTGTCTCTTATTGGATTGAATTTTATGAATGTTGTCAATAGAAATTGGGGTTCCTAGTCCCTCTCACTTTTTATGATTTTGTATGTTACTGTGTTTGATCTGATTTAGGTGTTTTGTGGGTATACTACAACCCCTAGCAGCCTTGTCTCATTCCTACACCTAGTTGTAGAAAAGGATGTTTGTTTTCAGGTCATAGGTTGAGTTTTTTCTGTTCAAGCCTTCCTATGAAATACTTATGCAAACCTATCCAGTGAGTGGTGACCTATTAGACCTGATTCCTCCACTGGTTTCATTCCTCTATACTGAGATCCAAACCCTAATTTTGGTGCATCACCTAGTAGGATAGATTTTCTTTCAGTCATTTCCCCTTCCATGCACTCCTATCCCTTTCCCTCAAAGTTTTTTTACATTTCATGTTAAGAGAAAATCAGGGTGATTATCCAAGAGGAACCAGCCTAGAATCTGGAGGTCTCATCTCGGTTAGCAAAAGGTCCCACAACCTTGAGATGAGTCCCATGTTATACTAGATTATCAAGACTACGAGAGCTTGAGATCAGAGGCGCAAATTCAGTGTATAACAGATACAATTTGGTGTAAACTCAACCCTCTTTCCTTCTTCACTATGTGTGATCTAATAGATATAAAGGATATTGATTGACAATTAAAACAAACAAAGACCTATCAACAAATGCTTCATTATTCATGTCAATAGATCAATTTTCACAAACACACACATGTATTGCTAGCCAATAAGATGTGTGATCATGAATAAGAATCCAATGAAAAGAACATACTGTGTTATGACATATGACAATTAAAACAGACAAAGACCTATCAATAAATGCTTCATTATTCATGTCAATAGATCAATTTTCACAAACACACACATGTATTCCTAGCCAATAAGATGTGTGATCATTAATAAGAATCCAATGAAAAGAACATACTGTGTTATGACATATGACAATTAAAACAGACAAAGACCTATCAACAATTGCTTCATTATTCATGTCAATAGATCAATTTTCACAAACACACACATGTATTGCTAGCCAATAAGATGTGTGATCATGAATAAGAATCCAATGAAAAGAACATACTGTGTTATGACATATGAAAAGAGGCTCTAGAATCAAGTACCCACATCTCTAACTCGGGATTTGTCTAACTACCTTTAACGAAGAAGAACAAGAACCCCTAACACATTGAAGGAAAATTGATTTATTTATTCTTAAGAAGATGCTTCAAATCATCAAAGTATTTTAAATATCATTGATGTTCATCATACCCTATTTTCTTGCAATATGCACACTTAGGCTTCTCCTTCTTAGACGATTCCTTTTTAGAGTGAGAGGATTCAAAAAAAAATTGTAGCTTGTTCTTTTGTTTCTTTTTGGGATTCCTTGATTCTTTTAGCACCTTGTACACACTTGCCACTAATACTCATGGTTTAGAAGACTCGATGATTTCTAGTTGAATTAACTTTGATTCCTTGTGGAATATGAGATTTAAAAATTCATCAAATCTAGGTTCAAACTATGTTACTCTCAAAGAAAGTTGATGGGTATGAAATCTAGAGACAAACACTATAAATTCATGAACAATCTTGTATAGAACATTAATAATCAATTGCAAATCCTCCTTAATAATGGTGCAATCTTTTTACTATGTTCTTAGATGCTTAATCTTGGATGCAATTGAATTATTTTGGATCAAGGTTAATCAAATAATGGCCTATCTAATATCCCATAATATTATTAGTTTTACCATATAAATTTTCAAAATTTTCCCAAGAAATGGTTTCTTATACATAGCCTATATAACCCTTTCCCATTAGATAATTTCATACTAATTTTCTCAATGAAGCATAATTATATGGAGTTAGGATTTCAATTTGATATTTTCCTATTGCATGAGCATACAATAAGAAACATAAAACAATCGACCACCATAGGATTTTTTGGTGCAGAGAAGGTGTTGTACCTAGTAAGTTGACCACCTAGGTCATAATTACAAATGTTAATTAAGTTTTCCTAGGGAACACTAAGATTATTCCTAATTTAAGTGGATTGTAATCACTTTTTTACCTTAAATGAAAATGTGATCACTTTATGTCTCAAGATTTAGGCACTTGCCATAATTGTATGATATCATATGTCTCACCTTGGCCCATATACTCAAGAGTCTCTCATACATTGTATATTCATTCTATTGGCATTCTTGATAGGAATATAATTGATTCTTGTCATATTGATCTTCTCATTTCATTATATGTTCCACTATGCTTATAGATCTTTGGTGTTTATCTCCACAAATAAATCATATGGGATTATCCTCCCAAATTGCTGCATCAAGAATCCCTTAATTTATGATCTTGTTGCTTTATGAATGGTGTGATTGCAAATGTCACTTTCCAAAATAAGGAAGTGGGCTTGATCTTAGTGCATATAGATGCCAAATTTGGCCATAAACTCAAAGTATGAGTTTTGCAGAGAATGAGATAAATTTGATCACACCACTATAAAGTATAGGAAAAATTACACTCTTTTAAAAGAATTGCACTAAAAAAATTACCGTAGGAGCAAGAATGGAGCCCCAAAAGTTCCCAAAATGAGATTTGCTCTAGAATACCTATAAGAATATATAGTTTTTGGAAAAAATGTACAAAAATAAAAACCCAATTACATCAATGTGAGGAGCCCAAACTTCTACCCCAAATTAAAAAAATGGTGTAAAAAAAGATACCCTAAACCTAAGTTATGGCCTCATGAAGTTGGACTGCAAAATGAACAATGCAAATTGAAGTAGATAGAGTTGATTGGGGTGACTTGCAAACAATTTGATTATGTCAACTAAAAAATTTAATGATGTCATTTAGTAGTTACTATTAGATAATGTCAACTAGTTGGATGATGATGTCAACAAATAATTTTGCAATAGTATATAATCCTTGTTACTAAAATATTCCTCTAGCATGATAGAATCTTACTATAATTTTTTTTGCTCATTGAATCTTCATAGTGGTAAAATGTTTAGCAAATTATCAAATTTTTTTTTATATTAATCAACAAAAAAATAAGGGTGTTGTCCCTTAGAAAACTATATCCTAAGGGCATAAAATCCACAAACAAAAATGGCCATTTACACCGAGGCTAAGAAAAAACCATTAACAATGCACTAGCAACAGAACTAGTAACCCACCTCAAGAGCAGGTAGACAACTCACCCACAACATGGGGAGGAGTAGTTGAAGAGTGATTTTTTCTAAACTAATAGACAATTGTCCAACCGATACTATCACTAGGACTCCCACCACAAAGGGGAGGTGGTGGAACCCTCTTTGTGATTGTCAGCAAAAGGAGCAAGGTGCTAGCAATCTTGCACATCATCAACCAAAGGTTGGAGCAAATTAGGCACAAGTTTATTCTTTTTTCCACTTGTCAAGTGAGTAGGTAGAGGGACGGTCTTGTGACTAGTGGTATGGTGACATGTGGTGCCCAAAAAAGTCATTGTACCTGTTATACACTAAGTTTGCACCCTTGTTTCAAGCTCTCGTAGTCTTGATAACCTAGTATAACATGGGAATCATCTTCAGGTGTGGGACCTATGCTAACTGAGATGAGACCTCCAGGTTCTAGGCTAGTTCCTCTTGGATAATCTCCTTAATTTGCTTCTAGACATGAAAGGAAAACTTTTGAGGGAAAGGGATAGAAGGAATGCTTAGAAAGGGAAATGACTGAAAGCAAACTACCTACTAGGTGATACATCGAAATTAGGGTATGAATTGCAGCATAGAGGGATAGAATCAATGAAAGGCTTAGGTCTAGTAGGTCACAACTTGCTGAATAGGCTTGCATAAGTGTTTCATAGGAGGGTCTGAACATAAGACACAACCTATGACCTGCAAGCAAACATTCACTTCTGCAACTCGGTGTAGGATTGAGACAAGACTGTTAGGGGGCTAAAGTATACCCACAAAAACATCTAAATCAAATCAAACACAATAACACACACAATTATAAAAAGTAAGAGGGATCAGGAACCCTAAGTTGTCATTGAAAAAAATGCATAGACTTCAATTCATTAAGAGATGATCCAAACAAGGAAGCATAGGGACATGAAGAATTGTCACAAAATACCTCTGCAATGTTTGAATAATCAATGGGAGATTACAAAGAGTAGAAGACCAGAGGGTAGAGAAGATACCACAGATAGCCTTCTAAGAAAGGATGACTTTCTTTCAAAAGTGGACTCTCTCTTTTACAAAATGTGAACTCTCTGAGCACTAAGGCTCCAAAATACAATATATACATCTCAATTGCACGCAGGCAGAGTCCAAAACCTCATTAGGGTTACAAGATTTTTACATTAAAATAATATTCAACCCTAATTCTATCAAATCTGATCATAATTACATCTTTGTAACACTATGGTCGATCAGATATTGTGTGCCCATCTCTGTACTGCATCAATCTGTGGACAGCAACTTGGATCCATCAACTTTTCTGCAACAGGCCTGCCATGAATGCTAAAATGGTACGTCACTGGGATAAGAATCGACCCATGACGGCTGCCCAGACTTCTTCATCATTTTTTCCAACTGCAAACGTCCCTAAAAACATAAATTTGAGCTACCTGCACTTGCAAACATTCTCTATAGAAACAATAGAAGGGAACCCGCGAAAGATACTGCAACCCTTCTTTAAAAAAAGTCAAAGGCCACATCACTTGTCAGAACCAATGAGAAAAGACCACCTCAACATGACCAACACCTCAGAAGTCAAAAGAATCTGGTCCTTGCATCAGACGGTGATCGCATGATCACATGGGATCGGAAGATCCCATGAGATCATGTGACAGCTGTTGATCTTGGATCAACTGGCACCTCTACAGATTCTCTAACCATCAAACCCACCAATAGCCCTGTCATCACCCGTCCGGCCACTAAAAAATGAACACGTCACCACCCGAGGACCCACCGTCGGAGACTTAGCAATAAAGTAGATCTAATGACTATCGCATGATCGCATGGAATCAGAAGATTCCATGCAAACATACGACCACCGTAGATCTTATTCCACTGGGGGCCTGCCTTGCACTTCAGGTCCATTGCAGAGTCATCCCGCAACGACCAATAGGAAACTGACATGTCATTACGACGTGGCACGAAGGACCCACCAATAGCTGCTGCGATGCCGATACCGTATCAACGGTTGTCGCATGATTGCATGGGATCTAAAGATTCCATGAGATCATGGAATAACCGTTGGATCTTATTTGCGACCGAGAACTAGGCTCACCGAGACAGGTGTCATCTTTTCGCATGATCGCATGGGCTCAGAAGATTCCATGTGAACATGCGACAGCCACAAGTTAAAAAGGGGAGGTTGGGAGGAAATATTTGCCGGGAAGACCTAGGCTTTTGTAGGAAATATTAAAAGGGACCCCGCCCGACAACCTAGAGACTTTAACACATGAAGGTGGTCGCTTTAAAAGGGCACGTGCATTTAGAGGGATTTAAGTGGCCCGAAAAGGTAACACAAAATTAGAACGTGACCTAGGGTTTTCAAGGTTTATTGGGCACAATGGTCACTTTTATGAAATTTTTTAACTACAGACCAGGGGATAAAAAGAATTGCAGAGCCTAGGATACAAGACCTAAAGCCATGAAACTTTCAAGGATGCTCGACAAGATAAAATTGTAGACTTTGGAATAGGATATAGCCAAATTTGTATAGAATAGGAAAATTAGGGTAACAGTACCTAACATCTACACATGTTGAATAATTTATTTTATTTTTATTTAAGTTCTATAAAAATATTTTAAACTTTTATTTTAAAAAAATAGAATTTTTAATAAAAATATTGAGCCACACTATTGTGATGCCTACTAATACAAGTATAATATTTTAATTTTATGGAATATTCCATGCATAAATTCATACAGTTGATGGTGGAAATTTTCTCTAAAGTCCTCAAGAAAGATATGTCCAGTTTTGACAATTTGATGATCAATATTAGGGTTCTTGGGCCTTTGGATGTGATGGTAGGGTTGGTTTTAGCTCAAAATGTTCCAAAATTGCAACTACCTTCTCAATTTGGCAACCACGTCCTAGCTTCACATTCTTGTAAGTTTGGCCTCAAATGCTTGATTCAAATGAAAGAAAAGGGAAAATTGACTTTCTTGGACTCTTTAAACTCAATGTTGAGCTCATTTACACCAACAAGCTCTAAAATGAACTTGCAATACAAACGAAAAAATAAAAAACCTTCCAAATTTGGTATTTCTATCAAATTTTTAATTATTTAGATCATCATTCAAAGCCTTAGAAAAGCATACTCAAACTTTAAATATCCATCTAGATTTGCAACCTATAACTCTCAATTAAGACTATCAAGAAGCAATTCCACAAGCTCTAATACCATACAAGAGTTGGCATAAATTGTTCTATAGCACACAAGATTTGTTTGAAGATTATAGGCATCTAACATCTAGGAACTTCTATGAAAGGACAAGAGAGAACAACAATGAGAGAATAATTCTATTATATCAATTTATACAAAGCATAGATTTAAATAGATTGATTGATATTAAAAAGGGAATCCCTTGGCTATATAAGCAAAGATGAACATAGGATGGCATAAGATTATGACACGCGTCTTGATCTTATGACTCAAATATAAAGTGATATCCTATTTGTACCCTAGTAAACTTAAGTAACAAGTGTTGATACAACCTAGATGATGAACTAGCTAGGTAAAAGACCCCTTTCACATCAACAAGGCATAGTATTTGGACATTGAGAATTTTTTCTACAATTTTTTTGTTTCATCAATTTTGGTTACAAAAATGTTTGTCAAATACAAGGATGAAGTCATTGAAAAGTTCAAGGTAACACTAAATGTGTGGTTGTATATACTTTATTAGCAAGTTTTGGGATTCCCATTTGCTTAAATCCAAGGTGATTAATCCAAAGAAATGTTTGGATGAAATCCAAGCATGGGAGATCAATACTAACACTTTTTCTTTCTAAATGTTAGTGATTCTCTATCTAGCATGTTATTTTTTCCATTTCCACCTGTTGGTCCATCATGATCTTGCACTCACCCCTCACAATCTTTTTATTTGAGCATTTGATGGAGCACCCTAGACACAAAAGAATCTTACACCACCAAAAATGTTTTTTGTTCCTTGAAGGGTGGCACAAAAATGCAATTTATTTGTAAATGTATTTTAGTTCTACATGCAAGTCTAACTTTAGTGTATTAGTTGTTTTAAATGTTGATGCCATTTTGGTGGATCAAAACACTCATGTACAAACAATGCTTATTTCATTTTATTGCACAAGATATGATAAAATTCACCAAATTTATATTATGTCATGCATTATGCCTCACACAACCTTCATTCCTTGTGCAACATATCTAGCTTGCACCTTGCCTTTATGCAAATCTATATAACATTTCTTAATTATACACAATTTTTCATATGTTTGTACTTGGGAAAAGCCAACAAATGTGAATATATCAAATAAAGAAGTCAATGTTAGAATCACTTCTATCAAATGATAATAATTATATTTTCTAATGGTTTGTGAAGTCTAGAATATTAGGAAGATATTATGTTCAAATTTGTTAAGGACTAACACAAATGTTCCTCTTGTAAAATGCACATATGAATATTCTAATATATATTGGGTTTCCTCTAAGGCACACATTAATGTAAGATGACTTCCACCAATCCTTAATATGAGTGCAGATCAAAATTTATGATGAAAGTGTTATTAATAGGCGACGTTTATTCATTTTAAAGGGTTCAATGTAACGTAGATTTGGCAAGTGATTGGGTTTTGAGATTAGCTTGTATATTAAACCTTAAATTATATCGTTGAGAACCTCTTTATACATTTCTCAAGGGTTTTGGGTAGTTGTGATTGATAGATTTCACCAATTAACGGGTTCTTATATTTCTTCCAAATTTGTAATTGCACCATTGGGATTTTCACTTGCTTCTATTATTTTTACTTCATTTTCGTGTTATCTTCTTCCATTTATTATTCATTTATTTGACTTGCACTCAACTTCCACACAGTCCAACTTCCACAACAATGTCTATAACTTAACAATATTAACACTTCCCTATAATACAAAACCTAAGATTTACCCAAGAAAGCTAACTTTACACACAATGTAAATTTGTTTTTATTGCTCTCAATTTTTCATGTGGCTTAAAAGACATTTCAAGTATCGAAAAACATAGTGCCAAAAATCTCTTCTACTCTCTTCTTTAAGATACACAACATAATTGCTCAAAAACAACATCATGGTAATTAGAAAACTACCATGACAAAAATACAATCTCTAAAATAGATATAAAATTGTTAGATAGTAAGTGAGGCTCAATTTCCCTACCAACTTAATCATTTCTTTAACTTATTCTTCTAATCACAAACTTGTCTAAGGTATTTAGATCATCACAATGATGTCATCTACTAAAGATCGTCTTTGACTTCAAAACCACCATATCGTGTCAAAGGACATTTAGTGTAATGGTAAAATCTATGTTGTAAACACCAAAATAAAATATTCTCTAATAAAAAAAACTTATTTATTTAAAAAAAACCACCACCCATAGAATGTCATCTCCCAAAGTGACAACAATTGACGTTCCCCATGGCACCGACTATGATGCAACATATTTGCATCTAGCCCCTGCCCGCCGCTGCCCGTGTGCATGCCCTATCGTGTTGTCCTTCACTTGTGACTGACACGAAAAAATGAAATACCTTTTGTACTCTGGTGCAAAATAATTGGGTATTGGATAAATCGTAACGCAAAATATATAAGGGAAGTTTGAAAAAAAAACTAAGTGTCCCCCTTGCTAAGATATGTGTTTTAGTTTAGCCCCAATTAAAATTATAGGAGCATATTAAAATGCATATCTTATAAAGGGGACACTTATTTTTATTTTTTAAAATATTCAAATAAATTTTAGTTTTAAATATTTTTTATATTTTATTTTAAATATTAAGATAAGAAATATTAACCTATAAGTAAAAATTATAGATTAATTTTTTTATTTTAATATTTAGATTGACATTTTAAAAAAATTGTTTAGTTTTAAATTATTTTTTCAATAGTAAAATTTAATATTTAAATAATACTTTATAATGTTGTGAATTGAATTATCTTGAATGAAAATTAAGTAAAGTATTTACAAAATATTGAAATTATAATTATGTCATTTGAAATTACAATGTATTACATATTTGTTTTATTAGTGAAAATTAAAAAAAATGAAGAAATCATGTCTAACAAAAATTTGTTTTTCATAAAATATTTATAATTTTTTTAATTAAAATCTAAAACTAATATGATATGTAGAATAATATTCTAAATGTTACTTATTAAATATATAATTTCAAATTATATTTTAAAAAAAGATATAATATTTTTTTAATATTATATAATAATAAATTTAAGTGAAAACTAAAAATTTACTATTGAAAAAATTATTTAAAACTAAAGAGAATTTTTTTTTTTACATATCATTCGAAATATTCAAATAAAAAATTAATCTATAATTTTTACTTATAGATTAATACTTTTATTAAAATATAAAAAAATATTTATAATTAAAATTTATTTGAATATTAGATATATATATATTTTTTAATATTATATAATAATAAATTTAAGTGAAAACTAAGAATTTACTATTGAAAAAATTAACTAAACAAAATTTTTTTACATTCACTCAAAATATTTTTTTAAAAAAAACTAAGTGTTATGCATTTTAGTTTGGTGCTATAATTTTAACTAGGACGAAATTATTTTTGCAGGAGAAGAAAAAAGTAATGAATTTTTCCGTGTCAGTGACAACGTAAAATATATAAAGGAAGATTGGAAAAGTTTGAAAAAGAAATTAAGTGTTCCCTTTGGTAAGATATATGTTTTAGTTTACGATTTAGACGTTATCAGATGCAAATATGTATATGTTGCACCATAGCCGGTACCATTCCCCATTATAAATCACGACTTATTATAAGCAAATCTGTTAGTCACAATCCACAATAACAGTGAAAAAACTAGTGAAATTAATACATTAGTTTAATTCTGACAGATCTGAACAAATAAATGCAAAAGATGAGGGCTGGTCAGAGAGGAGATAGGATGCGTGGAATCATCTGCGCAGAGAAGACTTTTATAAGTTGCTCAAGTCAAAGCAATGTCAGATACAGGAGTATTATTTTTTACAAACGTACCATACACCGAAAATCCACCGATGATTATTTTATTTTATAAAAAAGGACCCGTGCTAATCTGCAGCGGATGGCCTGCCAATTTATTGCAGGGATGGAGTGGCTGCATAGAGCTAGAGCTACAACATTCGTATCCACCGGTTATTTGAGCCACTTTAGGTTCTTATGGAAAACATCACAAGAGTTTGGGAAAGAACAGCATTAGTCCAACACGTTTCAATAGTGGTTCAGTATATTTCGTAAATTGAAAGTTTATTAGAAAATTTTGTATATGAGTCAATAGACCAAAAAAGTAAGCAATTAGATTAATTATGTAAGTGTATTAGTATTAATAGTGCATTAATATTGAGGCATTTGTACAAAAGCTGCACGATTATTGGAGCATTTGTGTAGAAATATTGGATTAGTTGTGGAAACCTTTGGTTGTCTAAGCAAGCAATCACGCAATAGCACAAAAGGGGGCAAGTATCAAGCGACACTTTGAAATGGCCATTTTTTGACCCTTTGATGCTTAACAAATTCTACAGGGAGCATTGTTACTACCTAGAAGCCAAAAAAATATTTTTGAAGCAATTGAGTCGCATACAGAGACAACAAAAAAAATCATCAAAATTTGATGTATAGCTTAAACGTTGTGGGTGTGTGAAGTTAGCTATAATGATTACTGGTGTGTTTCCCCTAAAGGTGTAAATATGGTTATTAAAAATGCGAAGGGCTAAATCAATTGGTTGAGTTTGATTGGTGAGGGTGGTTTTATAATTTTTTATTATGTTGTTTGGCAAGGTATCTTTTTTGAGATACCATTGAGCCATGGTGTACTCAATTCTATCTTTTGGTTGAATTTGATCTAGTACTTGTTGAATTCAATTTTGGATGACTTTTGAGTGACTAATTCTCTATGTTCATTATATATATATATATATATATATATATATATATATATATATATATATATATATATATATATATATATATATATATATATATATATATATATATATACAGACACACACATACAAAAATTGCAGCTAAAAATTGCTAGAGTATGTTGATGACCAATTGAAACACTATATGGACATTGACAACTAACCAAGATTGTGGCATACAACATGTAATATAACAACAAACATAGACCAACAACAACAATAGTCCATCTTGTCATTAAAAAAACCAACATCAATCTGTCCAATGCTAACCTTCTTACCAAACATCCATATAATTTGGGCTTCATTCAACTTTAGTCTCGACCATTAGTCTTGTAGAAGAGCTCTCAAGTTTTGCCCCATGATAACCTTTTTTTCCAAGCAACTATATAATTTGAGCTTTAATTCATTAAATTTGAAAGTCCAACTTCAAGTTTTTTTCAGCCTCAACCTATAATTGAGAGAATAAAGATGTACGATGAGCTTTAATTCATTGAATTTTGTATGTTGCACACATATTTAAGCAAGACTATTGTAGAAGAGAATTCAAATTGTAATATAATTTTAAAAGAAATAAATGAATTGGTTTCTTCAAAACCATCAATAAGCTAAATTATTTAGTACTATTGTGAGGGCAAAAAGTGCATTCCCCATGTTTTAGACTCACTTGACTTAAAGGTGCCTCATACATAATGAGTAATATACAAAGTAATGTTTTTTGCATTTAATCATAAACTTAATTAATCCAACTCCACACATCTCAAGGCTTAAAATCAATCTAGAAATTCTTCATTCCTTGACCTAAGTTGAATCTACAAGTGTAGATCTAAACTTAGCTTGAAATCAAATGCTCAAAATTTCATCCTCAAACTTTTAAATTAAAATTTATTTTCAAATCCATACTAATCTCCCTCCAACCAACCATTAATTGTTGATTTCATTGTGAAAGGTTCAATTTGCACACTAGGGTATTGTATACAACTATTATATTACATCTCGTCAAATCCTATATGGTCCATCCATATATCAAATTTACAATCAAAGCACCAATTAGAATTAGCATATGTTTTGATAAGGAAAAAATAATCATCCCACATAGTTGTGTGACTTGTCAAAAACCCTATTCAGGCATTTTAATCAATCCCAAGTGTTTGGCTCAAGTGAGACTTCTAACATGTCAATCTTAGGAGTTTGACTTTTGTATTTCCTTTACAAACTCTTGGAACATTTTGTTACTACCACCTCCAAAAATAATGTCATCTGCATAAACTACAACAATCAATTAATTTTCACCTCTAACCTTGGTGTAAAGATTATTATCTACAATTTCTCTTGTGAAGCTCCTTGTTGTTGTAGGTATTTGTCAAGTTTTGAGTACTAGACCTTAAGAGATTATTTATCTCATAGAGTTTTTTCTTCAACTTGCACGCATAATCCTTGTTCTTTGATAATAGTTACCCTTTTGGTTGTTCAATGTATACCTCTTCCTCTATATTTTCATTAAGAAATGATGACTTAATATCCATTTGATATATTTTGAAGTTATTGAAACAAGCAAATGCCAAAAACATTATAGTAGCTTTTAGCATTATAATAAGAGAAAAGGTTTCTTCGAAACCAATACCTTGAACTAGCATAACCTTTACAACCCAACCTTTCTTTTTTTATTACCATTCGACCATCTTCATTCACCTTATTTCTAAAAGCTTTCTTGGTTCCAATCACATTATTATATTTTGGTCTTGGAACAAATTCTCATATCTCATTCTATTCAATTTGATTTAGCTCTTCTTCCATAGCATCAATCCAATTATTTTCTTCTCTAGCTTTTGCAAATTCATTAGGTTTAGTTTTAGATAGAAAGGATAAATTTACATGTTTTAATGCACATCCTAATCTTCTTCTAATTTGAACTCTAATATCTTTATCACCAATATGTAGATTTTTTGAATAATTCCCCTAGAAAAATCTAGATAGTGTTTTGGTATCTTTTCATCCTTATTTTTCATGGTTTTCTTCTTCCTTGCAACGTAGAACTTTCTATAATAGTTTACAATATTTTATTGTAACACTTATAAGCCTTGATTATTGAGGAATAACCAAGGAAGAATCCTTCACGATATCTAGAGTCATTTTTTTTTTCCAAATCTCCATCATCTCTTCTTATGTATCACTGACTCCTTAAAACTTTGAAGTATTTATTTTTTGTTAGTTCCCTTCCATGATTCATAAGGCATCAAGTACTATTGTTGACCCTAATTTGCCCTCAATTTACAATGTAGACTATTGTGTGAACTACTTCTCTCCAAAATTTGTTTGGTAGCTTATATTCATTCAACATTTTTCTATTCACATCGTGTATGGTATGATTCTTCCTTTAAACAAATTCATTCTACTATGGTGTCCTTGTAGCTAAAAATTGTCTATTTGTTCCATGGTGCTCATAGAAGTCTTCAAATTATTTTGAGGTAGATTTACCTCCATGAATTGATCTCAAGCACATGATTTTAAAACTATTTCATTTTCAACCAAGGCCTTATAAGATTTTAACTTATTGAATGCTTCAAATTTTTCTTTTAGTAAAGTAACCCATGTCATTCCTAAATAATCATCAAGGAGAAACATAAAATAACCCTCACCTTGCAAATGTTGTGTACCTATAAGCCCACAAATATCTACATGGACAAGTTCAAATGGATTTGTTGTTAAGTATTCCTTTGACTTGAAGCTTGGTCTTGTCTATTTCCCATTTTGACATTCCTTTCAAAGATTGTTGTAAGGTTTAGTAATCTTCTTCATATCTCTTACAAGTTGTTTAGCATTGCTTTTTACAATATTATCAAAATTAATATGGCTCATTCTTATATGTCATGGTCAAATTTCCTTTATTTGTTATATATAGGATTTTCTCCCTTGATCTCATCGAGAATGTATAGCTTGTTTATTTTTATATTCACATAAACTACACTTTTTCTCTAATTGCCTTCCTTATCTCACAATAGCGAGCATTAAAATTAAGGGTGTGTCCTTGATCACACATTTTTGTAAAACTAAGATGATCATGCTTCATACCTTCAACATTTAAGATATTTTTTTGTCTTCCCATTATCAAGATTAAGAATGCATTTTCTAGTAATCCTCATTATGGCATTATCTCCAAATTTTATAGTACCTTTGTTTATTTCTTTGAAAGTGAGAAATTTCTCTTGTCCCATAGCATATGGCTTGAACATCAATTGTCAATGTATCATTGATTTTTTTTCATTTTGGATATGAAATTGTATTTTCACAAGCATGGATTTCTATTTCTATTTGTTTTTCTTTCTATTCCTTCCTCTTTTGAGTATTTTAAGATCATTCATTTTCCTTGCTAAGGGTGTCCACCTTCTTGTCTTGTCTAGGAGGTTCCACAAAATCACTTCTACATAATCGTGTTGCATGACTACAGTTGTTACACTTGAAGCACATAATATTTAATCCATTAAAGGAAAAAAAAAATTTGAAGCTCCTATTTAAGAATCTATAAGAATTACTTCTTGTACATGTCCTACAATTTGTCGCTTTATGACCAAACTAATTACAAAAAAAAAAAAAAAACCAAAGAAAGAGTATTTGGATATAAGATTTTTTGGAGAGACGATCCTCCAAATTTTTCCTTATGAGGAATGTTGGTTTTCTGCAAGATATCAATTTCTTTTTCTATCATTATTAATGGAGCTCTTAAGTGCATCTGCATAGCCTTTATGCTCTACTTCATTTATCTTCTTTGGTAACTATCTAGCCTTAGAATTTGGATCTTCTTAAGTATTCTTTTAATTTCAAACTTAGCCAAGACTAGTCTTAACAAACCTTTGGAAATTTAATAATATGATGAAGGGTAGTCCCCTTACTCAACCAAACACACACAACACAACAGAGAGATAAATAGAAAATTGCAAGAACAAAAACACTTTATTTCTATTATCTTCAATAAAGTGAGATTACAACATTCTAGAAATAGCTTGCTACAGCCACATGGGCCTTCTTAGTACAACAATCTGCAAGATAGAGCCATAATATACATTAATGGAAATGAGTCCCAAAACTCTCCTTCATCGTTGTATATGCAACACCAATAACCACCTTGAAATATTCTAGAAAGTGAAACTCTCCTCTTTTGGCGTCAGTGATTCATTAGTTCAATTTCCCAACTAGGTGATTTTTCTCTCCTTTTTTTTTTTTATCGAAACTTGAGTTTTGATGGCACAACTTTCAAAAGCCCTAAATTTTGATTCATGTGTCTAATTTACTTGTATGATTTATCATTGGAAAGCTCATGAAAAGATATACAACAACACATATATTTAAAAATCTATTTGTTGGGATTTGAAACCTTTTTGTGGCCTCTATGGTCTTCAATTTTGAATTTTAAGCCTCATTAGAGAAAATAATTAGGATAAAAAATTTGATATCTTTCAAACCGCTCAAGATATTAAGGTGATTCTTTCACCAATCATCTTATTTTTCAATTTCACTCCTTAGAACCAGTTTTCATGTCCAAACAACCCCAAATAGGTAGAAGTCTTAAAAATAGCATGCGACATTTTTGGCTATTTTTAGCTTCTATACATCTTATATAATGCAAATTTCATAATGGGCTCCCTGAAAACTAGAGAAAAACCACAAAAAAGGGAAACATATTATTTCCATTTAAGTGATGCAAGATTGCTCCTACACCTCAGATTCTCTTGCAAATTAGACACCCATGGTAATTTGAGAAGTAACCTTGTCACATCTCAAGTGTTCAGAGGAAAACTAAAGTGGACAACCTTTTCTTTTGATAGCCATGATGAATCTTCAACATGTCATCCTTTCTATTTAACCAAATACTCTTCATATTGCATATTTCATGTGCTTCCACCCACATGACTATCTAAGATATCCTATATCTCCTCGAATGGAGTAGGAGCTAGAATATTTCATTCTTCTTCTTCTACTTCATCTTCAATGTACTTTCATGATACTCTATCAAATTTGAAATATTAAACACAAGTAAAATTTTAAGTTGACTTAACAACTGTACTTCATACGAATTTCCTAAATTATGCTTCCTTAGGATTTTGCTTGGCTCAAAATTCTTCATCTTCAACTTATTATATGTTCTCATTAAAAATCCCTCCTTTCTCAAATGAACCACGACTTCATCTCCAATCTAAAATTCCTTATGTATCCTTTTCTATTATACCTTAGCCTTGTATTGAATATTATACCTCTTCAAGAAAATTGTTTTGGTGTTCTGAAAAGTCTTCAGCTTCAACATCACTCTTTTCTCCTTCATCCAACTTCCTTAACTTTTAAGAATTTATAGGACTCGTTCCATATGCAATCTGGAATTGTGATTTTCCAATGCTCCTATTGAAAAAATTAATGTCTACAAATTCTACTTTTGGTAAAATTAAATCCCACTCCTTGGGTTTATCTCCTATTAAGAATCTCAACAAATTTCCCAAAATCCTATTCACCACTTTTTTCTACCCATCAGATTATGGATGGTGCATTCAACTAAACTTCATAGCTATCTTTAGTTTTTTCCTTAATGTCCTCCAAAAGTACCCAACAAAATTAGTGTCTTATATGAAATTATGCACTTTGATAAACCATGTAGTCTCACCATGTCTTTGAAAAAAAAATCTACCACACGAACATTGTCATTAGTCTTACAAGGAATTAAATGTGTCATCTTTGAGAACCTCTCTACCGTCACAAAAATGGAATCGTGTATTCTTTGAGTGCTCAATAAACCAAGAACAAAGTCCATACTAATGTACTCCCATGACCTCTTTGGCACAAGTAATGGATCGTATAACCCTATATTTTTCTTGGTCTTTTTTGTCATCTAACATATTCTACAAATTTGCACAAACTTATTAACATCTTGTTGTACTTGTGGCCAATAATAATGATCACTAACTAGAGAAACAGTCTTATCTTGACCAAGGGGTCTAGCCAATCCTCCACCATGCTTCTCTTTGAGTAGGTCCTCCCTCATGGATTTCTTTGGAGTGCACAATTGGTTCCCTTTGAATAAGATCCCATCTTGGATTAAAAAATCCAACCACTTGGTGCCATCTTAAGTAATATGCTCTATACAAGCTCTCCAGGCCTAGCCAAAATTAGGATCCTCGGGATACAAAGTCAAGTAAGAACATTTAACGCAAAAAATCTAATTTTCGTCTTTGTTGAAAAATCCTACCTCCTACTTAGGGAATCTTTAACCTTGTTATAATTTTCACTCATGTGCTTCAAAATAAAAGTGCAATTCTGCAAAAACTTAACCCATTTTAAATGTCTTTGATACAACTTTCCTCAAATACTTTAAAGCTTGATGATCGGTAAACTCTTTAGGAAAAAATAAATGTCTCCACTTCCTCAATGCTTGAACTATAGCATAAAATTCACAATGATTAACATAATATTTTCTTTTGGCATCATTCAACTTCTTGCAAAAATAAGCAATTGGTTTACCTTCCTAACTCAAAATAGCTCCAATGGCATTGTCACTATCATCACAGTCTACTTGAAATACCTTATTAAATTTTAGAAGTGCCAAAATAGGTCACTCTATAACTCTTCTTTTCAACAAATAAAACATTTTTTCTGCTCTTGCAGCCCACTTAAACTATTTTTTATCCCCTCTCATTGTTTCAGTTAGGCATCTACATATACTACAAATTTTTTTATAAACTTTAGATATAAAATCTAGCCAAACCATAAAAATATCTTACCTTAATAGCACTCCTTTGAGTAGACCATTCAAGGATAACCTTCAGTTTTTATGCGTCCATTTTAAGACCATCTACTGAGACAAAAATTCCTTGGTATACTAACTCCTTCATAAAACTACACTTCAAGTTAATCAACAACTTTTCTTCTCTTAACTTCTCAAAGACCCTACCAATGTTTTCACACGAGTCAAAGTATCACCTTTTTATTATTTATCCAAGAAAATAATCTCCTTGTGTTGAGAGTGTAATTAAATTTTTTAAAGATCAACAAGGGTGCAATAGGAATCACAAGTTTATCTATGAAAACAAGGAATCTATATCATGCTTATTCACCCAACCTATTACATTGGAAGGAAGATGATCCACTAGGCCTCAACATGAAGAAGCTTTAGGTGGATGAAGTGATCCTTTTCTAGTGGGGACTATGATTATGCAAAAAATAATTTATAAATGTAAGATCTAGGGCTAAATAGAGAGAAATATGGGTTTTTGTATGCACAAGAAAACTAAGAACTAATAGACCAATTTCATGACCAAATCTGAGAACTAGATACTATAACTAACCTGCAAATCAAATTTTAGGTTGAAGAAAGAAGCCATGGGAAACTTATTCACCCTAGTCCTAGACAAGGTTGACTCACTCACCTTTTCCCCGACACTTCAACAAAATCAACTGTAGACTATAGCCCTTCTCCTAATTTGTTTGTATCTCTTCTTGTAGATCAGTCACTTATTTTAAACACAGGAAAAAGAGGGAAAAGGTTGTGTAGAAAATGTTTTGCCTAATTCAAACCCCATTTTAGGAATCATCCTTGAAAATAAAAATGAAATGTTCTTGAAAGTAAATCATGTTGATTTATAACATAGACATGATCTAGAAATAGAGTGCTTATACCTTCATAACCCTTCTTGATGTTGAAATGCTCATGAAGATCCTTGATGTTGTCTTTGATGTTGATTTTTAGGATAGGAAGATCATGATTCCTTCACAAAATCTTAAATCTATAACTTAATCCTTGTCTTCAATGCCCTGGATGCTTGATTTCTTGTAATTGAGATCCCTTTAATTAAACTTAATTCTTTCTTGGTTACTTTGTGAATGCCTTAATTTCTTTTGATCAAGATGCTTACCAAAATGAGGGAGGTATCCTTGTTTATATACCTCCCCTAGGAATTTTTGGGTGCAAAACTTGAAGGAGGCAAACACAGACCTAGAATCCTCACTAAAACCAAATAACCATTACCCGTTCTAAATTTGGGGTCAAACATTAAGGACAAGGGTGACCCAAGTCACCATTTTCCTCCCCACTCACCCTTGTCCATCAAAGGTAGACCCCAATTTGGACCAAATATCCTATTTGGAAAGTGGATGCCAGGAATATGCATAAAATTAGGTTTGGATCAAGAATAATGGAAACAAAATCCTTGGAACACTAAAATAAGGCCCAACTAAGCAAGAAATTGGACATGGATGCAATTTACAATGCTACATTTAACCCTCACTTTATGGAGAATATGAATCTCCTTCATGCTCTCAATAAAGTAGATCAAAGCATATGAATATTTTTTTCAAGGCGAAAGACACAAGGTGTACCATCCTAAAGTGTAAGCACCTATAATTAGTTCTTCTCAAGAAGAAGATGCCCAAGTCGTCTTCTTCCTTGATGTTTTTCCTAAAATTTGAATTGGACGTCTATCTTAGTGGCTTGGCAAGATTTGTAAAATCCTATTGGACTCATTCAAGTTTTGAGATTTGGAACATTGTGAGAGGTATATAAGAAACCTATCTCTCCTCATTTTGGCAATACAAAATGTTGGCAATTTGGCTAAGTAGAATATCAAAATGTTGTCATTATGGCAACATATACTCAGCATGAAGACAACATAATTGAAGGAAGTAGTTTTGTATGAGCGCATTAGAAAATTATCCAAGTAAAACAGTGTTTACTGGTCTAATCGGAGATAGTTTTGATTAGAAATGTTCACAGAAGAAGGTTCAGTACATGCACACTTGAACATGGATCATTCTATGTATATCAAAGCCACATATGAGAGTGCAAGTTTGTACGGCATGTACGAAAGAAGATATTAAAGATTTACAGAGACAGTGTTGAGCCAACCTGAATAGAGCAGAAGACATAATATGATTACATTGAGTTAAGGGATTATTTTGTTTATCAACATAATGACTTGACTAGTTAGGGATGACATCCTAGATGTTTACCCTAAGGCAGAATGAATTGATTTTATATTTTGAGAAGAGTATAAGTATTAAAAGCAAATTGGAAGTTATTTATTGTAATAGCTTGTATATATGTAAGTATTATGTAATGTGAAATGTACAAGTTACATAAAGTAATTGTAATAAGTTGACATATGATGCAAATTTGTATATTGTAAGAAGAAACAAAGTTAGAACTGTATATGAAAGAGAAGAGCCTACAAAGCTAGATTAGAATAGGAAAGCTATTCGAAAAAAGTAAAAGCTTTTATATTTTACCTTTGTGTCCGAAGCTATTATTGTAATTTGCATGTTTGGGCAGTGAGCTCATCTTGCAAACATTCTATTTTGTAATAGCAACTCCTAACAGGGTTGAGGCTTCTAACAAGGCCGAGAAACCTTTAACCAGGACAAAGACACTATATGTATGTAATAGACTCCTAACAGGATCAACATCCTTAACCGAATACTTTTGATTAGTGGATCAGTTGTGGGTATCATTCCCACCGGGGTTTTCCCTTGGCCAGGGTTTCCTGAAGAACAATCATGGTGTTATGAGTTCATTTGTTTTATTATTGTTCTTATTATTCGGTTTACTTAGTTTAGTTTCTTATGCAAGCTTCACGTTAATTTCTTATATCCATAATTGGGAAAAAGTAAAAGTTTGTGAAATACTAATTCACCCCCCCTTCTCTCAGTATTTCTTATTTCTAACAATTGATATCAGAGCTTAGTTACACAGAATAAATTTATTTGGAGAAAGCCTAACAGCTTGAGTAAGATCTCTATGGATATGGACTAGTTGTAGAAGAATCTTGATGAAGCTCTTGAACAGATTGATATTCTTACTGAAGAAAGAGATACTCTAAAGAAGAAATATGATGATGCAAAAAACTACATTGAGAAACTAAAAGAAAATATAGAAGATTTGAAATCAAAGAAAGAACCTACAATTCAAGTCAAGGATGGTGATGAAGTTTCAAAACTGAAGAAAGAAAATGAGATCCTAAAACATGAAATAAAGATTGTAGATCTAAAGTTAAGCTTGAAAAATGACAATAGCAAAGATGAATCAAATCTGAAATCTGAGAATGCAGATTTGAGATCTAAACTTACCAAAGTGACATTTGAACTTGAGAAAACAAATTTATAGTATGATGAACTTGAGAAGTACAATACAATTGTGAAAGGAGAACTAACTCAGTCTAAACATCTTGAGAAATTGTATTCCAGTAGTGAAAAGATTGGTGAACAAATATCTTATTAGAAACCATCTAATGATAAAACTAGTCTTGGATATCTTGAAGATATGTTCCCAAAGAAGATTGAGGAGTACAAGGAACTAGATCAAGAACACTTTGAGAATAAAGATGAAAAGAAGTACGATGAAGATAACAAATCTGAAGATATACCTAATCCACCTAACCAAGATGAACCACCTAAAGAAATGCGAAGAGAATTCAAAGGTAGATATTTTTCATGCAATTCTTTTGGACATATGAAAAGAGATTGTACAGGTAAGAAATTCAAACCTATCTATGGTTATTGTTATAATTTTCATGGTTTTGGACATAGAGCTATTAACTGTAAGAAACCTAGATCTAATGATAATAATAATAGTAGAATGTTTAGAGATACTAAGCCTGCAAAAAAAAAACCTATTGGAGACATGAACAAAAGGAATGGATTTATATGTTATAGATGCAACAAGATTGGACATATTGCCAGAAATTGCAAATCACAAATCAATCAGTCAGGATTGAGATATGGAAATAATGGATTATTTTGTCAAATATGCAACAAATATGGTCACATAGTGAGATTTTTCAGAATGAACAACATGAGAAACCCTAATCCTAGAAACTACACAAGGAGATATGTGAGCACCAACAACAGTAAGAGGGAATGATGCAATAACTTGGAAGAAGTTGAGTTTGTTAAAGCACAAGAGAAAGCGAGCACACTCAGTATACCAAGAAATCAGACAGGTGAAGTACCTGAGAGTAAGTGTGAGTCATTTCCTAATTCATCTCAAAGCACTTAAACATTTATTTCATGGATTATGTTTTAGAGTAAGGCATCAGAATAGTGTAGAAGTTAGAATATATTGAATTAAGTCTTGCAAAGTTAATATAAGCTATTATATGATATAATGAAGCTATGGTTAAGAACGCTTGCATTTATGAACATGTATGCGAGTACACGAAAAGAATGAAGTTGTGCAGGTAACCAGGAACAACTTTTTGGCATGAAGCAGTAAAGAAATTTAATGAGATGTCAGTATCTTGAAATATTTGAAGGATAAAAGAAGATGATTGATATTAGTTAATCATTAAAGCATTTACAAGAGATATAGAGAGCTAGCTAGTGGAGATTGAGATCAATTTGTAGAATTTGGAGACGGATTTCTTGCCAGATCTACGCAAAGCCCTAAATCGTGATTATGAGGTATTTTACTAAGTATTCACTATCAAAGAAGTCATATTTTATAGAATCATGGATGCATCACTATTTCACAACATCAGAGATTCATCTAAATCTAAGATGAAGAAGGAACCTATAGAACCCTTAGAAGAAGACCCTAGTTTGGCCTTGTCAACCATTCTAGGCAGAGTTTTACATTTAGAAGATGTGAAGGAATATGTGAAATGTAAGTTTGAGACTATAGGAGATGGTATCCTAATCATGGAGTATAATAAGATTTACAAACAAGACATGTCCTACAAAGAAGGGTTTGAGCATTTGAGTGAAATAGATATTATCAAGTACACACTTCACTATGAGTTTCATAATGATGAATGGACCAAGATAATTGAGCAAAATTTATAATGGAAAGTTTTGGCTAGATGATAGAGTCGTAGACATCGCCGCAGACCTTATTCATGAGGTAACATGATTATCTAAGTCAGGAGTGATTCCTTTGAATGAAAGGAATGTTAAGAAAATAGTGTTAGACAACACCAAGTCTTCATATAATGGAAGAAGAATTGTTATAAGTAAGATTGAACAAGATGATGTTAGGTATGTGTGTAAAATATTGACTTCAAAATTATGTGCGAGCTCAAGAGAAGGTGACATGGCAATTGGCATGGTACATGCAACTTATCTTATGTGTGCAGAGAAAGTGGAAGTAGACATGTGTGAGATTTTGAGAATACAGTTAACTAAAAATCTTGAGAAGATCAGAAAGACTAAGAATTCAAAGTTCATATTATCATCCCTAATCACCTACATGTTTTTCCATTTGTTAAGAAGATTCCCATATACTATAGGAGTTGATTGGAATGATAACAAAAATTCAATGGACATAATTAACAAAGTATATTTGAGACACCCTATTAATAAAGTGAATGAGAGTGCCACTTTAGTAATAAAGACCTTTTAGAATGAAATCAAGGATTCCACCATCTATTGTGGAAAAGTAAAAAGAAGATATATGCTTCTTAGTGGACATAGAATTTACTTACATTGAAGCTGTTGAGCCAAGAGTAGAATTTTTAGATCCTCTTGAGTATAAGGTTTCAAAAGTAGAAATTGAAGGTTATGTGAGCAGGTTACTTAAGAGTAATTTGGATGTAAAGAGTCCTAGATTTGGGACACATGAAGAGAACTTCAATTCAGCACAAACATCACAGGTGCAGAAAATGGAAAAGAAGAGAGTTGGCAGTACTATCAAGAAAATATTGAAGGATACAGGTATGACCAAACATGAGTTTGACATTGTGAAGTAGACCGCAAAAGAAATTAGGGATATTGGACAGAAAGAATTATTATCAGTTCCACCCTTAACATCCTATGCAGCCCCTACTAAAGAAATCCAGGATATTGATGTAGAGATTGAGGAATTAGATGTACCTGAAGTAAGGAAATCCACAAGATCCACCTCCACCACACCGACTAAGAGAGTAAAAGAAATGGAAAGTGGACCAGGTAAAAGACAAAAGACTATCTTTACACCAGTGCAAAGAGCAAAGACACCAGTAGTGAAGCCACAAGCAGATGAAGAGGCGGGTAGCAGCAAGAAGAAATAATGGAAGCCCAAAATAGACAAAGTAAACCCTTTGATCATAAATGAAGGGGATTTCACCAAGTTGAACAAGTACTATGAGATGTATGATAATTTTGAGAAGTTAAACCTTGAGAATGCAATTGTCAGGCATATGATCCTTGCAGACAAGAAATTTGAAGACATCAAAGGCAAGATTCCTAACAATCTATATGAGAAATTGATAAACAGAAAGAAGAGAGATATTGAAGAAGACAAAGGAATAAGAGAAAGATTTGTAAGAAAAATCTGTGAAATCAAAGATGAAAATCATTTTGAAGAAATAATGAAGAACCTAAGTACTCATTTGAGAAGGAAGAGAAGGATAGTATTGATAATGGGAGGAAATTATGCAGAGATAAATAAAGAAACAAAGGAAGTGGTTGTGAAGGTAATGACCTCTGGACCAGGTGAATTAATTGGTGAATTTGATCAAGCAGTTGAAGCAGAACATCAGACTAAATCATCACTAGCTCCGCCACCCTCCATCAACATTGTAGATGAATCTATGAACATTGAAGAAATGAATTTCACCTTAGACAGTGAAGAGAACCCATTCAATGACCAAGGAGCTGATGTTGGCAATTTGACAGAGATTAATGAGCAAAAGGATATAACAAAGAATAAGAAAGAAATGGTTGAAACAAGAAAAGAAGTAGAGGAGGAAGAGAATTTGATAGCAGAGCAAGCAGTGCAGTAAGAGATAACATAAATTATTTCAAAACCTAAAGTCACAACAAAAATTCCACAGGGACCACCATTAAATCAGTATTTGCAAGCTTAGGACAAGAAGTGGATGATGATGATCAAATAGAGTTGATCTCATCTCTGAATAAGCTAATTGGAAAGAAAAAAAAAGGTAAAAATCTTGGAAGGAGCACTACTTGAGGTAACCAGTAAACTTCAAAGTGTGATATTAACTCAAGTTAGTGAGGTTGATCCCCAAGAAAAAAAAAAAGAAGTAATGAAAGATTTTGAAATAGAATTCACAAATTTATCAAACATTGCAACAATCAAAGCTCAAGCAGCTCATGATGCACAAGTATTTCAAGTTGTATGCCAGAATATCAGAAATGATTTAGATAACTTGGATGTATGCATAAAAGAATTGAGAAGATGCTTAGAGAGAGGAAAAGTATTATACATTCAATGTACACAATCCCATAGCCACACATTTGAAATATCAGATAAATTAAAGAACAAAGAAGCAGAACTACAAGTGACAGTGAATGACTTGCAAAGCCCTAATGCGAAGATCATAGATATTGAGAAGAAAGAAAGCAAAATTTATGATGACATGAGACTTATGAAGGATGAAAAGGAGAAGAAATTGAAGAGATTTTCTCTACTCGGAGAGAATTTATCACTAAAGATTAGTATTATGGAGAATCAGCTGGAAGAATGTCTTTCATCAAAGACATCTTATGTAAAATTGCATATGATAATCTAAAGGCAATTTAAATAGAATCCTTTGGCCTATGTATATTACTAAGTGTTTCAGACTTAGTGAAGAAGACATGGGACAAGGCGATAGAGAACTTGAAAGCTAATTTTGCAGATTGTGTTGCAAGCCTTTCGGCCTTGCAGTATTGAGATCATAGAGGTAAAACAATTTTTTCATGCTTGTAGAATTGACATCTTTGTCATTGTTGTCAAAGGGGGAGTAGTATAGTATGAAAATTATATGTATATAGAAGATATAGATATGCAGTATAGTATGAAGTATACTCTTAGGAGGAGTATCCATTTTTGGAGAAATAAGTAGATATGTATAGACATATAGGATCCACATTTTGTAATGGCCACAATTTTTGTAATTTAATTTTTTGGGGACTTAGCCAATTTTCTCATATGTTTCCACCAATAACAAAGGGGGAGATTGTTGGAAATTCGGCTAAGTGGGATATCATAATGTTGTCATTATGGCAACATAGACTGAATGTTGAAAAGGTTATTTCGGCTTATCTTCACAACATTGTGAGCAAGGAGGAAATGTTCTGGAGGCAGAGATCTAGATCGGTGTGGCTTAAGGAAGGGGACAAAAACTCCAGATTCTTTCACCTCTCTACTATGAAGCATAGGGCTGCTAATAGAATTAGTGTGATAAAAAATGGGGATGTCTCTCTTAAAGAAGATAAGGAGATCTCCCAGGAAGCTATCATATTTTTCTCTTCCATCCTCTCCAAAGAGAATAACCTGGGTGTTGAGGATCAGGAAGATATTCTCAATTCCATCCCTAGAGTTATTAAGGCTAGTCAGAATAGAGCCATCGAGGCCATACTTGATATGGAGGAAATTAAGGTAGTTTTCTTCTCTTTGCCTACCGAGAAAGCTCCGGGCCCTGATGGGTTCCCCACCTTCTTTTTCCAGCTATATTGGGAAGTTCTAAAAGATTATCTTGTTAAAGCAGTTCAGGAATTCTTTGGGGCCAAGTGTTTACTCAAAGAGATTAATGCCACTTTCTTGGTTCTCATTCCCAAAGTTTCAGGTGCGGACTCTTTTGAATCTTTCAGGCCTATTAGCCTTTGCAACTCTCTTTAAAAGATCTTTTCTAAAGTTTTAACCATTAGAATGATTAAAATCCTCCCGGAGATCATTTCCCCACAACAAATGGGATTTGTCCCAGGTAGACAAATTCTGGACTCTATTATAGTTGTTCATGAGGTGATACACTCTTTAGAGGAAGGAAAAAAGGATGGCTTCCTGCTCAAGCTTGACCTGTCTAAGGCCTATGATAGGGTGGATTGGATGTTCTTGGATCAGGTTTTGCATGCTTTGGGTTTTAATGACAACACATGGAAAATCATATCTCAACTGATCTCTACCCCCACCTTTGCGGTTATGATCAATGGCTCTCCCACAGATTTCTTCAAATCTTCTAGAGGGCTCAGGGAAGGGGACCCCCTCTCTCCCATCCTCTTTATTATTTTGGTGAAATGCTTGGGCAAACTTATACTTGAAAAAAGGAGCAGAGGTGATTTAGTTGGTTTGAAACCTTCCTCTGGACCTTTGGTCTTCAATTATCAGCAATTTTTGGATGATACCATCTTTGGGGGAGAAGCTTCAGTTAAGGAAGCTAGACAGGTGAAGGCCATCCTTAATTCTTACTCCAATGCCATGGGTCAGCTCATTAATTGGAACAAGAGCTCGATCTTTTTTGTCAATACTCATGAGGGCAGACAGAGGAAAATTGCTAATATCTTGGGATGTGGCATAGGGACCCTTCCTTCCACTTATTTGGGCCTCCCTATGGGGACTAGACCTCCTGACCTCTTTTGGGATAACTTAATTGATAGGTTCAATAGAAAGTTAGCTGGCTGGAAGGGCATTATCCTAAGTTAGGGAGGTAAAGTGCTCTTGATCAAGTCTACTCTTCAGAATTTGCCCATTTATGCTCTCAGCCTTTTCTCTATTCCTTCCAAAGTGGTTGTTACTTTGGAGTCTATCTAGAAGAAGTTTCTGTGGGCTGGTCTGGAAGGTAATAAGAAGTACCCGCTTGTGGCATGGGACAATGTCTGCAAATCTAAAAAATAAGGGGGCTTGGGGATTAGGAATCTGAAGTAGATCAACAAGGCTTTGCAAGCTAAACATATTTGGAGGATTTTCAAATCCAAGGAAGAATGGACGGATATTTTGGAAAATAAGTATGTCGCCAACATCAACTTAAAGAAGTTTATTAGTAGGGATGAGGAGCCTAAGGGGTCTATTATTTGGAATGGCATCATAAAGACTAAGGGTTTAGCCTTTGAGAAGGTGAAATGGAAACTTGGCAATGGCGAAGATATCAATTTTTGGCTTGATGACTGGCTTGGTGGGGGGCCTTTATGGAACTTTGAACAGTACAATAGATGGGCAATGCTTTGCATGGAAAGATTTGGCTACAGGGTGAGAGACTATAGGGTTCATGAGAATTGGGTGAATTTGACTGAGATTTTCGAGGAGCTCAAACTAGTGATGGACATGATCAGGCTCCTTCCTCTGTCTCTCAGCAAGGATGACATTGTTTGGGGGCCAACCAAGGATGGAAACTACACTGTGGCATTGGGCTATGATACTATGTAGAGGAGTGGTCCTGTCCCTGTCTGGGCCAATGCTTGGTTCGCTGGCCTCACTCCCAAAATCAACATTTTTTTCTGGTTAATGCTCCAAAACCGAATATTGACGGTGGAAAACCTTATCAAGAGAGGCCATCAAATTCCTAATCGATGCATCCTATGTAAAATGCATCTGGAAAATGTTGATCACCTTTTCATCCATTGCCACTTCACCAAGAACATATGGTCTTCTTTCCTGGCTTTTTTCAAGTAGACCTGGGTCTTTCCCAGTAACATAACAGAGCTATTCCAACAATGGAAAAGCGGGGTGGCTAGGGATGTGATTCAAGGCTTATGGGCCTGGTCTCTCCCTCATCTCTTCTGGGGGGTGTGGAAGGAGCGAAACAACTGTATATTCAGAGAAAAAGAAGCTAATGCTAAGGTGGTTTTTCACAAAAGTCTAAATGCTCTGGTCGAAAACTACACTATCATCAAAGGCTATAACCCGCTTCTCAAAGCTAAGGAGAAGGATTGTAGCAAGAGGGAGGACTGTAGATGGTCCCTTCCTCTTGAGGGACGGTGCAAAGCCAACTTTGATGGGGCTGCGAAAGGCAACCCTAGCCAGGCTGGGATCGGGGGCATCATTAGAAATGAACATGGGAAAGACATCGCTGCCATCTCGGCTCCTCTGGGAGTGCAAACCAACCATGTTGCAGAGGCAACTGCGGCTCATCAAACCATTAAGCTGGCTATGGATATTGGAGTCAGGAATCTATGGTTGGAAGGTGACTCAAAGAACATAATCGACTGTCTCAATGAGAAAAATATGCTGACTTGGACGATTGCCAACTTAGTTAATGAAAGCATCCGGCTCCTTAAGTCTTTTGAAAGAATTCACATGGCCCATGAGTACAGGGAGGCAAACCAAGTTGCTGATAGGTTGGCCAATTGGGCTATCAAAAATAACGAGGTGAAAAGATGGATGGAAGGCCATTTAATTTCGCTCGAAATCAAGGAATTAATGGAAAGTGAGAGAATCCCGGGCAGAATCAAAAATATTAAAGTCTAATGATGAAAGATTATGTGTTAGGGAATTTGTGTTGATATATGATGTGTAAGAACACGAGCCAAAGTATGAATCACTTGGGCAACTACCATCATTGCACATTAAGGTTTGGTTTTGAGTTTATTTTTTGAAATGTTAAGGGAAGGATCGAGAACATTTATCATACCAGCTACTTGCCCCATATCTCAAAGTGCTCCGAGACCAGAAGATTTGTCTACAGAACGACAAGGAAAATGGTGGGGGAATGACATAGAAGGGAACTTGAGGATGAGGCAGAGAAATGGCAGAGGCGTTTGAAAGTGTGGGGCATTTTGAGCAAAGGGGAGGTGACCTCCTTCATTGAAAGACTGCATGGATGGAAACCCTCAGTCACCAAAACAATGGTTAAAAGTTGGAACAAGGGGAGTGTTAAAATTAATGGGGTTGAGTTTAATGTGACGGAGGACGTTATTTCTATGGTGATGGGCATTCCCATTGTTGGGAAGAAATTCTACAGAGATCATCGCATTTCTAGTCAGGTGATAGCGGAATTTACCAAAGGAAAGGGGGAGAAGAAGGCCCTTGAGAAACATGGCACTTACTATCTGTCGAGGTCCATCAAACCATTGTGGAGGTTTGTGCTGAGAGCGATAATCAAATACATATCCCTGGACATGAGGTTCGACCACATATATTCCTATCACTTCATGCTTCTCAACCATTTCAAGTATGGGACTAAAATCTCTATCCCTTTTTATCTTTATTCGTCCATCAATGAAAATATAAATGATTATAGGGAGAATCCCATCGGCAATCCTTCTTTCCATGAGGGGTTGTTGTTGTTGATTTACGAGTTTTTCAAAGCCAAAACCATAGGTAAAGAATTAAAGCAGGGGAAAGGGGGGAAGGAGGGCACCGATGAAGAGTTCGACTCAGGTGAAGAAGAGTACATCCCTTCTGACACCGAGGAGAGCCAAGATATGCATTCTGACTCAGATGTTGTCACCTCCCCTCACACCAGAAAGGGGAAAAAGAAGATTAAGAAAGAAAAATGGGAAAAAAAGGAGAAACCTGAACCTAAGCAGTGCATTAAGGTCTCTTCCGATAGGTATTATGATGAGGAAGCGGAAGGCATGGACACAGAGGGAGACAATGTTGAAGCAGAGGAAGATACAATCAGGGAGGAGGAGAAAACTAAGGAGAATAAGAAGGGGAAGAGAAAATTCATAATTAAAATGCCTGCAAATAGAGAAGAGGTTAGGGATTCTGGCAGGAAGCAGAGGAAAAGGAGGAAAATGGAAGAGGAGAACAAGGAGGAAGGACAAGAGGAGGGGAAAGACAATGAAGATGAAGAGGAGAGTTAGGGGAGAGAGGATGATTAGGTGCAGGCTGGTGAAGATCAAGGGACTAACCAATTCTCCTGCAAGATAATGGATAAAGAGAAGAATGTGGTTTGGAGAGACTTCCACAATATGTCTGTCAGGATGGGCCTAAAGAGAGAAATGATGAAAACCCTGGTTAAGGAAAACAAGGAAGGAAAAATTCAAATGGAGGATATCATAGACCCTGCCCTGGTGATTTTGAGTGACATCACTAAAGAACACCCTCAGATGGATGTGCTCAATAATGCCAAAAACAGTGTCATTGATAGCTACAAAACCACCAAATGGACATTCCATGAAATTCAGGAGTTAAAATTTCGGGTGGGAATGTTGGAGAGGGAGGGTAAAAACAAAAAGATCACGCTAACGGAGGAGAAGAATGACATGGAAAGCAAAATGGAGGAAGTGAAGAAGAGAATGCAGAACTTGGAGGGGACTTTACAAAAAATTTTAGAGAAGAGCCACAGCATCCTCAAAGCTTCAAATGACAACATAAAAGTTTTGATCAGTAAATTTGAGGAACACAGGAGCAACAAGGAGGAGTCTCCTAATAGTAGCAAAGATAAATCTCTAGAGGAAGGGCTGAGGAAGAGAACCAGGTCCAGTACCATGAAGAAGGACATGCAAGAACCTGACAAGGATCTGGCTAACCTTAAGGATGCGGCGGACAAGGCGTCTAAGCTTGAGATTCGAGCAGCAGAGATCCTCAGAGAGTTTGCTTGAGCTACTCCCCTAGTTTTTTGGGCCTGGCCTAGCTTTTTGTTTTCTGTTACTGGTTTTTTCTATTTGTTCTGCTGGTGGACTGTGTCTGGCCTTTCTTTTCGCTACGGCTATTGTATCTTTGTGAACTGTAATTGCTATATCTCTGTTTATGTTTAAAACTGTTTGGGTTTCAAAGCCCCTTTAAAACCTATTTTCCTTAATCAAAAATATATACTCAGCATGAAGACAACATAATCGAAGGAAGCAGTTTTGTATGAGCACATTAGAAAATTGTCTAAGTACAACAGTGTTTACTAGTCTAATCAGAGACAGTTTTGATTAGTGATGTTCATAGAATAAGGTTTAGTGCATGCACACTTGAACATGGATCATTCTATGTATATCAAAGCCACATATGAGAGCGCAAGTTTGTACGACATGTACGGAAGAAGATATTAAAGATTTACAAAGACAGTGTTGAGTCGACCTAAATAGAGCAAGAGACAGAATATGATTACATTGACTTAAGGGATTATTTTGTTTATCAAAATAATGACTTGACTAGTTAGGGACGACATCCTAGATGTTTACCCTAAGGCAGCATGAATTGATTTTATATTTTGAGAAGAGTATAAGTATTGAAAACCGACTGGAAGTTACTTATTGTAATAGCTTATATATATGTAAGTATAATGTAATGTGAAATGTACAAGTTACATTAAGCAATTGTAATAAGTTGACATATGATGTGAAGTTGTATATTGTAAGAAGAAAGAAAGTAAGAACTGTATATGAAAGCGAAGAGCCTACAAAGCTAGATCAGAATAGGAAAGCTATTCAACAACAGTAAAAGGTTTTATATTTTACCTTTGTGTCTGAAGCTATTATTGTAATTTGCATGTTTGGGCAGTGAGCTCATCTTGCAAACATTCTATTTTGTAATAGCAACTCCTAATAGGGTTGAGGCTTCTAACAAGGCCTAGAGTCCTTTAACCAGGACATAGACACTATATGTATATAATAAACTCCTAACATGGTCAACATCCTTAACCGAATACTTTTGATTAGTGGATCAGTTTTGGGTATCATCTCCACCGGGGTTTTCCCTTGGCCAGGGTTTCCTCGAGAACAATCATGGTGTTATGAGTTCATTTGTTTTATTATTGTGCTTATTATTCTGTTTACTTAGTTTAGTTTCTTATGCAAGCTTCAAGTTAATTTCTTATATCCATAATTGGGAAAAAGTAAAAGTTTGTGAAATACTGATTCACCCTCCCCCCCCCTCTCAGTATTTCCTATTTCTAGCACACAATCGATAGTTCAAGTGCTCTCTTACAATTTTGCATCCAAACATTCAAGATCAAGATTTCAAGAATTTGTCAAGCATCCAAAGCATATTTGAAGGAATTTTTTTCCATTTTAGAAAGCTTCTCAACAATTATGGCCAAGTAGAGGAGGGCTCAATCAAGAAAGAAGATCCTTTGTCTATCTACATTCATTCATCAATCCATTCTTCATGTCAAGAGTCAATCAAGAATAACAACATTGAAGATCTTTGAGGAGTATTCACATATCTATACATTTGTGAAATGAATCCTTGATTCTTCTTTACATTCCAAGATTCAAAGTCAACATATAATTACATTTAAGCAACATACAAGAATATGCATAGACATCATAGTCTCAATATCAGTTTATGGAGATATATGCATTTAAAACGTAGATCTAATATTTAATTTACATTTGCATACTTTTTTTTCATCCAATTTGATTTCTATTTCAAGTTTAATTCTTAGATTGGGGTTTGACCAAGGCAAACCCCTTTCTACACAATATTTTCTTCATTTTTTATGTGCAAAAATAGGTGGTGTTTGCATCATTTTGGATCTAAAAAGTATAGAATATGATGGACAATCTACAATTTGCATCAATTAAAAATACTAGGAACGGGATGCATCAACCACCCTCTTCCCAAGAATAATATGCTCTAGGTTCCTTCTTCCCTAAAAAACAACATCAAATTAAAAACACAAGTCATTAGTACTCTCGAGGTTCTGTTTCTGATAACTATACAAAGATGTATATTTTTATTAGTTTGTATATTTTGTAACTTGTTATTTTTGCCTATTTTATCTCCTACCTTGCATTAGTCAATTATTTTTCTCTAATAAATTTAAATCACATTCATTTAGCCACATAAATGAAGGATCATCACACTCGCCTAACGCTTAAGTCCTACTTGGGCCTACTAGGTCATCTTCTTTTTAACTAAGCAATAAAGAAATTGGTTGATATTTGCATTACAAGAATCATTCTACAACCCCTTATTTTTTTCCTAACCCACATTATTTTCTTATTGTACCCAAGGAAACACCAAGCCCCTAAGTGACCATGGTATTGAGAGAATTGCAAAAGGTGTGTAACTGGTTGTTTTGTTAATTAATTTCAGATGTTTGATAGTTTGTAGGTTTAATAGATAGATAGTTTTTAGATTCTAGAGAATGGTTTTGATAGTTTGCAGCTTTCAGTTGGATAGATAGACAGTTTGCAAGTTTGGAAAGATGGTTTTATTGACAACTAGAAGATTTGGTTGGATCGGTATTAGCAGATTATTGATTATTTTTAATTCTCTGGAAAAAAAGGTTGTTGACTCCCTAAAAATCTAACATGTTTGATGTGTTTGTACTTGTAAGATGTTTGGTTTTGCATTTAAAATAACACTCAATCAAGGACAACAAAAAAATGTTTTGTAATCTAGAAGTAACCAAATAGAATCACAACCTATGGTAGGTCAGGACAATATCTATTGAATTCCCACTTGGACAAAGTCTAGACGTGCTTATTCAATGCAGATAGCCTAGAATATTGAAGGTGTGGGCTCATTATAGTGCACTCACTTCTCTGGCACACTGAGCTTCAAATTCCAAGGTGCATTACTTCCCAAGGAAGTACTATTTCTACAAATAGCCACGAGGGTTGTGGGATGTCTTTAGGGACCCTTAGCACCAGTAGATAGAAGATTTTTTAGTAGCTAGAACAAAGGTTTTTAGTAGGGTCATCCATTCAGGTGGTTATACATGTTGTAGATTAGCCCTATTGTGGAGGCCTCCCAATGTACAAAAGTTATGTTCTATAGGTTTTTACGCACTATGCGGATACCGAGGGAGATCTTCTATTGGTATAACACAATCAAAACCTATTTTTGTGATACTAATCATAATGTCATCTTTTATATACCAGTTCAGAAGGGGTTAGCTTTAGCATGTTATCGGTTGGGTTGTTCCTTGAGATGAGCACCTCTTTTCCCACCAAAAACCACCCTCTAAAGATATAATATTTTTTTCTTAACCCAAGATGCACAAAGGTGAGGTGAGAGAATATGTTTGTTCTTTCTTGGGAAACAAAAGCCAGTCACATCAAACAGTTGGGTTTATTTTCCTTATCCGAAAAGAAATGTGTGAAAAGTAGATGTTCTTTTTAATGCCCAAACAAAGTGTTCCTAAGTTAAGAAGCATAGATAGAAAGCAAAGAAAAGAGAACTTGAAAGCAATTTGTTTTGTTTTGTTTTGTTTTAAATCCCTCCCCAACCTACATGCAAACTGTTAGGAGAAAGGGGTATTTGACATGTGTTCTTTTCTTTGTAGAGTCATAAGCTGAAATAACAAGATTAGTAGAACATGTTGAATCCTAAAATTTGGTTAAGTCTAATTTTTTTTTAAATCTTCCAAAATCTAGAACTTGCGTTATAACTCCTATAGATCTAAAACCACTCTCAAACATCCTGAAAGTATGTATTTAAAATATAACTTAAAGTATATGTCACTTATATATATATATATATATATATATATATATATATATATATATATATATATATATATATATATATATATATATATATATTCAAAAGTTGGCAATTACAAAAATTGAAATTTTAATTGCAACAATAAACATGTCAACTACAGCAATAAAATAAGCAATTGCGACAGACTGTAGATATAGTTGTGGCAAACTTCCATCAATTGCAGTAATAACACAGACATATGTGGCAATTAGCTAATCAAATGCGACAAAGCACTTTCAAATGCAGTATTAAACATGTCATTTGTGATATTAAAATAAACAAATGCGGTAAAACGCCTGTAATTGTGAAAAAATAGAATTAACAAAAAAAGAGAGAATCTCGATCGTACGACCGAGACTAAAATTTGAGAGTCATTTGCAAGTGGTCTGTGGGTTATTGATTCACGTCAGGTTCACCAAAATATCATAGGGAGAATATGCAAGACTCAAACAAATAAATTAGTAGCACCGTTTTGAGTAAAAAAACTTTAAACTAACTAATCTATTTAACCCTACAAACAACGGAAATGAAAGCATAATTATCAGCAATTAAACACACAAATAAATGAATTAATGCAGACCAATAAACTCTTCAAGCCTCTGTTGCTTCTATTTTCTTCGTTTGAAGTGTGGCACTCAAAGGTGATTCTGACAGCACCTTGACCCTAAAGCTCTGAGAAAATATGATAAATAGATTGATTGCAATAACCTGATAAAATGCTAGCATAAGTTCAATACAAAATTGAGAGATGAAAATATTAAGAATGAGATCGACATATGAGAAGAGATGAGACTGGAGAAGAAATTGGTAGGTTTCCATTTTAACTCGAAAAATGAGGAGTTGAAAAAGGAAAGATAAGAACAAGAAGATACCTTTGATTTTGAGAAGATAAAGTTTCCAAAAATTGAAAATTAGAAGAAAGGAAAGATTTTTTTCTAATATTAAAAGATATTTGATTTTCAAGATTTTGATTTTTAATTTATGAGCATTTTTTTATTTTCAGAATTTATAATTGCTCATAATTTTGATTTTTCATATTTTTTGGAGATTTAATAGAACTTAAAAGAAAATGCAATGATTGAGAGATTGGAAATTAGCATGAAATTAAATAGAAATTAATTAGAAATACAATTAAAATAGAATTTGATGTAAAATTAAAATTAATTTGGTCTATTAATTTAATTTAGGAAGAGTAATTAGCTAATTTGATTAAATATAAATATAATTAATCAAACTATAAGAAAGATGAAATTGAATTTAATTAACTGATAAAGATCAATTAACTAAAGATAATTAAATAAATAAATTTAATTATTCAATTAATTTTAGAGAAGTAATTAAATGGTTAAATGGCCATATTATAGCAGAATAATTGTCAATAATTAACAATTAAAGAACCATTAATTAATAGAATAATAATTAGTCATTAAATGTTAACTCGCAAGCATGTCCATTTTTAAGTGTCTACAACCCCCATGTTTCTTCCTGCATTCCATGATCAATGCCCTTGGACAATTAATTATTTCCCACAATAATAGAGTCAATGACCAACTAGTGTCACTTAGTATTTAGTTTGAGCTTATGGCAATATACAAATGATTATTCTACCTACCACGCTTTCCAAAGTGCTAATGAAACCAAAAGATGGAGCAAAAACTTGGAATAAAGGATGAAAGGAAATATATTATTGAATGAAGGTTGATACAATATGAGAAGGTAGTCCATATTCCCTTGCTAATTGTCTCTCTCGATGCTAAAAGATGTATGCAAAGGAACTGAACCAAAGACACCATTAGTGATAATAATATCATTGTACAAACCAACGTCAATTGATAAATCCATCCTCCATTTTTTATTCCAAACAATCCAGTGACTGCGAACAATGGAAGAAATTCATGGCATTTTACTAAAAATCATATTAAGGAGTTCCATTTAAACAATTCATGTGCTCTATCTATAATCCTATTCAATTACAAGCCATAGGAGAGCTCACAAAAATTGTGGAGATCAGCGTTACATCAACCAATTGCATCCATGAGACAATAGTTACAACTTGACAAAATCGTCCATGAATCAATGTCTCTGTAAACAATATTTTAAAATTTCCTTTTCACCCTCTACGTTCAGGGTCAAGCTTTTGCAAGGTTGAAAGAAAGATATCCCAACCAAAATGGGGAAAAAAGGCCCAAGCAAAACTAAAGACAATGAACACAAAATAATTTTTTGGTTGATGTTGATTGCCAATTCGCCCTAGTGCTCCTGCACCAAATCTATTCTAACCTTTTGTTATTCTAGAGGTGCTTTACAAATGTAACTTACCAGATAACAACACTTCGAAGGTAAAATAGAAGCAAACAAAAAGAATTCAAAAATAAATTATCACCTTTAACAAATTCAAACTCAAAGCTTTAATCCCATATGAGATACTTCTAGTTGAAATACGCACCTTCCCAATCAAGATCATTGCCATGGTGCATCTCCTAAATTATGTTTTAAAAAATGAACTTATGAAGACAAAATGTGACCTAAGGCTATCATCAGAGAAGTCTTGAATGAGAGAAAAAAAAAATTAAATTAAACAAACTTCAAATAGATTATACAAATGGATCATCCACCTAAATATGCACCTAAATAATAACAAATAAATAATAGATTTTGTCATAGATAATTTTTTAACAAAATAAAATAGGAAGAAAAAAAAGAAAAAAAAGGCATGTGTAGATGTGAATGCATCCTAGACAGTGACAATATTCTTACATATGAAATAAGTGAATGGAAAAGACAAAGAAAAATGAAAAGAGACAATTTAGGTCTATTTCCTACATTAATAATCAATTTAAATATATACTAATATTTAATGTAGAACTTACTATTTCAAAGATAAAAAGGTTAGCAAATTTTAAAAACCCATTATCAAACTTTTTGCACATAGAAACACGTTCAAAACACAGCTAATTGAGGATCGAAGACTAACCGGGAATACTTCACAGGGAAAGTGACAGAATCCGTGCATGCGTCAGGGTTTGTGTAGATTGTTAAATGGACTTTTATGCCCTTTTAATTTAATTAGCGAAAGCTCTGCTGTACTATTTGACTTATCCAAGAACAACATGTGACACTATTATTCATCAGTCATTAGTTTGTTTGCTATGTTAGCTGTCTATTTGATAATGACGCATTACATATAGTAAGACAATTGCATGAGACAACAAAAAGAGTAGTCCCCAAGGCAGCTCATAAAAAGCTAAAGAAGTTTGGTTGCTATTGTGACAGGATGTTTTGGTTAAATGGGTATAAGTAGGTGGTTTTTTATAAGTAGATATTTTTTACAAAATTAACAAGTTTGAAGGGGTTTATTATAATAATATTTGTTAGAGATAAAGTAAATGGGGTGTTAAGTTAAGTGGGTTTGATCTTGACGAAATTTTATGATTAAGTGTGTGTGGATTGGAGTAGTAGTGAGATGGGTGGGCTTGTGAAAATAGTGATGATTCACTTCCATGAATGTCACCTAGATATACTGAGCATTATTGTGACAAGATATTTTAGTAAAATGGGATTGATAGATATTAAGATGGGTGACCACCTACACGTCTCAGTGCTTCCCTATGAGCATCTCTTCAATATAATTAACGCTAAATGGGTCATTCATTCTCATAAAAGAGTGGTTTGTGCTAACCAATATTCATGAAATAGAGCTATTAAATTTGATTGAAGACTACACATTAATATCATTAATAAAGCATTTCCTAATCTTAAATTATGGAGATTACATTTAGATGATTTGAACATTATATATGCTCTTGAATTTCTATAAAAGAACCTATTATTCATACAATTCCAATTTGTACATATAAGTAGGTTTGATCTTGAAGAAACTTCATGGTTAATTAAGTGCACTTGAACAAAGTAACTATGAGATAGGAGAACTCCCTAAAATCCTTATGTTTAAATTTCATGAATAACACATGCATGATGTACTAAGTGCTATTGTGAAAAGATATTTTGGTAAAACGGTATTGACAAATAGGAGGTTTTTTATGCATATGTCAAAAAAACTTTTATTTATTACTTTTATAGTTCAAAGGTGTTCAATGATACAATGTTTGTTTAAAGTTTCATAAATGGGATAGCAAGTTAAGTAGACTTAGCTTGAGGGAAACTCTATGCTTGAAAATATTATTGATTGATGGGAGGTTTTTTATGTAGTATGTCAAAAAAAAACTTTTGTTTACAAATTTATAGCTTAGAGAGGTACTATTATGAATGGTTTGTAAGGTACAACATTTGTTTTAAGTTTCAAAAAATCCAATAGCAAGTTAAGTGAGCTTGATCTTGAGAAAAACTCTATGTTCAAGCATGCTTTCAGTTGCACTAATAGTAGAAAGAATGACGTCTAAAAAGTCCAAATATCACAACCCTATAAATATCACCTAACTACAATGAACATTAAGTCTTATAAAAGATGGATTTGTACAAAATATCATAAAATAAATATTTCTTAATCTTAACTTTTAGAGATTACATAAGATGATTTGAACAAAAAAATCTATCATTCACACAACTGTAATTTGTACTTACATAAATAAAATAGAAGAATAATCTAAAGATTATTTATTCTCGCATATAAAACTAAAAATTAAACCCCTCTGAGTGGTCTCCATCGCAAAGAGTACCGCGCAAGTAAAAACATTATAATCATTTATGAGCAAACGAATCCCACAATCACATGGCCAAAAGTATGGCTTTTGGGCATTTTCTGATTATTGAAATGACAATGAGAGCTGTAGATGATCTGCGATTCGTATCCCAAGTATGGTGATGAAGCACGTACACATTAAAAATATGAACAGAACTTATATTATTTGGTCATAATCATTCATATTCATGCATGCGTACAAGCCTCCAGTTTTCTCCACAAATCGAGCTGTGTGCAGAGGATTTCTTGTCTTGCTCGACATATAATTTTTATCTTGGACGGTGGACAAAACGTATCCTCCCTTCAACGAAATAATCATAGCTAATTGCAGCTTTAGAGAATTAAAAATTCAAGTTTTACTGCTTTCTGCACTGCAATCAAAAAAAGTACAATTTGAATGGGTGATGAAGAGAAAAAGGGCCGTATGATTGGTGGAATTCAGTTGTTTTTATTGTTGTCAGGATCGACAAGATGAAAAGCAGCCATTGCAGGCGGGAAGAGTATACAAGGAAAAAGTGCCTTCCCTCTTCATTCTCTCTGCACGCTCTGCACTCTTCAGGAGTTGCTCTGCATGCTGTGCTTTCGCTGCTGTTCTCCATTCTTCTGCTCTTTTGTGGGCTGTCGACATTTTCTTCATTAATTTCTCTTCTAAACTTGATCTCATCTTTTCTATTTTCACCTGCCAAACACCACAAATTATGCCTTGCAGAGAACTGGGGTTTAAAATGGTGTAATGCCCATTTGCAGATAGTTGTGAATGAGTTCTTGTTCACAAGTGAAAATGGATGTTTCTGTGAATTTCTGTAGTGAAAAACCCAATACATTTGCACCCAGAACATAGCAGAGTATGATGCTTTCATTCCTTATTCCATCTACTCTGACATCAATGTTCATGGGCATAAGTAGTGATTGTTACGTTCATGGAAGTGGGGATATGCTTAAAACTATGGCAAACATGGAAAACTAATGCTCAGAATTTGAGGGATATAAATGAATTGATAAAAGTATGCACAATTTTACCTCAAGTTTCCTTGATTCAGATTCGGCTTTGGCACTCTGCAGATTTACCCAAGCTTCAATTCTTGCTTCTTCTCGCTGGTACCTGGATTTTGGAGTAAACTGTTTAAAGAATTGCTCAAGCTTTTTAAACTCCACAAGTCATTCAGAAAATTAAAATCTATTTAATCCAAACCACAAATAAATCAAACTCAATATCAGACTATGTATTATAACTCAAAACTATACGATTAAATTTCTTGAAACAGACCTTGGCCACATCCTACTCTACCGTGGGCTTTAAAAGTCCAGGCTCTGATCACAACCTCAAGCATTCAAAAATCCCAATATTTGTCATTCTTCAAGATCCAAATTTTTTCACAGCCTGGGATTGTGTCTTGGGCGGATTTTGGCGGAATGGATACCTCTCAGTCCTTAGCTCTAGTCGAAGAGGTTCTCTCAAAGCTGACACAACTCTTTGAAGATTGTTGCCTGGTGTGTTAATGTGCCTGAATTGTTGGGAGGTCTGGTTTTTTCTATGGATTATAGATTTTTCTTTTCAAGTTTATATTTATGGTCAAGTTGACATAGATAGACAAAGCAAATAGGCAAATGGTCAGTGTATTGTCTATCCAACACCCTGGATGCACATTTGACCATACTGTCAGACTTTGGTTGCACATTTAACCATACTATCAGACTTTGGTGGTGGCCCAAACATCCCTCATTTCAATTGATTTCTTAAGAAAAAAAACGTGTATTCTATGCATCAACAAATTTCCATATTCAAGATGATAAATCATAAGATTAAAAGCAAATAAAGCTTCACTTACTTGTATCAATGGTCATCAAGATTTCAACTCATTGAGCTTTTTCGTTTCGATTCAGATTAGCTCTGTGTTGCTCTACTTAAACATTAAATGAACAATTCATACCAATTTTAAAGTTTATGGAGATTCAAAAGAGAAATCATTATCCATTATCCTATTTTTATTGGTAAAAACTAAAAAGTTGCATTTAACTGTTAAAATCTTTATAATCTTCAGTATCAGCTCAGTTTGGGTATCACTATATGATTTTTTGAGGCCTAAGCTTGGAAAGATTGGTTCCTTCTTCACAAAAATTTAATTTTTTTACAAAAATATTGTTTGCTTCCTACAGTATGACTATCAAGAGCTGAAGCTGTTCACGATCGACTCTTTGGTGGTTTTAACCTTTAGGGATCTACCTCTTCATCTCCCTTCATCTTTGTACCTTCAACCAAATTGTGTGGACTACTACAAAGACCATCCCTTGTGAAATGTAGACTTATGCTACTAGAATAAATCTTCATGCTTGTCTTGGTTCAGTTAGAGGTCAAGGGACTTCCAAGCCATGTTTTTTTGGTTGAAGCTTCCCACAAAAAGATGAAATAAGAAAAGCACCATTGTTACTGTAAGTGATTACCTGTTATAGGCCTTGGATCGTTCAGATTCTTCCCAGGCCATCGCCCTAGCTTCAAGAACGCTTCTCTTACAGTCACCAATGTCAAAATGCCTCAAGCTTTTTGAGACTTCTTCTTCCTCTTCCTCCCTCGAACTCCAATTGGAAATGCTTTTATCAACAGAAGTATATTGGATACCTGATGGCAGGCCTTGAAGCTCTAATTTAGCAAAATGGCATTTTTCCAGTTCCCCCATGTCAATGCCAGAACCATGTACAAGTTCAGAATGACTGGAAGGAGTATTGTGCCTCACAGGGGATGCATTTTTAACAGGAGTATGACATCTAGAAGTGCGAGAGCTTGCAAGCGGCGTTGTCTCTGTTCCCATGTCCCTGTGTTGAACTGCTGCCCCTACTTCAGTAGCAGCATCCTTCATGGGTAGAATTCTTTCATTTTTCCCATGACTGTGTCCCAATCCAGGTTCCTGGGATCTGTACTTGGAAGCTGGCTCTACTTTATCTGCAAATTTATCTGCATGCATTCAGTGACATCAGTAAACAAAAAGAAGCAAAAACATACAACTCAATTGGTTAGACTCGGGTTTCGAATGCTAATTCACCCTAATTAAGACCTTCTTCAGGTTCACCTGTAGAAAATTTCTCCAGCGGAGGTTACACAGTGATCGCCAGAGGAAGAGGATCCCGTGGCTTACACATAATTACAGAGGAAATCTCCCACCCCAGTGAGCAGCAAAAACCCTAGAGACCCACTTTTCTGTAACCAGAATGTGGGTCTGCCCTGCCCAATTGAGTAACGGTTCAAATGTATGGAATGGTGAATTATGAACACCCGCGTACAGTTTGGGCATAACTGAAACTATTTATGCCCACTTAGTATTAGGAATCACATGCATAGAATTTCTATTTAAATTTGAGTTGTTCAGAAACCCTAGCATCAAATAGGCATTGGTGAATGCACCATTAAGTTATAAAACCACATGGCCGGACCGACATGGCCACCAGATTTTTAAGACATTACAGTAACTCTCAGCCTACCATCATGCATTATTGAGCTTAGAACACCATAACAGAAACAACCCACCGGACTGACTTACAGAATTATATATTGCAGACATTTGTTGAAACTAGTCCCTGTAGAATCATATTCAATATATGAAACCACCATTACAGAACAGAACGCACCTTTCATAAACGCCTCACAAGGGTAAGCTGCAAATGCCCCATGCTCCGACGACGCAGAGCCAATGCTAGATGACATACTGACAGGCCTATCTGTAGACAAAACGGAACTTGAAACTCTGCTGGTAACATCGCCTATTGTTAAGGCTCCTGCAAGATAAATCTCATCCTTGCTTCTATCCGTTGTTCCTGCCATTAGTTTATCATCCCCAGCACTAGCTTTATGACTGAAAATCTGGTTTTGTATAATTTCCTTTGCATGCAACTCAACAATTGGAGCAGATGGGTTGGTAATGCTCCCTGTGTTAAAATCCCTGACCTGATATACATTAAAAGGGGACTTACAAGAGTTGGGATTATTTGTCTTCCAATGACGACCTGGGGTACTGCTACTATTGCATGGTGAATTAACAACAGAACCTGTATTTATCAGCCATTTTTCAGCATCATCCCACTTTGAAGGAAATGGTCTCCTTGTAAATCCACCCACCATATATTTCACAGGCAGAGGACTCTCTGCAGCCCCAAAAACAAACCTTGAAGGTGTGCCTGGACAATCCAACCTGGGAGGCACACTCTGACGATGTCCTTCCCTCCTTTTATACCCCTTCACTTCTGTATTAGGCCTGTTTGCAAGATTCTCAGCACCAATTAAGAGATTTATATCATTCTTCTCTTTCGCCATGGGGAAAGACTTAACAAACTCAGATGTCTCTCTGAGATTGATCTTACAGAGAGGATCAACCTGATGGCTCCTACAGCTGTCAGAAAATGGGTTCTCTGCGCCATACTTCTTCTTTTCAATGGGCAATTCCAGCTGATAAATCAATCAACAAAAGACACATAAAATCTCACGGTCAGCTAACATTGTCACATTCACCCATCACATTAACTTCTTTTCTCTTTCTTTCTGACATAACATCACATTCCTGTATCCATAAAAAAAACAGAGGAGTTTAACAATATACTGTACCTGTGTTGGTGGCTTATCAGATTGTCTATGGTCCATGCTTCCTGAAGCAGAAGATGGCAGGCTTGTGAAAGGAGGATTTATCACTGATTTAGGACTGATATCTCTACTTTTATTGCTCTGACCCTGTTTTCCTTCCTCTGCCATGTTCTTATCATCTGATTTCTGATCCACCGTATGAGATCTTTAAAACAGCTGATCCTTCGGTTAAATCTCTTCAACCTCCATTAACATTGCATGCATTGCATGTGTTAAAAGCCAGTTTGTGAAAGCCCCACAACAACTTCCATTATGAAAACTCCATAGCCCACAGCTTCACTCCCTACCTATATTTACATTTTACTTCCCGAAGTATGTTGTCCTTCTATTCTGAGTTGTGTTGTTCAGTCAATGACAAAGACCCATCTTTGATTTGTCTTCCTAGCCTCTCATCGAAAGTTGTGTCTGGTTTTTTAAAAACACCATGTAACTACTTTACATGTTAATTTTTAAGCATTAACTAAGATTTCAAACTTCAAAGTGCTAGCTATCGTCCCTCCATTTACAAAATAGTTTACAATTATGACAGCTGTTGTTAGAGTAGGCTGAATTTTAGGGAAAATACAAGTTCAGGAGTGGACGTGCTTAATGTCATCTTCAACCTGTCAAATGCCCAACTGATAACATCTTAACAAAATTTTTTAACTGATAATAAGTTCTAGGACTTAACCTGTTTACATCAATGACCTGCTACACAAGTTTGTGTGCTGATGCTCTTTTATTATTGAGAACTTCCATCATTATTAGTTTTTATTTTTATATTTCATTATAAATTAGACTTTCATATGTATTTTTTAATATTTAAGATTTCTTATGAGAAAATGACACTTTTCAATGAATGTTTCAATTATCTTTTTTTAAGTATAGATTATATTTCAATTATCCTTTTTAAGTATAGATTATGTTTCAATTATCTTTTTATTAGATTTTGCTAATTAAAAATCTACTAAAAAATCATAGCCATTCATTTTTTGGTAAAAAATAATTAGGAATTAGATTAAACGTACAACTTTATTGGTCCCAATAGCACATGATTTCTTTGAAATGGCACTTTTCTACCCTTGCATATACAACAAATCCTATAACATTTGTCTTTACTACCAAGAAGCTAGAACAATACCAAAAAGTAGTTAAGCTACATACAAAGATAAAAAAACAAATAATGGAAATCCAAGGTACCATTTAAGAACTTAAGGTCTACAATGTTAGCTATATCCTATGTTAGCTATAGAGGATATTGGTGCTCTTCACTTGAGAGAAAATTTACAAAAGATTTTATACATAAAATAGTTTGATGTGAATGGATATTGTTAAAATAAATGTTTATTTTGTACTTTTTTTAAAGTTTCATTTGTTTTATATGTAATGATTAGTTTAAGTGGTATGGTTTTTTTTTTAAAGTTATTAATCAATTAAGATTTTGTTTGAATTAAATTCTATATATTGTAAGGACTTAAATTCAATCCATAGGTTTCTTGTTTCTATCTTGGGTAAAACTTATCCATCAATCCAAGCTTATAACCCCCTCCTTGCTAGTCATTTCTTACTAATTTAAGTAGAAATCATTCAATGTGCATGTTAGAATGCTATATAAAAGGACAAACTCTAATTCATTGTATCAATCAATTCAATCCACCATCCATCAATATGATATAGGTTTATCATTTATGTTGTTGTAGCATCCTAAATTGTAAGCACTTACAATTTTGGTCCTTAGACCCTATTTTAGTGTTCAAGGCTTCCAATGCCCATTATGCTTGATCACACCTTGATTTCACATAGGTTTTCATAATCCTCATGTCAAAATTGAACCCCAACTTAAATTTGAGCCCTTTTTGCCTTGTAAAGGGTAACCTAAGACGTATGGGGCATCCCAAGTTGCCCCCTACATTGGGAGGCACCCTTTACATGCTAACTTGGGCCAAAACTTGAATTAGAGTAGGTATTTTGATTTTGGGCAGGATTTCAAATCCTTGTTGGCCTCCTTCAACTTTTGAGCCCTAAAAAGGCTAGGAGAGGTATAAATACAAGGCAACCTCTATCATATTTGGATCCAAGGAAGCTAATCCATCATGTAATGTCCCCAACATGGAGCCAAGGAATTAAAATGGGTATAAAATGAACAATTAAGTACAAGGAGGGAAAAAGATTAAATTCCAGTTGATGACTTCGTAAGTAGGTGGCACCAAGAGCTGACTCTTTCTTATGGACTGTATTGCATAATAGAATCCTTATGGGGAGCACCTCAAGACTTATGTGATTGTTGGCCAAAGTATGTGTGTAATGTGTAAATGTCAGGAAGAAAATGTCGGGCTTCTTGTTTATGACTACCCCTTCGCTAGGTAGTGTTGGGATTTGTTTTTTTGGGAATTATAGTGGTCCTATGTAAGGGAGGTGACGTTGGATAGATTTATGTTGAGTTGGTTGATCCCTAATCCAAAATTATTATGGGCTAGTATCTGGGTCATTGCCCCATCTATGTTACTATGGCACATGTGGAAGGATTGAACTAAAAAAATCTTTGAAGAAAATGAAAGTGGAGTGGAAAATGTGATATGATTAATCAAGGTTGGAATTTGATGCAAGAGCATCTTGCAGGGTCTTTGAGCAATCTTGCATCAACCAAAAATATTTCCTATTTTCTGTTGTTTGCATTATAATCATTGCATTTATTGGTTTCATGTTGTGTGAAGTTTACATGATGTTGAGGACCTATTTGGGAACCTTCTCCTATGAGCACATGAAGATTGGATGGACCGTTTCAAAGTTATAGTTGTTTTCCTTGCCGACGAAGCCGTATTTTCCTATAGTTTTCATGTTGATTGTGCATCATGTAGCCATTGATCCTTAAGGAATCAGCCTTTGCACTCTTAACGACTTTACGAGGACCTAAAGTACTATCATCTCCTAAGAGCACAAGTCCTAATTCATTATGAGTAAAAAGTTATGGCCGTTTTTCTTGAGTACCTATTTTCTTCCAGTTTTCATGTGAAACGTGGAGTGTTTCATCTTGCGTAGTTCCGTGTGATGAGATGGGGCCTTGCATAGTTAAGGACATGTTACCGGATCATGTGTGGACCTAAATGTAAAGTTGCATTAAGTTTTGATCATTCTTGCATTATTTTTGGTTTAATCTTCGAGACTGGACCTATAATGTAATGAAATGCCTGACTGGTCGACTTGTGGCTTTGCTGGCTATATATTTGGAGCTTGGGTTGTTGTAGAGGGAGTTCTAGATGGAGTTCTAAGTAGAGGATACTAGAAAAGAAGATAACATTCGAGTTGAGATTCTAATTTCATAATTTCTTTGTATAAGGCCGAAACCCGGAAGGCCTCACAGTCGGGCATGTTGAAAGATTTAATATAATTTCTCTGTTGTTGCTGCTAGTTTCTTATCTCATATCCATTGTGTTTTCATTGATTTCATGTGGTATTATATTTCTTTTGTTGTGTAACTCTAAGCAGGGCTTGTTTGTTGATTCAAGTGGAGTCAATTCTGCTTGACTCTGCTTTTATCTACCCTGCCTTGCGTCAAGTGGTATCAAAGTGAGTTATTTCTTGTAGATTGGATCATGGAGAACCTTGTTGGATTGGTTGTAGGGTGGCAGATCTGAGATCCGAACTATAACTTGTAGAAGGTTATGATCTTGCTAGAACTTGATTGTCAAGATGGTTCGTGGTAGAGGAAATGATAATGCTATCATGGATATGTTGAGGCAGATTGCAAATAGGCTTGAAGCTGTAGAGACAGCCTAGAGAAGAGGTGCACATCTTGAAGATGTTAGTGATGAAGAAGAAGAAGCAGCACCTAATCCTGAACCTGAAGTTGAACAAGATGAGGAAAGCCTCTTGAGATTTTTGTCTAAGGCTAACTCTAGACCTATTGTTGAAGTTGCTTGCTATGATGGAAGACTTGAGACCGATACACTTTTGGATTGGATCTCTGAGATGGATAAATATTTTGAGTATGAAGGTACTCCTGATAATAAGAAGGTTAAGATAGCAGTTCTTTGGTGGGCTCATTTGAAAACTGAGAGACAGAAGAGAGGAAAAGAAAAGATCAAGACATGGATGAAGATGCTTGGAAAGATGAAGAAGAAGTTTCTTCCAGCTAACTACCAAGTTAGTTTGATGAGAAAGATGCAAAATCTGAGACAAAAGGACATGAGTGTGAAAGAATATACTGGGGAATTTTACAAATTGGATATCAGATCTAGACACGTGGATGATGAAGTTGAGAAAGTGGCTAGATATCTGAATGGCCTGAGGACATCGATTCAAGATTAGATCAATTATGTTAAGATAGAAAGTGTGGAAGAAGAATACCAATTTGCTTTGAAGGCAAAAGAGAGATTGACTAAAAGACATGAACAAAGACAAAGAGGAAGAGGTGGCAAATTTCAAAGTAGAGGTAGATCTTATGGAGAAAGTAGCAGATCTGACAATGCAATGCAAGATAAAGGATGGATAGACGAACCTGCCAAAAGAGATAACTACTCTAGAGGTAGCTATACTGGTTACTCTAGGAATAACAATAGTGGGAAAAGAGAAGATAAATTTTGGTTTAAAGGTACTTGTTACAAATGTGGTGAAGAAGGACATAGAGCCTTTGAATGTACTAACTCTGGAAAGAAGACTGGAGGTAATGGCATAAATAATTTGGCTTGTCAAGAATTTGAGGAAATGTCTAATGAACCTGAACATGGTGAGAACTTGATGCTAAGAAGGATCTTATGGAATGAACAAGCTGATGAGGAACCTGTTTTGAGGAAAAGTTTGTTCAGAACCAGATGTAAGATCGTTGATAAATGTTGCAAGGTAATCATTGATAGTGGAAGTTCTGATAATTTCGCATCCGAAGAGCTAGTTAACAAATTGTAGTTGCAGAGATTGAAACATCCTAAGCCTTACCATATTGCTTGGATCCAAAAGGAGCATACACTACTTGTAAGTGAACAATGCCTTGTTAAATTCAAAATTGGGAATTATCATGATGAAGTCTTGTGTGATATTATGCCTATGCATTGTTGTCATATTCTTTTGGGTAGACCTTGGCAGTATGATAGAAAAGCTTTGCATGATGGTAGATTGAATCAATATACTATCTAGATGGATGGAAAGAAACAAGTGTTATTTCCTTTGGTAGAGAAGTTTGATGAAGGTCAATGTACTACAGTCAAAGTATGCTTGGTTGATGGTAAAAAGTTTGCAAGAGAAATGAAAGAACATAATGTTTGTTTTGCTTTAATTTCAAGGAAAACTGAGAAACAAGATGAGTTAGAACATGCACCTGAGGTTAAACCTTTGTTGACTGAATTCATGACATCATTTCTGATAATGTACCTGATGGTTTACCACCTATGAGAAGTATAAGTCATTGTATGGATTTGATACCTGGAGCTAGTTTGCCTAATAAAGCAGCGCATAAGTTGACACATGATGAAAAGACTGAATTGAATAGACAAGTGCAAGAATTGCTTGAAAGAGGTTTGATTAGGGAAAGTTTGAGCCCTTGTGTACTACCTATTGTATTAGCACCAAAAAAGAATGGAGAATGGAGAATGTGCACTAATTCTAGAGCTATAAACAAGATAACAGTAAAGTACAGATTTCCTTTGCCTAGGATGGATGACATAATGGATAGTTTGAGTGGAGCAAATTATTTCACAAAGATTGATTTGAAAAGTGGATATCATCAAATTAGGATCAGAGAAGGGGATGAATGGAAAACTACTTTTAAGACTAATGAAGGTTTGTATAAATGGTTGGTTATGTCTTTTGGTTTGACTAAAGTACCTAGTACTTTCATGAGGCTAGTGAATGAAGTTCTGAAAAGATTTCTTGGGTAAGTTTGTGATTGTATATCTTGATGACATTTTGATATTCAGTAAGAATAAGGAAGAACATCTTGAACATATCAGACAAGTATTGCAGAGATTGAAGGAAGAAATGTTGTTGATTAATTTGAAGAAATGTTCATTTATGAAAGAAGAGATTGTGTACCTTGATTTTGTAATTTCAGCTGATGGATTGAAGATGGATCCTAAGAAAGTGAGAGCTATACTTGATTGGCCTACACCAGAGAATATTGGAGAGGTAAGATCATTTCATGGATTGGCAAGTTTTTATAGGAAGTTCATTAGAAATTTCATTTCTATTTGTAATGCTATGACTGAAACTATGAGAGGAGATAAAAAGGATTTCAAATGGACACATGGAGCACAAAAAAGTTTTGAAACATTGAAACAAAGAATTGCAGAGTTTCCTACATTTGCTTTGTTTGATTTTAGTAAAGTTTTTCAAGTTGAATGTGATGCTAGTGGAAGTGCAATTGGATCTATTTTGAGTCAAGAAGGAAGACCCATAACTTTCTTTAGTGAAAAGTTGAATGATGCTAAGAGAAAATATTCAGTTTATGACCAGGAATTCTATGCTATTGTTCAAGCTTCGAAGAAATGGAGACATAATTTGATGCCTAAAGATTTTGTGTTGTATACTGACCATAAAGCTTAAAAGTAGTATTTGGGAAGTCAAAATAAGTTGAATCAGAGACATATGAAGTGGGTTGAGTTCTTGCAGAATTTTTCCTTTTCATTGAAGCATAAGAGTGGACAGTCAAATAAGGTTGTTGATGCCTTGAGCCGAAGAAGAAGTTTGCTGACAGAGATGAGAGTTGAGGTACTTGGTTTTGATGATTTGAAGTGTTTGTATGAGACTGACATTGATTTTGCAGAGCCTTCGAAAGCTTGTAAGGAACACATAGTGAGTGATAAGTGGACCGATTATTTCATTCAAGAAGACATGTTGTTTAAGGGAATTCAGTTGTGCATACCTAGAGGATCTATGAGAGAGAACATAATAAAGGAGAAACATAGTGGTGGACTTGCTGGACATTTTGGGATTGATAAGACTGTGAATTTGATTTTAGAAAGATACTTTTGGCCACAGATTTACAGAGATGTACAGAGAATGGTTAGAGGTTGCAAATTTTGCCAAACAACAAAAGGAACTAGTCAGAATTTGGGATTGTATAAACCCTTGCCTGTACCTGATAGACCTTGGGAAGATGTGAGTATGGACTTTGTTCTTGGATTGCCTAGGACTCAGAGAGGTAATGATTCTATTTTGGTAGTGGTTGACATATTTTCTAAGATGGATCATTTCATACCTTGTAAGAAGACATCTAATGCATTGCATGTAGCTGAATTATTCTTCAAGGAAGTCGTAAGATTGCATGGTTTGCCTAAATCTATTGTTTCAGACAGAGATACTAAGTTTACTGGTTACTTTGGAGAACACTTTGGAAGAAGATGAATATTGATTTGAAGTTTAGTTCTACATTTCACCCTCAGACATATGGACAGACTGAAGTTGTGAACATAAGTTTGGGAAACTTGTTGAGATGTGTAGTTGGAGATAAGCCTGCTAATTGGGATTTGATTTTGGCACAAGCAGAGTTTGCATATAATAATTCTATGAATAGAAGTACTAAGAGGGCACCATTTGAGATTGTTACTGGATTTCATCCTAAGGGAACCACAGAGCTAAGAGATTTACCTACCGAGACAAGAAGAAGTGTTGAAGCTGAGGATTTTGCAGTATACATGAGAACTTTACATGATGAAGTCAAAAGGAATTTGGAGGACATTAATCTGAAATATAAACAGTGAGCAGATAAAAGGAGACATGAATCTTTTGAAGTTGGAGATGAGGTTATGATTCATTTGAAAAGAATATATTTCCAGTTGGTACCTACAACAAGCTGAAAATGAAGAAGTTTGGACCTTGTAAGATTTTGAAGAAGTTTGACATTGGAAATGCTTATGAAGTGGAATTACCAGAGGACATGGATATATCACCTATATTCAAAATTGCTAATATCTTTGAGTACTTTGAATCAAATGATGAGATAGAAGATGATCTGGATTATCCTAAGAAAAATAAAGATAGCATTGAGAAAATCTTGAATAGTAGAGTGAGCAAGAGTACAAGAGGAAAGGACTACATGGAATATCTAGTTCAATGGAAAGACAAGCCAGTTGAAGACAGTTCATGGATTACACAAGCTGAGTTGGATCTTTATGATTTAGGTCAAAATATGAGCAGTGCCTGATGTGGACATCAGTTCTTTATTTACCCCAGGTGTCTGATGCAGGAGCATCTTGGGTCTTTGAGCAATCTTGCATTAACCAAAAATATTTCCTATTTTCTGTTGTTTGCATTATAATCATTGCATTTATTGGTTTCATGTTGTGCAAAGCTTACAAGATGTTTAGGACCTATTTGGGAACCTTCTCCTATGAGCACATGAAGATTGGATGGACCATTTCAAAGTTATAGCTGTTTTCCTTGCCACCGGAGCCGTATTTTCCTATAGTTTTCATGTTGATTGCATGTCATGTAGCCGTTGATCCTTAAGGAATCAACCTTTCTTCTCTTACGGACTTTAAGAGGACCTAAATTAATATCATCTCCTAAGAGCGCAAGTCCTAATTCATTATGAGTAAAAAGTTATGGCTATTTTTCTTGGGTACCTATTTTCCACCAGTTTTCACGCGAAATGTGGAGTGTTTCATCTTGCGCGGTTCCATGTGATGAGATGGGGCCTTGCATAGTTAAGGACATGTTATTGGGTCATGTGTGGACCTAAATGTAAAGGTGCATTAAGTTTTGATCATTCTTTCATTAGTTTTGGTTTAATCTTTGAGACTGGACCTATAATGTAATGAAATGCCTGACTGGTCAACTTGTGGCTTTGTTGGCTATATATTTGGAGCTTGGGTTGTTGTAGAGGGAGTTCTAGATGGAGTTCTAAGTAGAGGATAGTAGAAAAGAAGATAACATGCAAGTTGAGATTCTGATTTCATAATTTCTTTGTATCAAGCCGAAACCTGGAAGGTTTCACAGTCGGGCATGTTGAAAGATTTAATATAATTTCTCTGTTGTTGCTGCCAGTTGCTTGTCTCATATCCATTGTGTTTTCATTGATTTCATGGGGTATTATATTGCTTCCATTGTGTAACTCTGAGCAGGGATTTTTTGTTGATTCAAGTGGAGTTAATTCTGCTTGACTTTGCTTGTATCTACCATGCCCCTGCGTCAGAATTTGTGAAGTCATCAACTCCAAGATATATGGTTTTTGTTTGGGAATCTATGCATTCTTGCTAGTTGGCATCACATTGTGTGTTTTGGAGCATGTTACTTTTTCTTGTGCCAAAAGCTCCACAAATTTACATGCTTTCCACTTGGCATTATGGCGTGCATTTTGGTGGAGTTTTCTTTTCTTTTTGCCAAATTCTCTACTTGAGCGCCACGTATTTTACCAAGGTGCTAACCGCTTTTCCTTTTTTTTCGTGGGCCCATGCGTTGCATAAAGCTATATCTTTGTTACGAAGTGTACCACGTGGTTGTCTCACAAGCCTTTGGGAGAGTTTGGCATCTACTTTGAAGGAGATTTTGTGTATGTCTACCATGTGTCATCTTCCAACTAAAGAGAAAAGCTTCCACACATCTTGTGTCTGTGAGCTTGGTTTTCCTTCAATTCAGGCTTTTTTATTTCATGGGTAGTTGGGCAAATTAATGGAGAATCTAATCTCGGGTATCCGCTAAGAAAAGTAATGAAGATCTGATCCAATAAGGTGTTAACTGAGCAAAGTTATGAAGAATCTAATCTTGTTAGTAAACCAAGGGATAGCTATCATTTTCTAAGGGGACCATTGATGAAAAGTGCAACTTCTTGACCTCACAGAGTGGGACGCCTGGAATTTTCGGCAACTATTCTTGTTAAGGAGAGTCATGCAGTGTCTTAACCTATATATGTGCAAAGATTGTATTGTAAAAAGGACTAATTTTTGACAAAGATAGAGGACTCTGACATATATATATATATATATATATATATATATATATATATATATATATATATATATATATATATATATATATATATATATATATATATATATATATATATATATATATATATATATATATATATATATATATATATATATATATATATATATATATATATATATATATATATATATATATATATATATATATATATATATATATATATATATATATATATATATATGAAAAAAAAAATTGCAGCTTTAAATTGCAATGCACGTTTGAATCAAAGCAATATAATCAATCATGCTTTTGGCCCTTTGATCTCTTGAAGGTTCATTGTTCATATATAATTTATGTTCTAGCTACAGATTGAATTTGATGTTAGTGTGCTTATCTTTAGTTTTCACTAACTAGATTATGCATTAATTTTTTTTGTTATGTGGATATCACAGTATGGTTCACTTTATGTCATATGTTAATAAGATTTTTCATGTATCTATGATTGTGCCTAAACACATCTCTGTTATAAGGTTTCCTTGATATTCTATTTCTCAGAATAGCTTGTGCGTTTGAATTTTAAAGTATTCCAAAAGCTTGGTGTATTGCCTTTTTAGTAATTAGAAATAGTTCTTCACCTTTTCCCTCTACATTAAATAAGAGCCCACTTCTAAAATCCCAAAGGTTGCTCAATGAAATCGCATAAGGTCCCTCATTCACTAAGCTTCCCATAGGTTGGATATGTAGGAGTAATTTTAGATATCAACAGTATCCTCTTGTTTTCTTTTTTTGAGATGTAATATAGTTATATTTGGGTAACATGTTTTGAAGGGTGGGTGGTGATTGCCCATCCCTTTGAGTATTGTGCATCAAGTTTTAAAATGTGGATTTCCATATCTAGTGTTATAGTATGGGATTTGATCCCCCATACTTTTATGTTCTTTGGATGCTTGGTATTATGTTGTAACTAGTTTATATTCTTTGGCATTAGTTTCAATATGTTACTTGCTTTCATTAGGTTATATCATTTCTAATTATGTCTGTGTTGCAACATGGGATTTAATCCTCCATGTTGCTAGAGATATGATTTTCTCATATAAATTTTTGGGGGCATTATGTTCTTGTTTGGAAATACTATACTTGGTAATCAAATTGATCATATGACCATTTGGGTGAATATGTTTATTAGGGATAGGGAGCTCATCGCCTTGTCTTGATCTACAAAGACTGACCTTTCGACTCAAATGCCATGTCAACAAAAATAATAAAGACTAGGGATTTGGTCAACAAGTCAAAGGTCAAATGCACAAATTGATAAGATATAAATAGATTACATATAATATAGGAATAAAAGAACATTTATGACCAAAACTATCAAAAATATTGGGCATACCTTTGTGTCCAAGATAAGTGAAATGTAGACCATTTGTCAAATGTCCTAACATAATCACAATCAAAGATGTTACATAGACTCAATATAAAAGTTTCGACCAACTTATCAAAATAAGAAACTCAAAAAGATATCAATCAACTATCGTATCATATCAATGTAAGATAAAGACTAGACCAAATAGGAACTTCCATGTCTAAAATTCACCAGATACCACCATGTCATATACAGAGGAGCATATAGCACTATAAAGAAAAGTCCTTCCTGAAGGAGACTTCGAACACTTGTTCACAAAATTTATCTAGGGCGAGAATATTATGGAAGTGTGTTTCCACCCTACCACGAAGTAGTTGTGCTTCCCCAAAATCTTTCTTGGCATGAAAGATACCCAGCCTAGCTAGAAGTAGTCTAACAATGTAAAACTGATTGAAGCAATGGAATTTGTGCAATACAAAAAATCTACTCACAACACTAATATAATGACCCCATGACATAAAAGTGAAACTCTCTTTGAATCAATAAGTATCCCAAGATGCAATCACATTATGAAACCAACTCATAAGATATAGGGAGTGCACAAGATACATATGGAATCATAGTAATGATAATTGATAAAGAGAAATCTGTAATGCAATCATACATTTCTTACTAAAGTCAAGATTCATTTTCAATACATGGAATGTACATCACAGAAGGATAAGATTTAAAAAAGATAAAACATTCCCTTAATAAGCTGAGATTAATATCATTCCAACATATCTTAATTTAACTATACCTATGAACACTTATCCTACTCTTTAAACATGTACCGAATGAAATATATGCATTAATAATGTATGGTTTACTCTATACTCTCAAGGCATCAACTATAGTGTTCATAGAATTGAATTACTTTTATTCCAAACCCCTATGTAAAGTCCTTTAAGATAAAGTATAATTTATCCACATTGGTTCCACTATCATAGTCAATATTGCTCTCAATCACATAATTATTCTTTGAGCTATCTTGGTTTTAGAGTGCTTCTAGCATAAATCCTTTCTTTAATTTAAATAAATGAAGACAATGGGTCAAAACATGTCACACAGATAGCTAAATAGCATATACATTTTTGTACTCCAAATTATAGTTCAATCTCCATCAATCATAAAAGATATACAAGTTTGAGATCACTAATCAAAATATCATCACAACTAAAAAGTTTAAAACATCTTACACTAATCATCTTTTATTTACCATTTTCTAAACACTTTAGGGTTCTCCGAGTATTATAAAATAAGAAGGTAGAAGAAATTATCTTTCTTAATCATGGTTATGATAGAAATATTAAGGATTCACATGTCTTACAAGGCTTGGAGTACAATATCTAAATTTTAAACTCAGAGATGAGCTTAACCTTACTTGTAAGGTTAAAATAACAATAGAGCCTCATAATTCCATCTCAAACTGAAAACACACTTGGCTTAACTCATAAACAATACCAATTTCCATCCTCTTACTAGTTATCAAACTCATATGTATGTCTATTAATCAAACAAGATAATTCCTTACCTTTTAACTTGTCTAAAACCTCATTAGTAAATTAAAAATAACATTAGTGCTATAGTTTCAGTTCTACAAAAACAACCCACCAAAACATTTCCTCTAAGGCCAATAGGTTATAGTTCAACAAAATCTATTTCCAAATAATGAAAAATAATCTAAAGATGTAGATCTATTTACCGTGCATTAAAGTCTATAAGGAGTTTGATTTCCACATGCATAACAAAAACAAATCTAGAATTTTACTTAGTGATGACAACAGCATAAAACTAAGCATACACATTTGAAGTGGCTATTAACATGAAAAGAAAAATAAGCTAAAAACACTATGGCTCAAGAGAGGCTCCAACTCTCGACCTCTAGACTATTCAACCTTATCTTTGAGGCCTACGTGCTAGCCAACTACGCCAAAGATATATATTTACAATATCATTTCTAATATAAATATTGTGTGTTTTAGGCAACATCATCAATTTTCTAGCATAGACTGAAGTTCTTAAAAAAGAAAAGAGACGATCAACTCAATAGAAAAGAGGAAAAATCAAAGGCAACTTGTATCATCTTAAAATGGAAGCACCCATGATAAGACCTTTTATCCCTCTTTAATGGGATGTTTTGGGCCCCTTTTGGATGTCTCTTTAATATTTAGATATCCTCTTAGGTGCTCATGCCTTATGCTCCCCTGTTATGTCCCTTTCCCTACTTATTTATGCCTCTTTTTAGGACCCCTAGAAAATTATGGGAGGTCTTGACCTTTAGGTCTAGGCCAAATTTTGGCCCTAACCTTGTGGGTCACCCTTTTTGGGATCCCGAGCCCTTTTAAAATTTTAATTTTCTCCCGCCTTCCAGTCGACCCTTCACACTTTTGGAGACTAAATTGGGTATAAATAGAGGCCTTACCTCTTCATTTTGGGGGATCCAAGAATATCAATTCAATCCACAAGTGTTAAGATTTCATACTTTCAAGCTATTTAATGCTCTCACAAGCTCTCAAGGTGTCCAATCAAGATCAAGAATTCACACTTTCAAGTTTCAAGCAATTGAAGGAGTTTTGCAAAGACATTCAAAGATCATATCATTCTTGCATTCTTTCCCCTATATCTAGCTTCTTTCTTCAAGGAGATAGTGGAGTTGGCCATCAAGGAGGGAAGATCTACCTTCATACATTCGAGATCCATTGTCACATCTTCAATATCTACAATCATTCCTCCAAGATATATCATTCTTCTCCAAGGAAAATTTCAAGCATACACATACATTGAGGTTTTATTTTACATTGATTTCCTTTATAAGTCTTTGGTGTTGAGTCAAGGATATTGCATTAACATACTTGATTACATCTTAAACACAATTGCATATTCATTAGTTAATATAGCTTTATTGTTAGATCTACTCTACTACTTGTTAGCATTCTCTTTCTTATTGTTTAAAGGTTGAGGTTACTTCCTAAACTGGAGTATGAGTGATGCAAACCCCTCTCTAACAACAAAAAACCCTTTTTCTCTTGTAGATATAGATTTATAGGCTTTTGGATCCATTTTTTGGGAGTTTGAAACATGGAATAGTTGCAGATTTGGAATCAAGAAAGATCAGTAGAGTAGGTCTAGGCTGAATTTTGACCTAGTCGTGGGTCAAGGAAAACCCCAAGTCAACATAGACTTGAAAAATTGGCCTAGTCCAGGAGCAGAAATTTTTTTGGGTTTTGCGGAGCTTGAAATTTCAATATGGGTTCCCAAGTTTTTGTCATTTCTGACACAGTCTGATAGGTTATTTATAGGTTTGTATTTTCCAAGGTAAGTTCTTTTTTTCATTTCAATACTTGCTTTCATGCATCTCTATTTTATCCTTCATTTCCAAAACCATCTCTTTGTGGAGGTAAGAGAGAAGTTAATCCAAGCAATTTCCCCCTTTTTGAAGGTTACAAATTGATACTTTCTCTTGTGTTAATCGGGCCTCCTTTGGTGGTGGAATATTGGTATTCTCTCCCCATTTGTTATAGGGTGGATCTCATTTCCACCTATACACAACTAAAGAACTATAAGGCATAAAATGAGGTGATGTAATGGTTACTTCTTACCACTTCACAGATAAACAACAAGATTAGAAACAAAGAGGTTACTCAAATAGAAAATTCTTAAAGCTTATCCTATGTGGGTTTGGGGTTAAGAGCTGGAGATCTAAGATGTTTCATCTACAAATAATGACAAGGAAACAAAAGGCCAATGAAAACATAACTTTTGCATTTACTTTATCCTCCACAAAATCAAAATAAGAAGGCATCTTCCATTACTAACAAAAGGCATCAATTCAGAAAGAGGAAGAAAGTTTATAAGAAATACTGCTGGAAATATATGCTTCTAGTAATATATAAATCAAATTGGTAATATTGTTTCATAGGCAAAGAGAATCAAGGTAAATTTATTTGCAATGACCTGACTACAACAGGAATATAAGGAACCGTTTATCAAAAAGAAGAAAACTTAATTATAATCATTGTAATGAAGGAGAAAATGATGCAAGGATAATTGTTTCAGACTAACTCCTTATGTTTGCAAGAAGAGTTTTTATGTTACAAGGCAAGACTTAAAATATTTCCTGAAGGTTACTGTGTACTAGAATTTGTACCTTTATAGGGTTAGTATTGCAAATAATTGAATAAAATAACTAAATTACCACAAAGGAAGAGCTATTTTAACAAATGAAAAGCAATTAAACACTCTATGGATCTCTAACTAGGGATGTTAATGGTGAAGCTCTTAGCAAGCCTCCATTAATGGCAGTCTTAGGATGAGAAAATATGATAAAGCAAGCTAAAATAGTTCAATTCCAAATTGAAATGCTTAATTAACTTCTAAATTTGCCTTCCTAGCTCAAAATCTCAAGAGGTTAGATGCAATTCATAGATTTGTGGATGAATTATGAGTGAATTATGCCTTTCTTTTATAGGATTTGGCAAGGGTAGGGAGTGTAGTTGGATTTGATCAAGGTTGAGTTGGGGTTAAGTCCTTGGTTCCATCCTTTGGAGACAATTTAAATGGATTGTCCTCAAAGCTTGGGACAAGAAGACAAGATGAGTGGACAAGATGTTCTTTCAAATTGAGCGATTGAGATTCATTTTGGCTTGATCCATGTGAGCTCTTTCCTTAAATCCTATTGGTTGAGGCTTTTTCCTCCCATGTGGTGTTGAGAGAAAATAGGACTTAATTAATTGAATTTAATTAATTTGTTTAGCCATGTGTACCCCTTGAATGAGTTGATTTGATTTTAAATTAAACTATACAATTAATTGAATTAATTGCACATTGATTTAATTTATCATGATTTGATAGGTTTTGTTTGATCTTTTGGCTCTTGATTTTTAATTAAATTGAATTGAAGCTTGATTTTAATTTTGATTGGCTAAATGCTTGTTTGGATTCAATTGCCTTGATTTTGTATTGATTTGCCTTGATTAATCACATCAATGATCTTGTCCACTTTTAGGTGATTACAAATGCCCCTCTTTGAGTCGACATGCGAAGCGTGTCGATTCAAAGAATGTTCTGATCCAACTGATAAAAGGTGCTAGTTCTATTGATGGTCGATCTTGATGTTCAATATGAGATGCATATTCTGATGATGTTTGATGCAGTTCTGATTGATTTTGGTGTCTTGATGGTCGATCTAATGTTAGATTGCTGATGTGATACATGATTTGATGTGGTTTGATGTTTGATGCCCCTTTCGATTGATTAGCGAAAAATTTCCTGATAAAAGATTACACTCTAATTTGATGGTCGTACCCCTAATTCGATGATGTTGTTATTGTTACTGATTATCCGAGTGTATGCCCCCTTAGAAATGAAATGAAATTTAATACATGTTGGAAAATTTTGACGGTTTAGGTCAATTTGCGTTGATTAGGTCAATTTATAATGAATTTTGATTTCATTTCTAATAATGTTTTTGTGTCTGTGTGATGACAAATGCCCCTGATTTGGCTGATTTAGTGAAAAAATTGGGTTCTCGGGCCCCCTCTAGTCAAAGATTCCCTTTTTAGGTTAGAGATGCCCTTTTTAGGTCAAAAAGGCTATATTAAGGGGTAAAAAGTTATTTTTTTACTATTCATTTTCACTTTCACCTGTTGACTTTTCCTCTGACTTCTTTTGACTTTTCCATGATGGTGATCCTGATACGTGAGCATAGGTTCGAGTGTGGGCGACGGTATCAGCGGCCATTGAACTACAAACCTCCGGTAAGTGCCTGATCCTCTCAATTTCTCAATTTATGCATTTGATTTTAAAAAAATTGAATTTTTCTAGGAGAAACCCTCTTTTTTTATTTTTTGAAACTGAAATAGCGCTTTTACCACTTTAAATAGCGCGTTTACATTTTTTTTCAGAATTAGCACTTTTGCGAAGAGGAATTACGCGTTTACACGCCTATTCTAGGGCATAAACTGCTTTTGATATGTCAAATAGCGCTTTTAATTTGAATTTCAGTTTTGCTATTTTGATTAGCTCTTTTGATTTTTTAAATGGCACTTTTACAAAGTTTTAGCACATTTGCCTTAATGTTGCGCTTTTGAATTTTGAAGTAGCACATTTAAAATTTTAAATAGCGCTTTTGATTTTTAGTGCTTTTAAAGCCTGAAATAGCGCTTTCACCCTGATAGAAAATTTTTAAATTGTCGTAGTCATTTTTTCAAACTGTTCAATGTCATTGATCAGATGATTGGTTTAGGTAACAAACTTGATGTTATAGCGAATCATAAGATGTCAGTATGAGTCAGTCATAGTTTGAATGTTTGATCATCAATCTAGATTTAGATGATGGATGATGATGAATTTTTCATCCTCTCTGAGTAGACTCAGGAAAATTGATTGTGGTTTGATATTTGTAAATGTTTGATTGACTTAGAATATTCCAAATGATAAATAATTTCAAAACTGATGTGATTGAACTTTCTTTGTGCATGCGGTGCTTAAGTCACTAGGTGTTCGTGGTTCGTATCCATTACCTATGAGTATGATCGATGACTTGAGTGCATTTGATCGGAGACATATCGATCTTTTTGGATTATCTTTCCTTCTTCCTTTGCCTCGATTCCGAGTGAATCGGGGTTTGATCACTGCTATGGCCGAAAGATGGCACTCAGACCATAATACCTTTCATTTGCCTATAGATGAGATGACAATCACCCCAGAGGATGTATACCGCATTCTTCGCCTTCCTACCAGAGGAGAGTTAGTATACTACGATTCTATTTATGATGGATCAATGTGTCGGCAAGTTTTCTAGGATCCAACCATTGGAGATGATCACATCTAGTGGGCACAATTTCATGCTTTTCCAGTGTTGCCAACAGTATTAGGTGCTTTGATCGGTGGGTTCCTTGTTCCTGATAGATGAGGACACAGATTTGCAGTCGAATGGGGTCCTATTCTTGAGGACTTGATGGCTCATCCTCGACAATTTCATTGGGGATCATGTGTGTTGGCTCAGTTATATCACGAGCTACATATAGTTGTGTATAGACGATCTTCCACGCTCACTACAAGAGCGAGATCCGGGTTGGCCATTCGCCTAGATGTATGAGGGTATGGTGATATAGACCCACATGGGTAAGTTGGATTATTGGCATCATGTCATTGACGATATGGATGTGGTGATCTGGAGGCCTTATTTGGGGTGTGAGTCATGGCCTGAGGATGGAACTGAGTTGGCTTTCATGTTCTATCTACAGTGGATGATTGGGTATACCCCATATATCATTGAGAGATTTTGCTTCAGGAGGGTATTCCGTCAATATGGGCGCACACAGGGTATGCCCTAGGGAGTGGCTATGTATGCTTGGGTCCAAGCGAAGAGATCATTGTGGGGTCCTTGTGTGGATTTCAGGACAGCTCACCAGGAGGTTCGAGACCTTTGACACTTACCATGGTCGATGAGAGAACATGTTATGGATGCTGGTATTACAGATGAGCATGCTGATTGGTTTGCTCGGAACCTATTTTTGAGGTTTACTGATCCAGCCGAGAGAGTCCCAAGCATATATGAGGAGTCAGATGGTGATAGTGGTGATGCTAGTGATGAGGGTAATGATGGGGATGATGGAGATGGTGGGAGAGGTGGAGGTAGAGTTCGAGCATGGCATGGATGATGGGGTCGTCAAGCAGCCAGAATGGGCAGAGTTCAGATTCCAGTTATTGTTATTGCTCTTATTCCTCCTAGGGGTGGTGGTGGTCATGTTAGAGGTGGTGCAAATAGAGCACTTCATCATGTTGCTATGGATCTAGCTGTGGGATAGGGTCGGCATAGAGCTAGACGACAGAGAGAGATGGATGCATAGATTGCATAGGTTTTATTAGATCAAGCACAGGGTCCTCCTGCTCAGGTTATACCACTGATTGTTCTATAGGCTACATCTTCTCAGGCACCTACTTCTGCTTCAATGATATCATCTTCTTCACTTCCATCTTCTTCCAAATTTTTTCTGTCCTTATCAAATCCATATTCTTCCATGCCTTCTTCTTCCATACCTCCACCATAGACTTTTGTGCCATAGGAACCTAGTGTGGTTGCACTAGAGGTTCGTGCTTTACAGTCTGATGTCTCTGAGATTAGATAGGAGATGAGGTAGCTAAGTTCTATAATGCAAACCTTTATGGCAGCGATGAGTCAGCATGGATTATAGGCAAGCTCGAGTTGTCCTCTAAATATTGCTCCTAGTCCTGATGGTGGAGGTGGTGTTGGTGGTTCAGCCAGTTGATCCATGATTTGAGATATTTCAGATTCTTGCCTTGATGATGTATATGATCTCATTTTTTTTGTTGATATCGAGACATTAGATTGTACTGTATCTTTTGATTCATCGATGTTGTTTATGTTGATACATTGATTCTTTTATAGACTTTGATTATCTTGATATTTCATTTATGATCTTTGCATAGACTCTGATATTCTATTAATTTTATGATGATGTTACCATAGACTCTGATACTCAATTTTGATAGCTTTTACTATATATGATGTCATGATGTGTTGGATCTCCTTTTTAGGTGTTTTAGCATAATATGCAGATCTAGATGATTCTATTTCCTATATGCTTTGTTTTATGTTTTTTAGATGCGATTTTTTATATGTATGCACATGTTCTAGTGATGCTTAGATGGTTGTCTTATGTATGACATATAATAGATGGATGAATGTAATGAACTTTAATGATTAATGTTTTATTATGGATGCAATGATACATAGATGGATTTAATGATTAATGCGATGGATAATGCGATGTAATGGTTAATGTGATGTAATGATTTATTAGATGTTATATGATATGAATGATGATGCAATGTCCTATACTCTTATATGAATGGATTTATTTGCATGATGCATTGTATTCTAAGATGACTTAAATGGTATGCACCTAATGATGATTTTATGTTCTATTTGAAATGTAATGTTTTAATGAATGTAATGATGTAATGATTTTGACCTAATGAATGCAATGATAATGCACTTAATGGATGCAATATGAATGATTTATTTTGCAAAGAATGCTTTTCTCTAAATGAAATAAATCTTGAATGATGCAATCTAATGTACTTAATGATTTTTAACATGGATGAATGGATGCAACATAATGCAATTAATCTAAAGGAATCTAGATTTACATGATTTATGCAACCTAATGTAATTGATGTAAATGAATTTGGATTTAAATGATATATGCAATGTAATGCAATTTATGATTAAAATGCTACTTAACGCCATGATTTAAAATGATCCCTAATGCAATGAACTTAATGATTCAAATGATGAACACACTTAAATGAATGAAAGATCTAATGAAGATGATTTAATGCAACTTAAAGTAATGATTAAAAATGAACCTAACAAATGCAAGTGAACTAATGGAATGCACTTTTGTTTTTTGTTTTTGGATTTCCAACACACTCAATCACATATGATTTTTGATGATCCTTTGATTTTTTATTTGACCACACCCCCTTTCATTTTTGTCAATTTTCCCTCTTGCAATTTAAACTAAGAAAGGAAAAATATATTAAATGCATTTAATCTAAGATGTATGCAACTAACTATAATTATTCAAAAATTTGGAGCTTATAATCATCATTGAGCAATTTTTGGAATCCCAATTTAGTACAACCATCACTAGTTCAACCATGATGATATGAATACTTTTTGCACCTCTTGTATTACTTTCCCATTCTTTTTGGTATGACTATCACTGATTGAAGCCAATCATGAGAGTATGAATACCAATTTTGTTAGATTCTATGTTGCAAGTGGATTTTGGTATTATGATATTGAACATCAAAATATCCAAGGTATCCTTTTGCATAAACAAACAAAGATATTAGCTTTATCCTATGTACAAGTTCTCGATGATTCTTTGATGATCACATCCTTAGACAAATAATACATGCTTTAGAACTTTGATCTTAAGACAATCATTCAAAAATCAACTAAAATATCATGTTTTCATCATAGCTTGTCTAGTTTAAAAACTTTCATCGATTCGCTAGAAAGACAAGATTTCATCAATCAAGTTAACACTTAGAGAATTTTGCGATATTTTTCAAATCCATATTTAAAGTATAGTTCCATCCATTTCATACTTTTAATCATGATAAAGATAGGGTCATGTAAGATCTCGGATCAAATTTTGTGTTTTGTTCAAATTGGATTGGAATGAGAATTTGATTAAATGTTTCACTTGTGTTTTTGATGAATTGATTCAATGATTGATTAAAATTTTCTTTTGATGAATCCTTCCTCCTTTTGAGTAGATTGCCCCCAGTTTGATATGATTACAAAGTTGGACTTGGGACAATTTGTAGATTAGATGACCAAAACACTTTAGGTACTTGCAAATGCAACTGTGGGGTTTTATTATGCAATATATACAAATGCTGGTGAATGCAATATTTACAAGGATGACTGCTAGGTATGCGATTGACTTGGACTTTAAATGGTGCCCATTTACCAAGTTTTCACCAATTGAATGGATCTTGCTTTCTTTTTCTATTTTTAAAGCTTTTTCTCTTTTTTTGCTACCAAAGCACCTATTTGCTAGGTTTCCACCAAGGCACTTTTTCTCTTTTTTTTTTGTATTTTTTCTCTTTTTTTTTCAATTTTTTTTTCAAATCATCAAGGTACCTATTTGCTAGGTTTTCACCAAGACAAAATCTTTTTGAGGTTCACATATGAATGTTTTTGGCTTTCTTCATGCTCAATTTTTCATAGTTTTTTAATCTTTTCTGCTTTTCAATTTTTTTGCTCTTTTATGTTTTTCAATGTTTTGGGTATTTTCAAGATCTCTTTTGACTATATACAATAAATAGGATGCTTGCCATCTGATTTTCTGATACTCTTTATACTCTTTCATTTGTCTCATGTATAGAACCTTTTTAGATGAATGCTATTGATAGGTTCTTGTAGCTCTTCTCCATCACAATCAGCTAGCTTCTAGGTGTCGGTCCCAAAAGATGAGGTGATCACAAAAGGTCCTAACCATTTTGCTTCCCATTTTCCTTTCTTTTTTCTTTCTTCTTGGTTCTTGGGATTTTCTCTCAAAACTAAGTCACCTATTTAAAATGTTCTTGACTTGATGTGCTTGTTATAAGTCCTTGACATTCAATTTTGATATACTTTTAAGTGATCAAATGCTTGTTGTTGTTTCTCATCTAGCAGTTCTAGTTCATGCAACCTAGCAACTCTATAGTCCTCTTCACTTATCAAACCATCTAGAGATATTCTTAAGGATGGAAGTTCTACCTCCAAAGGTAAAACTAATTTTGTTCCAAAGACTAAGGAAAATGGTGTAGCTCTTGTTGGCGCTCTAATGCTTGTTCTATAAGCCCATAAGGTCGAGTTTATTTTAATGTGCCAATCTCTACTTGAATTGTCCACATTTCTCTTCAATATCTTCAAGATGTTTTTATTCATTGTTTCATCTTGTCCATTACCTTGGGGGTAATAGATTGAAGATGAGTGATGGATCATGTGAAACTTGGTACATAACTCTTTTAGGTCCTTATTTTTGAAGTGCTTTGCATTATCCGTTATGATGGCATGAGGTACACCATATCTACATATTATGTGATTTATGATAAACAAGGATATCTTTTTTCCTTTTGCAGTTGATAAGGGTACAACTTCCACCCATTTGGTAAAGTACTCTATTGTTGTGATAATGAATTTATGACCATTTGAAGATGGTGGATAAATCATTCTTATTAAATCTAGACCCCATTGATAAAACGGCCAAGGTGTTGTCATCGGATGAAGCTCTTGTGCGGGCACATGTATCAAGTTTCCATGAAATTGACACTTTCTACAAGTTTTAGCAAAGTGACAAGTGTCTTTCTCCATCATAGGCCAAAAATATCCTATCCTAAGAAATTTCTTAGCTAGGGTTAAACCATTCGAATGTAACCCACAGATCCCCTCGTGAATTTCTCATAAGGCTACGTTTGATTCCTCTTTCTCTAGACATCTAAGAAGCATTCTGTCTAGACTCTTACGATACAATGTGTCAGATATTAAGGTATATCGAGCGGCTTGTCAGATGAAGCTTTTCTTGTGGTTCCTAGTTTGGTCAATGGGTAGGATTTGGTCTTTTAGGTAAGTGTAAATAGGTCCATACCAAGGTGATTCATGTGTAGCTAGCAAACAAATGGTATGAGGATGGGTAGGGTCAAATGCAAGTTGTTCCACTTCTTCTAACAGGAATTCATATCTGGCGCTTTGATCTGGTATTTGTAGAAGTGATGCCAAAGTTGCCATTGTATCTACTACTTTTTTCTTTTCTCTTGGAACTTGCTCAAATGTAATAAGAGTGAAGTACTTCTTAAGATTTTCCACCATGTTCTTGTAAGGTACCATCTTGTCATCTTTCATTTGATATTCATTATTAATTTGATTAATGACTAATTGTGAATCTCCATAGACTTGTAGTTCTGTCACTTTCCATTCCAATGCTAACTTTATGCCAATGACCAAGGCTTCATATTCTTCTATGTTATTGGTACATGGAAATAGAAATTTATATGACTTTGGAATTGTAGATCCTTGGGGAGTAATTAAGAGTATGCCCGCTCCTGATCCATGTTGGGTGTATGAACCATCAAAATATAGTTGCCATGTTTTTGCCTCAACATTCAAAATCTCAGAATTTGGGAATTCTACTTGAATTGGATTATCATCTTGTAGTGGTGATTCTGCTAATTGGTCAGCAATGACTTTCCCTTTGATAGATTTTTGGTCTACATACTCGAGGTTGAATTCACTCAACACCATGACCCATTTGGCTAGCCTTCCATTCATTGTTATTTTGCTAAGTAGATACTTCAAAGGATCGATCTTTGCAATGAGTCTTATTTTATGAGATAGAATATAGTGACATAGATTTTGGGAAGAAAAAACCATAGCCAAACATGCCCTTTCAATGAAAGTATAGTTTAACTCATATTTGACCAAAGTTCTACTTATGTAATATATAGCCTTTTCTTTCCCCGATTCATCTTCTTGTGCCAAAAGTGGCCCTAATGAATGCTCGATCGCTGAAATATATAGGATCAAGGGTTTTCCTCTTATAGGTGGCATTAAAGTTGGAGGGTTCATGAGATATTTCTTCAACAAGTTGAAGGCTTCTTCACATTTTTCATCCCATTTAAAAACTATGTCCTTATGAAGGAGTTGAGTAAAGTTATGGCACTTTTCTGCCAATTGGGAGATGAATCTTCGAATGGATTAGATCCTACCTTGAAGAGATCTCATCTGACTTATGTTTCTAGGTGCTTCCATCTCCATTATGGCTTTAAATTTGGTGGGATCTACCTCTATTCCTTTGGCTGAAACAATGTACCCTAGTAGCTTTCCTGATTGGACTCCAAATGCACACTTTTTTGGATTGAGCCTTACTTTGAATTGCTCTAATCTTTCAAAAAAATTCTCTAGAATTGGTAGATGTTCCTCTCTTGAATGAGATTTTTCTAATATGTCATCTACATAGTCCTCCATGAATTTATGCATCATGTCATGGAATATAGTGGTCATTTCTCTTTGATAGGTTGCTTCGTCATTCTTTATACCAAAAGGCATAACATTCCAACAGAATATCCCCCATGCACATGTGAATGTTATTTTATCTTGATCTTTGGGTGCTATCTTTATCTAATTATAGCCACTAAATCCTTCCATGAGAGAGAACATGGAATGTCCTGCTGTCAAATCCACTATGGCGTCTATACTTGGTAATGGTCATCCTTAGGGCATGCAAGATTTAGATCCCTAAAATCCATGCAAATTCTGATGGACTTGTCTATTTTTGAAACTGGTACAATGTTTGAAATCCATTGGGCATAATCAATCGCTCTTATAAACCCAACTTTCAACAATTTCTCTAACTCCACTTTTACTAGCAAGGCTATGTGTGGATGCATCTTTCTCAATTTTTGCTTTACGAGTCTTGATCCCTCTTTTATATTTAAGTGATGCATAATTAGATTTGGATTCAATCTCGACATATCATCATAAGACCATGCAAAATTAATTTTCTTTTCCTTGAAAAATTTGATGAATTCTTTTCTTTCCTCACTAGATAAAGATGTTGCTAAGTGTATGATCTTTGGTTTTGATTCTGATCCAATGTTCACCTTTTCTGTAGGCTCGATCAAGATAGGAGATCTTTCTTCATAGTGCTTGGGTAAATTATCCAAACTCCCTTCCTTAGGTGCCTCAATTGGGTTTTCAACTTTGGAATCATTCTTTATTTCTTTCTCTTTTTGATCTAATGCTGCCACAACATGGTTTTCAACACTAGATTTTTTTTTTATTTTTTACCTTTTTTCATTTTTTCATTTTTTATTGAATTAGGAGTTTGGATACCTTCCTTTGCCTCTTCTTTCTGATATTCGGTGGTAAAAGAAGGTTCAACCGCACTGAGGTATTGGCACACCACGTTGTCATTCAAAAAGGTTGGTATGATAGTTGGTTCAATGGAATCCCATTCGATTAATTCCGGGTATATAAGATTTAAGGGATCAATGCTTTGGCTTGGTTCAATGGGATTTAGGGATAAGACCTCATTTGATGGTTTGAACATTGTATCATTCAAGTCTATGACATGGGCTTCTTCTAGATGTTCCAAAGAACTAGGATTAAAGTCTTGCTCACTAGAATCCTCTATGGTTTCCGTTGGATAAAAGTCTCATGGATTAAACCTAACATTTGATTCTTCCATAGTAGGTCTCCATGAAGGTGCGTAGGGTTCTCCTACCCATTGATTTACTTCAATTTCTTGAATTTGAATATTTTCTAAGACCACTTGATTTGAACTAGAGGCTCGATTCTGATTTGGTTCTTCTATTTGATCTTTTTCTTTGCTAGAAGTGTAGGTATGAATGACATCTACCTCCTTATCATGGTATGAATCACTTGAAAATGAGTCCCATTCCCAATTGTTATAATCCTCATCACTATGTGATTCTAATTGCAATATTTGATCATAGACTTTAGGATAGTTCTTTTGTGTGTACCCTTGTTCTAAGTACCCTAATCTTGTCTTTTCCTTGCTATCTCTCCATGTCATTTCAATTGGTTCAATAAGTCCTTCATTCCTTGTACCCAAAGGTCCTTGGCCTTTGTATCCCATCTTTTGCATGATTTGAAATCCTTTCCCATATTGTTGTGTGGGAATGCTGATATTTTGGATACATTTTTCTTGGGCACTTGACTCCTCATCTTTATAAAGCCAATTAAGGATTTCATTATCATCTTCATCCATGGATGAAGAAGTATTTTCTCTCACAAAATGATCATTATATCTATGGGGTAGATTGGATGGTATTCCATATGACTTGGGGGATAATGGAAAATCCATCATGGATAAAGAATATTCCCCTACTCCTTTTTGCTTGATTTTACATTGTTTATCAAAATTTCTCATCATTTGGTCCATCTTTTGGTAATGAGCCTCTTTGGTGTAGATTTGGATGGCTTTATCTTTGTCTTCTTTCTTCTTCTCATGAGTATTCTCCTCACTAACCTTTTCCTTTCCCTTTGTCAATGTAGCTAGGTTAGTGGGTCTTTGGATGTCTTCAACAATAATTTCTCTTTCCATCTTTTCTTTTCCTTTTAATAATGGAATGTCCTTAGAAATTTTCCCTTGCTCTATTTGTTTAGGTATAGACCCTTCTGAATTATGCGGGACTAGAGAGTCATTGATAGGCTTCATGTTGTTACAATATTGGAAGGGGTTTGAGTCCCCACTTACCATAATCTCTTGACCTAGATAAGGAAATTTTAAGCATTGGTGGTAAGTAGAAGGCACGGCTTGCATTTTGTGAATCCATGACCTCCCTAATAAGATATTGTAGGTCAACTTTAGGTCTAAAACTTGGTAGATGGTCTCTTTTTGCATGGGACCAACTCTGATGGGAAGTATTATGACTCCCTTAGATGCCCTTTCTTCGTCATCGTAGGCTTTGATAGTTATTTTCTTCTTTGGGTCAATAGCCTCCTCAAAAAATCCTAGGGCTTTTACCAAGTTTAGGGTACAAATATTTAGGCTGACTCCTCCATCGATAAGAACTCTCTTCACTCTATGCTTGTGAATAAGGACCTCTATATGAAAAGTTAAATTTTGTGGGTGGTTTAGCGACATGTCATCTTGTTCGGAAAAAGATAAGAAATAAGGAGCAATGATAGGTCCCACCATATTTTGAAACTTGTCTGCATCTAGGTTTAGAGGTACATTGGTTTCTACTAAGGCTTTCTCTAGAATTTCCTTGTGAGTAGGTGATAATTTGACCAATTCTAGGATTGAGATTTGAGTGGGAGTTCTTTGTAATTGATCAACCAAGTTATATTGCTTCAATGATGAAGATGTGTTTTGGTTAGGTAAAAAAATTCTCAGATCATTTCCAGGTAGGGTGATTTTAGAAGCTTGCCCCCTAGTGACAACATTAGATGATGCTTCTCTTGGTTTCTCCTTTACCACGATAACATTTATGGTATTGTCTTCTTCGCTTAAAGTATTGATGATGTTATCGTAGGTATGAGAAAAGTTCACTTTCTCATTACCTCTTTTATGATTTTGGTTGGCATTAGATGACTCACCCTTTTCATGGTTTAGAAAGGGGTTCTTGAAGGCCGTATGATCCTCATTATTTTGGGGCCCTTCAATTTTGATAGTTCTGTCATCAATTAGGTCTTGCACTAAGTGTTTTAACTTCATGCATTCATTGGTTTTGTGACCCTTATTTCAATGATACTCACAATGGTGAGAATCATTCTACCAATTAGGTTTAATTTGAGGTTCATAAGGTCTCAAATTTGGTAATGTGATAATCTTATTATCAACCAAGGTTCTTAATGCATTCTCCAAGGGTTCACCTAGAAAGGTGAATTTTCTCTTTTGATACATGGAGAAAAAGGGTTTGGGCTTATTCCCATTGGCATTATTGAAAGGATTATTATTAGAATTTTTGTTGGGATTGTTGGAATTGTTGTTGTAATTATTGGAATTAAAGTGAGCTTTATTCATTTGATTTACATTGTATGAAGAATTAGCTCCACTTGATAAGTTAAAAGGGGTTGCCTTCAAATTGTGGGCTCCACAACCCCATCGTTCACAAGATTTTTGTTATTATTCTTTAACCAAAGCTTAGGTTTATCGTTGTGATTGTTGGCCCCTCTATTATTTACATAATTAGATACATAATGATTATTATTGTTGGTATTGGATTTATTGTCTTTGAACAATTTTATCTCTCCTCTCTTTACCAATACATCTTCAATCTTGATCCCATTTTCGATAAGTTTTTCAAATGTTGGGGGAAATTGGAGTTGTAGTAGATGATTCATCTCCATGTTCAAGTTGTTTGTAAATATTTCCATCTTCTTCTTCTTAGGGATACTTCATGGATACCTTGCGAAAATGATCCTCCACCTTTGTTTGAATCATAAGAAGGATTCACCATCTTTCTATTTGGTATCACACAACTTGAGCATTGTGATTTTATGCTCGATGTTATAGGAGTAGTGGGTTAAAAACTTAGAGGTTAATTCCTCAAAAGTCTTTATTCCTTGTGGGACTTTAGAGAACCATTCCATGACAGGACCTCCCAAACTCCCAGGAAAAAGTCTCATTAAGTACGTAGTGGTGTGCATGAACTCAATACTTAAAGCACAAAACTCTCTTAGATGATCCTATGGGTATGTTTTACCCATATACTTATCATATTTAGGAAAAAATGTATTGAAAGGAAAATGTGCCATGATTAAGCTTTTGTCAAAAGGGAATGGACACAAGGCTTCAATAGAAAAGGGCTTAGGTTTGGCCACCTTTTTCATTTAGTCTATTTGGTCTTGGAACATTTTTAATTGTTTGGTCATAGCATTCATGGGGTTATCTTCTTCTTGATTCTTCTTAAGTTGATCTATATCATAGTCATGTGGGAGCATTACCCCCACTTGGGCTAATTTTAGGAAAAAAATTTCCCTATCCCTATCTATCAATTTCTCCATGACCTCAAGAAATTTTGTGTCTTGGGCTGCTCTCTCAACTTTTTCTTCAAGTGTTTCCTTAGGACCTTGATTAGCATTATTGGTGTTATTGTTGTTTCCTCCATGGTGGTAATCATGAAACATGAAGTTTCTATCCATTGATTCAAGTCTTTCTTTAAATAAATTTGGGAGAATATCCCCTTGATCGTGACCGTTGAAAAGACTTTGGTATTCAAATTTGTAGACCTTGTTAGAAATGCAAGTGTTGTATCCTTGTAAAGATAGTTTAAGTGTGTGAGAACGTGTGGAAACTGGCATCCAACAAGGTTTGATTCAAATTGATCCTCTGATTTGGTAATTGTTGATTTATATGAAGAGATTAAATATGTAAGATGAGTTTTGTAATGGATATCTCTTTCACTTGTTCTATGTATTTTCAAACACAAAAATCATGCATACACTTGTTTCTTTTTACCCTCTACACAATAAGTGTTTGATTTTGAAAGTACATTATCATGGGTTTTGCACAAAAAGACACTTCAAGCAATCTACCTAGCTCAAGAATTGTTCGTAAACATGGCTCTATAAGGTAGTCTTTGCTAAGTTAACAAGGTTTTAATCAATATTCCATTCAAAATGGATATTAAACTTTCATCCTCCAAGTATATTAAGAGGCTTCCCACCACTAGTATGTCATAGTTTTACGCAATCCCGAAGGACTACTTGAGGAAGTTTGAAAATTTAACACCCTTTTGTCACAAACCCCATTAAGGATGCATGCATTTCATTTTATAGTGGGTTGGATGATCGTTCACCAGCCCTTTTAAGGAAAATCTTGGGAGGCGAGCCCAACTAAAGATCTAGCATGTTCATTTGAAAGCAAGAAAATGGAGTTAAGAGATAGTTTTTGGGAATTTGATTCACCAAAAGGTGAAGAGCATATCCCTAGATATTTCTCAATTCCCAAACACAATTAACAAGGTTTAATTACCAACCCACTAACTAGAGAGAATCGAGTATTTCTACTCTTTTCTACAAATAGGGGGTTTTTCAAATTATGTGCTTGATTTCCTTAACCTTTCTTTTAATCAAGAAATTTTGACATTTTTGGCATTTTGATTCACTAAAAGAAGTGAAGAGCATAGGCCAAATATCAAAACTTCTCAAACAATAATAGGCTCTTTTTACTTACTAGATTTTGAAAACAACAAAGCCACAATTTAAGTAAAAAAATGACTAAGTTTAGGCTTACCTTCAAACGAAGCTAGCAAAGGCTAGGGGCATTTTTGATTGATTTTGCATTTTTAATACTCACCTAGTGGCGATCGTTCCTTTTCAATGTGCTTTTCCTCCAACAAGTTAATCAGCACAACCAGCCAAAGTGAAGAAAACAAGATAAAATTGAATCTAAAGCTTATTTGTCAAATTTAAGAAAAACTTGATTAAGGCGAATAAATCCAATTCAATGAAACAAATTTTGCCTTATATGCTTCTACAACTTTGAGATAATGTTCATATACCTTTCTCTCTTGCTGTGAATCCTCAAGAACTAGCTTAATGTGAGCAATGTTCTCCTCTTTGATCCTCTTTGTTAAAGCTTTTCCTTCTTGATTGAATCTGCTCTCTAGTTTTTTTACTCTTCTGTGATCAGTCATCCTGCAGAGACATAAAAATCATTTTCTGACAATCAGATTAGGACAATTTACAGTTTAATCAAAAGTGCTGCAGAAATGATTGTAAGCGCTATTTAAATGCTCAAAAGCATTGTGGATCGGCTTAAAAGCTCTACTTAAAATTTTAAAAGCGCTAAAACAAAATGTAAAAGTGCTAAAGAGTTAAGCAAAGGCGTCAGAAAATGAGCAAATGCATTGGAGAAAGAGTCAAAAGTGCTAGCTAGTTAGGGACTAAGCGCTGATAGAAATTTACACAGAAGCCAGAAAGGATCGAAAGCATTGTTTCTCCTCGCAAAGGTGCAACAATTTATCGTAGATGCATTGTTACAATGCTCAAAAGCATTGTTAAATTGCTCGAACGTGATGTTTAAAGTCTCAGAAGCACTGTTTCACCAGAAAAACAAAGAACTTAACTTGCAAAAATTTGAACAAAATGAAATTTCTGTACTTTTAAGAAAGTGAAGCCTAAGGCCCCACAGTGGGCGCCATTTTGTGTACTAGAATTTGTACCTTCATAGGGTTAGTATTGCAAATAATTGAATAAAATAACTAAATTACCACAAAGGAAGAGCTATTTTAACAAATGAAACGCAATTAAGCACTCTATGTATCTCTAACTAGGGATGTTAATAGTGAAGCTCTCAGCAAGCCTCCATTAATGACAATCCTAGAATGAGAAAATATGATAAAGCAAGCTAAAATAGTTCAATTCCAAATTGAAATGCTTAATTAACTTCTAAATTTGCCTTCCTAGCTCAAAATCTCAAGAGGTTAGATGCAATTCTCAGATTTTTGGATGAATTATGAGTGAATTATGCCTTGCTTTTATAGGATTTGACAAGGGTAGGGGGTGTGGTTGGATTTGATCAAGGTTGAGTTGGGGTTAAGTCCTTGGTTCCACCCTTTGGAGACAATTTAAATGGACTGTCCTCAAAGCTTGGGACAAGAAGACAAGATGAGTGGACAAGATGTTCTTTCAAATTGAGTGATTGAGATTCATTTTGGCTTGATCCATGTTAGCTCTTTCCTTAAATCCTATTGGTTGAGGCTTTTTCCTCCCATGTGGTGTTGAGAGAAAATAGGACTTAATTAAATTTTTTAGCCATGTTTACCCCTTGAATGGGTTGTTTTAATTTTAAATTGAACTATACAATTAATTGAATTAATTGCACATTGATTTAATTTATCATGATTTGATAGGTTTTAATTGATCTTTTGGCTCTTGATTTTTAATTAAATTGAATTGAAGCTTGATTTTAATTTTGATTGGCTAAATGCTTGTTTGGATTCAATTGCCTTAATTTTGCCTTGATTTGCCTTGATTAATCACATGAATGATCCTACCCACTTTTAGGTGATTACAGTTACGAAATAGAAAATAGACAAAAAAAAATTAAACTGCACCAAAAGCCCGATACAACCGGGGACACAAGCGTTTCTTTAATACATAGCATATCTCATAATTGGAAGTTTCAATTCTTAACAGACGTCTTCAGTTTCATTATCAATAGAGGTAGATTAAAAATAAACACATTTCCATTTTTCAAAAATATATGGTATCTCTTATATTCAAGGAAGAACGTTTGTAGGATTTACTACCAAATCAACTAATTAAGAGACACAAAAAAAGGAAGGATCTAGACTTAATTGGTGTATAATTTGCACAATGATGGTTCCTTCTATCTTTCAGAATCCACTCATCTCTAATTTAGCTTGTGCGTACCCTCTTTTCCTCCAATTCTTTGGCATGTCCTCCTCCTTTCTTCCCTCTTCTTCTTGTGTTTTTCCAAATTTTATTTCATTGATTGTGTCTTGCATGTCGTAGTTACCGAATGCAAAGGTTTAGTTATTTAAAAGTTTGTCCCATTATCTTTAAAGTCCACTCAATGTTCAACCAAATTTGGATGCCAAATATTTTGCCCGTTTTATTTAAAATGAAAATTACAATAAAAGAACATTTGAAATAAAGTCTTCTTTCTATTTTTTTATAGATATCAAAAATTTAAGAATTTGAAATTGAGATTATGACATCCTTCCACCCTTAAACAATGCATCGTCTCGATCCATTGATCAAAATTTGCAAATCATATTCAAAGAAAAATCGAGAGAATCACACTTGACATGATTAATAATCTTCCATTATCCAAATCTTTAAGATAATGCATATACCCCAATTCAGATTTTAGTATAAATCAACAAGATTCAAAGTCATTTGCTTAAGGAATTCAAATTTTCATTTTAGATGCATTCTACTAAAATCATCATGCACCAAAAATAAACACTTTTGAAGTAAGCACATTTAAAGGAAAGCAAACACACTCATATTATAAGCATTCCAAGAACATTTTCTATATGAGTGTGAATTCCATTACTACCTTACAATTTTACAAGGTTAGACTACCTATCTCCAACAATATTCCCACTCTCTTATGATGTGTCATTCGATCTGTTACATTCATAAGAACAACACCAAAAGCATCAGTACATGTTTTTATCAAAAATCAAAATATAACATGTATTCATTCTAATGCTTTAAACATAAGTCTATATAATACCTTCAATTCACAAAAGAGACCACATGTACCTATGCATTTTACAATACTTTGGCATCATACTATATTGATAAAGGTATTGAATATTCCATATCATATTCTTGTCATACTTATATGTAGACTCTTACCATTTTTTATTAGTTCCATCAATAATAATTCTTGGTGGAAGAAAACTTCCAATGATCAATATTCAAGAATAAACATAATCATTTGAAAACTATAAATTTGTAACTACAAGCTCTAGATCATAACTTGATCATAAGTATAAATCATTCATACATACCAATCTAACATGTGGTACTCACTAAATGAGTAAATAATTCGTGCATCTCGCAAATCACCTGAAAATTTTAGTGGATCTATTTTTCCATTTATGTGACCTAGTTCCTCATGCTCATCTTGTCACCTTGATATTTCAAAAGAAATTTTAAATCATTTTGTAACTATATATATATATATATATATATATATATATTGGTCGGTAAAAGGTATTATATTATTAATAATTATGAAATAGAGATATACATCAAAATAATAGTCCAGTAAAAACATCAGCATTCTACTTAGCTTCAAACTAGGGCATTTATCCATCATCTAGCTTTCTAAATAGCCAACCTATCTACTAGATTCAAATACATATCCTATAGTAACTATACATCAATAGATTTAAAACCATCATCAGAATTTACAAAAGATAAAACACTTTCCTTGATCTTCAATCCTCACCTCGGTTATAGGCACCGAACATCTCAATGTCCCGATTCACCATAAGATCTTCAACGCTGTGAATCTCCATCATTCCAAAATTTACAAAAAAACTTTCCGTTTTATTTCTTACTCCTCCTCCTATAATGCATTACCTCGGCCTCTCGGGTTGCACTACCTATGAGGCACCTTCTATGAAAATATACCTACCAAGTCCTCAACTCTCATTTCTTGTTTACCCAATCCTCCTTCACCTTTCTCCATCCCTTGATGGCCATCTTGAACATATGTGGTTTATCTGCATTGTCTCTCCACCTTAAGAATGGAATGAGCCCAAATCTGTGACCCTATTCCTCATCAGCAAAACACTCCTTTATATTCATTCCTATCCCTAGGAATGCCCATTCTAAAATGGAGTCTAAATTTTCCAAAATATCCTCTTCATACAAAGCACGAGTAATCTGACTCACTTCCTTTGTACTTTCTCTAATTTCCAAACCCCAAGCAATAAAAATAGAAATAATGTCCAGATTTGTCCTCTGTTTAATCAAAATCTCCTAAAACTACTCTCTAATCACCAAAATAACAGCATCAACCATTGCCTCAGACATTATCTTTAATAAGCCTTTAATTCATTCCCTGCTGGTCATATCTTTAAAAGCCTTCATCTGCTTCTCTGAATCGACGCTGAAATTCGCTTTCATCGCTTCCTCTACAACTTCTTAGTAATTGAAGAAATTGCAGCTATAAACCAAACCCCAACATTCAAATTAAATTCTCTTCACTCACCTTTTGTCACATATGATGAAAAGGTACACCAACCACATTCCCCAAAGTCATTCATGTCAATTTTCTTATCACACCTCTTGCTTCCTCAATCCGCAAAAGTGACCAGTATTTCTAATAATTACACTATCCCATCTAAGTGCATCGGGTAGTAATGACATATCAAGAAATCAATCCTTGTTGTTGTCAGTTGTCCCATCCACCTCCAAAGGGGTTGAAATAGAACATACAAACACACAAGCCTTACCAACTTGGTCACAAGTGTATTAACTGTAAGGAAACTCAGGTGCGGAAACAGCTTCCTACCCTAATCTCTATAGGAGAGTATGGTGCAAATTCTTATAAATCCTTACAATTTTAGATTCGTTAACTACTTTAACAAAGATATTGCAACCACATACCATGCATACAGAAAAATAGAGAATGACACAATGATATACCTTGGGGAAACCTTTCGGTAAAAACCCCAGCACTCCAAAACCTGCACAATGTATTGATCAAAACTATTACAGCTTACAATACACTTGCAATGCAAGTTCTTTTAGAAGATTTCCAAAACCTTGAAGACAAATCACGACAGCATAAAAAACATTCCAACCATACACTCACATCACTTCTCTTTGCAACCCTAAAAAAGCTTATATCATCGCTTCACTTTTTAGGGCTACTCCCAAAGATAACCGTTGGGGAAGAGTGTACAGTACTCAAATTTATCAGTTGCCACATATCTTCACTTGTCATTGAATCTTCCTGACATAGCTCTTACGTGTCATAAGAATCTATCATAACTATTTTAGCCATGATCTCCTTACACAATTCAAGATGCCGACACATCAACATTATTTGCAAGAAATACATTTTACAAAACAAATAATAAGAATAGGAATTATCCAAGGTTGAGACACCTTATTCCTAACATTAACAATCTTTATTAATGAAGTAAAAATTTGCTAAGTTAAGCCCTTTCACTCTTGCAAAAATATTCAAGCATTTTTTCATCAATCTTTTCAAAGGATAATTCCCAATTTGTAATTATATTTGCTTCTTTATTTCCTTCTCTGAGAGCATGACTGATTTTGAAGGTATTAAACTTATCTAAAAAATATCTAACCTCCCTTAACACACTTTGAATCTGCCATGTATTCGAGTGATTTAATTTAATTGCTTCAATAATAACTTTGGAATCTCCTTCTATATGTATTTTGTCCATTCCTAAATGATGCATGGGCATCCAAGGTTGAGGCAGGGGCATTCCTGATCCTTGGTGGAACTGCATAGGTGTTTGTATTTTGGCTGGTGTTACTCGGTTGTAGCCTTGACCGATGACCTCGATCATTGAAGGAAGCTCGGTCACTGAAGGAACTCGGTAGTCTCTGGCGCTTGGTGAAAGTGTTACTCGGTGATGCCTACGGTGCTCGGTCGACACTGGTGCTCGGTGATGCCTAGCTTGCTCGGTAGTTTTGGTTTACCAACTGGAGTTTTGTGTGATTTGTTGGGCTGACTTGGTGCATTTATTGTTGGTAGTTGTTATTACAGGCTGACATGTTGTATTAAATGTTTGTAAGGCTATTTGAAGCTGACTTGTATTGCATTTAATAATTGTTAGGAGGATTTAAGGGTTTCATCCAGCCGACTTGTGGCTGATGAGTAGTATTTAAAGAGGTGTTTGGGTAGTTGTTTGGGATACAACTTAGAGGTGGATGAGAACATAAGCTTGAAAGCTAGAGTTGGTGAAGTTATGGAAAAGATCTTGCATGATCTTGCATATCAGATTGATTTCTAATAGTTATTTGTAGCAGAGCTAGTGGTTTGTACACTTGGAGACAAGGAGATTACTTGAAGGCTTGTGAGCTCAAGTTTAGATTTGCCTTAGGGTTTCCATCAGCTTCTAATTGTCTTTAGAGCTGAACTAACTAAGATTGTATTGGATCTATTTAGATCTTGCAGAATTATTTCTGATTATAATTGGCCCTAACCCAGAAGGCCTTATAGCCAGGCATGTTAATGAAAATCAAAGTTAAAAAATTACTTTGTTGTTGTGTTGTTGAGTATTCCACTGTGTTGTTTTGTTGGCTGCAAGGTTTGGACTATCCTTAATTGGATCCACCATCCTTGACTGCATCAGGTGGTATCAGAGTAGAGTTGATCTTGTGGAGAAAAGCTTGACCTAGCAAGGCTGATCTTACGAAGTTGATCCTATTGGAGCATAGATTGTGTGCAATCTAGATTGTAGATTTGAGGCACTGAACTTGTGAAATTGTACCCTAGTTGTTTGTTCAAGGCGACAAGTTGAGATTTGACTTGCATGCAACTTGGAGATTGTCACAAGGTGGTCGGTGTAGGGCTTGTTGCAGAGGGTTTCTCTTATCTTTAAGGATGCCTCTGAGCAGATTGGACCTTAGAGCTATTGCAAATCTTTGTGATGCTGTGGAATCAAAGATTTTTGATAAAGTTAGATCAGATGTCAAATTAGAGATAGAGTTGATGAAGAATGAAACGGTTGCTGAGATTATGAGAGATGTTATTGGTGTACCTCAGAATGTTGGTACTGAAGATGGCTTTGAGGAAGTTGTTGAAGACTTTGCACCTGCTGGATCTAGTGGTGATGATCGGAGGGATAGATCTGGTGAAGACAGAACTACTCGGTTGCCTAGATCTGGAACTCAGTTAAGTAGCAGTTACTGAATGGAAGTTTCTACTTTCTCTAGTACTTTGAAGCCCAAGAACTTGATTGATTGGATTGGTGAACTTGAAGATTTCTTTGAGCTGGAAGAAATTGAAGATCCTCTTCGAGTGAGATTAGCACAGATAAAGTTGAAAGGACATGTTGCTCTTTGGTGGAAGGAAATACAAAGAGATAGAGAAGATGAAGGTGAAATGAAGATTAATCAGTGGAGGTTGATGGTGACAAAATTGAAAGCTAAGTTCATACCTTCTGACTATGAGCTTGACTTGTTTAAGAAGTTGTAGAATCCAAAACAGAAGGATTTGTTTGTTGAAGATTATACCGAGGAGTTCTAAAAACTTACTATTCAAGCTAGACACCGAGAGCTTGGTAAGGAGAAGGTAACTCAATATGTGAATGGTTTGAGATTCAATATTTAGGATGAGCTTGGTATGCTAAAGATTGATTCTGTTGAAGATGCTTATCAGTATGCTCTGAAGGTAGAAGATAAGTTGAAGAGGAAACAACATAGTAATCCCTGAGGGAAAGAAAAGATTGATCACTTGGTGAAGGATAAACTAACCGATGTAGAAGATGAACAGAAACCTGTGGAACAGAAGAAGAAGATAGGTAGAGTTATCTTTAAAGGTACTTTCTATAACTATGGAGAGGAAGGACACCATTCTTTTGAGTGTACACAAAAGAAGGTTGACTGGCGAACTGCTATTGTGAATGAGATTGAACCTGAATCTGAAAACTTGCTGCTTCGGCAAACATTGCTCGGTACAAAGGAGGAACCTTGTTAGAGGAGTAACTTGTTTAGGACCCGATGCAAGTCTGGAGGTAAAATTTGTGATGTTATTATTGATAGTGGTAGTACTGATAACCTTTTTGCTGAGGACATGGTTTAGAGACTTGGGTTGAATAGAATGAAGCATCCTTGTCCTTATAGGATTGGATGGTTACAAGATATTCATGCTTTGGAAGTAATAAAACAATGCTTTATTGATGTTTAGATTGGCTAGTATAAGGATCTTGTGCTATGTGACATTGTGGATATGAATAGTTGTGATATATTTCTCGGTAGACCTTGGCAATATGATTGCAGAGCTATATATGATTGTGTAAGAAATGTGTTTATTGTTGAGAAGGATGACATGAATTTTTCATTGATGCCTTTGATGGATACAACACTCGGTAGGAGAAACCTGAGTATTGGTAGCCGAGTTGCGTTGGTAGATCCAGAGAAAATGAATGATCAGTTTGGAGAACAAACCTGTGTGTTGTCAAGAAAAGACTTGAAGAGAAAGAGAAAGCTAAAGTGGAAGAGTGTGCAAACTGAAAAGGTGGAGGACTTGTATTGAAGAACCAATTTGGGGTTTATGTGCTGAATCTTGAAAGATGTTCTTCTCACATATGAACATCTTTTGGAATCTGGGGTGTCTGATGCAGGCGCATCCAAGGTTGAGGCAGGGGCATTCCTGATCCTTGGTGGAACTGCATGGGTGTTTATATTTTGGCCAGTGTTACTCGGTTGTAGCCTTGACCGACAACCTCAGTCATTGAAGGAAGCTCAGTAGTCTCTGGTGCTCAGTGAAAGTGTTACTCAGTGATGCCTATGGTGCTTGGTCGACACTGGTGCTCGGCAATGCCTGGCTTGCTTGGTTATTTCACTATTGCTTGATAGTTCTAGTTTATCGACTGGAGTTCAGTGTGATTTGTTGGGCCGACTTGGTGCATTTATTGTTGGTAGCTATTATTACAGGATGACATGTTGTATTAAATGTTTGTAAGGCTATTTGAAGCTGACTTGTATTGCATTTAATAATTGTTAGGAGGAGTTAAGGGTTTCATCCAGCTGACTTGTGGTTGATGAGTAGTATTTAAAGAGGTGTTTGGGTAGATGTTTGGGATACAACTTAGAGGTGGATGAGAATAGAAGCTTGAAATTTGGAGTTGGCAAAGTTGTGGAAAAGAACTTGCATGATCTTGCAAATCAGATTGATTTCTAATAGTTATTTGTAAGATGCAAGGTAGGATGCAAGAGGGGCCAAACATTGGCACAACCTAATGATCCAAGCGTGCACCACACATGCAAAAGCAACAAACAACAACAGTGAGAGAGAGAATGCCAGATCTTTCATATATTATCATCAAATAGAACCATACATGTCAAGATGTAAGGCCTTCCCGGTTAGGGCCAGATATTACAATGAATTACATAAGTCCTCAAACATGCGAGGATCTGTCACAAATCTCCTATCTAATGTCTACTATCTTCTATCCCCAAAACTACCTCCTAAACTACAACCAAACATCTACATTTATACAAGAAGCTACCGAACTAAGTCGGCCTTCAGATCCATAATTAATGGAAGTAACGGTGAAATCTAGGACCACACACTTCCTAATGATGGATACCAACATTAAATCTATGATCTAATATAAATGCACAAGTCGACCACAACAAGAAATAAAACTAAACCCATCGGTAAGCAAGGATGAACAAGCAATAGACAAGCAATGCTGAGCGCCAGTGAAACTACTGACCACCCAGGAGAGAACCGACCACACTCGGTAACCAAAGGAAACTAACCAACTCTGTCAAAGAAGAAACCAAGCAACACAGACAAACTGCAAATCATTTTTGGTGACACATGATTGCCAAGGACCTGAGATGCTCCTGCATCAGACACCTGGGGTTATTTTGAAATGATTCTCTGAATCATTTGGTAGGTCTGGTCTAAGCTGCATCCAACTCAAACTGTGAAATCTAAGAACTATCTTCCATTGGTCTATTCTTCCATTTAACCAGATATTCCATGTATTGTTTTCCTCTTTTACTTTTGCCAACTCTTTCCTTCAAAATATGTTCAACTTCATCATTCTGCTTCTTAGGATATTCTATCGGTACTGTCACTTCTTCATCAGGTTCATGATACTGATACAAATAAAAAATGTTGAAAATAGGTGATAAACTTTACTCCTTCAACACTTTTCTTATTCTCATCAACAATGTCTCTCGAATCATATATTCCTCTCAGTTGTGTGCCATTCATAATCTCAATTGTTGTCTTTCCAGTACTTCTATTCATTGAATTATTGTATGCAAACTATGCTTGTGCCAACATAGAATCCCAATTACTTAGTGTGTCTCCAACTAAACATCTCAACAAATTTCCCAAACTTCTGTTCACAACCTCAGTCTGTCCATTGATTTTTGGGTGGAATGTAGAACTATATTTCAACTCAGTGCCAAATTTCTTCCAAAGTGTTTTCCAAAAATAACCAACAAATTTACTGTCTCGGTTAGAGATAATACTCCTCGGTAATCCATGCAATCTGATAATTTCCTTAAAGAAAAGATCTACTATATGTACTGCATCTGATGCCTTTCTACAAGGTATAAAATGTGCCATCTTAGAAAATCTATCCACAACAACAAATATAGAATCATTACCTCTTACTGTCTTTGGTAAGCCAAGAACAAAGTCCATACTGATGTCAATCCAAGGTTTCTCAGGAACATCAATCGGTGTATACAATCTAGTATTCTGACTTACTCCTCTTGCAACTTGACAAATTCCACAACTTTTCACAAATTTTTAAACATCTTTATACAACTACGGCCAATAGTATTTCTCCTTAAGCAACTTCCATGTTTTATCAATACCAAAATGTCCAGCCAAACCACTACTATGTTTCTCTTTTATCAGATTAGTTCTCATTACTCCTCTCAGTATACACAACTAAATACCTTTAAACAACATACCTTCCTAAATGAAATATTCATCCCATTTAGTGTCTTGTTGATCTTGAATAGGTGCTCTGCACTTTCTCCATGGCTCAAAAAAATCAGCATCAAACTCATAAGAATCTCTCATCTCATCAAAATGAAGAACTTCAATTTTCATCTCGGTCATCAAAGATCTTCTTCTACTCAATGCATCAACAACTCGGTTAGTGACTCCACTCTTATGCTTTATCACAAATGTATAACTCTGCAAATACTCAACCCATTTCATATGTATCTGATTCAATTTATTTTGACTACCCAAATATTGTAAAGCCTTATGATCAGTATACAACACAAATTCACTCGGTATCAAATAATGTCTCCATTTCTTCAATGCTTGAACAATAGCATAGAATTCTTGATCATACACAGAATATTTCCTTCTAGCATCATTCAACTTTTCACTAAAGAAAGCAACAGGTTTACCTTCTTGACTTAACACAACTCCAATTGCACTTCCACTTGCATCACATTCTACTTGAAATACTTTACTAAAATCAGTTAATGCCAAAACAAGTAATTCAACAACCTTTTGCTTCAGAGTCTCAAAACTTCTGTCAGCTCCATGCGTCCACTTGAATTCTCTTTTGTCTCCTCTCATAGTCTCAGTCATAGCATTACAAATTGAACTAAAATTCCTTATGAACTTTCGGTAAAAACTTTCCAAACCATGAAAAGATCTTACCTAACTAGCATTCACAGGTGTAGGCCAATTCAAAATAGCTTCAACCTTTTCAGGATCCATCTTCAAACCATCAGCTGAAATAACAAATCCCAAATACACAATCTCTTCTTTCATGAATGAACACTTTTTTAGATTTATTAGCAACTTTTCCTCTTTCAATCTCTGAAAAACTTGTCTAACATGCAACAAATGTTCTTCTCTAGTCCTACTGAATATCAAAATATCATCAAAATATACAATCACAAACTTACCCAAAAATTACTTCATAACTTCATTCATCAACCTCATAAAAGTACTCAGTGCATTGGTTAAACCAAAAGGCATAACCTACCACTCATACAAACCTTCTTTTTTCTTGAAAGCAGTCTTCCATTCATCACCTTCTCTAATTCTAATCTGATGATACCCACTTTTCAAATCAATCTTTGTGAAATACTTTGCTCCAGTCAAACTGTCCATTATATCATCCATTCTCGCTATAGGAAACCTATACTTCACTGTTATCTTATTGATTGCTCTAGAATCAGTACACATTCTCCATTCTCTATTCTTCTTTGATGCCAATACAACAGGTACTGCACAAGGACTCAAACTTTCTTTGATCAAACCTTTCTCCAGTAACTCTTGAATTTGTTAGTTTAATTCTTGATTCTCGGTAGGTGTCAACCGATGAGGTGCTTTATTCAGTAAACTAGCTCCAGCGATTCGATCCATACAATGATCAATGCTTCTTTTTGGTGGCAAACCATCAAGTACATTATCAAAAATGATATCACTATACTCAGTGAGTAACTTATCAATCTCCTCATGGACATTATCCTCTATTTTCTTACTCGGCTTATTAGGGATCACAACAAAACATACATCATTCTTCTTCAATGAGTTAACAAAATTTCTTCCTTCCATCAAACAAACTTTCACAGATGTGCAAACATTACTAACAAGTTCTTCCATCTATGGTAACAATATTTTTTAATTTCCATCAGCCACAATAGTATACTTATGCAATCTCCCATCATATATAGCGTGTCTATCATATTGCCAAGGTCTACCCAACAAAATTTGACAACACCATAGGCATGATATCACATAACACCTTATCATAGTACTTTCCAATCTTCAAATTCACATAACATTGTTCACTTACCAGGAGTGTATGCTCATCTTTGATCCATGAAATCTAATAGGGCTTCGGATGTACCAACCTTTCTAACTGCAATTTTGTGACCATCTCTTTAGATGCTAGGTTCTTTGAGCTACCACTGTCAATGATTACCTTCCAAACTTTATCAGAAACTCTACATCTAGGTTTGAACAAACTTTTCCTTACCGGATCTTCCTTCTTGCTTTCATTCCACAGTGCTCTCCTTACCATCAAGTTATTTTCTTTCTTAGGTTCATTCTGTGACTCTTCTTGCACCAAAGCATTTCTATTGCTACCAACCTTCTTACTAGTTTGTGTACATTCAAAAGATCTATGTCCTTCTCCATAATTGTAACAAGTTCCTCAGAACTTCCTCTACCATAACCACCTCGGTAGTTACTACCTCTACCTCTAGATGAACTTTCACCTTTCCACTCGGTCTTGCGTTTGTCCAGATTTGTCTTTTCTGGTTCAGATCTACCATTTTCACCATTAGATCTACCTCTTCCTCTAGGGAATCTACCACCTCAACCTCTCTACCTTTGCTCATGTCTCTTGTTCAATTTCTCCTCGACTTTTAAAGAAAATTGTTAAGTCTATTCAATGTTCTCCAACTTGACCATACTAATTTCCTCTTGGATGGAAACTATCAAACCATTCAGGTATCTACCAATTCTTTCCACATCATCTTCATCATGTCCACATCTGATATCTAATCTATAGAATTCCTTAGTATATTCTTTTACCGAGCTATCTTTCTGTCTCAAACTTTTCATTCGCCGAACTAGGTTAATTTGATAATCACAAGGTAAGAACTTTCCTTTCAATTTATTGACCATTTTACTCCATACCTTGATTTTGTCTTTGCCTTTCCTTTTCCTATCCAGCTGTAGATGTTCCCACCATAAGGATGCATGACTTTTCAACTTTGTGCTTGCAATCTTCACCTTCTTATCCTCAGGGATATTTTCATATTCAAAATACTTTTCCATCTTGGTGATCCAGTCCACCAATTCATCAGAATCTAGTTTTCCACCATACTCAAGAGGATTGAAATGTGGTGTTGACTTCAGACTTGTTAACGCCTTAAAAAATCTTTCTTCACCTTGATCCATAACAGAAGCAGGTTCTGCATTCGCCTGTTCTTCTTCAATTTCATCATCACTAACATCTTCAAGATGTCTGCCGCTTCTTTGGGCTATTTCTACTGCTTCTAATCTATCAGCAATCAGCCTTAGCATATCTTCCAATCCTAAATCTGCATCTCACCTCCCATGAACCATCTTGACAACCCTCTAAAATTACAGGTCAGATCACAATTTGCTAACCCACAACAATCAACTAGGGCTTCAAGAGGAACCTACAAACCTAGATCTGCAGAACTAGATCAAGATCTCACCTTGCTCTGATACCACCTGACGCAAGGTAGGATGCAAGAGGGGCCAAAAAATGGCACACCCTAATGATCCAAGCTTACACCACACATGCGGAAGCAACAAACAACAACAGTGAGAGAGAGAATGCCAGATCTTTCATATATTATCATAAAATAGAACCATACATGCCAAGCTGTAAGGCCTTCCCGGTTAGGGCCAAATATTACAATGAATTACAAAAGTCCTCAAACATGTGAGGATCTGTCACAAATCTCCTATCTAATTTTTACTATCTTCTTTCCCCAAAACTACCTCTTAAACTACAACCAAACATCTACATTTATACAAGAAGCTACCGAACCGAGTCAACCTTCAGATCCATAATTAACAGAAGTAATGGTCAAATATAGGACCACACACTTCCCAATGATGGATACCAACATTAAATCTATGATCCAATATAAATGCACAAGTCGGCCACAACAAGAATTAAAACTAAGCCCATCGGTAAGCAAGGATGACCGAGCAGTAGACAAGCAATGTCGAGCACCAATGAAACTACCGACCGCCCAGGAGAGAACCGACCACACTCAGTAACCAAAGGAAACCGACCAACTACCGACCAACTTTGTCAAAGAAGAAACTGAGCAACACAGACAAACTCCAAATCATTTTTAGTGACACAGGATTGCCAAGGACCCGAGATGCTCCTGCATCATTGTAGCAGAGCTAGTGGTTTTCACACTTGGAGACAAGGAGATTGTTTGGAGGCTTGTGACCTCAAGTTTAGATCTGCCTTAGGGTTTCCATCAGCTTTTGATTGTCTTCAAAGCTGAACTAGCTGAGATTGTATTGGATCTATTTGGATCTTACAAAATTATTTCTGATTGGAATTGGCCCTAACTCGGAAGGACTTACAACCGGGCATGTTAATGAAAATCAGAGTTAAACAATTACTTTGTTGTTGTGTTGTTGAGTATTCTGCTATGTTTTTCTGTTGGTTGCAAGGTTTGGAGTATCCTTAATTGGATCCAGCATCCTTGACTGCATCACTAAAACACATCCCAATCTGACTGCTAGCATTGCTTCTTGTACTTCTACCATATTATTAGTCCCTGTTTGAAGCTTTTTTTACCACAACCAAAATATCACCATTTGAACTACTAGGGATTGCACCCGCACTTGATATGCCTGGATTCCCTTTAGAGAAACCATCAAAATTGATCTTTATCCACCCTGGATCTAGAGGGATCCAAATAATATATATTCTACTATTCTTCACCAATGTTGGTGTGCTACCATCATCCCTGTACATGATCTTAATTCCAGGCCATGATGACGCAGGGGTAGGGTAGATACAAGCAGAATCAAGCAGAATTGAGTCCACTTGAATCCACAACAAGCCCTTTCTCAAAGTTACACAATGGAATCAATATAATATCACATGAAATCAATGGAAACACAAAGGATATGAGACAATCAACTGGCAGCAACAACAGAGAATTATATTATTTCTTTCAACATGCCCAACTGTGAGGCCTTCCGGGTTTCGGCCTTATACAATGAAAATTATGCATTCAGAGTCTCATCTCACATCCTATCTTTGTCTCTAATTATATATCTTGATAATCCTTCCTAATTCTCACTCCTGATCCCCTACTACATCAATCTAGACCCCTTATATAGCCAGCTAAGCCACAGGTCAGCCAGTCAGGCATTTAATTACAATATAGGTCCAGTCTCAAGATTTAAACCAAAACTAATGCTAGAATGAATATAAATTGATGTGCCTTTTTATTTAGGTCCTAAATTGACCCAAGAACATGCCTTTAAGTGTGCAAGGTCCCATATGAGCACACAGAACATCGCAAGAAGAAACACCACACATTTCACCCAAAAACTGGCAGGAAATAGGTCCTGAGGCAAAAAGGCCATAAATTTTTACTCATAATGAATTGGAGTTTGTGCTCTTGGGAAATGATAGTAATTTAGGTCCAATTTAAGGCCTTAAGTTTTCAAAAGAAAATTCCTTATAGATCAAGGTCGCCAACATGAACAATCAGCACCAAAACTGCAGGAACCACTCGAACGTGAAACTGGCAGAAAATAGGTTCTATGCCAAAAAAGCCATAACTTTTGACTCATAATGAATTGGAAGCTGCGCTCTTGGAAAATAGTAGAAATTTAGGTCATCTTAAATTCCTTAAGTGCATAAAATAAAATTCCTTATGGATCAAGAGAACCAACATGAACAATCAGCACCAAAACTGCAGGAAAACACTGTCCCAACGACAAGGAAAATAGTTGTAACTTTGAAATAGTCCATCCAAACTTTATGTGCTCATAGGAGAAGGTTCCCAAATAGGTCCTCAAAATAATTTAATCTTTTCATGCCATGAAAACATCAAATGCAAAGATATAAAGAAAACAACAGCAAACAGGTACAGAAATCAGAAAATGTTTTTGGTTGATGCAAGATTGCCAAAGACCCAAGATGCTCCTGCATCAGACACCTAGGGTAAATAAAGAACTGATGTCCACATCAAGCACTACTCATACTCTAACCTGAATCATAAAGATCCAACTCAGCTTGTGTAATCCATGAACTACCCTCAACTGGCTTATCTTTCCACTGAACTAGATATTCCATGTAGTCTTTTCCTCTTGTACTCTTGCCAACTCTGCTATTCAAGATCTTCTCAATGCTATCCTTATTTTTCTTAGGATAATCTAGATCATCTTCTATCTCTTCATTTGATTCAAATTACTCAAATATATCAACAATATTAAATATAGGTGATATATCCATGTCCTCTGGCAATTCTACTTCATAAGCATTTCCACTGTCAAACTTCTTCAGAATCTTACAAGGTCCAAACTTCTTCATTTTCAGCTTGTTGTAGGTACCAACTAGAAATCTATTCTTCTTCAAATGAATCATAACCTCATCTCCAACTTCAAATGATTTATGTCTCCTTCTCTTGTCTTCTCTTTGTTTATATTTTAGATTACTGTCCTCCAAATTCTTTTTAACTTCATCATGTAAAGTTCTCATGTATTCTGCAAAATGATCAGCTTCAGCACTTCTTCTGGTCTCTATAGGTAAATCTCTCAGCTCTGTGGTTCCCTTAGGATGAAATCCATTAACAATCTCAAATGGTGTCTTCTTAGTGCTTCTATTCACTGAATTATTATATGCAAACTCTGCTTGTGCCAAAATCAAATCCCAATTAGCAGGTTTCTCTCCAACTAAACATCTCAACAAGTTTCCCAAACTTCTGTTCACAACTTCAGTCTGTCCATCTGTCTAAGGGTGAAATGTAGAACTAAACTTCAAATTAGTATTCATCTTCTTCCAAAGTGTCCTCCAAAAGTTACCAGTAAACTTAGTATCTCTGTCTAAAACAATAGATTTAGGCAAACCATGCAATCTTACCACTTCTTTGAAGAATAATTCAGCTACATGCAATGCATCATATGTCTTCTTACAAGGTATGAAATGATCCATCTTAGAAAATCTATCAACCACTACCAAAATAGAATCAGTACCTCTCTGAGTTCTAGGCAATCCAAGAACAAAGTCCATACTCACATCTTCCCAAGGTCTATCAGGTACAGGCAAAGGTGTATACAATCCTAAATTCTGACTAGTTCCTTTTGCTACTTGACAAATTCTGCAACCTCTAACCATTCTCTATACATCTTTGTAAATCTGTGGCCAAAAGTATCTTTCTAAAATCAAATTCACTGTCTTATCAATCCCAAAATGTCCAGCAAGTCCACCGCTATGTTTCTCCTTCATTATGTTCTCTCTCATAGATCCTCTAGGTATGCACAACTAAACTCCTTTAAACAACATGTCTTCTTGAATGAAATAATCAGACCACTTATCACTCACTGTGTGTTCTTTACAAGCTTTCCAAGGCTCTGAAAAATCAATGTCAATCTCATACAAACACTTCAAATCATCAAAACCAAGTACCTCAACTCTCATCTCTGTCAACAAACTTCTTCTTCGACTCAAGGCATCAACAACCTTATTTGACTGTCCACTTTTATGCTTCAATGAAAAGCAAATATTATGTTCTTCCATTTCTCTTGTAAATGTTTTATCATCAAACAAGCATACTCTGACTGTAGTACAGTGACTTTCATCAAACTTCTCTATCAGAGGCAATAATATTTGTTTCTTTCCATCCATCCAAATAGTATATTGATTCAATCTACCATCATGCAAAGCTTTCCTATCATACTGCCAAGGTCTACCCAAAAGAATATGACAACAATCCATAGGCATAATATCACACAAGACTTCATCATGATAATTCCCAATTTTGAATTTAACAAGGCATTGTTCACTTACAAGTAGTTTATGCTCCTTCTAGATCCAAGGAATATGGTAAGGCTTAGGATGTTTCAATCTTTTCAACTGCAACTTGTTAACCAGCTCTTCGGATGCCAAATTATCAAAACTTCCACTATCAATGATTACCTTGCAACATTTATCAGCGATCTTACATTTGGTTCTGAACAAACTTTTCCTCAAAATAGGTTCCTCATCAGCTTCTTCATTTAGGTCCTAACTTGACCCAAGAATATTCCTTTAAGTGTGCAAGGTCCCATATGAGCACACGGAACATCGCAAGAGGAAACACCACACGTTTCACCCAAAAACTGGCAGGAAATAGGTCCTGAGGCAAAAAGGCCATAACTTTTTACTCATAATGAATTGGAGTTTTCGCTCTTGGGAAATGATATTAATTTAGGTCCACTTTAAGTCCTTAAGTTTGCAAAAGAAAATTCCTTATAGATCAAGGTCTCCAACATGAACAATCAGCACAAAAACTGCAGGAACTGCTCGGACGTGAAACTGGCAAAAAATAGGTCCTGTGCCAAAAAGGCCATAACTTTTGACTCATAATGAATTGGAAGTTGTACTCTTGGAAAATGGTAGTACTTTAAGTCCTCTTAAAATCATTAAGTGAAAAAAATAAAATTCCTTATGGATCAAGAGAACCAACATGAACAATCAACACCAAAACTGTAGGAAAACACTGTTCCGACGGCAAGGAAAATAGCTGTAACTTTGAAACAGTCCATCCAAACTTTATGTGCTCATAGGAGAAGGTTCCCAAATAGTTCCTCAACATAATTTAAGCTTTTCACACCATGAAACCATAAAATGCAAAGATATAAAGAAAACAACAGCAAACAGGTACAAAAATCAGAAAATGTTTTTGGTTGATGCAAGATTGCCAAAGACCCAAGATGCTCCTGCATCACATGATCTATGTGCTAGTCTATCCCAAGAAGAGAAAATTGAATTTGAATTTAAAGAAATTACCGCTGAACTCATCACCTCCTCTATCACCATATCGATTCTTGCTAAAATCTGATGTACTGATTCTAAATTTTTTTGGAAAATTCTTATGTTTCTTTCCTTCCACAACTCCCATATAACCAAAGATGGGAAAACAATCCATAATTTAGATAAGATGGATTTCTAAAAATGGGTCAGCCAACCTTTAAAGAGATCCAATAAATTATTTGGTAGGGGTCCCATAAGGTTCAGTTTTAGCTTGAAAACATCCCAACATCTTTGAGCCATTTCACATTGCACAAGAAGGTTATCAACATCCTCTATTGATTTATTACACATCAGAAACCTAGTTGGACCCACAAAACCATACTTCTTTCTATTTTCCGTAGTTAGAATCTTGTTTTGGATAGCTAACCAAGTGAAAACTCCAACCTTCTGTAAACAACTCTTATCCCAACAAAGATTGTAAGGCCAATCCTTTATTTCTTCTTCCTAGGCCAACAATTGGTAACCCAATTTAGCAAAGTAAATTCCACTTTTATCCATATACCAAATGATTGTATCTTTTTCATCATAAAGGGTTAAAGATCTTTTTGAAAAATTCCACTCATTAGCTCACATTGGTTCACACTTAGACGAATATTATCAAGATTCTTCCAAAGATGAATATTATCAAGATTCTTCCAAAACCATTTCTCCCCCATTGGGATTATTCAGATCTCCATATAATCTCTAACCTTCTCACCCCATACAATTTTCATGACTGCAATCAAATCATGTAAGTTATATCTATCTGCGAGCACCGACAACCCATCGCAAGAGTCCTCCCAAAAGGCATCCTCCTTTCCATCTCCAATTTTCCACAAGAGATGATTAAATACCACAAGCCTAGATTCTAATATTAAGTTCCAAATGGAATAACCTTTTAGAGGGTTGTGAATAGTAAGTATGCAGTTATCAGCAATTGAATCCAAATATTTCATCTTTAAAATCCCCACCCATAGCGGAGATAGATTGGAATAAAGTTCCCAAACTAATTTGGCTCCTAGAGACTTATTGAATAGATGTCGTTTACGCAATCCTGCCCCACCCTTCTTTTTACACTTGCAAATAGTGTCCCACGCCACTAAAGGAATTTTTTCTTCCTCATGTCCTCCATTCCAGAAGAACTTTCTCATTCTCTGCTCAATATATCTCAAAAATTTTATGGGGATCTTTAAACAACTCATTGAGAAGATGGGAATAGAATTCAAATTTCCATCAATGGAATGCAATGGTGCTTAATCTAAGCATAAGCATCCCAATACATCATGATAAGCCATCACATTATACAATCAACACATCATGTATGTTATACATCTATAACAATGCATCAAAAAACATAACCATAAAGGTCAATCAAGAAAAAAGATACTTAAGTGCAATAAGACATTTATCCTTCTATAAGTCCCTATCTCCTAGCACAAGACCATCTTGAGACGGGAGTGTGGCTCAAACGATTTTCCATTCTATCTAAGAAACATTGGGCTTGTGTCTTGGACCCTAGTCTGTTGTATCCACAAAGCTTTACACTTCCTTGGGATTCTTCCTACTCGCAGGATTCCCAACCCTGAAATGCCCAACAAATAAAAGGCAAGGGGTTTCCTTTGTGACCATGAAACTTTCTATTGTTCATGAATGTGGCATGGAGATGCAACATGGGCATAATATTTATGAAAAAATATGCAAACAAGCTTTGGACAAAGAATTTTTTTATCACCAGGTATAAAAAATAGTAGGTAGAGAAACATCGCTTTCTACCATTCCCTATTTACTTCTTCCACATTAGCACCCTCAACGGAAGGTAAGATTTCCAATACACACACATAGTATATAAATGATACAAACACAAGTATGGCATTTATTTCTTTCTATTTTTAATATTGCATTAAAAAAAGCATAAAAGTCACACAACAAATCAATTATTCTAATAAATTATGCCTTTCATCATGAGAAATCATAATACATCATAAGAAGACATGTAAGAAGAAAGTGTTGACCATTATTTCAAATAAACCAATAATGCTTCATAACCAAATAATTCTATTACATTTCCATAAAAATATGGTGACCTACTCGTCGGTCATCAAATGCATCAACTAAAACATTTTTTTCAATCATCTCATACTAATTTCATGGAATGTCTCATATATAATCACATATGTGCTAGTAATATCATATTACATTCAAAAAGATGTATTTTCTAGAGATTTCATCATTTCATGAATACATACAATGCTCCTCATAATATAAGAACTCACATCAAAGAATATCAATCAATGTTAATTATTTCATACGATGCCTTTCTAATATACACAACTAGGTGCATGCCAATTTAGTTTGATCATTTCATAATATTTGAAACATATTTCAAGTAATATATGAATTCAAGATTAAGAATGGTATATCTTCACAATCTACTCACTTTTACAGTCTATCAATGTGGTACACTGAACATGATAGATGACATCCCTTCACCTCATAGGACTAGAAACATAAAACACATATTCTAGCCACCACAAGATCATAAGAAATCACAATATTCAAAGTTCACAAATTTCAATTCAAAACCTTGAAGTTCATAAGAAAAATCAATAGAAGTAAGTATGAACAAAAATATCATTTGATTGAGAAACTCAAAATTGGTTGCAAATGGTCACAAGAGAAATTAAAAATTTCAAGCTACTCTTTCACCACTTTTAAAGTTCATCAAAGTTCAAAATAACATAATCAAATAAAATCCAAACACATATTCAAGTGACTAACACTAGCCACAAGAAGGAGTAGAAACTACATGACACCTTGTGTCCAAGGTACGCTAAAGAATATGACCATACTTCTAGAATATATATCTCAAAGATTACATCGTCATGTAGTAATACATTTAATTGGTTAATGCAACATAGAATTATTATTTCTTTCTTTTCTTTTTGAAATCTCATGCATTGCAAGGTGAGACATATAAATATATTTTCACAAAATTTCTATGAATTTCTATTTCATATAAAAACATGTTGAATTCTTTTTCCCCAAGAATTTCATAAGGATCTAATATTAAAACCCTTTCATAACACATGCAAACATATGTTACAATAATACATATTTCCATTGTTTATCACAAACCAAGTCCAGGATTATGGAAAGCACTCATACCTTTAATGCAAAATCAATTGTCGTTTATCTACACAATCACTCGTATAATTTTATCTTCTTTCTTTGCTACACAAATGTAGAGAAATAGGCATTGAACTTCAAGTGTATCCTACACACAATGTACCTCATAATTTTTCACATATTCTACCATTTTGCAATATGAGACAAAATTCAATCACACCAATCAGAGGTATTGTCCTATAAATATCTATTTCCCACTTCTATAATGCAAAAACAAGGAATATTATATCCTTTCCTCTCCAAAATAATTGTAACTAGAAGATACCCTTGTCAACTCGAGGAACCACACTTACGTTCATAACCTAAGTATTAGTCAACTCACAGTTTGTGCAATTAAGGGTCACAACTAAGTATAGCGATCTCAAGGCCCTAACGTAGAACCTTGCTCTGATACCAAATACAAAGACTGACCTTTAACTCAAATGTCACGTCAACAAAAATAATAAAGACTAAGGATTCAATCAACAAGTCAAAGGTTGAATGTAAAAATTGGCAAGACATAAATAGAGTCCCTATAATATAGGAATAACAAAAGAATATTTACGACTAAAAATGTCAAAAATATTGGGCATGCCTCTGTGTCCAAGATAAGTGAAATGTCGACCATTTGTCAAATGTCCTAACATAATCACAATAAAAGATATTACATAGACTCAATATAAAAGTTTTGACCAACTTGTCAAAATAACAAACTCAAAAAGATATCGATCAACTATCGTATCATATCAATGAAAGATAAAGACTAGACCAAATAGGAACTTCCATATCTAATGATAAAAGTGAACATTAAAATTTACCAAATACCACCATGTTGTATACAAAGGAGCATATAACACTATAAAGAAAAGTCCTTCTTGAAGGAAACTTTGAACACCAGTTCACAAAAGTTATCTAGGGTGAGAATATTGTGGGACTGTGTTTCCGTCATACCACAAAGTAGTTATGCTTCCCTAGAATCTTTCCTGACATGAAAGATACCCAACCCAACTAGAAGTAGTCTAACAAATTAAAACTAACTGGAGCAATGGAATTTGTGCAATACAACATATCTACTCACAACAATAATATGATGAGCCTATGCCATAAAATTAAAACTCTCTTTCAATTAATAAGTATTCCAAGATATAACCACATTATGAAACAAACTCATAAGACATAGGGAGTGCACAAGATACATATGGAAGCATAGTAATGATAACTGATAGAGAGAAAGATGTAATGCAATCATACATTTCTTACTAAATTCAACATTTACTTTCAATACATGGAATGCACATCACAGAAGGATAAGATTTAGGAAAGATCAAACATGCCCTTAATAAGCTCATTAATGTCATTCCAACACATCTTAATTTAACTATACCTATGAAAACTTCTCCTACTCTTTAAACATGTATTGAATGAAATATATGCATGAATAATGTATGGTTTACTCTATACTCTCAAGCCATCAACTGTAGTGTTCATGGAACTGAATTAATTTTATTCCAAACCTCTATGTAAAGTCCTTAAAGATTAAGAATAATTTATCCACATTGATTCCACTATCATAGTCAATTTTGCACTCAATCAAATAACTATTCTTTGAGCTATCTTGGTTTTAGAGTGCATCTAGCATAAATCCTTTCTTTAATTTGAAGAAATGAAGACAATGGGTCAAAACATCTCGCACATATAGATAAATAACATATACATTTTCTTACTCCAAATCATAGTTCAATCTCCATTAATCATAAAAGATATACAAGTTTGAAATCGCTAGTCAAAATTTCATCACAACTAAAAAGTTTAAAATATCTTACACTAATAATCTTTTATTTACCATTTCCTAAACACTTTAGGGTTCTCCAAGTGTTACAAAATAACAAGTAGAATAAATTATCTTTCTTAATAATTTTTATGACAGAAATATTAAGGATTCACATGTATTACAAGGCTTGGAGTATAATATCTAAATTTTAAACTCAAAGATGAGCTTAAGCTTGCTTGTAAGGGAAAAATAACAATAGAGCCTCATAATTCCATCTCTAACTGAAAAAACACTTGTCTTAACTCATAAACAACACACATTATCATCCTCTTAGTAGTTATCTAACTCATATATAAGTCTATTAATCAAACAAGATCATTCCTAACCTTTTGACTAATCTAGAACCTCATTAGTAAATTAAAAATAACATTGGCGATATAGTTCCAGCTATACAACAACAACCCACCAAAATCTTTCCTCTAAGGCCAATAGGTTATAACTCAACAAAATATATATCCAAATAATGAAAAATAATCTGAAGATGTGCATCTATTCACCATGCATTAAATTCTATAAAAAGTTTGATTTCCACATGCATAACAATAATAAATCTAAAATTTCACCCGTTGATGACAACCGCATAAAACTAAGCATACACATTTGAAGTGGCTATTAACATGAAAAGAAAAAGAAGCTAACAATACTACGGCTCAAGAGAGGCTATCCAACAACGCTAAGGATCTATATTTACAATATCATTTCTAATGGAATTATATGTTTCAGACATCATCAATTGGATTGCATAGACCAAAGTGCTTAAAACAGAAAAGAGACGATCAAATCAACAGAAAAGAAAAAAAATCAAAGGCAACTAAAGAATCGTAAGGCACAAAAAGAGGTGATGTAATGGTTACTTCTTATCACTTCACAAATAAATGATAAGATCATAAACAAAGAGGGTAATAGGATAGTAAATTATTAAAGCTTATCCTATTTGGGTTTGGGGTTAAGAATTGGAGACCTAAGATGTTTCAGCTACAAGTAATGACAAGGAAACAAAAGACCAATACAAACATAACTTCAGTATTTACTTTATTCACCACAAAATCATAATAAGGCATCTTCCATTACTAACATAAGACATCAATTCAAAAAGAGGAAGAAATTTAATAAGAAATACTGCTGGAAATATACATTTCTAGTAACATATAAATCAGATTGGTAATGTCGTGTCATAGGCAAAGAGAATCAAGATAAATTTATTTGAAATGACTTGACTACTGCAAGAATGTAACGAACTGTCTATCAAAATGAAGAAAACTTAATTATAATCATTGCAATCAAAGGAGAAAACGATGGAAGGATAAATATTTCAGACTAACTCCTTGTGTTTGCAAGAAAAGTTTTTTTGTTACAAGGCAAGAATTAAAATATTTCCTAAAGGTTATGAAATAGAAAATATACAACAAAAAAAATTAGATTACACCAAAAGCCCAATACACGCTGGGACACAACTATTTCTTTTGTTAGATAACTGAGAGGGGGAGTGAATCAGTTAAGTCCAGTTATCCTACAGTCCCAAACACTCCTTGATATATAAAATAAATCTTTCAAACAATATAATCAACTCGGTAAAACTTCAACTGTGCCTTTCTGTTCATCTACCAAATAGCAGTAAATTATCTAGTGTATTTACCGATCAATCTAGTTATAATAATGTGTAAGATAAAATAACAATTCAACACATCCATACACATATAGCACTTTGATTTTTAATTTGGAAACCCTATTAGGGAAAAACCCACCTGGGACCGGTAATCCAAAATATTTTCACTCTTCTAAAATGATCTCGACTAAGAGCCAACCCTGTTAAAGGTTACAAAACACATTGTAAGGTGTGACCTAGTTAAAGGACTTATCACTATTAACAGTTCTCTGTGACTAAACATTCACTATGGGGTCAACAAGAAAATAATCAACATTCATTAAATGTCATATTGCAATATAAAGAATGTTAAGTCCCACTCGGTTAAGAGATTTATCTGTAGCAATGGTTAGAATGTTACAGTAATGATATGATTCAAATACAAGTTGTTTTGCAAATTTTAAGATCTATGCTAAGCTCAAAATACCTTTGGTCAATAATCTCAATTCAATATCTTTGTTTCGTCCAACTCTTTTATGCTCGGTAATTCTTTCTCTGATGCTCGATGTTGTCTACATAATTGCTCGGTTTTGTCTTCCACCTGTTTGATCAGCTTCACATAAATGTAATCTTCTCATTCAAATTCTCTAGCAGACTTAATAACGAATCTCTTGTCTCTTTTTATAGACATCATAAATCATTTTATTTCTATCCATAGATTTTGCCTCTTAATCTTCACCGCTGATTTTGTCGCTTTAACCTTCCTCAACAATTGTGTCAATAACACATTTCAATCTCCTTCATCTGATCATCCTTTAATTTTGTTAGTCGTTTGATCATCATAACACACATTATCTTTTACCTCAAAATCATCAACAATTATCCATCTCATCATCTTTAGTCGATAGTCATTAGTTCCATTTATTTCTTTCACTCGGTCAATACCGTGATGTGTCAGTGATAACTAACTCAGTTAATATTGTACTTGGTATACACTACACTTGCTCGGTGTACACAATTTTAACTCGGTGCATACTGAATTCTTCATTTACCGACCACATAAACTTGTTCATTCTTGATCTTCAATCCATAACAGAATCATGTAATATAGTCAAATCACTAGCATAATGTCATAGACTCATCAATAAGTTACCCAATGAATACCATATCCATATCTTTCTCATCCATCTCATCTTCATGTAGATATCTCATTTCTTCATCATTATTTCCTTCTTACGATGTTTGTAACCAACATGATAAGTAAAGTCAAAACTCGTTGACATCAATGACAATACATTAACTGATTTAATGTCTCACATATACCTTAGTAGCTCAGTGATCATCAATCATTTTTCTTTTAGATATCCAATTAGTTGTCAATCTCTCCTTCAAGATATTCAATCAGTTGTAGTCTATCATTATTTAAGACATGGCATATATCTCATAAATATAAGTTTTAATTCTTAACATACATCTTCAATTTCGTTATTGATAGAGGCAGATTAAAAACAAACACATTTCCACTTTTCAAGAATATATGGCCTCTATTATATTCAAGGAAGAACGTTTGCAGGATTTTCTACCAAATCAACTAATTAAGAGACACAAAGAAAGGAAGGAACCTAGACTTCAACAGTGTATAATTTGCATAGTGATGGTTCCTTCTATGTTTAAGAATCCACTCCTCTCTGATTTAGCCTGTGCATACCCTATTTTCCTCCAATTCTTTGTGCCTATCCTCCTCCCTTCTTCCCTCTTCTTCTTGTGTTTTTAATTTTTTCTTTCATTGATTGCATCTTGCATGTCGTAGTTATCAAATGCAAAGGTTTAGTTATTTAAATTTTTGTCCCCTTATCTATAAATTCCACTCAACGTTGAACCAAATTCAGATGCCAAATATTTTGGGTTTTATTTAAAATGAAAATTACAATAAAATAATATGTGAAATAAAGTTTTCTTTCCACACACACACACACACATATATATATAAGGAATTTGAAATTGAGGTTATGACATCCTCCCCCCCTTAAACAATGCATCATCCCGATGCATTGATCAAAATTTATAAATCAAATTCAAAGAAAAATCAAATGTTCAAGATAATGCATATACCCCTATTGAGATTTTAGTATAAATCAACAAGATTCAAAGTCATTTGCTTAAGGAATTTGAATTTTCATTTGAGATGCATTCTACTAAAATCATCATGCACCAAATATAAACACTTTTGAAGTAAGCAAATTTAAAGGAAAGAAAACACACTTGTATTAAAATCATTTCAAGAAAATTTTCTATGTGAGTGTGTGAATTCCATCACTACCTTACAATTTTACAAGGTTAGATTACCTCTCTCCAACAATATTCCCCATCTCTTATGATGTGTCATTCCATCTATTACATTCATAGGAACAACACCAAAAACATCAATACATGTTTTTATCAAAAATCAAAATATGTTCATTTATTCATTCTAATGCTTTAAACACAAGTATATATAATACCTTCAATTCACAAAAGAACCCACACGTACCTGTTCTTTTTACAATAACTTGGCATCATACTACATTGATCAAGGTATTGAATATTATGTATCATATTCATGTCATACTTATATGTAGACTCCTACCAAAAAAAATTTAGTTCCATCAATAATAATTCTTCATGGAAAAAAACTTCCAATGATCAATATTCAAGAATAAAGATAATCATTTTAAAACTACAAATTTGCAACTACAAGCTCAAAATCATAACTTGATCATAAGTAAATAAATCATTCATGCATACCAATATAACATGTGGTACTCACTAAATGAGTAAATCATTCACGCATCCTCGCAAATCAATGTAAAAAGTTAGTGGATCCATTTTTCCATTTATGTGACCTAGGCCCTCATGCCCATCGTGTCACCTTGATATTTCAAAAGAAATTTTAAATCATTTTGTTACAACACACACACACACACATGCTCTACAAGTCTCACATCTTCATATGAATAAGAATTCACATTTCTATCAATGTAATGCAATGGTGCTTAATCTAAGCATAAGAATTCCAATACATCATGATAATTCATCACCATATAAAATCAACACATCATGTATGTTATACATCTATAAAAATGCATCCAAAAACATAACCATAAAGGTCAATCATGAAAAAATATAGTTAAGTGTGGCTCAGACGCTTGTTCATTCTATCTATGAAATGTTGTGCTTGTGGCTTAGACCCTGGTCCATTGTATCCACATAGATTTACAATTCCTTGGGATTCTTCCTACTCGCATAATTTCCAACCCTGCAATGCCCAACAAATAAAAGGAAAGGGGTTTCCTTTGCAGTCATGAAAATTTCTATTGTTCATGAATGTGGTAGGGAGATGGAATATAGGAAACTAATTTACAAAAACATATGTGAACAAGCTTTGGACAAAGCATATTTTTATCACCAGGAATGAAAACTGGTAGGTAGAGAATCATCCCTTTCTACCCTTCCATGTTTACTTCTTCCACATTATCACCCTCACCAGAAGGTAAGCTTTCTAATACACATGCATAGTACAAAAATGATACAAACACAAGTATGACATTTATTTCTTTCTATTTAATATTGCATTAACAAAAGCATAAAAGTCACACAACAAATCAACTAGTCTAATGCATTATGCCTTTCATCATGAGAAATCATAATACATCATAAGTAGACATGTAAGAAGAAAGTGTTGACCATTCTGTCAAAAAAACCAATAATGCTTCATAACCAAATAATTCTATTTCATTTCCATTAAAATATGGTGACCTACTCATCAGTCATCGAATGCATCAACTAAAACATCTATTTTAATTATCTCATAATAATTTCACAAAATGTCTCATATATAATCACATATGTGCTAGTATTATCATATTACAGTCATAAAAATGTATTTTCTAGGGATTTCATTATTTCATGAATATCCATACAATGCTCTTCATAGCATAAGAACTCACATCAATGAATATCAATCAATGTTAATTATTTCATACGATGCCTTTCTAATATACACAACTAGGTACATGTCAATTTAGTTTGATCATTTCATAATAGTTGAAACATGTTTCAAGTAATATATGAATGCAAGATTAAGAATGGTATGTTCTTTGCAATCTAATCACTTTTACATTCTATCAATGTTGTACACTAAACAAGATAGATGACATCACTTCACGTCACGAGACTAGCAACATAAAACACATATTCTAGCCACCACAAGATCACAAGAAATCACAATATTTAAATTTCATAAATTTCAATTCAAAACCTCAAAGGTCATAAGAAAAATCAATAGAAGTAAGTATGACACAAATCTTAGTTGATTGAAAAATTCAAAATTAGTGCCTAGATGGTTACAAGAGAATTATAAAATTTCAAGCTAGTGCTTCACCACTTTCAAAGTTCATCAAAGTTCAAAATAATAAAATCAAATGAAATCCAAACACATATTCAAGTGACTAACACTAGTCATAAGAGGGAGTGGAAACTACACGATACCTTGCGTCCAAGGCAAGCTAAAGAATATGACCATACTTCTAGAACATATATCTCAAAGGTTACATAATCATGTAGTAACACATTCAATTGGTTGATACAAAATAGAATTGTTATTTCTTTCTTTTCTTTTTCAAATCTAATGCAATGCAAGGTGACACATAAATATATTTTCACAAAATTTCTATGAATTTCTATTTCATATAAAATATGTTGAATTATATTTCCCCAAGAATTATATAAGGATCTAACATTAAAATCCTTTCACAACACATGCAAAAATATGTTACAATAATACTATTGATCCCTAAGTTTTGTTGTCTATTAGTGTCTAGCACTTAGTGATTTTCTAGGCAATGTTGGTCGATCATCATTGTGACCAAGCCATCTTGTAAATGCCGAGTTATGTTTAGACTTGTATTATGTATAGTTACCGAGCAATAGTTATTGTCAAGCAAGTTAGAGGTCACCAAGTACTTCAGTAGTTGCTGAGCAGTTTATGTTGAGTTGTATAGAAGAGTCAGTGCCAAGCACCAGTATATGAAGGATAGTAATTGTCGAGCATCAAAGACTTCATATGCTGAGAAAGCTAGTTTTGACATATGCATTTTTTATGGCACAAACACCAAGGTAAACCATTTTGGCCAAATTCTATGAGTGATTTAAGGATGGTTGAGTTAATCAAGGAGATGATTACATCGTGTAGTTATTATCATCAATCCCTATGTAAGCCAAATAACCTATCAAAAAAAGGGAATGCTTAAGCGACATAAGTAGAGAATCTAGATTGTTGATCTTGATCTAGGAGGTTGACAAAATATTTATATAAGATGAGATGTAAACCCTAAAATGATGTAATGGATGAAAGGAAAGAGATCTCATGTATGCATAACAAAGAAGTGTTTTGATTATCAAATATAGAGATCAAGCAGAGTGACCAAGAAAATAAGTGAAGGAAAAAATAGAGATACATTTGATTTTGAGATCAGACAAGTATTGGAAGGAGATCTATTATCAACATTTTCAGTACAAACTGAAGGATCAGGTACGAATACATTTTAGCAGGTGAATTAGGGTAAATCTATTAACATAGTAGTCTTAACATGCTTCCATAAATATCTTAACTGAGTGCTTACTTAGTTGTAAGTTTCAAATCCTTTAATCAAGGTAGATTGTATAAGTTTGTAAGCTCTTAATAGGGAAGTCCCCTCACAGGGTAGATCATCTAAAGTGATCAAACATTGTAGCCCTAACATGAAAAATTTATACTGCAGTAGTGAATATTTGTGGGTGGCATCCCCCCTTTTAAGGGTTTTTGGGTAACCAAAATTTATGTGTTATGTGTTTCATTTGATGGTTGAAGTTAGGATGTTAGATCTATTTCAATATTAAAATTCATGTTTATGATATGCATGTGGAATTTGTTTAAATAAGTGAATAATTGAAGATATCGGATTCACCCCCCCTCTCAGTATCTCACTTTCCCATATTAGATTTCCAACAATTAGTATCAAAGCATTCGTCTCTTAAAAGAAGTATAATCACTTGAGAGTTAAGGTCTTAGAGATGGAGGTCTATAAGTTGGGAAAGATCATAGAGAATTAGAAGATTGACATTTAGCTTTCATTACACCAGCTTGAAGTAGCCATAGGAGAATTGAAGAAATCCTTAAGCAGAAGGAAATAATTGGCAATTCAATTGAATGACACACAATATCAAGAAGAGGACACTAAAGGTGTATTTGACAATGGAAACTCTACGGAAAGTGATGTAGCTATAGCAGAGCTATTAGAAAGAAACAATATACTAAATGAAGATATCAAAAGTTTGAAGAGAGAACAAGAAATTCAATCATTAAGACTATGTGAAGTAGTTGAATAGAAAAAGAAAGCTGAAGAAGACAAGACAATTGCAGAAGAAGAAAAAAGACAAATGTCTATAAGACTTGATGAAAGGACATGTGATATGCAAATGATGAAAAACAATCAGTTGGATATGGTAAATCAACTGTTACTTTCCAATCAAGAGTTGAGTACGAAAGATATGGAAATCACAAATTCGAGATCATAAAATAGTCAACTGAAGAATGAGTTAAGATCTAAAAAGGAACTTAATGAAAGGATGAACAAGCCAAATGAAGCTATGCAATACTTTGAAGAACTGCTAAGGTCACCAAGAAGATCTGGTGACACTTCTGGACTTGGACATGATGAGCACCTATCATCTAATGAAGAAGGAGAATCATCAAAGAATGGAGAATAAAGGAAGAACAACAAACCTACATGCCATCATTGTGGAAAGCTAGGAAACACAAAAAATGTCTGTAGAAGCAAGAATGGTAAGTTCGATCCTAAACCAATTTTTAATCGAAATTGTTTTAAATGTAAGAAGCATGGACATTAGGCACATGAACACAAGTCAAAGGTCAGTAATCCACCTACTACACCTAGATTTCAAGGATATTATTTTAACTATCAGAAATATGGTCATAAAGCAAATGAATGTAGATCCAACGCTAAGTGGACATCCAATAAGAAAAATAAAGCACCTAGGAAAGGTAACACATTCAATTGGGATTACAATACATGGTATAGTTGTCATTATTGTGGAGAATATGGTCATATTGGAGAAAACTATATGAAGACACATTTTAGAGGTAAATCCAAGAGTTGGATGAGTGGAAGCTTGGTTTGTTACAAATTCCACAAGATTGGTCACAAAAAAAGAGACTGTAGAGCACAAGCACCAAGCAATGAACAATTCAGAAATGAAGAAATTGTTGAACAGATAAGGGATTAGATGAACAAGACATGGAGAAAGAAAGAGGAAGCAAGCAGTAGTGAAGCCAGTGAACCTGAGGTCACCCAATCCAATGGATTAAGTGATCACACTACTTCAAACTAAGTGAAGAAGGTATGTAAGGAAACTGAATTCTCTAGTTTCATATTTCACACTAGTTCTTGACATTTAATATGTAAAAGTCCATATGTGCATGAATTTAGATACATTAGGATAGATTTGAGAAAAGAGTTATATTGTATATTTGATGCCAAGCATCAGTATTTAAGTCTATAGTGACTGAGTCACTCAGTGTGTGTCAAGATCTTGTAATAGCCAAGATGTCATATGTACCAAGCTGAACTAAATGGGAGTATTGACTAAGTCATGGTTTTAACCGAGTATGAGTACATGATAACCGAGTTGTCGTGTGAAGGCCAAGATAGTTGTATTCACCTACAAAGTGTACAGATCATTTAATGAAGCCCTAAAAGTTACCGTTTGAGTCTATAAAGTAAAAAATTCTATTCATTCTCATTTCACCCAATGATTTGAGAATTTGCAAAGCGATTTTTAGGCGATTGAGAAGATAAATCTATGATAAGTTAAGTTTGTGAAGATCTTTACAGTGTTCCATCGGCAAATATCATGAAGGACTATTCAATCAAGGTATTATCGAGCTACTTGAACTTATAATTTGAACCCTAAATTTGGAAATATGGTATCTACCTCATTTGCAGCAATTAGGAAACAAGGGAAATAAGTTTTGAATGTCCAACTTGTAAGGAGTGATGCATGTAAGCCGCCTAAATTCCAAGCCGTTCTGGAAAGAACAGTGAAGGGAGATCTCATGGGAGCCTTGTCATTGATTCCATCAAGGGTTTTGATGATACACAATGTGCACACATGTTACATGTGCAAAATTGGAGAGATTGGTGATTATGAGCTAAGGGAGGTTTACGACAAGTTGTGTATCAATGGAGTGTTGAAGGAAAAACATAAACATGTTTCCGAGAAAGGGTTAGTGCGAGCCCTAGGTTTCTTACAAAATTTCAAAGTTGAATGGATTAAGATAATCTTGAGAAGAGTTCATGACATGAAAATATGGTTGGAAAATGGGCTGGTCAAGATCAGCGAGGAAATGATTCACCAAGTCACCGGTTATCCTAGTCTTACTAGGAAGAAAACAATGAGATGCAAGAGTAAAGAAATAATTCAAACAATCACACAGGCAGTATGGAAAAGAGAGGAATGACAATCTCCATGATCACAGATCCAAAGATAGATTTTTTAGTGAGAGTGATTGCTCACAAATTTTATCAGTCAAGTAGGTTAGATAGTGTTCCTTGCATTATAGTTAATCAAGCATAGAAGATGGTAAAGAAAGATCATACTTATGATCTTTTCGAGCTACAGCTGACCCAGCTTGCCCAAAACCTAACATCAATCAAGAAGGCCAAGAATTCAATGTGTAAGTTCAATTCCCCTATCGTTTGTTTATTCTTCTATGTGCAAAATAGTTTTCCTACCATAAGAGATGTTGTATGGAGTAAGGACCGACCAGTAACCCAAAAAATCAATGAGTTTATTCATCAGTTAGGAGATAATTTTGATAGCATTATGGAAAGATACTTTGTTGAATTCAAGAAAAAGATGAGGAAAAGAAGTAGAATTCCACTTTCCCTAGTAGATAAGCACTATAATGATATATGCTTTCTAGTGGATACTGACCATACTTATGTTCATGATGTTATGCCTAGGGTAGGATAGCTAAGGCCATTACCTTATGAGGTGAATGTAGATGAGACATCAGTAACAATAACTACTTTAATAGCATAGGAGATTGATAGGAAAGCTAAACCTTTTGGAAACTGAGGAAGCAAAGTCCAAAATAACTATGGGGTTAAAGTCTGCAACCCTTGAGAGAAAAAGAAAGAAAAGAGTCAAGAACCTAGAAAAGATGCTAGGAGAAGGTGAAGAGGAAAATGCACCTCTTGAAATAACACAAGGTTTGGGAGAAGATAAATCTAGTCAGTCTGAAGGAAGTGATGAGGAGGAAATTGAAATTCAAAGGAATGGAAAGGACGTATCAGTTGTTGAGCCTAGTAAAAAGAAGTTGCAGAAACAAAAGCTCACTCCTCCTGCAGCACTTAGACCGAGGACCAAGGAAACTTCAACTGCCACAAATTTTGAGCCCCAAAGAAAAATTCTAGCAAATAAAATAGAAGGGGAAGGGTCAGGTAAAATAAAATAAGTTTAAACCAAAGTTGTGTTGAGTCATCCCAAGAAGAAACCGAGAAGGAAGTTAGTATTGGAGAAGGATGATGATGACAAAGAAAAGATAGACACAGATGATAATACAAAGTTGAAAGTGGTATCACATAGACGTCCAATGACTATGGATGAAACATGCCACAATATCAAAAGAACTGCAAGATTAGCAGGTTTCAAGCTTATCAAATTTGAAAAATTAAGTAACGATGAAAAAGAAAAAGTTGAAGAGGCTATGCTAGAAATGCTATGCACATTTAAGATGAAACCTCTTCAAATTGGGAATCTCATCCCTGAAGAACTTTATAAAATAATTGATTAGAAATGGCAGTATGCCATTATGACTGAAAATAAATAAGGGAAGGTACTTTAGCTCAGATCATGCCTGATTTATCACCAACGTAAATAAAGGCCTATATGGAGAAATACAGAAATAGGTTTGTACCTATGCTCAGGGCCTATTCCATTTTGAAACACAAGGTTGATGATGTTGTTGAGCAAAGAAAAAGGTTGTGGAAAATAATTTTTTGACTATTATTTGATAAGAGTGCACCACAAGGAGAAGGAACATCCAGCCAAGTGGAACTGGATAATAAAGAAGACATAAATGAGCCTCATAATCTAGACAAAGAAGAAGGACAAAAGGTAAAAGAGAGTGCATCACAAGATGTGATCACTATTGAGGATATCCACGAGGATACACAAGTTAACACCAATGCATTGACTGAGGAAGAATTAAAGAACCAAATACTTGCCGAGGCAGCCTCAGACCATTTTCTACCAAGTACCAATCCAGTTCTCATACAGGTATATGATTATCCATAGATTGAGGGTACATCAACTGTTGACACTAAACCTACAAGCCCCCATATGGTCACAGTTGAACAAAATATTACATACAGTAATAGTACCAAGAAATAGGACAAGCCGGCAATAAAAATAGCTAGTGCACTTAAAAGATCAAGAAAACAAATCTGCAATAGTGGTCATAGGACCTCATATAGAGGAAGAGAAGAAGACTAAGGAGCATCCAAATCCCAAGGAGCAAGAGGCTATTCAAGACTTAGTAAAGATGTTGAGTGGCAATACCCCAAAGAAGAAAGTGCATAAGAAAAAGGAGAAGTCTCCCGCCACTCAGGTAAAACATGATGAAGTTATAGTGATTCCAAAGTGGGACATTGATAAATTGACATATGAGAAGATGCAAATATTGCAAGATCTTTTGAAAAAGAAAAGCAAGAAAGAATAATTAAGAAGAGAACATCAACAGAAATAGGTATTGCATGAAATCAACGGTATATTTATAGAATCCTTTGAAATGAATGATGTAAATGAAAACTCACCTATTTTGGAACAATTGGTTCATATTGTTAAGAAGGTGAATAGTGATGACAGTGAAGTAAATAAGAAGCTTATGCAGTGGTCAGAAATAAAGTTCAAGACAAAGGTACTTGAAAAGGTCTCAACTGAGATATCAGTAAAATAGGTAGAAACCTCTGCCTTAGTGAATAATTTAGAAGAGGTTGTGTAGAATGTTCATTATTTGTACAAGAAACTTTGTAATGTAGAAACTTTCACTAAGGATAATCAAGACTTGATTGATAAACTGCAACTAGATTTGAAGTCTATCGGTCATTCACTGATCATGGATGCAAGCTCCAGCTCCATTCCTTTCACAAGGTTACTTCATGCAGAAGGGATATTAGCTGAGTTGATGGCTAATGATGGGATAATAGGAGCCAAACTAATCTCCATACAAACAATGTTAACACCTCACTCGGAGGTTATGCAAAAAGAATTAGCATTGGCAAAGGAGTTAGCACAGAGAGATCCTCATCTCTCTATCGCTGAGAGTTTAGTTGATCTAGCTGCCCATCTAGAAATCAAGATATAGGTTTTGGAGTCTATAAGGTCAGCGTGGGAAAATGCCTTAGGAATGATAATGAAGCTCCACAAACCATTTTTGGATAACTATTTTCTTACCCCTACACCCCAACAACTTCAAGTGATAAAAACAAGGGGGAAATGAAATGACTTAAGGGGGAATGACATGAGTAACACAAGGAGAAAATAGAAAGAGCAATCATGATACAATGGGGAATGTATATACGGTAAATAATATAGAAAGGTATGACATACTATTATGTAATGTAAATATATATTCAATGTGTGTCAAAGAGTCATGTATATATATTCTAGTCTTTGTGAAGACCCAGTCAAAGTCTTAGGGGGAGTACTCGAACTAATATGTACTATTTTGTAATGTAAAAGTCACGAAAAAGTATTTTTGCCACTAATCTCAAAGGGGGAGATTGTTGGTCCCTAAGTTTTGTTGTCTATTAGTGTCTAGCACTTAGTCATTTTCTAGGCAATATTGGTCGGTCATCACTGCGACTGAGCCATCTTGTAAAGGTTGACTTATGTTTAGACTTGTATTCTGTATAGTTACTGAGTAGTAGTTACTACTGAGCAAGTCAGAGGTCACCGAGTACTTCAGTAGTTTCTGAGAAGTTTATGCCAAGTTGTATAGAAGAGCCAGTGCCAAGAACTAGTATATGAAGGACAGTAATTGTCAAGTATCAAAGACTTCATATGCCAAGCAAGCTAGTTTTGACATATGTGTTTATTATGGCACAAACACCAAGGTAAACCATTTTGGCCAACTTCTATGTGTGATTTATGGATTGTTGAGTTGATCAAGGAGATGATTAGGTCTTGTAATTATTATCATTAATCCCTATGTAAGCCATGTAACCTATCAGAAAAAGGGAATGCTTAAGCGACATAAGTAGAGAATCTAGATCGTTGATCTTGATCTAAGAGGTTGACAAGATGTTTATATAAGATGAGATGTAAACCCTAAAATGATGTAATAGATGAAAGGAAGGAGATCTCATGTATGCAGAATAGAGAAGTTTTTTTATTATCAGATACAAAGATCAAGTAGAGTGATCGAGCAAACCAGTGAAGGACAAAACAAACATGCATTTGATTTTGAGATCAGACAAGTATTGGAAGGAGAAGCTCTGTTATCATTATTTTTAGTGCAAATCTAAGGATCAGGCACTGATACATTTTAGTAGGTGAATCAGGGTAGATCTCTTAACAAAGTAGTCCTAACATGATTTCATAAGTCTCATAACCGAGTGCTTACTTAGTTGTAAGTTTCAAATCCTTTAATCAAGGTAGATTGTATAAGTCTGTAAGCTCTCAACATGGCAAACCCCTCGTAGGGTAGGTCATCTGAAGTGATCAAACATTTTAGCCCTAACAAGAAAGCTTTAGACTGCAGTAGTGAAGATTTGTGGGTGTCATCCCCACCCCAGTTTTACCTTTCAAGGGTTTTTGGGTAACCAAAATTTATGTGTTATGTGTTTCATTTGATGGTTGAAGTTAGAATGTTAGATTTATTTTAGTATTGAAATTCATGTTTATGATATGCATGTGGATTTTTTTTTAAGAAGTGAATAATTGAATATATTTGATTCACCCCCCCCCCCCTCTCAGTATCTCACTTTCCTATATTAGATTTCCAACAAATACATATTTCTATCATTTATCACAAACCAAGTCCAAAATTCTAGCAAGCACTTATACCTTTAATGCAAAATCAATCATCATTTATCTACACAATAACTCATAGAATTTTATCTTCTTTCTTTTCTACACAAATGTAGATAAATAGGCATTAAAATTTAAGTGTATCCTACACACAATGTACCTCATATTTTTTTACATATTCTACCATTTTGTAATATGAGACAAAATTCAATCACACCAATCAGAGGTATTGTCCTAGAAGTGTCTATTTCCCACTTCTATAATGCAAAAACAAGGACTATTATATCCTTTCCTATCCAAAATAACTGTAGCTGGAAGGTGTCTTAGTCAACTCAGGGAACCACACTTATGTTCATAGTCTAATTATTAGTCAACTCATAGTTTGTGCAACTCAGGGTTGTAACTAGGCATAATGATCTCAAGGCCCTAGCGTGGAACCTTGCTCTGATACCAAATGTAAAGATTGACCTTTCAACTCAAATACCATGTTAGGAAAAATAATAAAGACTAAGGAGTCAGTCAACAAGTCAAAGGTCAAATGCACAAATCAAAAAAGATATAAATAGATTCCCTATAATATAGGAATAATAGAAGAACACTTAGGACCAAAACTGTCAAAAAGATTGGGCATACCTTTGTGTCCAAGATAAGTGAAATGTTGACTATTTTTTGAATGTCCTAACATAATCACAGTAAAAGATGTTACATCAACTTGATATAAAAGTTTCGACCAACTTGTCAAAATAAAAAAATAAAAAATATATTGATCAACTATCGTATCATATCAATGTAAGATAAATACTAGACCACATAGGAACTTCCATATCTAATGATATAAGTGAACATTAAAATTTACCAAATACCACCATGTCGTATACAGAGGAGAATATAGAACTATAAAGAAAATTCCTTCCTGAAGGAAACTTTGAACACTTGTTCACAAAAGTTATCTAGGGCGAGAATATTATGGGAGCATGTTTCCACCCTACCATGAAGCAGTTATGCTTCCCTGAAATCTTTCCTCACATGAAAGATATGTAGCCTAGCTAGCAGTAGTCTAACAAAGTAAAACTGACTGAAGTAATGGAATTTGTGCAATACAACATATCTACTCACAACACTAATATAATGACCTCATGACATAAAATTGAAACTCTCTTTCAATCAATAAGTATCCCAAGATACAATCACATTATGAAACCAACTCATAAGGCCAAGATAAATATGGAAGCATAGTAATGATAACTGATAAAGAGAAATCTATAATGCAATCATACATTTCTTACTGAAGTCAAGATTCATTTTGAATACATGGAATGTGCATCACGGAAGGAGAAGATTTAGGAAAGATCAAACATCTTATTAATAAGCTCATTAATGTTATTCCAACACATCCTAATTTAACTATACTATGAACACTTCTCCCACTCTTTAAACATGTACTGAATGAAAGATCTGTTTGAATAATGTATGGTTTTCTTTATACTCTCAAGGCATCAACTATAGTGTTCATAGAATTGAATTACTTTTATTCCAAACCCCTATGTAAAGTCCTTTAAGATTAAGAATAATTTATCCACATTGGTTCCACTATCATAGTCAATTTTTCATTCAATCACATAATTATTCTTTGAGCTATCTTGGTTTTAGAGTGCTTGTAGCATAAATCCTTTCTTTAATTTAAAGAAATGAAGACAATGCATCAAAACATATAACACAAAGCTAAATAGAATATACATTTTCGTACTCCAAATCATAGTTCAATCTCCATCAATCATAAAAGATATACAACTTTTAAATCACTAGTCAAAATGTCATCAAAACTAAAAAGTTTAAAACATCTTACACTGATTATCTTTAATTTACCATTTTCTAAACACTTTAGGGTTCTCCAAGTGTTACAAAATAAGAAGGTAGAAGAAACTCTCTTTCCTAATCATGGTTATGACATAAATATTAAGATTCACATGTCTTACAAGGCTTGGAGTATAAATCTAAATTTTAAACTCAAAGATGAGCTTAACCTTGCTTGGAAAGGAAAATAACAATAGAGCCTCATAATTGGATCTCCAATTGAAAAAACACTTGGATTAACTCATAAACAACACCCATTTCCATCCTCTTAGTATTTATTTAACTCATATATACACCTATTAATCAAACACAATAATTCCTAACCTTTTAACTAATCTAAAACCTCATTAGTAAATTAAAAATAACATAGGCGATATATTTCCAGTTCTACCCACCAATACATTTCCTCTAAGGCCAATAGGTTATAGTTCAACAAATCTATTTCCAAATAATGAAAAATAATCTGAAGACCAATACAAGCAGATTAAAAACAAACACATTTCCATTTTTCCAAAATATATGGCTTCTATTATATTCAAGGAAGAACGTTTGCAAGATTTACTACCAAATTAACTAATTAAGAGACACAAAAAAAAGGAAGGAACCTGGACTTCAACGGTGTATAATTTGCATAGTGATGGTTCCTTCTATCTTTCAGAATCCACTCCTCGCTGATTAGCCTGTGTGTACCCTCTTTTCCTCCAATTCTCTATGCCTGTCCTCCTTCTCCTGTCTTCCCTCTTCTTCTTGTACTTTTCCAATTTTTCTTTCATTGATTGTGCCTTGCATGCCATAGTTATTGAATGCAAAGGCTTAGTTATTTAAAATTTTGTCCCCTTATCTTTAAAGTCCACTCAATGTTCAACCAAATTTGGGTGCCAGATATTTTGGGTTTTATTTAAAATGAAATTATAATAAAATAATATTTGAAATAAAGTTTTCTTTCTATTATATATATATATATATATATATATATATATATATATATATATATATATATATATATATATATATATATATATATATATATATATATATATATATATATATATATATATATATATATATATATATATATATATATATATATATATATATATATATATATATATATATATATATATATATATATATATATATATATATATATATATATATATATATATATATATGTATGTATATAAGGAATTTGAAATTGAGATTATGACATCATCTGTACTATTTTGTATGACAAATATCATTGGCGATATTTTCTCTTGTGGCTGATAACTCTTAATTCACTTTATCTCATCATTTGTTCATTTGATTGAAAATGTTTGTCGGGTTTAGGGAGTCCATCACCCTCTCTTGATCTATACTACTTGGTTTGGTTAGAAACTACTATTTATGTTCTTCTTGTGGTTAACAACCCTATGGTGGGTCGGCTAGGCAACTTATACTATTCTTGATTTTCTCTATATAAATGGCACATAATTTTTGTTTCTCATGGGTATCCAAATTGAAACATTTCTTCCTTTTACTACATATTTGTGTTATAATGTATTCTTCTTATGTTGTTGATTGGTACAGAGTTGTGGTTCCACAAAAATCTTGGGAAAATAGTAGCATATTCATATATAATATGGATAAGTTGGGTAATATATGTTGTTTTCCTGACCATAATTCTTATTTAGCAAATCAATTTGATCTTGGGTAAGAATTTTGAATTCGCCTCTCAGTTCCTCACAATGTGTATGTGGCATAACCGGTTTTGTAGACTCATAGCTTTATTTGAATTTTGGACTTGGTCGCGTGTTGTTGACCCAAGTCATTCAGTTAGCCTTGTTAGACATGTTGATTTAATAGTTTCATTTAAATTTTTCAAGAATTATTTAGATGTTATTGATGTATTTTGGATTGGATTATTTTCTCATAAAAATGGATTTATACCTTCTATTTTGCTATGATGTTATTAAAATGCAAATGATGATTTAGGATGTTTAGGAATGGATATTATGTTCTTAATTTCATTATTTTTATTGATAAAATATGTACATGTTGAGTATTATGCAATTTTGAATTGATTATGGATTTTTCTCGGCTAACCTACTGATGACAATTGAGTGCTTAGCAGTGATGACAAGATTGATGATGGGGGTGTGGTCAAGGTAGAGGAGACTAGCTCCTCGGTAAGGTTGGTTCAGAAAAATATGGTTTAAATTCACACACCACGTAGATATTTTCTACTTTACAAAGAAACTAAATGATGCGATTTGATTTATATTAAATTATGTGTGAGAATATACGTAATCATATGTTAGTAAATGTTTAAATGTGATATGGTTATTAGTGATTTGTTTTATTTAAAATATTTAAATTCATCTAAATTAGGAAATTTATTTGAATTATGAAAATTATTCTTGAATCTCCTATTCACTCCTTGTTTAAAAAAAAAAACAAATCTTTTACTATTAGAGTAGTGAGTTTTAAGTGGAGGGAGTGAGAAATTTAAATCTAGAAGTTACCTTTACTCAACAAAGTCTTGCATACTTCAATTGAGGCATGAATTTCAGATGAAGGGAAGTAGAATTAATAAGAACTAAGAGTTTTCACCATGAATGGGGGCATGATCGATACGGGGCTGATTGGAGAATTGAGACAAAATTAATACAAGGGGATAGAAGTGGGTGAAGAGGGAGAGGAAGGCGCATTGGAGAATAAGTAGGTGAAAGGGAAAAGGACGAAGAGTTAAAATGATTCGCAACAAGGGAAATCAGGTTCTTTACAAATAATTTCTTTTTATTGACATCATTTTGAGCAATAATAAAATAGTAAATGAATTTGATAAGCTATGCAAGATTAGTCATTGTGTGTTCTTGTTTGGTGAAAAGTCTATGTTTTCCTTTACTGTAAAATCTAGTAGAAATGGTGGAGTTTAATTTTCTAGAAAATAGGAGTTGCGATTATGTTTTCTCTTGTTCTCGTTTACCTATCAAAACAAAACAATAACCACAAGAATCGAATTCCACTGTTTAAATTATTAGAATGTTATGTAGTTGCATTTTAAAATTTTACACATTAATTTCTAAATTGCCCAAAGTCATTGAATATGAGTTTTTTCTGGTATGCTTGTGTCATTATAAGTAATTTGAAACTTGTTGATCTGAATAAAATTCTTAATGTTAAGTGAGGTGATAGTATTGGAATTTGTATTTCCTTGTTATGTCTTATTTTAGCACCCAGTTGGCTACATGACTTCATTGTTCTTTAAAATGAATGCTATTTTTTTGTGTTTTTCTTTAAATCTGTTGAAACAAAATTTAACCACATAGGTAGATTTATTATGGTTTTAAATGCAAAGAAGGAAGGATAAATAGTAGTATGAGGTGGTTAATCATAGAATTAATGCCAGATAAAACTTTGATCCATAGTAACTATGAATCTTTCTACTTAGACTAAAGATACATTCTTTAGTCTAAGTAGATAGATTCATAGTTACACCATATTCTTATGATCCATCAGTGTCGGGATGCTAGTCTCCTTGAGTAGGGTCAATGCGCTTTTAATTTTAGGAAGAGCCCCAAGGGAGCTAACCACTCCATGGTTGGGTAGAAAAAGTGCCTGGGCCACACTCCCATCTTAGGATTTGTAGGTGGACATGTTGTCTAGAGACTTAGGAGACACAGATTCTGACAGTGTGGAACCATGTACACTATGACCTTGATGGTCTTGAATTGAATGTATTATGATCTTTCATGATGTAGTATATATTATTTTGATGTATATTCTTTGATAGTTAAATAAGGATGAATTTAAAAGCTTATATGGCCTTTTGATGATCGAAAAACTAGTTGACATACTTTTGTAAATAAAAAATTGTAACTTTATTCTTGTGATATGTACTTCTCAACAACATGGTCGGTTGTTTTTAAACTATAACATGATGGGCATTATATTTGTAATTTGACAAGTTTGGTTGAATCTTGCATCTTTACTTTCTAGTTTAATGGGAAATTATTCTTTCACTGGTTGTACCAATGGTTCGACTAAGGCTTGTTTTTCGACCTTGCGATATTCTAGATTTTGATGTCATGGCATTCTTTTGGGTTAAAATGGTTCTTACATGTGGTATCAAAGCTAATTTAAAACTCTAGGGCCTAGGTCTTCTATGCTAAAGTTGTGAATTATGCTTGATGCAAGATTTAGATTGTCATCATGCAAACTCAGAGCAGTAACCAAGTTGGACCTAACAATGAACAAAATGGTCTGTGAAATCAAAGGGTAAATGAGATTGTAACTGGTGCAAGGGCACCTAGAGAACATGGCCCTCACCATTTCTTGAAATTTGTTGTGTGGTGGTCTTAATGAGCCTTGTAAGTAAATTAAGGTATGAGGACCATCTTTTGTAAGTGGCAATGTTAGTTAAGGGTCTGAAGGTCTTAGGAGTTCCTTGGTTGGCCTTAGAAGCTGATAGGTACCTCTTATAGTGAGGTCATTTGAAGATGTCAGTGGTCCATTTTAGGATTTTTGAAGTTATTTTACATTGGAATCAGTGATCCAATACTTAGATTTCCACTAAGAGGAGTCACAAGCTTTAGAAAGCTTAGAGTTAGCCTATTAGACAAGAAATTGCAAAAATTGTAAAAGTTGCAAAGTGCAACTTTGCAACTTTGAAAATGTTGCTTGACAACATTTAGTCATGATATCCTATAATAGTGGATTTCACTTCTAGTGCGATGGGAACCCAAGACATGTTAGGAAAAGACCTAAGAGACCATATATGAACTCAAGAAACCCTAATATTGCAAGTACGTGTGTGACAGAGTACAAACATGAGACTGTTGTAACTATTTTGTGCATGAGAAAGGATCACAGTGAATGAATGAAAGCTTTGGAGTGCTAAGTTTGCTACTATAATACTTTGGCATGATAGTTTGTATTGTTTAGAGTAGATTTTCATTCATTAGATTAGGTGTATATATTTTTTCATTTGCAAGTTTGTAAATAGCTTGTTTAGCCAGTCCACTATCCTAAACCAGATAGTTGGTCTTGTGAGCAATGTAACTCACTATCCCACTGTAGACTCAGTACATCCATTTGGGGATAGTGAGTAGGTTCAATGTAATTTGTGCTTGCAGGAGGAGGGCCCTTCAAAAGCTATGGAGGAATTTCTAAACTCTTTCCCTAGGCGAGCCTGAGCAAGCCCGGTTAGGGAAGAGTATTGTTGCAAAACTTATAACTCGCAGGGTTGTGAAGATAATGAAGAAAGAAAGCATGGAATAGTTATGGGAGTAAGTTAAGGTCCCTTGAAAAGAAGGAGAGGTTTTTGGAAATACCACTAAGCATCAAACCAAGTTAAGGAACAGATAGGCCTAGAAAAGGCCTAAAACCCCTCCAAACCCTCACTTTGTGCAGAGGTATAGTATGACCTTCCTAAGACCCAAAACCTAGAAAATATTTGTGGGTTAGCCAAATGATGGAGAGTCTCTAAAGGATGTTGGTGAAGGTCGATGGAGGAAATTGGAGTAATAGCCTGATTTCTCAGAGCAGGAGGGCTAATTGGGGCTCCCTTCTAGTAGCCCTATTTTGGTGGAAAAGTGAAGAATCGGTAAAGAAGCTCAATGTTCAGGGTTGACCTAGACATTGAAACAAGTAATTTGGGAGGTCTTGAAGCATCTCCATGAACTTGTAAGATGTATGCAAAGAATTTTGAAGAAAGACCCTAGGAGAAGTTAAGAACTTTGTGTGTTCCTCACCTAGCATGAAAGCCTAGTAGTTGGCAAGAGAGAGATTTGGTTCAAGATAGAAGAGTGGGGTTTAGGATCAAGGGATCATAAATTGAAGAAGGTCCTATAGATCCATTTGGTGGACTTGCAAGTCACCTTAGGTCTCAGTGGTAGACAAGAAGCATGAACTAGTGATTAGTTCATCCCCTCTCCCCATCAAGTGCTATCAAAGCCTTATAAAGGTGTGGGAAAAGCAATTGAAGAGAAAGGTGAATGTTCTCACCTATTGAATCTAGTGGATCAAGAAAGATGGTGACCAATGCAGAATTGGCCAAGAAATTTAAAGAGCAAGAGGAAGACAACAAGTTGAGAGAAAGACTAGCACAACTAGAACGGTTGTTAGGTGATGTCTAAGACAAGGCAGATAGAGTCAAGGACAAGATGGAGTAGAAGGAAGAGCAAGAAGCCAAAGAGAAGGATATTGAGTTGGAGGAAGAAGCCCCAACACTAGACCCTACTATACCAGAAGAGCCTTTCTTGAAGGCACTAAAAGAAATAAACAATAAAGCTTTGGAAGGCATTCCTTTGTTCAGCGGCAAGATGGATCCAGCTCTTATCATGGATTGGATTGATGGAATGGAGAACCATTTTGAACATGATGGTGTCTCTGATGCTCAAAAGGTCAAAGTAGCAAAGTCAAGGTTAAGAGGCACTGCCTTAACCTGGTGAAAATTTGTCCAAACAGAAAGAGAGAAGGAAGGGAAGAGCCCCATAGGTACTTGGAAAGGAATGGTGACTAAAATCAAGCATGCTTATATTCCTGATGATTATGAGATACAGTTGCATAGAAGAAGGAATAACCTTAGACAAAAGGAGATGGATGTACACTCCTATATCGAATAGTTTCAAAAACTATGCTTAAGGTCCAAGGTGGTGGAAGATGAAAGCATTAGGTTGGCAATATATCTGAATGGTCTTAAGTGGTCCATCCAAGAAGATATGAGCCTTGTCACTCCTAAAATAGTCCATCAATGCTACCAAATTTCTTTGAAGGTGGAAGAGAAAGGAAAGAGGAAGCAGGACCAGACCTCAAAGAATAGAGGAAGGGGCAGAGATGGCAAAGGACATAGGGGAAGTTATGGAGGTAGGAGCAATGATAGTAGACCTCAATGTGAGTCCAAGCTGACTAAACAAAGTGGAGAGACCAGCCAAAGAGGTGGTTCAAGCAGAGGTAGAGGATTTGGAGGAAGAGGTAGATCACCAGGAGGAAGAGGACCATCTTATTTTTCCACCATGAAGTGTTACCACTGTCAGCAATTGGGGCATCCTACCTATAGGTGTCCTGAAAAGGGATCATCTTCACAAGGTGACAAGAAAGTGGCATATGTACATGAAGATACTTCAAGTTTAAAGTCTCCTGATATTCAATTGGATTCAAAGAGTGGTGAGAATTTGATGATAAAGAGGGTCCTAATCAGAGAACCAGTCAAGGAGGAGCCCAAACAAAGAAGGTCACTCTTCAAGGTAAGGTGCAAGATAATGGGAAAATTCTGTAAAGTTATCATAGACTCAGGGTCTACTTATAATATAATCTCTGAGGAGGCCATTACCAAGCTCAAGATTCCTAAAATACCTCATAGCACTCCTTATAAGGTCACATGGTTAAATAAAGGGCAGCATGTCTTAGTTAATGAGCAGGCATGGATTGAGTTCACCATAGGTGGGTATAAGGACAATCTCTTATGTGATGTTTTTCCAATGGATGCCTATCACCTATTACTAGGTAGGCCATGGAAGTTTGATAGAAAGGCCATGCACAACAGTGAGCTCAACTCATACACTTTTATGAAGGATGGAGTGAGCTACAAAATTTAGTCATTACTTGAACAAGATAGCCAAGGAAGTGGACCTAATGTATTGATGTTGAAGGGGAAAGAGTTCATGAAGACTCTTGAGAAAGAAGGAGTGGGTTATGCTATTGTAGTGAAACCCAAGGAGGACATAGAGACCAAGAAAGAGGACATACCTCATGAAGTGCAGAAGATTTTGAAGGAGTTCAAGGGCATTATATCAGATGGAGCACCTACAACCTTGCCACCTAAGAGAGAAATCATCCATCAAATAGATTTGATTCCAGGGGCATCATTGCCAAACAAGGCACCTTACAAGATAACTCCTGAATAGAATAGGGAAGTTGCAAAGCAAGTACAAGAATTGATGAACCAAGGGCTAATAAGAAAGAGCATCAGCTCATGTGTTGTTCCTACTATTTTGGCACCCAAGAAAAGAGAAACATGGAGATTGTGTACAGACTCCAGAGCCATTAACAAGATTACAATCCGATATAGGTTTCCCATACCTAGGATTGAATATCTAATGGATTGTCTAGGAGGGGCTAAGTATTACACAAAGATAGACCTTACAAGTGGCTATCATCAAATAAGAATAAAAGAGGGAGATGAGTGGAAAATAGCTTTCAAAACCACTGAAGGACTCTATGAATGGCTAGTCATGCCATTTGGCCTCTCCAATGCTCCAAGCACATTCATGAGGTTCATGAATGAGGTGTTGAAAGACTTAACAGGTAAGTTTGTGGTAGTCTATCTAGATGACATATTAATTTTCAGCATGAGTAAAGAGGAACATTTAAAGCATCTCAAGATTGTGTTGTCTAAATTGAAAGAGGAACACGTAACCATCAATCTAGATAAGTGTGACTTTATGAAGTAGGAACTAGTCTATTTAGGCTTTGTTCTATCCCAAGGAGATCTAAAGATGGATGACACTAAAGTTGCAGCAATATTAAGTTGGCCAACTCCCAAGAATGCCAGTGAAGTGAGAGTTTCCATGGCCTAGCTCAGTACTATAGAAAGTTCATCAGGAACTTCAGTGGGATATGTGCTCCAATGATGGAAACCATCAAGGGTGGATTGAAAACTAAATTTGTGTGGACACCTACAGCAAATAAGGGATTTGAGACATTAAAGAAAGAGGTAGCTACTAAGCCTATTCTAAGGTTGCCAACCTTTGATGAACCTTTTGTCATAGAATGTGATGCTAGTAACATAGCAGTAGGAGGAGTTTTGAGTCAAAGCAATAGACCAGTGGCTTTCTTTAGTGAGAAGCTAAATGAAGCAAAGCAAAAGTACTCTTCCTATGATCTAGAACTTTATGCACTTGTTCAATCCCTTAGAAAGTGGAGGAATTATCTTTTTCCCTAAGAGTTTGTAGTGTTCACTGACAATCAGGCTTTGAGCTTTCTCAACTCCCAAGACAAGTTGAGTCATAGAAATGTCAAGTGGGTAGAGTATTTGCAGTTTATACCTTCACCATAAAGCACAAGAAGGGGCAGCTCAATAAAGTAGCAGATGCCTTGAGTAGAAGGTTGCTCACTGTTCAAGAAGTCCAAATGAAAAGTATAGGATTGGATAACTTCAAGGAGATGTACCAAACTGATGAAGACTTTGCAGCAGCATATAAGGTGTGTCAAGAACATTTGAATCACTTCCATGGTGAGTTTGCAGAGTATACATTGTAGAATAGACTCTTATTTAAAGGAGGGCAATTGTGTGTTCCAAGAGGATCCATGAGGGAGAACCTCATTCAAGAAAAACACAATGGGAGTTTGAGTGGCCACTTTGGCCTCAACAAGACCTTGGAATTGGTCCAAAGGTACTACTATTGGCATAAAATGCAAAGAGATGTCACGACCTATGTTGAGCAATGCATCATATATCAAAGAGCCAAGGGTACTTCTACAAATGCAGGACTTTATCAGCCTCTCCCCATACCAAGCAGACCATGGGAATGTGTAAATATGGATTTTGTGGTTGGTTTACCTAGGACAAAGAGTGGCTTTGATAGTATCTATGTTGTAGTGGATAGATGTAGCAAAATGAGTCATTTTATCCCATGTAAAGTCACTCATGATGCAAGTCATATTGCTTATTTATTTTTCAAAGAAGTTGTAAGAATTAATGGCTTGCCAACTAGTATTGTATCTGACAGAGATAGCAAATTCATGGGACACTTTTGGAGGTCCTTATGGAAAAGACTAGGTACCAATCTAGCATTTAGTTTAGCTTACCATCCTCAAATTGATGGTCAAACTGAGGTGGTCAATAGGACACTTGGAAATTTGTTGAGGTGCTTAACCAAAGAATATGGTTTGACATGGGATTTAGTCCTTCACCAAGCAGAGTTTGCCTATAATGATAGCATCAATAGGACTATTGGCAAGAGTCCCTTTGAGATTGTCTATGGGATACATCCTAGGGGTGTATGTGAACTAAGAAATCTGGAAAACCAAGTCCCTAATAGTGGCTATGCTGAAGATTTTAGTCAATCCATGAAAGAAGTACATGACCAAGTGAAACAGTCCCTTATTGACAACACCAAGAAGAACAAAGACAAGGTTGATCTCAAGAGAAGAGAGGTTCAGTTTAGTGTAGGTGACTTAGTCATGGTCCACCTAAACAAAGCAATAATGGCAAAAGGAGTTCCTACAAAGCTGCAGATGAAGAGAGTTGGTCCATGTCCCATATTGGCCAAGTATGGACAAAATGCTTACAAAGTTGGTCTACTAGATGATCTAGCTATCTCTCCCATCTTCAACATTGCAGACCTGGTTAGGTATAGAGGACCTCTTACTGAGGTAGATCAAAATATGGAGGAAGCTAAGAAGGAAGTTCAAGTAGTAGCCCTGCCTCCTTCAACAAAGCTAAGAGCAAAGAAGATATTGGACTCCCGGGTGCATACAAAGACCAGGCATGGCATCTATAAGGAAAAACTTATCAAGTGGTAGGGTAAACCTTTAGGGCATAGATCTCCACCTATTGTCTCCAGTAGGGATTTAGCTTCTTTGGTGGGGAGTATGGTGCAGGGGCACCTAGAGAATAGGGCCCTCACCATTTCTTGAAATTTTGTTGTGTGGTGGTCTTAATGAGCCTTGTAATTAAATAAAGGTTTGAGGACCATCTTTTGTAAGTGGCAATGTTAGTTAAGGGTCTAAAGGTCTTAGGAGTTCCTTGGTTGGCCTTAGAAGCTGATAGGTACCTCTTATAGTGAGGTCATTTGAAGATGTCAGTGGTCCATTTAAGGATTTTTGAAGTTATTTTACATTGGAATCAGTGATACAACACTTAGATTTCCAATAAGAGGAGTCACAAGCTTTAGAAAGCTTAGAGTTATCCTATTGGACAAGAAATTACAAAAATTGTAAAAGTTGCAAAGTGCAACTTTGCAACTTTGAAAATGTTGCTTGACAACATTTAGTCATGATATCCTATAATAGTGGATTTCAGTTCTAGTGTGATGGGAACCCTAGACATGTTAGGAAAATACCTAAGAGACCATAAATGAACTCAAGAAACCCTAATATTTCCAGTACGTGTGTGACAGAGTACGGACAAGAGACTGTTGTAAGTGTTTTGTGCATGAGAAAGGATCACAATGAATGAATGAAAGCTTTGGAGTGCTAAGTTTTCTATTGTAATACTTTGGCATGATAGTTTGTATTGTTTAGAGTAGATTTTCATTCATTAGATTAGGTGTATATATTTTTTCATTTGCAAGTTTGTAAATAGCTTGTTTAGCCAGTCCACTGTCCTGAACCAGATAGTTGGTCTTGTGAGCAATGCAACTCACTATCCCACTCTAGACTCAGTACGGCCATTTGGGGATAGTGAGTAGGTTCAATGTACTTTGTGCTTGTAGGAGGAGGGCCCTTCAAAAGCTATGGAGGCATTTCTAAACTCTTTCCCTAGGCGAGCCTAAGCAAGCCCGGTTAGGGAAGAGTGTTGTTGCAAAACTTATAACCTGCAGGGTTGTGAAGATAATGAAGAAAGGAAGCATGGAATAGTTAGGGGAGTAAGTTAAGGTCCCTTGACAAGAAGGAGAGGTTTTTGGTAATCCCACTAAGCATCAAACCAAGTTAAGGAACAGATAGGCCTAGAAACCCTCCAAACCCTCACTTTGTGCAGAGGTACAGTACGGCCTTCCTAAGACCCAAAACCTACAAAATCTTTTAGGGTTAGCCAAATGATGGATATTCTCTAAAGGAAGTTGGTGAAGGTCAATGGAGGAGATTGGAGTAATAGCCTGATTTCTCAGAGTAGGAGGGTTGATTGGGGCTCCCTTCTAGTAGCCCTGTTTTGGTGGAAAAGTGAAGAATCAGTAAAGAAGCTCAATGTTTAGGGTTGACCTAGGCATTGAAACAAGTAATTTTGGAGGTCTTGAAGCATCTCCATGACCATTCAAGATGTGTGCAAAGAATTGTGAAGAAAGACCCTGGGAGAACTTAAGAACTTTGTGTGTTCCTCACCTAGCATGGAAGCCTAGTAGTTGGCAAGAGAGAGATTTGGTTCAAGATAGAAGAGTGGGGTTTAGGATCAGGGGATCATATATTGAAGAATGTCCTATAGATCCATTTGGTGGACTTGCAAGTCACCTTAGGTCTCAATGGTAGAGAAGAAGCATGAACTAGTGATTAGTTCATCCCCTCTCCCTATCAGTAACCCTCTTAGCTAAACAAAGGAACATATTGCATTAGCAAGGTGATCGGATGAATCTTATTGAGAATTATTTGAGGGGTAGATAGAATGAGGGTCAACATAATGATGAATCTCATAGGAACATGTAGAAGATCAAAGCCTTGAGGCTTAATGAAAAGAGCAAGAGGATATGAGGATTGAGGAAAAGTTGAAGAGAGATGTTGATGTCAAGGAAAATGCCAGAGATCTCAATAATGACCAGATAGTTGAGGAAATGAGAAAGGACCTTAAAAAGGTCGTACCACCTACTTTTGATGGAAAAACTATAGGGAATGATGCAAAGGCATGGATCATCTCCATGGGAAAGTATTTTCATGTTCGTAACCTCTCTGGGAAGTCAAGAGCTTTATGGGGTGCATTTCAGTTGATTGGTGAAGAAGCTACATGGTGGAACAATGAGATGGTTGAGAAGAAGTTGTGACCAAGACAAATATCTTGTGAAGACTTCCTAGCTAACTTTAGGAAATGATGGTTGCCACAACTATTTTATGACAGGAAAGTGTCTGAATTTCAAAATTTGATATAGGGGGTTCTGTTTGTGACCAACTACCATGAGATATTTTTCCATTTGGTAAAATATGTTCTAGAATATTTACAGGATGAGCATTTTAGGACACATAAGTTTGTATTGGGAATAAGACCTGAGATTGGATCTGAGGTTGAGATGCATGAACCATAAACTATGGAGTTCACATATGCAAAGGCATTGTTGCAAGAAGAGAAAATGAAAAAGGTACCTACAATCAGAGCCTCACAGCAAAATGATACTTCTCAAGGATTCAAGATGAAGTATGATAATGATAAACTAAGGAACAATGGATGTCAACAGGTGTGAAACATGAGAGGTAAAGGAAGGGGTAATGCGGGTAGAAATAACAATATTTCTTAGAATCATAATAATAATCAAAATGGGGGCAATAATAGAAATGAGAACAATAAATATGGAAACAACTAGAGGAACAAAACTAAAAATAGGCAGGGAATGAGAATTGGTTGTTTCAATTGTGGAGGCAACCACTATGTTGCTTATTGTCCTTAGAATAAAACTCAGAGAGAGGGTAATGTTACAAGTAGTAGTTGTCGTTGCACCAAAAGATTGACTTGTTAATGCCTGATACAACCACTAGACTTATAGAAGACACAGGAGGCGGTTAAGCCATGTCATGAATCCCAAGGGGAGCACTGACCATTATGCCAACAATCTCCCCCTCAGCGTTACCCAAGGGGATTCAAACTTGTGACCAAGCTCTGATACCACTTGTTACAAGTAGTAGTTTCCGTTGCACCAAAATATCGACCTGTTAATGGCTGATACAACCACTAGACTTATAGAAGACACATGAAGCAGTTAAGCCATGCCACAAATCCCAAGGGGAGCACTGAACATTATGCTAATAGGTAATGCCCCTTAGGTTCAACACTAGATTCATGTAGTAGTTGATCATTTCCAAGAGAATTTTTAAGGCAATTCCCATTCAGATAGCTGGTAAGCTCTATGGTCACGATGTTTATGTTTTGATTGATACTAGAGCTACAAAATGTTTTATAGATCCTAGATTTGCTTCTCAATTACCTGTTAAAGCTAGTTATTTGTTAGAGCCATGGATGGTAGAATATGGCAATAGGGAAGAGCGTAGGGTTGAGAAGTGTCTAACTTGCAGTAGTTTGGAATTTTCAAAAACAAGTTAACCTTTATGTTCCCCCATTAGGATCTTATGATGTTATTTTGGGTATAAATTGGCTATTTGAGCATAATTCCATTGTTAATTACAATGACAAGTCAATTGAATGTTTAGATGATTTAGGTATGCCTACAATTATTAGGGGTATTCAGAAGCCTTTGGAGCTAAGGCTAATTTTTTCAATGAAAATGAAGAAAGCTCAGAGGAAGGGGTGCACAATATATGTCGCTTATGCAAAGGACATAGACACTCCTAGTTTAAATGATTATCCCATTTTGCAAGAGTTCTCAGAAGAACTGCTTGAATTACCTCCAAAAAGAGAATTTGATTTTCTATAGATGTGATGCTTGGAACCAAACCTCAATCCAAGGCTCCATATAGAATGACAACTACTGAAATGTATGAGTTGAAAACCCAGTTACAGGAGCTTTTAGACAAAGGGTTCATATGCCCTAGTGTGTTTCCATGGGGAGCACCTGTGATCTTTGTAAAGAAGAAAGATGGCACTTTGAGGTTATGTATAGATTATCAAATGTTCAACAAGGCGACTATAAAGAACAGATATCCACTTCCCAAAATAGATGAACTATTCGATCAAATGAAGGGAGAAATGATATTCTAAAAAATTGACTTGAGATCTGGATACCATCAGCTTCAGATCAAAGAGGAAGATATAAATAAGACTTCTTTTAGAACAAGGTATGGACATTATGAGTTTGTAGTTTTACCTTTTGGTCTAACTAATGCTCTAGTAGCATTCATGAACTTAATGAATAGTGTGTTCAGAGATTGCTTAGATAAATTTGTAGAGATTTTCATTGATGATATTCTAATTTACTCCAAGAACCTCAAGGAACATGAGGAACATGAGGAGCATTGGTGTATAGTTTTGCAACGCCTCATGGATAGGAAATTGTATGGAAAATTATCTAAGTTTTCTTTTTATCAAAAATAAATTCATTATTTGGGACATATAATCTCTTATAAGGGAATTGTTGTGGATCCTGCAAAGATTAAAGCCATACTTGAGTGGCAAGCACCTCAGAATGTGAGTGAAGTTAGAAGATTCATGTGGCTTGCAGGTTATTATAGGAAATTTTTGGAGGGATTCTCCAAGATAGAGGCACCTATTACATCCCTTCAAATAAAAGGGAATAGATATGAGTGGACAAAGGTATGTGAGAAAGCCTTCTAGTTGCTGAAATATAAACTCACATCCCCTCCCATCCTGGTTATACTAGACCCTAATGGTCATTTCACAGTTATCATTGATGCTTCAGGTGAGGGTTTAGGAGGTGTACTTATGTAGGATGGTAAGGTAGTGGCTTACGAGTCACAAAATTTGAAGTAGTATAAGGTTAATTATGCACCTCATGATTTATAATTATCATCCATAGTACATGCACTCATGATGTGGAAGCATTACCTTTTAGATAAGCCTTTCGAGTTGAAAATAGATCATATGGGTTTGAGATACATATTCAAACAACCTAACCTTAATTCCAGAAAAAGATGATAGTTAGAATTCTTGTATGAGTATGATTTTGGTATTGAGTATATCAAATGGAAATAAAATAGGGTAGCTGATGCTTTGAGCAGAAGGATACATATTGTAGCTATTTCCACTACCCAAATATGCCTAAAGAAACAAGTGTTGCAGAACCTTCAGGGTGATGACCATTATGAGTTGGTCAAATCAACATTACAAAGTGATCCAAAAGATCACCATTTTGATGGTTACTCTTTTGATGGTGATGGTATTTTGAGATACCAAGGTAGGATGTATATTCCCAACCAGGGAGGGTTGAGGAAATTGTTCTTTGAGGAGATGCATTGCACTCTATTTTCTGGACATCCAGGGGTAAATAAGATGATTTCTAATATGAGGCCATTGTATTTTTGGCCAGGACTTAAGAGGGACGTGGTAGCATCCATAGCTCATTTTTTAGAATGCTAGCAGATCAAAGTTGAGCATGTCCACCTAGCTAGACTTATATATCCTCATGAGATACTAGAGTATAAGTGGTAGGTTATCACTATGGACTTTGTCCAAGGTTTACCCATGAATCAACACAAACATGATGTAATCCTAGTAGTGGTTGATAAATTAACCAAGGTAGCTCATTTCATACTAGGTAGCTTGAGAGATGGATCCTTGGTTTTGGCCAAGAAATTTGTTCAAGAGATATTCAGATTGCACAGAGTACCTGAGACCATAATATCTGATAGGGACATGCGAATGACATCAAGGATTTGGACAACCTTAAACACCTCTTTGGGTACTAGATTGAATTTTAGTACAACTTATCATCCTCAGACAGATGGAAAAACTGAGAGGGTTAATCAAGATCTTGAGGACTTACTCTGTATGTACTGCATGGATCAACAGTACAAGTAGGAATAATACCTTCCATTGGTTGATTTTTCTTAAAATAATTTGCATCATGATTCTTTAGGAATGGCTCCATTTGAGGCACTATATGGATGAAAGTACCACATACCTATAAGTTGGGAGAGAGTAGAGGATAGAATCATTATTGGTCCTGACATGTTGAGGGAGATGGAAGAGAAAATGACTCTTATTCGAGAAAGCTTGAAGGAAGCTGCTGATAGACAAAAGATTTATGCAGACAAGAATCATACCTTCAAACAGTTCATGGTGGGGGACAAGGTTTTCCTTAATGTGAGGCAACACATGAGTTCTATATCTTTTGAAAAAGATTCTAAGCTTTCACCTAGATATGTCAGGCCTTTTGATGTTTTGGAGATTATCAATCCTATTGCATATAGACTAGCTTTGCCACTCACTCTTGCTCATATTCACAATGTGTTTCATGTATCTTTATTGAAACCCTACCATCCAGATGCTTCTCATATACTAGATTGGTGTTCCTTGTAGGTACAAGATCTGAGAGTGGTGTTGGTGGAGCCATCCAATATCATTGATCATTGTACCATCTGGGCATGTGACATAGAGATCTTGCAATATGAGGTTCAATGAGACCAATTCTCTGTCGATAGTGCTACATCGAAGGATGATGAAAATGTGATTAGATCTTTTTCGCATTTACTTCCATAGACTACTATGTGTTATTTCTTTCATTTTTTTTAGTTTTAGTGCGTGGTGTGAGAATATTCGATGTATTTTCATAATCTACATCGGGTCAATGTCTCTTCTTAGAGGGGAGGGATGTCATAAACGGTTTCAAATACTCATAGCTTTATTTGACTTTTGGACTTGGTCACGTGTTGTCGACCCAAGTCATTTATTTAGCCTTGTTAAACATGTTGATTTAATAATTTCATTTAGATTTTGGATGAATTATTTAAATATTATTAATATATTTTGGATTGGATTATTTTCTCATAAAAAATGGATTTATACCTTCTATTTTTCCATGATGTTATTAAAATGAAAATGATGATTAATCATGTTTAGGAATGGATATTATGTTGTTAATTTCATTATTTTTATTGATAAAAAATGTACATGTTGAGTATTATGCAATTTCAAATTGATTATGGATTTTTCTCGACTAACCTAGTGATAACAATTGAGTGGTTAGCAGCGATGAAAATAATGACGGCGAGGTGTGGTCGAGGTAGAGGAGATTGGCTCCTTGGTAAGGTTGGTTTAGAAAAATATGGTTTAAATTCACACACCACGTAGATATTTTCTATTTTACAAAGAAATTGAATAATTTGATTTGATTTATATTAAATTATGTGTGAGAGTATACATAATCATATGTTAGTAAATGTTTAAATGTGATATGGTTATTAGTGATTTGTTTTGTTTAAAATATTTAAATTTGTTTTAATTAGGAAATTTATTTGAATTATGAAAATTATTATTGAATCTCGTGTTCACTCCTTGTTTAAAAAAAAGAATCAAATATTTTACCGTTAGAGTAGCAAGTTTTAAGTGGAGGGAGTGGAAAATTTAAATCTAGAAGTTACCTTTACTCAGCAAAGTCTTGCATGCTTCAACTAAGGTATGAATTCTAGATGAAGGGAAGTGGAATTAATAAGAACTAAGAGTTTTCACCATGAAAGGGGTCATGATTGATGTAGGAATGACTAGAGAATTGAGAGAAAATTAATAAAAGGGGATAGAAGCGGGTGAAGAGGGAGAAGAAGGTGCATTGGAGAAGAAGCGAGTGAAAGGGAAAAGGACGAAGAGTTAAAATGATTCACAACAAGGGAAATCAAGTTCTTTACAAATAATTTCTTTTTCTTGACATCCTTTTGAGCAATAATAAAACAATAAATGAATTTGATAAGCTATGTAAAATTAGTCATTGTGTGTTCTTGTTTGGTGAAAAGTCTTTGTTCTCCTTTACCATAAAAACCAATAGAAAGGGTGGAGTTTAATTTTCTTGAAAACTAGAATTGTAATTCTATTTTCTCTCTTTCTCGTTTACCTATCAAAACAAAACAATAACCACAAGAATTGAATTCAACCGTTTAAATTGTTAGAATGTTATGTAGTTGTGTTTTAAAATTTTACATATTAATTTCTAAACTGCCCAAACTTGTTGAATATGAGTGATGTCTAGTACGCTTGTGTCATTATAAGTAATTTGAAACTTGTTGATCTGAATAAAATTCTTAATGTTAAGTGAGGTGATAGTATTGGAGTTCGTATTTCCCTGCTCTATCTTGTTTTAGCGCCTAGTTGGCTGCATGACTTCGTTGTTCTTTAAAACGACTGTTATCTTTTTTTTGTGTGTTTTCTCTAACTCTGTTGAAACAAAATTTAACCACACAGGTAGATTTATAACGGATTTAAATGCAAAGAAGGAAGGATAAATAGTAGTATGAGGTAGATTAATAACATAATTAATGTCAAATTAAACTTTAAAGGGGTTGTAGCAGTATCGTTAAAATGTAGATCCACTTCCAGATTGTCCCATTTAACTTGTTCATTCTATTTCTTTCCTAGGCCATTAAAATGATACTGGTGTAAATAAACCAACACATCCATAGTTCTAAAGTTTTCCTTTCAAACTAGTAAACAAAAGTTTTGTGATACTTTGCTTACTCTATTTTTTTTTAGATATTCTTATTCTGTGTCCACATTGGCAAAGAGAACTACAACTTTGTTCCGTAGGGAAATGATGCATTTGTCTGTCAATAAAATTGCTTGGCTTTTGTTGTTTATAAATAAGAATACATGAGTAGAGGATTTGTAGTTATGACTTTTCCACTTTGGATACTTTGGTATGTTTTTAATTTTAGCAATTGTCTTATTTAAAGGAACCAAGAAATTGGTTGACTTGGGAAGGGAGATATTTCTGGGTTCATGGAAAACAAATAGTTTTAATGAAGTAGTTACTTTCATTTTTGTGAATTCATTTCTTGAATTTATTTTATTATTAAATCTTGTTGTTTAGACAATATCAAATGGTAATTGGAGGTTAATACTATTTTTTCTAGAATTGGTGTGTAATGTGGAACACCCAGAGAAGGGTATATTAGTTGTTTAATTACCTGTCATTAAATCTAACATTTGTAAAGATGCATTGGCTAAATATTTTATGTATATGTTTCATTAATATGCTTAGTTAGTTGTTTCATGTTCTCTCTGTCACCCTGTGTTTAGGATTTCTACTTAGACTAAAGAATGTTAAGTAGATAGATTCACATTTACACCATATTCTTCTGATCCATCAATACCAAGATGCTAGTATCCTCAAGTAAGGTTGGTGCACTTTTAATTTCAAGAAGAGCCCTAGGGGAGCTTACCACTACATGGTTGGGTGGAAAAAATTCCTAGGCCACACTCTCATCTCAGTATTTGTAGGTGGAAGTGTTGTCTAGAGACTTTGGAGACATGGATGCTGACAGTGTGGTACCATGTACACTTTGACCTTCATGGTCTTAAATTGAATGTATTATGATCTTTCATGATGTAGTATGTATTCTTTTGATGTATAGTCTTTGATGGTTAAATAATGATGAATTTAAAAGCTTATATGGGATTTTGATGATCGACAACTGGTTGACATACTTTTGTAAATAAAAATTGCAACTTTATTCATGTGATATGTACTTCTCGACAACATGGTCAAATGTTTTTAAATTATAACTTTATGGGTATTATATTTTTAATTTGACAAGTTTGGTTGAAACTTGTATCTTTAATTTCTAGTTTAATGGTAAATTATTCTTTGACTAGTCTTACCAATGGTTCGACTAAGGCTTGTTTTTTGACCTTGCCATATTCTATCTTTTGATGTCGTGACATTATTTTGGGTTAAAATGGTTCTTACAGTATGAATATCCTTTTAGATTAGGAATTAGTTTGGATTATTGCATATAAATTCATTCAACCACATTTACTTTTTGAGTTAAAATTCATAAATTCTATGATTGGTTATTATTTTCATTATGGCAATTTTCCCTTGGGTGGCCCTTTATATCTCATTATGAACTCTTGATTATTATTGGCTATGGAGATCTTTTGTTTTTTATTAGGGCAAGTTGTAATGCCCCACTAGGGAACCCAGGAGAAATTAACCTAAAACATGTTACTAAGTTTACAAAATAATCTTTTTTCTTAACAGTTTAAAATCAACAAGTACATTAATGTGGAAGCAAAACAGTGTAATACAAAACATCCTCATAAAATAAACCCGACACATAGATTAAAAATATCAAGGGTTTCTTGACGTAGATTACATAAAAGTTAACTAATCTACTCAACGTAATAACCATACAAATCTCCACATAATGTAAATAAATACTTCATCTTATACATGCATACATAGTACAACTAATACTACCAGGTATACATAGTGAAATGACATCCTTTGCACATGTCACAAGGTATGCAAACAATAACCAAATACAAATTACAATATGAAATCTCAAGAGTAATTGATACAATGATGCACAAGAACATAATATAAGAAAGACAAGAATACATCTCCAACAATGATGAACAAGAAGGTACAATTGCTACAAGGATCATCCACCACTGGTTTCCAGAATGTCAGAATCTCAAATGGTAAAAGAATCACTACCACCCGACCTCATGGAAACCTATGGTTTCACTCCCACCATGGTGAGGAAATAACAACAAACCTCACTCAGATATAAAACACCAAATTTAACCATAGTACAACTAAGAAAGGGATCCTGAAAGCTCCCTATCTCAAAAGGTACAACTCAAAATGCAAAGGTATACAAACTAATCCAGAGGCAACCAACACATGTAGGAAACCTAATATGTATATAGGGAAGTGTCATCAAATACGTCTAACTCTTGAGTTTTATCCCAATAGTCTCTCTAGACCCCGACACTCAAGTGACCATATGCGGCATCAATAGTCCTCTCATATGGACTAGGCTACTAATCATGCAAGACCTCGGTCAAGCATCTTCTTCCACTCCCATCCTAGTCAAGACCTCAATCAAGTACTAAGGTATGGGAGAGGAACATATCTTATTAATTTATTTTAAAACCCCTCATTTAATGTTACATGTTATTACTTTATTAAGTTACTTATAATAAGTGATCCTGGTAGCCACTTGTGGGCCTCGACGCTTATTGCAAGCCACTCCCATCTATACACCTAGATAACCTACCCTAAGCTCATAAGTCATAAAAATATCTCATAAATCCAAAATACATGATAAATGAATTCAGTTCCATAAAAGGTATCTGGAACACAAATTGGTCCTCAAACCTTAAACTCATACATACTGGTCCTCAAACCATCTCATCACAATCCCTACTGGTCCTCAAACCAAAACATCATAAAACAGCCTTTCAAGGAGTCCACAAAAAATAAAGAGCTTAGACAACTTGGTTGGGCACAGAAAATGAATTAATACATCTTCATAATGCATAACCATAACCAAGCAACAATGTGTACAAACACCCAAATCAAATAAAGTCATAGTTGACTAAAGTTCAGTTTGACTATAATTATACTCATATAAACTCTTGTGCCCATAAATATACATTTTGTAATTTAATAATTTAAATTGGAAAAACTGCCATGTGTACTAAATACCCATATTTGAATATACAAATTATTAACCACTAATTAATAATTAACTTATATATATATATATATATATATAACAAACATTTAATATTACATAATAATTAAAATCATACTTAAATAAATCAAATTTTAATTATTTTATTTTACTAATATTATTTATTTATTATATTATTATTATTTTTATAAAAATAAAATTTAATTTATAATTTAAATTAAATAAAACAAAATTTAATAACCTAACAAAAAGAGAGGGGAGAGGGGGGGAAGGGGGACGAACCCACACCCCTGGTTGTCGTCTGATAGCAATAGTTGTCGTCTGACAACCTAGTTGCCTCAACAACAAAGGTTGTCATCCGACAGCTCTGCTACCTCGACAACCCAATGGTTGGCTGGTAGCAGTGATTATCGTGTCAGCAACACTGATGTTGTCGACAAATTAGCTTTCACCGGTAGTAAGGACTGTCATGGGTGAGGGGTGGTGTCCCCACCCACTATATATATATATATATATATATATATATATATATATATATATATATATATATATATATATATATATATATATATATATATATATATATATATATATATATATATATATATATATATATATATATATATATATATATATATATATATATATATATATATATATATATATATATATAAACAATTTTTTATTTTTTTTTATTTTTTTCTGATGAAATAATTGTTTATATTTTCTAGCAACTTGATTTTTTTTCTAAATAGTAAACTTTCAAATTATATATATACACTTTTCTCTCTACTAATAAAGCAATTGATTTTCATGAACCTAGTTTTGCTATTTAATTTCAATTGGGTTTTCATATTCAATTGTTTTGATGATTTCAATTTCTATTGTTCTCTTGAATACTTTGTTCAATAATTCAATCAAACTCTTATTGGATCAAAATTTTATATTTTTCTAAATCATTTGTTTGTAGGTTTTCACCTTGAACAAACAAAAACATAATTTTCTTTTAAAGTTAAACACAATGGTTTCTAGAATACTATAAAAGATTATGCTCATATGCAAATTAGTACACATGTTCATATACATAATAAAATGCTAGAATTTATTCTCACACAACAAAACCCAAAAAGTCTTTCCAATCCAAAACTTCCAACAATAAAAACCATAAAACCTTCAATTCAAAACCCTACAACAATTTGTCAAATACGAAGAGAACAATATTTTCCAAAAGAAATATTTGCAAAGGAAAATACAAACCCTACCTCAAATTCAATAAATATGTAATGACACAAGTCCACAATTTAAGTTCCCAAAACTCCAAGCTTTCAAGAAAATTCTTTAACTCCAAAATCTAAGAAAAACCCGTGATCTCCAAATTTGTGTGTCCAATAATGGCTAAAAAAATCTAATATAGAAAATCCCACAAATAAAACTCAAACATGCAACACCCAATAAAAAATTAGAACTCAACTTCCTAACCTTGTTTTTATCAATTTCCTTTTTGCATATTGAATTAATTATAATAATTTAATTATATGCACTTTTCTCTTAATAAGCCTTAACTCAACTTTCAACTTAAATTTCTAATTCAATTTTATTAAACTGAATGTGCAACTTAAATTGCATACTAATAATTTATTAACAATTAATATTTTAGTATATTAATAATTATGAAATTGATAATTAAATATCAATTCATTAATTATGCTTTTAATTTCAATTTTAGATTTAATAATTAATTAAATCCTTTATTCACAAAATTGGACATTTTAATTAAGTCTTTTTTAAATTTAATAAAAGTATTTAACTAATTCTCATTAATTAAGTACCCTCATATTATATTTCTATATTTAATATAATTTAAATATTTAATCACTTAATTAAACTCATAAATCACTTAACCATAATAACACAAAATCACATCAAACCACATGACATGACAACATGAGAAAGAACTGATTAAACTCAAAAACACAATAATCATACTCAAGGAAAGGGTTCACAAATTCATGTCACCTTGACGAATTTAGACATGAAACTCAATCAGATACTTATCCATTAATTCAGGACAATAAATGGCTTAGGTTGGAATTTGGATCTGTCTATTATCTCTCCTTTCTTACCATTGAGATCTATTACAATAGGGCACTCTCATCCTAGCAATTCAGGGAAGTCGATGCACAATACCTGAAATTTTGCATAAAAGACGAGCATGTACATAAATGTATAAATATATAACAGACAATGGCGGGGATCGACCGATCATGTGGATCTCACAAGCAACTATGACGCTGTCCCTCAACTACATCAGGCATGTCAAACATAAAAGTATAACATACCTACTAACCATACACATGCAAGTATGGGTTCAGTAAAACCATAAATATAAATAACAATCAATCAAATGTAGATAATCAACATGAAGAGTGGCCTAAAAGACTCTGGCTATATAAACTAAAAATTAAACTATGGGAGGGGTATTACATCCACCTCCCCTAAAATTAGGCTTAGTCTTGGAAGCCTACAAAAAAATAAGGATATGCATCCCTCAATCATGAAGTATTTTACTTAAACAAAAGACAAAACAACACCTTGAAACAAGTCAGAAAATAAGGTTATGATATATAGTCATCAAGGGCAATATAATTCTAGTTTAAGAATAAACCAAAAATCACATTGATCTATCATTCATTATTTATAAATTTAAATAGATCTAGAACGTCAGAATCGCAAATGGTAAAAGAATCACTACCACCCAACCTCGTGGAAACCTATGGTTCCACTCCCACCATGCTGAGGAGATAAAAACAGACCTCACTCAAATGTCAAACATCAAATTCAACCATAATATAACTAAGCAAGGGATCCTGAAAGCTCCCTATCTCAAAAGATACAACTCGAAATACAAGGTATACAAACTAATTCAGAGACAACCAACACATGTAAGAAACCTAATATGTATATAGGGAAGTGTCATCACATATGTCTAACCATTGAGTTTTGTCTTGGCAATCTTTCTAGACCCTGACACTTAAGTGACCATATGCGGCATCAGTAGTCCTCTCATACAGACAATGCTACTAATCATGCAATACCTCCATCAAGCATCTTCTCTCACTCTCATCCTAGTCAAGACCTCAATCAAGTACTCGGGTATGAGTGAGGAACATATCTTATTAATTCATTTTAAAACCCCCCATTTAATGTAACATGTTATCACTTTATTAAGTTTCTTACAATAAGTGATCTTGGCAGTCACTTGTAGGACTTGGTGCCTATTGCAAACCACTCTCATCTATACACCTAGATAACCTACCCTAAGCTCATAAGTCATAAAAATATCTCATAAATCCAAAAGACATGATAAATGAATTCAATTCCATAAAAGATACCTGAAATACAAAGTAGTCCTCAAACCTTAAACTCATACATACTGGTGCTTAAACCTCATCAAAATCCCTACTGGTCCTCAAACCAAAACATCACAAAACAATATCTCAAGGAGTCCACAAAAATAAAGAGCTTAGACAACTTGGTTGGGCAAAGAAAATGAATTAATACAACTTCATAATGCATATCAAATAAGCACAAATCATCAACAAAGAAATACACCTCCAAGCCTCTAGTACACTATTCCCTAAAGCCAAAGTAGTTTCCCCCAACAACCATAACCAAGCAACAATGTGTACAAACACCCAAATCAAATAAAGTCACCGTTGACTAAAGTTTAATTTGACTATAATTATACTCATATAAACTATCGTGTCCATAAATATACATTTTATAATTTAATAATTTAAATTGGAAAAACTACCATGTGTACTAAACACCCATATTTGAATATACAAATTATTAACCATTAATTAATAAAGTCTATTAATTAATAATTAATCTAAATCAACACATACACATATTAATTAATATAAAACTATTTAATATTACATAATAATTAAATTTATACTTTAATAAATCAGATTTAATTATTTTATTTTACTAATATTATTTATTATATTATTATTATTATAACAATTCAATTAAATTAATTTAATTTTTAATTTAAATTTAATTTAATTTAATTTAATAACCTAACAAAAGGGGGGGGGGACAAACCCACACCTAACTATCGTACGACAACAACAATTGTCGTCTGATAGCCCAGGTGCCTCGATAGCTGAGCTGTCGGTGACAGTAAGGACTGGTGTGGGTGGGGGGTGGTGTCCTCACCCACAATATTTATTTTTAATTTTTAATTTTTTTTAATTATTTTTTTTTCTAATGAAATAATTTTTTTATATTTTCTAGCAACTTGATTTTTTTAAATAGGAAGCTTTCAAATTATTTATATATATATATATATATATATATATATATATATATATATAGATAGATAAGTATATATATGTATATATATACACATATATACATACATACATACATATGTATGTATGTATATGTACACACACACATATAATTTTCTCTCTATTAATAAAGCAATTGATTTACAAGAACCTACTTTTGCTATTTAATTTCAATTGAGTTTTCATATTCAATTATTTTGATGATTTCAATTTCTAGTGTTCTTTTGAATACTCTGTTCAATAATTCAATCAAACTCTTATTGGATTTAAATTTAATATTTTTTTTATGAATAGAGGCCTTTTCTATTAAAAATATTAAACTACAATATTCACAAAAAAGAGTAGGGGAAAGAGTCACCCCGCAAGTCACACGACACTTAGGCCGGAAACATACAACTATTCATCAAAAAACTATATAAACAAGAAACCCTCAAGCTGCAAGAGAAGTAGCAGAAGAGGGAGGAGGATCTTTATCATCAGGATTGCCCTAGACATTAGGCCCAGAAGTCCTAATCAGGAACGGCCCAACCGTCTTCTGGATCATCTTTTTCCAATTCTCCTTCCTCCTGCCTGGGTGAGATAGCCAGCGCCAGGTGAGGGAACTTGTCTTGAATAGTAGGAACAAAGGTCGAAGGTCGAGCAAAAGCAACAACAGTGGAAGCAAGCACAGGAGGCCAACTAGAACTCGCATCCCTCTGAGGAGGAGGAGAAGCAGAAAGGCAACGCCATTGATGCAGAGTCCTAGAGTGTTTAGCAGAGGAACTCCGGCTACAACGTCGGCCCTTGGTTGGTGTACGGTTAGCAAAGAGATAATCTAGAGGCACCCGAGCCATAGTACAAGGGGCATTGCCCTAGTGCTGGAGCAACTCCTGCAAATGGGCAACCTCAAGGGCCACTTTATCTGCTTGCACTTGAATCTGCATCATGACATTATTCCAAATACATGCCTCAGTATAAAGAGAGACATGAATATCTAGAAAACTGTGAGAAAAAAGCACAGTGTTTCAATCTTTTCACAAAGTAAACAAAATTTCCAGCCTGAAAGTATGCCATATCTGGGTGTACTAGGAAAGCATTCTAGGAGAGTCACCAAGAAGAGCCATGTGCCAAGAAAAAAGTTCAGGCCTAAAGGGAGCAAAAAAGTCATGAATCCAACCCCAGTAGTTCTGGGCACGATGACACAACCAAAAAATATGCATGAGCGTCTCTAAGTGACCACAAAAAGGGCATTTAGGGTCAGGAACCCCCATATGCCAAAGCCTAGCTCCCAAAGGTAAGCCCTGGTATAACAAACACTAGACAAAATGAGTCATTTTAGGCTCAGTGACAGAATCCCAAATAATACAAAATCGCCAACCCCAAGTCTTTTGAGAAGAAGAGAGATGCCAATGCTGGTTGAGAGAATCAATCATGGGCAAATGAGGCATAAGCCAAGAATACCCAAGCTTAGGCTTGTAACTAGTGAATGGCGTAGTAGGATACCATTTCCAGTCTTTCCACCACAGTTTGACCGACTAAATACCCAATTTATGCAGGAGGTGAGGCGGGATGACAGAAACTAGTAAGTCAAAAGTCTGATGATCTGGGCGAATGATTTGAAATTGAACCCGAAGATCATCCCAAGATCAGAGACTCATAGTGGCTCTGGAAAAAAGGTCTTTCAGGGTTTGAATGCCACGCTTGTGAAACCAAAGAGCACAAACCCCTTGAACTCTAGCAAGAGGAGTCCCCTACTGAACAAAGAGAGGAGACCACCAAATGTTCTGTTGGTTGAAAGAAAGACCATCCCAAAAACCATTCCTAGCCCACCGAAGCCAAGGCTTAACAGACTCCCAGGCTCTCCAAATACTTTTGGCAATAAAAGTACCTTGGATCTAGATGGGCTCCCTCATAACCAGCAAGGTCTGAATGCCAATCCCCTTCCAGGCAAGCTTGTGAAGAGGAAAGCCTGAGGAAATGCAGTGCTGAAGCAGAATTTTCCAAGCTTCATTGCCCGTGAGACACCGCAAAACCCATTTGGCACAAAGGGAGTGCCCTTGTTTCTGGGTATCAATTAATCCAATCCCACCAAAGATTTTTGGAAGGCAACAAAAATCCCAAGCAACTCTATGGAAGCCCTGATGATCAATACCGAAGGCCCAGAGAAAATCCTGAAGAAGTTTCTCGACCCTTTTGTAGGAGGCTTTGGAGGGAGCCCAACAAGAGGAATAATAAACATGCGTGGCCGCTAGGACTTTGGAGTAGATCTAGAATTTTCCTATGAGAGAGAGCGGCTTCGTGATCCAGTAGGTAAGCTTTTTTTCAATCTTACACTAGTACATTTTGGCAAATATGTGACTACATGACTAAAACTTTTAGTCACATGACTAAAATTAATCATATTCTACTAATGTTTTGTACTTCACAAATATAAATGACTAAATATGTGAGTGATTTGATCATAAGGTAAAATCACAAGTGCAGTCAAATAAAAATGACCAAATAGATGATCAAATAAATGACTAATTAAATGATTAAAGAATTAGTCACTAATAATTAGTTACTGAAACAAAACTTACTAAATAAAAGATTAAATTAATGACTACATAATTAGTCTCCTAAACAAAATGACTAAATGCATGATTATACCTCATTTATAATTATAACATTTGAATATATTATCAAAAAGTTGGAAATTCCAATTCACCAATAACGCTTTCTCGTCAATAGGCGTATTGCGCAAGCAATCTTATATGTACACCCTTCTCATGCCCTAAATCTGGGTTTTTGGAGATTTCAAAACCGATTGATAAACAAGATTTAGAGATAGTGTTATTATAAAAAAGAATAGCCAAATTATAATTATTATAAGTAAACAAAATTAGCTGTACAGGTCTTGATCACAAATAATAGTTCTAACATTATTAAAATCAAGTGCAGTCTAGTTGTACAGGTTTTGACAAAAAATAGTTCTAATTACATTAAAATCGATCTACATTGAATATGATTTAAGACTAGAAGGGTAAGAAGGTTAAGACCCTTAATTAGATGGAACCCATCAAGGCTTAAATCACTAAAAAAAAAAAATGTATATAAATTTCATAAAAAATTAGAATATCTCAAATTAAGATGTAACTATATAGAAATATTAGGCCTCCTAATTATCTATCTCCTTGACTTTTTATTATTTTAATATATTTATTTGCTTATAAATTTATTTACTATGATAGTTGATCAACTATGAACTGGTTCTCATCATTTGAGTTTTGAAATAGATACTAAAGAAAATAGATAAAAGATAAAATGCCTATTTTACAAAATACGAATAGACAACAATATTTTATCATAAAATATTTGGAACATTATTGATTAAAATTCAAATTATATAAATATTTTAAAAGTAATCTATTTAAATACCCTAAAAATCTAAATTTACTTCCAAAAACAAATATATTTATTTATTATTAATTTATTTACCACTTAAATCTAAACATCAAATTAATTATGAATAGAAAAATTTCAGCACATTAAACAATAATGTTAATAGCAAACAAACATATAATGCAGCTTTATAACATTTCTTCTTATCCATTTTCAAATAGTTTCAGTTTCAATTCGCGCGTAGAAGGCAGGCATGCATTTTGGGCACAGGAGAGCAGGAAGAAACCAAAAGGGAAACCACCAGATTTTGTAATAAAATCTCCAAATCCATTCAGTGTCTACAGAAATAGCAATTCCTGCGCATTAGGAAGTTTTTCTCGAAGGATCAATTCTGGGTGCAAGAGAGCTCTGAGAAGTTTTTATTGAAGGATCAATTCTGGGCGCAAGAGAACTCTGCATTGAAGGTATGTTCAATGAATATTTGTTATACTCACTTTTGTTATCCAATTTGGATACACCTCCCCAATTTGGAGGCTTTTTGTTCTGAAAATCTTAGAGACTTAAGAAATGAGAACCAATTCAACTATCTTCTCTTTAAATTACCGCTTTTATTTTCTTGGTGCTTGTCCTTCTAATTTAATTTTGTGACATTCTTTCTCTCCTTTGTATAGGTATCTTTGACACTATATTGATCTGCAAATCCTTTGTACAGATATCTTTGACACTCCCATTGATATCTCCGAATTACCTCTATGTAAAAAATTAGGACTACACACACTTTCTCCCTTCTCCATAAACAATTTCCCAATCCATGGCAGAGTCACGATCCTTAATCTGATATTGATCTCACTAAAAATGATAAACCAAAAAGATTCCTACTCTAATGCCCATCTCCTCACCTCTCAAGGAAAACACAGAAATATATGCCATTATTAAAGAATATTAGTTTAAAGTCATTAATAAATAACTAAGGTTAATGAGTGTAATGAGATTTGATAAATTTAAAAATCAATTAGATTGGTAGATAATAATATATATGAAAATAAAAAGGGTTGTGAGACCAAAAAGTGTGTTATTTTGCTAATTCTATTGAGAATGCTCATCTGTATAATCTATTTTGGTACCAGTCAAAACTTCTTGCAGTGCTGGACACGAGGAAAACAATTCTTCTGACAACGTAGTAGTTTTGGACCCGAAAATGTAAACATATTTTCTCTGCTCATTTTTTAGTCTCTCACCTTGTTTACCATGTGCTCCCATGTATGCTTCTTTAGTATATGTGTTGGTATCTCTAATCTGCACTTTTGCTTCATATATGATCTAACAGATTCAGTTATTTTGAAGTAGTAGATATGAAAGCATTGATGACTAATACTATGCATCTTTTGTCTCTTGAAGTCATTTTTACCCTTGATTTTTAAATTTCTTCACTGGCTTTTTATGTTATAGATTTTGTTGGTTTTCCTTGAATATAATGAGTTTTGCAAAGCCACATGGTTAGTTGCTTCAAGCTTGTAACTCAGTGGATTTGTCTGAGTATCAAGTATTCACTTTTTATGTCTATTTCTTAAACAAGAGAAGTTGTCCTTAATGATGATATATGCACTAGAAAAGAAAAATTAAGTCTAGGAAAAAAAAGGAAGAAGATATTGGATATTAGTCATGGATTACTCAATATTTTAAATAAGAAATTAGTAGCAAGTGAAGTGAAATCTGCAATCAGATATGATAATCTTTAGAAATTTGAGGAATACGGGTAAGGTTTCTGTTAATAAGAATTATGTGCTGAAAAATACTAACGCAATGAGTAGAAATGTACAACACTAAAGGTGGAATATTTTTATATTTAGAGAAAACATATAATCTTGTCCATAGATTACCATAGTAGGTCAACTAGATTTAGTATAGCCAGCAGAAGTAGTATGGAGGAGCAAAAATAAGATTCAACGAAAACTACAACCTAAATATTAAGTAGAAGCACAGTATTAAACAAGCCAAGCCAAGAAATGGGGGGAACCTAATGGGGTGAAATTTATGGTTGATTGATACAAGTGTGTGTAGGTGTTGTTAAGGGTCAATCCATGTGGATTAGGACCTTAGTTGTCAATAGGAGTGATGCAGAGGGTCCTAGGTACAAGGGTTACCTTTCACACTTTGTTATCTAATCTTCCTAGGTCCATCCAATGGATCCATTATTCATCCACCCAAGGACTTCCTAAGTCCCACCCTGTCACCTACCTCCAAGTATGATGACTTCTTTAATGTGGATTCTTACCCCAATCTCATCAACTAGCCCTTCTTTACTAAGGACTCTACAACCCTTCTTCAAGTACCTTTACCCCCTGCTATGTTTATACTTCCAAGTTACCCATAAGACCCCTAACACCTTTCACTAATCCCCAAATCCACCTCTGACATCTTCTCTAGCAAGTACATGTAGACATTAAGTACCCTTGATACTATTCCAAACATTGTAAACACTAACAGGTTTCCTAACTGGTAGTATGACTATTTTTGGGTCTTAGTCTATAATTCCCCTTAATGACCTCACCAAAATGTGTTGTAATCTTCAAGTACTATGTCTTGCCTCCCCAAATCCAAAATTATAAACTTCTATCACACCCCTAGCCCTCTCTACCATCAAGCCCTAGTTGAGGGCAGTGTAACAAGGGTTTTCCTATAACAATTTCACCAAATTTAAGTTTTATTTCTCAAAAATCTCAAACAACTCCATAAAAAAATTAGGAAATCTTAAAACACTCCTTTTGTTCTTCCAAATGCCAAAGTTTCAGTTCTTTGCCACACTCACAACGTACAAAACTACTAGGCCCTAGTTGAGGGCTTGTCTCCAACGCTTCAGACCTGCAAACAATTTTCCACTTCAAAGGCCTGTCAAAACATCACCAAAACACCTGCACCATATACCATTAGAAAGGTATTTCAACACCCTATCCAACCATATCATTAGTTTCATGAAATCAATCGTGAATGTGGCCAAGAAATTAACTGTCTGTCTGACCCTGGCTCACTGTTCCTCACTTAGCCAGCCTAGGGCTTCATTTTAAAATTAGAAGGACCTTTGAAAATGAAATAAAAACTATAAAATTATTTAGGACTACCATGGAACTAGGAATCCCCAAAGTTTCATCAAGATCCACTGGTGGATTCCACAGTTCCAAGCATTTTCCCTCTATCAAGTCTAAAGCCTATTGATTGCCAGGCAGTGACCTTAAAACTGGTATAACTTGCAAAGTATCTAGAGTTAGATAATGATTCAAAGTGCACTTGAAAGAGAAAAAAAAACTCTATCTAACTGTAAGATCAAAACATCACTCCCAATCCATACAGGCCGTACAGAGCTGTACCATCAGAGAATTAACATAGTTACAATCCATACAACAGCAGGGTAATTGCAAAAATCCTTCAATTACTTCATTAACCATCTGAAAAATGTTTCCAATTGCTCATGTAGCAATTTGGGATTGGTTACATGCCATAACCAATTCAATTTCAAAGTTGCAAGAAAATGTTGCAAAATGCAACTTTTGCAACTTTTCAAAGTTGCAAGCAACTTTTGCACCAAGTTGCATTTTTTCTCAAGGACTACTTGTATGACCCCAAATCAATTCCAATATGCATGAAATGACTAAGTAAACATAATAAACCCCTTCTACATGAGTTTGACCTATTTTGACCAACCATTGACTTCCTTTGACTCTTGGGCAATTTGGCCCTTACAGGCATCCTGATGGCTTCAATCTATGAACATGACATCACAACAACACAAAATGACATGTTTGCTCACAAACCAATCAAATTCATTCCTGTTTGCTAGGTGCTCTGCACCAAGGATTCAATAAAGTGAGTTTGAACTCCAAGTGGGCACCTAGGTACACTAGGGTCACTTGTAAAGTTAAGTGTGATAAGGTGTCTTTATGATGCCTAGTTGGTTAAAGTAGTTGTGAGTAAATAAGTTGTCTTCTATCATTTTGGGTCGAGGGCATTCATTAGATGCTTCAGTTTCATGGGTGGAGAGAAATATGCAACAAAAGTTACATAGTTGCAACTTTTTGCAAAAATTGTGCAACTTTCATAGCATTTGTCCTCCATGAGCTCTCAATGGCTCAGTAATGACCCAAATTGATAGGAAAGCTTTCTTTTAGTGTTATGAAGCTTTGAGAAACATCATTTTATGGATGAGAAGTGAATAGAAAGTTTTGGCTGTGTGTTTGGAGTGAAATTTTGATGTTTTTCTCTTGCACGTGTGAAACCGAAAGCATTCCCGCAACTATGATGCATGAAATTTGAAGTATTAGTCATTTTCTAAATCTTTCTAGTTTTGGGTTTCGAGATTTGGGTTCATTTGAGTGAGCTATAAAAATTATCTTAAAATGACATGCTTGCTATTCTGGAAGTGACTGTCTAGTGTTAGATTGCTTATCGCTTAAAAATTGACCCAAGGAATTGTAAATAGGTTTTAGAATCATAAAGTAAACTCATTTAGCTTTCCAAAACATGTGGCTGCAGAGCCGTACAATACCTCCTCCTATTTTTAATAGCAAGCCCTAGCTCCTGGCTGTGTATGCATAACTGTAACAGTGAGCTCCAAATGCACTAGTAGATTGTGAATTTGAGCACGTGGGTCCTTAGAGTGTGAAGAAAAGTTGTAGGATGAGTAGTATTTGATATGTTCAAACACTCATCTTGAGGTTCCTAGTTGATTTGCACGTGTGGGAGTTGATTTTGTCATTGTCTCTGTTATAGGCTACAAACCCTCTACAAACCCTACTTTTGTGCATTGGCTCATACGGTCCAATTGAGGAATCAAGACCAACAAAATCTTATAGAGAATCCAAAAGGGTATCCCTAAACCAAGTTAGTTTTGGGGGTCATTAAGGCATTTTAAGAGAAAATGGTGAAAAATAGCAAGTAGAGGGCTAACTGGGCTTATTGACCTAGTAGGCAGTTTTGAATAAAAACTAAGGAATCGTATCTGAAGAATTGTTGACCTTGCACATTATGGATGCTAAGTGAATGTTTTTGAACTTTTTAAACTTATGAAAAGCTTATATGGAGATAGAGGTTCCAGGGGTACAATTTTTCCATGTTCCTAAATGTGCATGGCCTTCCATGCTAGTGGGGTTAGTAGGTTTAGCTAAGAACCTAGAATTTCTTGGGCTAAAACATGTCATATGCTATGTTAATGTCATGTTAGTGATGAAAGACTCTCAGTAGATTGAGTGTAAGCTTTTAATCTTTGACTAGGGTCTAGCGAATAGACTATTTCTGAAATGTTTGATATTCTGAATTTCTGGAGATTTTAATGATTTTCCCTCTTTTTATATTGGTATCCTTTTGAATAGCAATGCTATCATAGGAAATGGTTTGAGTGTTTGGACTCAAATTACACACAACAACTAGAGAAGGAATAACACTTATTGCTGTTGCCAGTAAAAATAATATTCAGAATTTATTATTCTAGGAAGAAAATCAACTTGTTTACATAAGTTTCATACCCTGTAGACACCACAACAACAACAGAAAATCTTGTAGTCCTGGGCCCTTGCCATCTCCAACTCCCCCAAATGACTAGCAAACATTTGAGAATGTGATTGTTAACTATTAGTTTGCATGCCAACGTAATCAATTGTATGTCTAGAACTCATATTTAAGGATATCTTCTTAGGTTAATTAGAATCATGTTGTCTGACTTTCAGTCACCCATTTTTTGGCAATGTTGGAGTCATGTGGTCTTGCCAAGTCTGGTATCTAGGTCTAGTTTCTCTCTAGGATAGGAGGTCTTTACCAGGTATCCCTGCAATTGCTCCTTGTTTCAAGCCGGGTGGGTTGTGTTAAAATCTCTTCATTCTGGGTAGGTTGTAGATCCTAACCTGGCAAAGACTTGGTGCTCCAATTAATGATCTTTTTCAAGCAGGATGGTGGTGGAAATCATATGGATTCATCTGGAAACATCATGTGGCCTTTCTTGGATTATGCACAGTCAGTTGTTTTTAAAGTGCTTCATGGAATGCAATAAAAATAATGTGCGAGATCAAGGATTCAATTCTTTGAATTCAAGGAAGATGCTCTACTTGTGGACTTGTCACATGATTGCATGAAGTAGAAAAGTGCCATGCAATCATGTGATGAAGAAAGCCTTGGAAGGTGATACAGGAAGATAAGTATATTCAAGCCCGACCATGTAAAGATTGAAGACACAGACATCTCTCAAAATCATCTTCAACCCAAGGACTGTGCCCATAGCACGTATCTACTGATTGGCGCATGATTTGAGTATGATAAAATAAGACACAAGTTCCATTCAACACAAACCCGAGCATAAAGACCTAATTCCACGAAGACTGGAAATAGATGGTGCTCTGCTGGTGTCCACGTGCACCAATAATAGAGCGATCGCATGATCGCATGAATTTAAAAATAGCTATGCGATCATGCGGAAAGTTAAAAAAAAGTGCAGATTAGTGGGCCCTATTTCTCAGCGGGACCTGAGTCATGACATAGCGAGAATCTACGTGCACCAATCCTAGAGCGGTCACATGATCGCATAGATTAAAATATTGCTATGCGATCATGCGACAATGGAGTTCGAGCAGGTGAATGCGCTCTACTGGGACCCACATATGCTAACAGTGCAGATGCGATAGTGAAAAGTTATAAGTCCGAGCCCGATGAAGATAGTATTAAATATCATTTCATGCACCAATGATAAAGCGGTCGCATGATCGCATAGATTAAAATAATACCATGCGATCATGCGACAACGTAAGTCATCATGCTTGGCGAGATGAAGACACGTAGCCTGGTGGGTCCGGAAAGGGTTTACTTGCGATGCCGAATCAACAGTAGTCTCTTAGTCGCTATGGGAAGGAAGATGCTTTATGAATTTGCGAGATGCATACGCATGTCCCTATGGGTCCGAGGAAAGTCGCTTGCGGTGGTAATCTTTTGAGATGCAGAATCTACGGTTCCCATTTTGTCTTTATTACATCACCTTTGCTTAGCGGGTTAACGAGATCTTGCCACGTATTCAGGTGGGGTCAGATTTTTACGACATCGGCTAAGATTCCAAATCTACGGATGGCATATGATCTTGTAGAATCTTGTGAGCCCATCAGATCATACGCCCACCGTCCGATGAGAATCTGTCAGGTGGGGCCGATATTCTAAGTTTTCGAACATGATAAAGTGCAAAAGGATTATGACCGACTGCCATCTATCCTGTGGGCCCGGCTAGTGTTGAGTTCTGTCAGATGCAGGGGATCTACGGTTGGTGCATGATCATGAGGAATATTCTTTCCTCATGCGATCATGCGACAAGGCAAAAAAAGAGAACCTATATATGCTAACAACGCAGATGCAATAAGGATAGAGCAGTCGCATGATTACAAGAGTTGAAATATTGCCATGCGATCATGCGACAACATGAGTCCACTGATAGGGGTGCACAGTTGGAGGCTTTTGATTGGTCGAGAATCACCATCCGATGAGAAACTTGTCAAGTGGGACTCGAGACTTAAAGGGAATAAAGATAATATAATCCAATGGAACATCGAAGGTGAGAACAACAGATTATCGACACAGTGTTATCAACCTGTCGACTGAAGTCATGGGTAGGAAAAGAAGGAAGAATACAATGCTAAAAATGTTTTATGATGTAGCTCGAGGCCCAGTAGATGCGCCAAGGGTTGCCACACGTGGTAGTGATGATAAAGCCCTTATGTCAGATAAGGTCATGCTAAGTATTTATGAACTGTTTGAAAAAGGTTGGATGCAGTGGTATAACCGATTGACTGTTGTTGGAAGATGATTCGACTCTAGAAGCCCAATGGATTCAACTCAACAAATGTCAGTTGGAGATGAAGAGTTTCAGATTCCATAGTGACCTTTCGAGTTCTTAGATTGGAAGAGTTTATTTCTTAATGCTTTGTCTCTTTGTATTCAAAGGAGAGGGAAGATCATTGGCTCCTATGAGCCTGATGTATTGTAAAACTTATATATTCTGTAAAGAAACTCAGTGTGTGGGGGGGGTGCAAACTGGATATTGGAGCAAAAGTGATTCCATTTACTGAGCTTTATTTATAGTTTTGTTCCATTTTAGTTAATCATCTGCATTTGAATAGAAAGGATAGTTATGTATGAAGCTGTGATTACATATTGAATTCCATTTCATGTCTGTGGTTGCAGTAAGTAATTCCATTTGCTTGTCATATGTAACTCTTCTCCTATTCATCCTGTTTGTTAGATTCATTCTGGACAGAAAGTACAATTATGTATGAAGCTGTGATTTTCGCTTGGATTCCATTTCATGTCAGAGGTTGTAGTGAGGGAAATTCCATTTGTTGTTCGTATATGATTATGCTCCTGTTCTCTCTAAGTAGAATTTGCATGATTAGAGTAGTTAGATTAAAGTTAGGAGATAGAATATATACCCTTGCCTGAATTGTTTGTGTCTATGAGCAATTTGGTTAAAACACATCAGAGACAACCTGGTGATCAGTTTAAAAACATATTCATTGAACACCATACACAATCAGGGAGCTGTACCTGTTAATTCAGAGGGCAGTGATTGAAGATATACACTGACCCAATCGTTGGTAACATCCTTTTGTTCTCTTACCTTGGGTGATTTGGGAGTCAAAGATTGAAAATCTTAGAAGAGGACAAACTGTTAACCAACAAATCATTTAGGTGAACTCCCTCTTTCAGTGTTATATAAAATTTTTGGGGTATTCCTCAATCTTAAACAATAAATTTGTCAGTGTATCCTTCAATTTTCCTGTCAGTTCCATGCATAGAATCGATTGCTGCTTCCACAGTAGGTTTTGAAAACTATCCCCGCAAAGTTGGAAGGATGCTCTATCATGACATCTTGTAATGCCTGCTCAACTGGATCAACAAGTAGCCTATAAAGGCAACCTCCTAATATTTCTTCATTCAAGACTAATTTTTGTAATGATCACTTGCTGATCATCAAACTCAATGATACACTGTATCTCAGCCATACAAGAAACTGAAAAAAAAAAAAACTACTAATTAAACTATAAAGTAGAAACATAGAAGAGATCATCAAGCTAAAGAATATCATCCAAAGACACACATGTCACATTGAATTGAGGAGAAGAAGTTTGCTAATAACCATAGTAACCCGGATCCCAAAATCATGGAGAACCGACAGACCCCATGCCAAAATCATGGAGAACACTTATCACGATCCTTGACATGGTTTAGTGATATATATATATATATATATATATATATATATATATATATATATATATATATATATATATATATATATATATATATATATATAACCATAAAATTTCTTTTATTCAACTTCTTATTTATGTTGTTTTTTAATAGGTTATAGTGTCTTTAATTATCTGATGTGTGTATTTGAAAAAATTTATTTTAGGTGCATATAACTATAGTGGCTACTTGCATGGGTGATAAAGCTTGTTTGGAGAGGACTCGGAGACTTATTGAAAGACAGGCAAAGAATTCACTATTCATAAAAAAATTGATGTCATTAGGCCTCTTTGAAGAAAGGTCAAATTTGGGGACGCCTTCTGCAATTAATTCAAAGGTAATTCAAAACTTTGCTGCTTTTTATGCTTTGAAACATACTTTATCACTATTTTTTATGCTTTATTTGATTTTGTTTTCAGATTTATTTTTCGCTATCTTGAAATCAGATTCTAATTTAATACTAGAATGCAAAATATTACAAATGGATCAGCAAAGAAGGTTGACTACAGATCAATATCATGCATATGATGAGAGAGTAGCTGATGAGAGGGATGTGGAAAAATATCCATGTCCATGTAATAACTGTCTTGGTGGAAAAATGAAAAATAGAAATGTTATTTATCGACATATGATAAGACATGGGCATAGTGGTATAAGCCCTTGGGCTTATAACTATTACAAAGATATGATAGAATTGAAAAATGTGAGAGGTGAAGAGGCAGAAAACATAGATGAAGTGGCACCAAACATAGATGAAGTGGCACCGAACATAGATGAAGGCACAATAAAGATAGATAAAGGGTTTGAAGTCAATAGAATGTTGAACGAGGGTTTAGATGATGATTGGGCCAAGGCAATGGAGGATGCTTTAAAGCCTGTGTATGCTGATTGCAAGTTAAGTCATTTGACAACAATCCTTCAAATTCTTAACTTGCAAGTGGTGCATGGTTGGACAAATGAGAGTGTAGATCAGTTGTTGGCATTATTATGTTCATTGTTACCTGTTGACTCCACATTGCCAACAAAATGAAGTCAATGTAAAAGGCAAATCAGTAAGCTCAGATTGGGGTATGATAATATCCACACATGTGTGAATGGTTGCATATTATTTCGCAAAAATATTGCAAATGATACTGAATGTCCAAAATGTCATGAAGCAAGGTATAGGAAAGGATTGAAATCAGTTGTGGTCCCTAGAAAAGTTCTTCGCCACTTTCCAATAATCTCGTGATTACTATGAATGTATTGGTGTAGAGACATTGCTCAGCTTATGCAATGGCATGCTCTAAATAAGAGCACTGATGGGAAACAATGACATGTGTCTGATTCTAATATGTGGATGGAGTTTGATAACAAATGGCCCAATTTTTCTCAAGATCCTCATAACATAAGGTTGGGTTTGGCTCTAGATGGAGTGAACCCATTCTCAGATCAAAGTACGAAATGGTCAACTTGGCCTATTTTTTTATTAAATTATAATTTGCCTCCATGGCTAGTAACCAAACCATTTTTCTTGATGTTATCATTGATTATACCAAGAAAGAAAAGTGTGACTTTAGATACAATATATGCTTATCTAGAGCCACTATATGATGAGCTAATGGAATTGTGGACAGGAGTTGAAGCAATTCAATCTTTAAGGGATGGTCATTCAATCAAATTCACTTTAAGAGCTTCCTTATTGGTTACAATTCATGATCTTCCTGCATATGGTACATTGTCTGGTCTCACTGTTCATGGATATCATGGTTGTCCAGCTTGTAACTTGAAGGATTTTGTGAGGCACTCAAGAAGTTTGCATAAGTGTATTTATTGTGGACATCGTGCTTATCTAAAAGTGGATCATCCATATCATCAACAAAAAACATGTTTCAATGGTGAAGAAGAGAATCGTGAAGCACCTTTGGCAATAACAGGTGATTACATTGTTGACAATGGAAAAAAAAGAATGCCATTTATTACAAATGGTGGTGTTCCTGGTAGCAGATATGATCCATGTAATCAAAGTGGTGTAAAAAGGTTGTGCATATTCTATAATTTGCCATACTTCAAGGATATAACCATCAGGCACACTGTTGACTTTATGCATACAGAGAAAAATATAGCCTATGCTATTATAGAAACTCTTTTTGGTGCTTTTGATACTATTTCATCATGCGAAGACTTCCGAGATTTAAAGATTCATCGAAATCTTTGGATTGAAAAATATGATGGTGAAAAATATGGAAAACCTAGTGCTCCCTATGTTTGGACAAAAGAACAACGTGCACAATTCTTACAGTTGATGTCTCAGACTCGCTTTCCTACGGGATATGTAAGTATTGCCATTAGAAGCCAAATTGACATTAATAGCTTAAGAGGTCTAAAGACCCATGATTATCATGTGATAATCGAGAACATTTTACCAATTGTGGTTAATATATTGGGTTTGGAAAAAGGGCCAAGATTGGCAATCATAAGGTTGGGGCTAATACTTAAGAGAATGAGTTCACATGTAGCAGATCCATCAAACTTTGACAGTTTGAGGGAGGAGGTTGTTGAAGTTCTTTGTCTTCTAGAATGGGAATTTCCACCAACAATCTTTAACATCTCTATGCATCTTTGTATACATCTAGAATATGAACTAGAGCATTGCGGTCCAGTAAGAACAAGATGGATGTATCCTATAGAATGATATATGAAGGTTTTGAAACAATTTGTTCGTACTAGGGCAAAACCAGAAGGCAGCATGGCTGAGGGATATTCAATGCAAGAGGTCATGGGATTTTGTACAGAATATATGAAGGATTTTGAAAATGTGAATCGACGTGTATGGGATGATGATGAAGATGAGAGATTTGCAGGCAAAGTATTAGAGGGCAATGGATGCCGCTTCAAGCTATCACATCAGGAAAGAAGTACATTGCATGCATTTATTCTTCAAAACACATCTTCATTTGATACATGGTATAGGTAAAACATTCTACACAGTTGTTTATTTACTCATATGTATTACACATTTATATTATTAATCTTACTATGTCATTAATGTTGTATGTAGAAAATATGAGGAAGAAAATCAAAGTTTCTTGCAACATCGACCTCAAAAGCGCAAACATCATAGTTTGGTTGGAGGTGATACTTTTCCAAAATTTGAAGAATGGATTGCCAGTGTTGTTCATGATGCCAAAGAAGATGGTCAACATATAACATTAGAGGAAAGTGAGCTTTCACAATCTCCACATTTATGGGCTATGCGATTTAATGGCATGTGGGCCTATGGTAGTCATTTAAGGGTAGAGCAAAAAGACAAAGGAAAGATAAATTGTGATTGTGTTGTTAGTGCTGAGTTTCATCATGAAACCGAGAAGAAATTCTATGTTGGATTCATCCAAGAAATTATTCAAGTAGATTTTGGTGAAAATAGTCCTATATTGTTAAAATGTAAGTGGATCCGACCATCCGTAGTACAATTTGATGAGTATGGATTTATACGTGGTAATATAGGGCAATTCTTATCAGAGATGGATGAGCCATATGTTTTCCCTTTTCAAATCAACCAATCATTTCTAATTGATGATGTAAGAAGCCCAGGATGGTCATATGTCATTCAAACAAAGTCTCGTTCAAAACAGAAATTCATGGAAGTTGTTGATTTAATTTCTGATGGGCAATATATTAATCTACAAGAAACATTCGAAGAAGTGGATGAAGATGATGATGGACTGTTTCAAGAAGATATTTTGATTACCAGTGAAGAGACTGTAAGAGAGAATGTATTGCATGCCATAGATGATGATGACGAAGAAGATCTAGTAGATGCAGACATGAGTGATCAAGAATTGGACCTTGCTGGCAGTGCAGATGATTATTGATGAGCCCCATTTCATGAACTATTATTAAAGTCTTTTAAGTTGTTTTAAAACTGTGTTTATGTTTTGAGAACATGGACCTTCTTATTAATACTATGACCACTATCCTCCATGAAAATCTGTGAAAACCATTTAATTCTACAATAACTTCACCATGGGGATGGAGCATTTAATTCTATAATAACTTTACACATTGATTTAGTCCATTTTCATAATGATACTCAAGCCAAGAATGAAAAATTTCTCATCAATAGTCAATGTCCAAAAAACTCTTTCTTTGGTTCCATTGAAAATGTTACCTAGTCACTACTCTTCTATCAGGGATTTCCTGTGAGACTTGTTCTGCTTCATTAAGTTGTATATGGTAGGTTTTGTTGCTGAATCATGTACTACTTTTCTAATTAGTAATTAGGCATCTGATTCTGATGATCTAAGCTTCATTTTGTTTTCAAGGATGCTAGAATTTAGAAACTAAGGATCCAATAATTTGGGTTTCTCTTACTTTGCATTGTAAAAAATAATGTAAAAGAAAATAATACAAAAAAATAAAACTTATCAAAGGATCTAGAGATTTATCAAGGAGCTAGTTACAGTGGGACTTACATGTATATTAAAATCATAAGTAGATGTTGTAGGAAGCAGTTTCCTCAACGCAAACACCTGGAAGCATGAAAACATAATACATCTTAGCAACAACAGTATTTCTTTACATTCTAATTATTTTAATGGAAATGTGTATTGGGTACAATGTTGAATACTCTTTCCCAATAGACTAGAGAAGCTTTAGGGCCTAAAATTCTTTATCCTTTAAATTAAAATTTTAGTAAAACATGATTTATAGAAAATGTTGGTGCTTTACCTCCCCTGGAGTTTCTAAAACAGGTTGCTTGTCTGTTGAGCCTGTTATAAATTAAGGAACCTCATTTCTCAATCTCTGGTATCTGTAATAGAATAATAATGTCAATCAAATATTAATAGGGAATTATGCTGATTTTCAATATATAAAAAATGCTGATTTTCTTATTTTCAGACTAAAAACTCACTGTACATTCAATTTCTGTTAATTGGCCATACATTATCTCACCTCAAGCCCTACATATATTGAAATAGGGATGAGTTAAATTTTGTGTGCAAGTGGTTTGAGGTGAATTTGTGAAGAGAGTAGAAATTTAGAAGAATTTTAGTGAAAACAGTCTGAAAACCCTCTTCAACAAGGTTTCTGATAGAAAATCTTTCATATTTCCTAAATTCACCATTGGAAAATTGCCAAAATGGGAGAATTGGAAGGTCTAGGTGTCCTCTATCTTATTCTAGAGGTTTTGAAGTGAGATTTGATGATTGGTGACAATGGTTTGATGCCCTAGGTCTAATTTGGGGTGGAAAATGACTAGTTTTCATGACTGTGAGTGCATTTTCTAAACCTAGTGTAATCTTGAGGTGTTTAGGCACTGTAAACCCATGGATTCCTTGTTTTAAAGTTCCTTTCCACCTCTCCATGGTGTTGGTTTGGTTGTATGGTGTAATTTTGGGGTAGTTGTTGTGCAATAGTGGCCTAATTAGGCCTTAAAAGCCTTGCAACATTTAGTTTGTGATCAGAGGTCTCAATTGCTCTTGGTGTCATCTTTGAATATGAATTATAAAATGTCAAAAGGTATCCCATATGGTTTTTTGTTGGTCTCCAAATTCTGTTATTGGATGTTGAATTCCTAAACCTGGGTAGACATGGCTAGTAGGCTTAGTTACCCTCATTGAAGTGAGAAGCCAGTATTGTGATTCCAAGTGGATGGAAAGTATTGTAATAGATGTTTGATGTCTCCTAATGTCCTAAAGTGTATAAGATAAATGGTCTCATGACAAGATGTGTGAATTCACCAATCCCTGCCTGTAATAGATATTTGCAGATAATTTTCACTGATGATCTAAAAAGTTCTGTGAATTCATAAGAACAATAATCTATATTCTTTGATAGTGTCATATAATACTAAAATATCTCTTGTTTGCATTCAGGAAGCCATTGCATAGAATGGAAATTTAAGACCATTTCCTTCATTTCCTTATTCATTCCAGTAATGACTACCTATGAAATTGTCAAACCATCAATAATGGTAGCACCATCAATTTTGGCCTCAAGATTATGGTGGGTGAGAAGAGGACCCTAATTGGAAGGGACCATGAAAAAGAGAAAATAGGGCATTGAAGAGACTTAAAGATACTTGTAATAACAATCCATGAGGCTATGAATCTATTAAAATGACCTATGCAAACTAACTTTGACTGGTTATTATGGTTTAAAGGAGGCCATTACATCAACAGTAGTAGATAGTGGAATCAAGCATCATAGCATATTGTTGATGGCCATTATATGATTAAGCAAGATCATAGGGGATAAGATCTAATAAGAATTAATTGTCTTAGGGGTAGTAGTAAAGATTTTATTTGGTTCTAAAGTCATTTGCAAGTATATGGAGTCATTAGATATATGGTCGTCGAGTTGACAACATTTTAAAACCTTTGTAATCGCTAAGTACTGACGGTTCCAACAGATTGTAGTTGGTTTAGTAGGAAGTTACAGATAGTTGGCCAGTCTTTTAAACATTGAAAGAGGCCTATTTGTATGGGGGATAGCCCAAGAAATGTAGGTGGTCAGGATTTTGGAGTGTGAATCAAATAAAAGTGTTCAGGTTCTACATTTTCATGTTCTTTTTTTGCAACAGTCAACTTTGAATATGATTACAATGGGCTTAATGGATTTGTTTTGAAACTTTTCTATTTGGACATGTTAATATTTTTAATCTAGAGTAATTTGGGCTTTGAAGGAGTTCATTTGATTGAGTATAGAAAAAGTTATCTTCATTTGATTAAAACTGATTCAAACCCTCCTTAGGGAAAGCAGTGAGCACACAAAATGTGATCTCTTTCATTTTGCACGCATGAATAACCTCCTCTCTTAGACAAGGATGAAGGAGATGGTGTACATTAACTGTGCCATGAGGTTTCAAGGTCTCATGCAATGTTTGGCACATGACTTTAAGCCATTAATGTGACTGAACAATTACATGAAATATTTGAACTGTTGTAGTCAATAAATATGGGCTTTGTCCATAAATTGATGCACATCAGGGCGATGGGCTTGAGGAGATGGAAGTTTAGATTTATTCTACTGTTTGACTATCCTTATAAGGTTGACTATCCTTATGTAGACTATTCAGATCATGTCAAACAAAGCTCTTTTTGAGTATCTTGTCAAGCATTTAGTTGTTGAAATTTGTCTTTGTTTACATTTTGATTCAAGTTGCTGATTTATATATTATCACTTATTTGGATTTTAGGAAATAAGGAGAAAGAATGTGAGGCCCAAATTAGATGATAGTGGTGAGAATGCTAAAATTCTATTGACAGAGTACGAGAAGTTTCATAGAAAATGTGTGGCAAGGAATAATGAATATTTGTCACAACTTGGATTAACAAATAGGTAAGTTGTAAATCCAGTGAGTAGTATGTTATTGTTTAATAGTGTTTACTGAAAATTTATAGGCTTGAGCTTTATGTATACAAGATATAATATGATGTTTTTGGTTATATAGGAAAGAAACAAACTGCATAGGAAATGAAAAAGGAAAACAAAAGGAAATCAAAGATAGAGTGTCGACAACTCGTAGAAGCCAATGAATTTGTGATTCAACAGCACATGCACTTGGTGGAAACAATCGTTGTGATGATGTGCAGCCAGGTATAATGCATAGTGATGTGCATCTTGATAAAGTACATGGTGATGCACAATTAGATATAGAACATGGTGATGCACAACATCACGAAGATCTTTTAACACAAAGTCTCAAAGAGATTATTGAAAAACATGGGAGTCAAGGAATAGAAAATATGCAAAAGCTTTTTGCAAGAGTGATAAAGGATGTCTTTGAGGAAAAGTCTACAAAGATAGGTAGTGATATAACTACTCATGACACACTTAATGTGGGTAAAAATGGTGATCTTCAGGTTGCTAAAAGGAATGAAGAGATATTGCTTGCATCCAATGTACCTATTACATCTTTTGATGGAACTAATAAATCAGAAAAAAATATTGGCAGCGGTTTAAATATGGAAGATGTGCCTGCTTTTGTCAAAAGGAGAAGATTGAGTCAAAATTTATATAGATCTACAGAGAGGGATGCAAAATAGAGAAAATTAGAATGCAAGAAGCCATTCTTGGTTGAGGTATCAAGAGATGGCAAGCCCATTGGGAAAAATGTTGCAAGGTGGGCCTCTGAGTTGGGCATGCGATGTAGAACCCATTTGGATATTTGCAAGGCAAACTTTGCAGATCAAGATCCACGAAATGTGGAAATTGTCATACAAAAGATGGAAAATAATTTCGAGACTACTGGTGGAAAAATCTCTCGAAGATATTATAAGAAAAAAATGAGAATTTTGATGAATAATTTTAGATACACTTGCAGAAAAACTATCATGGATGGGAAAGACAGGTTACAATCTACTCTATCTCCTAGACAATGGGAGGCATTGAAAGAAAGCATGAGTTCTGAAGAATCTTTGATTAAAAGTTGTAGAGGCAAGAGAGCAAGAGATAATGTAACAGCTGGATACACATTTGGCCGAGGCGGGTTGCAAGCTAAAAAGGACAAATTTGGAGTAAGTGCCTAATTTTTTGGTTCAATTTATGTGAATATTTATTGGAATTATTTATTGAACTAACTATTTGTTGATATTAATGTTGTATTGTAGATGGAAAATAATAACAAAGAAGCAAGTGTAGAAGAAATTGTTAATTATATGGAAACATTGGATCCTAGATCGAACAACAATATGAGTTGGAAACAGCGAGTTGAGTTGTCTTTCACCAAGTGAAATGACTCTCCCACCAATGTGACTTCTGTGATTGGTGGGAGAAGTCAAATGTTGTAATATAGATGTCATGGGATTGATGCTTGTTTGCAGGGAAAGTGAAGGAAGAGAAGGAACAGTAAGGGACTGGTGAATGCACAGTGGTAAGGTGTATTGGAAAAGCACCAAATGGTGGACAGGAGTGATCTGATGGCTAGAGTAAGAATGTGATGTTATAATATGACTAGGTGGATGTATTGGAGATTGTTTGAACCAAATTTGAATTTGTGTGTTGCTGGGAAGGACATTTGCCACAAAGCCCTAGATTTATGACCCTAGGAACAAGGGTTTAATGGTTTGAGAGTTGGGTGAGTGGTGTGACCAGAAAAAGTTCTATTGTTAGGATTATATTCTTCATTCTTTTCCTACCCGTGACCTCAGTCGAGAGATCTATCATCAATATCCCCTTCGATTCTTAGTCACCTTCGACTTATTTATTTACGACAATTGAAAATCCTATCTTTTGATCTTTTTTTAAGCGAGAATACAAACTCCGTTGGATTACATTGACTTTTTAATTTCTTTATTTTCCTTAAGTCTCAAGTCCCACCTGACAACTTCTTATCAGGTAGACAACTTTTCTTGGCCCCACCTGACACGTGGACAAATCTCGCAAGTTCGCAAAAGCATTTGGCAGGGGTCACAATTTTGCGAGGACCGTCAGATGCGTTCCTTTATTCCACCATAGGTAAGTCCATTGACTCAGGTCCCACCTGGTCCTCCATTGTCACATGATTGCAAGAGTTTTTTTTTTTTTTACGCGATCATGCGACCGCTTTATCATTGGTGCATGAAATAAAATTTAATACTATCCTCGTCGAGCTTAGACTTATAACTTTTCATTATCGCATCTGCGCTGTTAGCATACGTGGGTCCCAATAGAGCGCATTCACCTGCCCGAACTCCATTGTCGCATGATTGCATAGCATTATTTTATTCCATGCGATCATGCGACTGCTCTTCTCATTGGTGCAACACTAGTATGGCGTAGCCGGAAATGAAAAACCCGCCTCGAGAAATCTCTTTTGTTTCTTAATCAAATCTCCTGCCGTTTTCTTCAATAGCTTTGTTTTACTTCAAAGAATCAAGAGAAGCACCTAAATGATGAAGATCATAGGCTTCAGCGACTATAAAAAATATGTGTCAGAGGTGTCTTAACTCAGTTCTGTTGTATCCTTTAGCAGTCTTTTCTTCTTTGAAATCACATTATAACTTTTCAAATTGCATCTCTAGACACTTTAGACACCGTTATTGATTGCAACCGAACCAAGAATGACCAAAATCTTTCCAAAAATGAAATAAGTCGAGGCTCTATACTTTGACTGTTACTTGGGCAATGGCGCATTCTGCAACTCTCTGTCACATATTGACCAATCACATCACTGAGATTCATTTGACCTTTATGCCATCATGAGGATCGATCTGAAGATCAGAATATACATTCAAACTCGAACAAGAATAAAAGCCCAAGCTCAGAATTATGATCTTTTTAAGAAAGCACAGTCATTGTATTTGATATACGTTTCATCATTACATGATATGACTTATAACTCTGGCTCAATGATATTTCTATGCCGATCAGTAGCTACATACTTCAATCTTCAATATAGTTCAATCAATCATGACTTCATGTAAGGAAGGTTTAGCCTCCATTAGCAAAGATATTCCATATAACAAACCGTAGCACATGGAAAGTCAAAACTTTATTCAATTGATGCTATTACACCTTTCAAACCTTCCACATGTAATAGAGAAAGAGTAAATCTCTGTATTGTTATTAAATTCAATGTATTCTGAAGACTTTCAAGAGTACCTCTGTTTCCTTATTGAAGACTTTGAGATATCAAACCTTCAATGGTCATTTATGCAAGAAATCAACCTTCTATACATTGATATATGAGAATAAACTTCTTTGAATGTTCTACATCAACTCTGGCACTATACTATCCAAATAAAGATCCCTGTTTCTGATTCTTTGCAACATCTGAATATTTCACCTAAGAAAGAACATCCATTGGAGCACAAATCTCTGTCGGGTTGGGATCTACAACCTACCCAAAGTAATGAAACTCTGATAACAACCCACCTGGCTAAACAAGATGGCAAATGAAGGGGGACCCAACAAAGACTTCCTGTCCTAGGGAAGACTTAGACCTAGACACCAGACTTGAAAAGACCGACTTGACATGACCATATGACACCAATATTGCCAAAAAAATGGGTGACTGAAAGTCAGGCAACACAAACCTGTGTGTTCAATCATAAATCTGGGGATTTAATCATTATTTTGCATCTTGATGAAAGCATCACATGTTTTTCAAGATAAAAAAATTCAAAACCTTGGAGAACCATGTCATATTAGAGGACCTCAGAGAAACTTTTTAAATTATTTGAGTTAAAAACATATGTTTGATTACAAAGGTTGATACCCATTCTGAGTTGTAGATTACTCATTTGAGGTTTAAAGTACCTTCATTTTGCATCTTTCATTGCATATCAATAGCATTCTCTGTTGTGTTGCGTCAAAGGCTAAGCTCATAGGCAAAGAAGATTATGGGTAAGCAAAGAAGATTCATCCTCTTTTTGTCTATTAGTATGTCTACTGCTAGTATGTTTGAATTGCTTTCTCGACTTCTAAACAACAACATCCCTCTACAACTTTATATTGAGACAAGTAATCTAAATAATCTCTACGACTTCATATTGAGATGAGTAATCTACGACTTCAGGAAACCCATGACTCTGACCATCTTCTATTATGTTATTGTCTATATTTGAACTTAAGTTTATGTTATGGGTTCTAAAAGGTAAGAACATATTGTTTTTTGTATGTCTTATGTTTCTCATTTTTTCCCCTCTGCTTGTTCTTTGCAAGGTTTGGAAAGAAGGTGAAGGCTTGGGAAAAGATGGTCAAGGAATTAAAGAGAATGTTACGGTTAAGAAGAAACGAGACTCCACAGGTCATTTCTCACTATCTTATTATATTTGAATTATTATATATGCTTATCACTCAATTTAATAGATATTTGGAATGTCTTTTTAATGCGCTTGCTTTCACTTATCTCCAAATATAGGTGTTAATAAGGCAACTAATAACTGGATATTCAATACTAAGGTATGCTTATCTTCTAAGCCATTTATGCTTTAATTATAATGTTATTTTAGTGTATGCCTATATTTTGGAGTTGTTACAACTTATCATGCTGTAACAAACATGGTTTAATATCATTATGAAGGAATGATTTCTATTTTCAATGATTTTATTTTATATATGCCTATAGGGTAGGACATGGAAGAAAATACCACCATTGCATTTAATCTACCATTGCATTGATCTATCTACTAACAATTTAACCACGTGCAGAGCAATTCTATCAAAGCTGCACAAAAATGCTTTGATGCCAACAAAGCTGCTGACATTAACAGCGATTGCGATGAATTAGTGGACATGAATGTGGATCAACACAGTTATAGTTGTGGTAAAGTTGAGGTAATGTAATAGTTGTCAATTATCTATCCTAATCTTCATGCTTGAAATGTTATTTTAAACAAATAATTATAGATTTTGCATTTTTCCAGATGTAAGTTAATTTGTCACAATATTTATTAGCTATCTTCATTGCACAATTTAGAATTGTACTTATTTCTTGCCAAGGTTTACATATCATACCCTCTTCCAGCATATGACTTGTACTTGTTTTCTCTTCAGTCTACTGTGCATACAGGAAAAGACACTCTCAATAGACCTATCTATAAAGCTCCACAATTTGAGAAGGATGTTGATAGTGAACATGTTGAACTAGATGAGGATCTATATGATATTCAAAGAAGACTTCATGTTAAAAGCAAGGTGAGTTTTATTTATTGTTGTGTATTTCATGGTATTTGTTTTAACACATGAAAGTACTATTTGAGCAAGTAATGGTTGTTTTATTATGTTAATAAGTCAAATGTTTACCTATGTGATAATTATTATGTTAATAAGTCACATAATTACCTATGCACTTTTTGTATTTGCAGAAAAATATTCATGAACTCCAAGAAGGAGATAAAGTCAGAGTGTTGGATCCATTTGATAGTGCTACTGTTGGTGTTGGGCGGATCCATTCACTATCTATCATACATGGAGAAAACTTGAAAGGAACGAGTGATGCAAATGTAGAACTTGTGAGGGTCACAAGTAACGTACCACTTGTTTATGAAGACAAACTAGATGGAGCGATCCGTCTAAAAGAGAAAGAAGGATCCTTTGCACGGTGGCCAATAATTTTTTTGGAGAAAATGAATTAGTTGATGTTTATCATGCACTAGATACCAGACATTCATGGTGTATTTAATGAGTTGGAAACTCTTAATAACTTTGATATTTTTAGATATAATTATGTATACTCTCAACGTTGACATTTTATTACTTGATACATATTATATTTCTAAATTGCAGATTACCTTTCTTTCTCATGATGTTGAATATTGTTTGTATATGTTAATATATTTTTAATTTCTTTTATGGTTTACTTCAAGTTTAATATATGCCTTTTTTGCATTATTAAATTTATGTAATTTAATACATTATTTATATCACAACTAAATTCAATACCAATTAATGAGAACCAAAATATAATAGTGATTAAATATACTATTAGTAGATGGAAACATAAGAGTGACAATGACTAAATATATTACCAATCGATATCAATTAATTGTTATCGTGATTAAATAAATGACTAATTATTAACAACGTTGACTAAATTAATGATTAAAATGATCAAATATACTACCAATGGATGGAAATTAGTTGATACAAATGACTATATATATTACCAATCGATGTCAATTAAGTGTTAACGTGATTAAATAAATGACTAATTATTAACAACATTGACTAAATTAATGATTAAAATGATCAAATATACTACCAATGGATGGAAATTAGTTGATACAAATGATTAAATATATTACCAATTGACACAAATTAATGATTTTAATGATTAAATAAATGACTATCAAGATTAAATGAATGACCAATTAACAACAACAAATGACTAAATTAATGAGTAAAAATACTACCAAATTGATCATTCAAAACAACCAACAAATGACTAAAATTTGTTTAGTCACAAATTTGGTGGTGTTACAAATGACTGGCAATAAACTATTACTGGTCATGTGATCAAAATTGGTCATCTATATGTGATTTTTAGTAGTTTTTTTAGTCTAATTTTGCTATTTTTGTACTAGTGTTAGCAAGAACTGCATTCCATAGATCAATAGGATTTCCTTGAAAAGAAAAGAGAATACCCAAAAAGTGAAAGATTTCCCCATGTTGAATCCTGGTCCAGCCAAACTGAGAAAGCCAGGGAGGCTCGGGAAGAGCCGACTGTCTGTAACAAAGGGTTTTGTGCTACTGAATGGCTGAGCCAAATGTTACTAATCCTTATATGCTAGTAGTCAATATAGAATGGATCAATCAAAACATAAACATGTCTACATCAATTATCTGTAGGTTTTCACCTTGAACAACCTAGGGTTTTAACCAAAACATAATTTTATTTTGAATTTAAACACAAGGGTTTCTAGAATACTATAAAATATTATGCTCATATGCAAATTAGTACACATATGCTCATATGCATAATAAAATACCATAATCTCTTCTCACACAAAAAAACCTAAAAAGCCTTTCCAATCGAAAACCTCCAACAATAAAAACCACAAAACCTTCAATTCAAAATCCTACAACAATCTGGTAAATACGAAGAGAGCAATCTTTTTGGAAAGAAAGATTTGCAAAGGAAAATACAAACCCTACCTCAAATTCAATAGATCTGTAAAAACACAAGTCCACAATTCAAGCTCCCAAAAATCCAAGCTTTCAAGAAAATTATTCAACACCAAAATCCAAGAAAAACCCGTGATCTCCAAATTTGTGTGTCCGATAATGGCCAAAAATATTTCTAATATAGAAAACTCCACAAACAGAACTCAAACATGCAACATGCAATAAAAAATTAGAACTTTTTTTATCAATTTCCTTTTTGCATATTTGATTAATTATAATGATAATTATATGCACTTTTCTCTTAATAAGCTTTAACTCAACTTTCAACTTAAATTTATAATTCAATTTTATTAAACTGAATGTGCAACTTAAATTGTATACTAATAATTTATTAATAATTAATATTTTAGTATATTATTAATTATGAAACTGATAATTAAATATCAATTCATTAATTATACTTTTAATTTTAATTTTAGATTTAATAATTAATTAAATCTTTTATTCATAAAATTGGACTTTTTAATTAAGTCTTTTTAAATTTAACAAATATATTTATATTTAATACAATTTAATTATTTAGTCACTTAATTAAACCCATAAATCACTTAAGCATGTAATAACACAAAATCACATCAAACCACATGACATGACAACATGAGAAAGAACTAACTAAACCCAAAAACAAAATAAGCATACGCAAGGAAAGGGTTCACAAATTCATGTCACCTTAACGAATTCAGACAGGAAAATTAATTAGATACTTGTCCATTAATTCAGGACAATAAATGGTTTGTGTTGGAATTTGGATTTGTCTATTGTCTCCCCTCTTTAACCATTGAGATATTGTGATAGGCCACTCTCATCTTGACAATTCAGGGAAGTCGATGCCCAGTATCTGAAATCCTGCATAAAAGATGAGCATGTACATACATGTATAAATATATAATAGACAATGATAGAGATCAATCGATCACATGGATCTTGCAAGAAAATAACTACGATTATGTTCCTCAACCACATCATGCATGTCAAACAGAAAAATAAAACATACACGCTAACCATACACATGCAAGTATGGGGCCAGTAAAACTATAAATATAAATATCATCATCAAATGCAAATAATCAATATGAAGAGCGGCCTAAAAGAGTTTGGCCATATAAACTAAAAAGAAAACTGTAGGAGGGGTATTACACAAGTATAATTGGTGATGACTTGGCATTTGCAATCTTGGACATGGAGCAACTATTTGAAAAGGTTCTCCCTGAGATTGTGGTGGTAGGATTTGATGTTCTTACCAATTTGTATTTCATCTTGGATTTGGCTATTAGGGCTCCTCCTCTTGCTCTAGTGTTGTTTGTTTCTTCAAGCGTGGATGATGCTTCACACTCATTTTCGATTCCTTTAATCTCTCCTTTGGAAGTCTCAAGTAGTTGGTTGGAGCCTCATTATTTTTTAGCACGTCATGCTTAGGATTATGTTATTTGGTTCTCGTATCTAGACATTGTCTCTTAAAATTTTATTTTATTTTATTTGTCCAATATGTTTGTTATGGACTTTTTGTAATAATTTTGAAGGATGGTGGGCAACTTTTTGTAATAATTTTGAAGGATGGTGGGCGACTTTTTGTAATAATTTTGAAGGATGGTGGGCGACTTTTTGTTTTAAACTCATGGGTTAAATTTATCCTTATTGGATGAGACTTGTACTTTTGAATGCTTTAAGCCTTATTTCATGAAAGTGACTATTATTTTTTTCTTCTGTTATTATTATGTATAATATTTAGTGACTTCTAGCCACTTTTATAAATAATAATGATAATAATACATCATATATTACATACTATAATAAATAGGTTGAAAGGCGGAAAAATAATTTGTCAAATCATTTAAATAATATTTTATTTATTATATATTTTACAATAATAATAAAAAATATCATTCTTTTTTATTTATGCCACTAAAATAATATAAATAAAAAAAATATTTTCATTTTCATTTTCATTTAAAAATGATAATAAAATTATTTTTATATTTTGGGGTCATAATCCCTAACTACCTTCTATTTTTAAAAAAAAAAAATTTAAGAAACTGATTAGACATGTTATAACCTAATTTCATTACACACATTAGAAGAATACATTTTAAATTCTGGTATTCTCTTGTTTATAAACATTTAAATATAATTGTTAGAAGTTATAAATTATGAAGTTAGTATTTAAATGTTAATTATGTGTATCTTTTGTACTTACATGTCCCACTCACCATTGTTTATTTTTTTTATATAATATTTTTATTTTATTTTTATTTTTATTGTTTGAAATTTTAGAAAAAATAAATAAATTATTTTTTATTTTATAAGAAATTTTATTTATGTATTTTTAGATTTACCTATTTTGAAAACAATCATAAAAATAAAATTATTGATCAATTTTATTTTTAAAATCTTAATACGTTATTTACAATGTTATAAAAATAACTTGTTTAACTTTTAAGATCCATCAAAACCTATTTTATCTTTTTATGAAACATAATATTATACATATTATAATATTATAAAATGAAAAAATAAATTAATATGAAAACTACTTCTTATAATAAAACAATTTACAATTTTTTTCTTTTTATTTTATCAAAAAAATTCCCTTAAAACTTAAATTAAATTAAGATCTCAAATAACAGTGCCTTTTACCTTAATAGAACATTTATCAAATCCTTGATTATCATAAAACTCTTACTTTCTAATATTAAAAACACACACCTCCTCATTGAAAATATTTATTATCATGAAAAGACAGAGACAACTAAAAATCTATGCAAATCTTTAGATTGAGATATGTCCTAAACAAAGTCAATATACACTTTATTGAAAAGATATAATATTTTAAGAAAAAGAAACAATATTTAGAAAAATCATTTCACATACTTTTTACTTTTTATAGAAAACTTAACCGCGTCCTTTCGCTTATACCATTACAATATATCCAAACAAACAAACAAGCAATACCTATGTATTTTGATTAAAAGTTATTTTGCAGCAGTAGAGAGGAAGCCGAAACGATGTTTTCAGGGAGAATAAGAGAGAGACAATAGGGTACAAGATGTCAATCGTCAAATCTGATTGGACGTCCCTACTACAGACCTCTGACTGGTAACCATGGCAGTAATGAATTACCTTTGAACGTTTGTTAGACAGAGTTATTCGCTAAAATGGGGGCTTTCCTTATCATACGGCCAGAAAATGTTAAATCATGGGAGCCTCACTCATGCTGCTGGTTATGGTTATTGTCCTCTCTATTCTGGACAAGGAGATACTGAACATCATGCCCTCCTCATTGTCTTACTTTTAAGATGGGACTTCCATGATAAGGTCGAAGCATCTGCTGTACGGTATAAGAGGCCATACTCTTAAGGGCATGGGCTAACTCCTTATAGAATGGAGGAAAGAAATAAACGAAATATATATATATATATATATCAAATATTTTTTAATTCGTAAAAATAGAGTGTCTAGATGTGAAGATGACATGGATAATTGATTGTGCAAATTTGATTCCTCTATTGTTATTTAGATTTGAAAGATGATCTAATCGTTCTTATCAATTCACCTTGCATGATTTTTTAAGTGTGTAATGAATGCCTTTAATATAATGACATAACAATGTGTTGCATAACATAAATGAATTAATTCATAATGGTTAGCATGAAATGGTAGAGAAAATTGAAATTTGAATTTGATAAGTTAGATTTTGGGGGCATTTTATGTACTTTATAAGGTTGTCCTAGTCAATCCCATGTCATCTATAAATGATCATGGTGGATAAAATGGCAATCTTGAGATAGGGAACAAATATATGTAGAATAATATAAACATAAGTGGAATGGGAAGAAATAAGGGACGTGATTGTGAGCAAAGTCTAACTTATTGATATGTTATTGAATTAAGACACCTCTCACCAAGACAAGCATGTGACTAAATGGGAAACATGATGAGTTTTAATTTCAATATTTTAAATATTAACAAACGTTTTAAAATGTCTTTAGTTGTGACTTTTATTTTTAAAAAATGCACTTCAAATGATTATCTTTTCAAGCATTTACTAAAGGAGTAAAAATTACATAATGAGCCAATAAAAGGTGTGGATTCAATTTTTTGAGCTTGACGTATATACACAAAATCATACAAAAATCATTTCAAACTCTATTGACTTCTATTTTTCAAGTCATGTTATTTAGTAAATTGAAAGGTTTTTTTTTACTTTTGATAAATCATGAGTACAATTTTGGGAATATCTCACATTAAAAATTTAGAAATCATCCTCTCCAAAGAATTTGTGACACCTTTGAAATTTTAATGGTCTAAATATGTCAATCACCATATAAAGTAAAACTCTCCATATAAAACCAAAAATGGAATTTTAATAAAAAAAGCTCACATCAATATGCTAATAAAGCATGCAATGATTTATAACCACACCAAATAACATGACTTAATAAATAATTTATTTACTAATATTTTAGATTTTAAGGAAGCCCAATAAAAATGTGTCACCTTTATTCAAATGTGTATCTCTTCCCATCTAAATCACCATATATATATGTGTGTGTGTGTGTGTTTATGTTGAATTATATTTGATGACTCAAAACTTAGATTTTAAGTTTAAACAATGATAACCACTGGTAGCATGAATGAGTTTAGGACCTTCAATTTTTTCCCAACCCATGAGTCCATCTATGAGTGTGTAGAAGTGGAATTAAATAAGCCTTAATTGTTTGGCCCTAGTTTTGAATTGGAACCACAAATAGTTTATTTGAACACGCACAATGCTTGCTTCTTTTGCTGACAAGAGGGCTATTGTATTTAAGATTGTACTATTAGAAAAAAGTGTCTCTCCTTGCCAATTCTTCTTTTGTTCCAGTTAATAAATTTGTTAAATAGAACATTCCCCTTCGTCCTTCTATGTGTCCCTCTCAAAATAATCCTTCTCATTCTTCCTCTATTCTTCATTCTCCCTTTGTGTTTCCTAGTAGGAGCTCTTCACCTTATAAAGAGGCTATTATGTCACATGATTGGAGAGCTGCGAGGAAGATAAATAAACTTGTTCCTCTAGTTGATATCCCACATCATCCTTCTCATGATCTGTCTCCACCTCGTCCCCCAAGTTTACCGAAGTACCCCAATAGGAAAACTCTTTCAAATCTCCTTAACTCTTGGAAAAGATCAATGTCACATTCATCAAATATTGGATGAACACTAAATTGGAAACACAATGTATCTCTCTCTAATCACTTTGAAGTTTTTCCACAAGATGTTGATATTTATATAGGTGGTTCATCACAAACTATAAAATATTATTATAGTGTCCTAAATTATAAGCGTGCACAATCTCAGTCCTCAACTAGGATCCATTTCAGTGTACAAGGATTTCATGCCCATTATGCTTGATCCAACCTCAATTTTGCACATGTTTTCAAAATTCCCATATCAAAGTTGACCTTGACTTAAATATGTGGTCAAATTGGCTAGTATAGGGCACCTACAGAGGTATGGGGCAAGTCCACTCACCCTATACCTCGAGATTCATCCATCTCCCTCATTTTGGTGAGACACTCAATTAATAAGAAATCAATCAATTCAAAAAGGATTCAATGAACAATCAAGATAATATATTCACATTTATATTCATTCATTCAATCATCAAGCATGAAATACAAGAATTAATGTCTAGATATAAGCATGTGTGAAGTCATTCATGTTCTTCCTACCCTAGATCTAAGGTCAAGACAACATTATCAACACTTTCAAGTATCTTTATGAGAAATTTGACACCGCAAAGGTATAAAAATCTTATCAAGCTTCTTCTACTAATAGCATGCTTCCTCTTTATGCATTTGTATTTCAATTTGAAGGTTAATTCCTATATAGAGGTTTGACTGAGGCAAACCCCTTTCCACAAATATTTTCCCTATTTTTTTTATGCAAGTGATAGGTGGTGTAGTTGCAAAAAAGGATACAAAAAGATTTGATATAGAGCTACAAGTGACAAAAGTTTCATTAGAATTTGCTAGGTCTAAGGTGACTCCATACGTCTAAGGCAAGTCCAGTCACCATATACCTATGATTTCATATTGAAATTTAGATCACAGGCCAGTTGTTATATGTTTATAGATCTAGCTTTAGAATCAAAATTATAGTCTATTACTTATCTATTTGCATAACATTTCATTCTTTCCCTAGAACTTGCATTCCTTTTAACACCTTTGAATTTGCTAGTCATCTTCTACTAAATGAAGGAATCCTTATATCCTCTTAGTGCTTGACCCTCATTGATCCTAGTGGGTCAAATTTCCTTCCAATGTAGTGAAAGATGGAAAGGACATGGATGTGATCTTCCTAGTTTTCTCATTCATCCTAGTGATTTTATACTCCCCCATCTTCCCATAAATTTTTTATTTCATCACATTTTGGTGAACTCAACTTTCTTACATCCTAATTATGATTTGGTGTCTAGATTTGATTTGTATGCATTACTTTGTTACATTTTATGCATTTAGAAACCTTGTTGCACATTGCTTCTTATTTGGATGATTAAATTTACATGCAATTCACTAGTTTGTATATGATTTCATGCTAGATCTAATTTAATTTGTTACATTCCTTTCTTGCAATGTTTAAATGATCATTTTTTAAGTACTTTGCATTGTTTAGACATTCCCTTCTTCTCTTTCATTATGTAGGATTTTCATAGCCTTGAGTCCTACTTAAAACATGCATGTGAGAAGAAGTTGTAGACTTATGGTTTCCTTTAAAGGTATAGGTCTTGAAACTTCTAATGTATTCCATGGGAATGTATGATATACCTCTATGCCTACCAATGAAATACCTAATGTTGTTGAAAATCACTCTTCTCACACTTCACATGATGAATATGACTTCACAACAAGAGTATCTCCTAGCCAAGTGGAAAAGCTTGTTGATGACTTGAAAAAGATTGAAGATTGGATGGGTTGATAATATTCTAATAGTGAGGCCATTCCCTTGATTGAAGGTTTGAGGAGGATGGTTCAAAATGATGAAAATGGTATTGATTGTTGCATGCCATATCACATATTACCAGTGAAAATATTAGGACTATGAAAAGTTGTGTCAAAGATTAAAACAATAGAAATATTGTGGAAATCGGGTATGTAAAAGGATCAAATTAGAATATCAAAAAGTGAATCAGAAATGCAACTAATTCTTCGAAGGAAGTCTTGTAAGTGAAAATCATGAACTTTGTTTGCATAAGTGTTGAGTACCCAGATAAAAAATTATGTCGATCTATATGGAATAATAAAGGATTTATTATCCATTATTTTTGCAAAGAAAATTCATTAATGAGCGTACAGAGGAATCATCAAAGGGAAAATCTGCAATCACTGAAATACATAATACACATATCGGCTAGTAGTTTAAGATTAAAAGTTGCATCATTTAAGAAGATGAGTAAAAGTCTTCACTGTCAGAGATATAATAATTTCAGAGAAATACGATCCAGTTTTACATAGAAACCCTCACTAGAAATTAGGTTGTAGGTGCTAGAATAAGTCTTCAGTGAAAGAATAACAACCCTCTTTCTGTGCCAAACAGAAAATACAAATCACAAAGGGTTCATGTAGATGAGTACGTGTTAGAACATAAAAGACTGTCATTAGTTTTTTTTAAAGATCTTAGCATATCCTTGTTTCATTTTTAGAGTGAAAGAACAATGATATAAGGAGGGCATCGACCCTTGTGCTACAGTATGAAATGTAACATAGAGCTTGTGGTGAGGAGGAAGAACCCAACACTCAAAGGCAAAAAATCCACAAAACCACAATATGCTACAAATACCCACATAATATTTGTAGTTTGTGGTCACAACATAGAAGGAATGATAATCAGAATAAAATAAAGGAGAGGTTCGACATCTTCAAACAAAAAAATTGTCATTCATAGTATCATAGCACTTTTGGCCATGGAAAATGTGATTTAATAATGTGAATACAAACCTCATATAGGGTTTCATTTTCAAAAACCACAGCTGAGAAGCGATAGAAGGAATAAACAACAATAGTTTTCTATTGCTACAGAAAACCCATAGGTATTATGTAGTCGCCACATAATTTTTCATTACAACACATAGGAAACCTTATGGAAAAGAGAAATACCCAGAATAGAACCAAAATCTTGAAGGTACATGTGTCAATGTTGAAGAATAGTAGAGCCTCAAAGCCAAAATAAACTCATTTTCCATATCTCCCAAACCCTAGCCGCGGAGAGAAGAAGCTTTGAGAAGACAAAAAATGTAAATGAAATGTATGTTTAGGGTTTTCCTCATCCTTTACGACTGGATACCCTAGTGTTATTAAATGTTCATATAATTATTTTGTGTTTGGGTTATGGTGGGAGATAATAATGTTTTTCTATTATAGGCTTTTATTGTTATTTACATTTGATAAATAATTTTATTATCATTAATCACTTAGCATATGTAAATAATAATAAAAGTTTATTATTATTATATCTATTCATACACATTATTCCAGTTAATATTTATTAAATACTATTATTTAATAAATATTAAGTTTTATAATAGATAAAATAATAATCTCTTGTATGCATATCATTTTGTCAAGTCATTATTCTAAGGTGTTCAAATTATAAAACACTTAGAATAATTGATTATTTTTATGCAAGAATTAGGGGATAACATGATAACTTGGAGACTTTCAGTTTTGACTTGGAGTTGCATCTTGAGGAGATGGAGCTTTTATTATTTCTATCATCAGTTTTGGGCTATTTTGAGGAGCTTTTCATGCAGTTGAGGCTAACTTTCAGTTTCCGATCAGTTGGACATGGGCTTAAGGGAAATCTTGATGGGTTTCTTCATAGTTTAGATTTGTTTTGACATGCATTATTTTTTGGATCCAAGTTAGGGTTTTGATCCCTACATATTATATATTAACCTCTTTTGGAGGCCCTTCGGGATCTTCTTCCTCTTCAAATGTTTGCACATTGAAAATTTTTGAGTTGATTGTAAGGACACTTTGTAGTAGAGGTTTTCCAGCATTGATTATACAAATACAATGATTCATTCTCATTGATTCCTATTGCAGTATTGTGAATTTCTTTATTTCATGTTGTTTTTATCCTTCATCTAAGCTCTATTCCTTATTGCATATGTGAATCTTGATACTTTTAGTTGCGGGTCTATGTTTGTGATCCTCATCTTTTGCAAAAAATTGGTAAAGCTAAGGTTTTCCTTTCAAAGCAATTTTTTTTGGATCCTTGCATTAGAATCACTTTTGTAACTGCATGTTTTTCTAGGTATTATGAATCAATAGTATTTTGGATAAGTGGTGTTGATTTACTGAAGCTGCAATAAATTCATTAGTGTATCACCTCATTTAGGTTTTAGTAATTCATATCTCTTTTATCCCTTTTCTTTTATATAAGTCAGTTTTAGGTGAGAACTATCTAGGAACCGACCTCATTCAAAGATTCTTCTCTCATTTTAGGACAACCCACCACCCAAGAGCGTTTCCATGTTTCAACATGATAGCTAGATTTTTCATCAATCTATAGGTGCAATCCTAACTGACAATAGGGGTCAAACGTGTTTTGACCAAACACTTTCTTCCCTTTAAATCTTCTCCACATGCTAGCATCAAACAATGTAATGCCAAATCATCACCTCCAATATTTAAGACATGTCACCATATCATGACTGACTTAACCAAAATCACCACAAAATCTTCACGGATCACCAAAAAAATATTTAACCATTGTCGCTCAATAGCATAAATAATTCAACCTGTTAACAACTCTGTCTCTGCTCACCAATCACCTATCCTTCACTTTGGTCATCCAAATTAGTTGCAATTACAACTATAGCATCCAAACACTATTAAAAACTATATCTTAATGTAACCGCATTACAAGAAACACCATATATTTGACAAACCAATCAAATCGTCTATCACCTGTCACTAACTATTCTAGAAGTTGCAATGTTAACCTTCATCTGATCATAATTCTCTTACTGGTCAATATCAACAGTATTGGTCATGCATCTAACATTCTAAGACATTCATAATTCTCCCATATGAATTGGTACAACTGAAACTTACCGCAACACCTTGATGATCATCCATACTCAGCAACATACTAGCAACACTAAGTCAATACTTGACATTAATGACAACTTAATAACTAATCATCATGCAATCAAATCTATACCATGACAACTCCATACATCACTTACCATCACTAGATCAGTTGGCATCAATTATGCCAAAAATATTTCCCTTTGGCATTGATGGAAACACTTCCTACATGCAACACTCTCATCAATATGAACAACATAGCTAGGAACATAAAAAATGTTACCACTTCTGTCTTTCACTTGATCTTACAATTACTCCCCCTTTCATTGAACTTCTCTTATCTGCAACTTTGAACAATCTCCTTACATCTCTTCATTAATTACTCTCCCCTACTTACACTCCCCCCTTAAAAACAATGCCAAAGGCATCAAACACACCTTATATATGCTTTGTTGTACCTGACTCAACACAGTACATCACTTCATAGACTACTCCCCCTAAGGAGTAGCCTCCCAACATCAATCTAAACATAAAATTATTCACTAGATACACTTGGATTGATTCAACAACATCTTCTTTTAATTCAAATCAGATAGGGGATTAACCCCTAACTTACCTCTTATATACTCAAAAAAATCCTTAGGTAATGGTTTTTGTGAAAATATCAGCTACCTGCTCCTTAGTTGGCACATACTCCAACTTTACTTCTTTCTCATGTACATGTTCTCTAAGAAAATGATATTTGATAGCTATATGCTTAGGCTTAGAGTGCATCACGAGGTTTTTAGATATATTAATAGAAATTGTATTGTCACAATAGATAACCACAAGTTCAGTTACCTTTTCCTGAGTTCCTTCCCAAATTTTCTTAATCCACACAACATGTGTACAATTAATTGCAGCAGCAATACATTCCGCTTCAGTTGTTGATTGTGATATACAATTTTTATTTTTGCTTGTCTAGGATACAAGCCTATCTCCGAGAAAAAATGCACCTCCACTTGTGCTTTTCCAATCATCAACATTACTTGCCCAATCAACATTAGTAAATACACTTAAATAAAAATCACCTTTATGTCCATACCAAAGACCATAATCTACATTTCCCTTAAGATATCTAAAGATTATCTTCATTGCAATCAAATGTGATTCCCTAGGATTAGAAGAAAATCTAGCTACTAATCCAATTGCCTGTGCAATGTCTTATTTTTTGTGCACCACATACTATAGATTACCGATCATGGACCTATAAAGAGTCTCATCCACATCTTTAGAATCATCTTCTTTTGACAATTTAGAATCGGTTACCATAGGGGCACCAACCGGTTTTGAGTCTTCCAACCCAAATGTTTTTAATATCTCTTTCACATATTTAGACTGGTTGATGTAGACACCTTCTTTCAACTATTGGAACTAGAATATAATAAAGAATTTGATCTCACCAATCATAGACATCTCAAATTCTTTACTCATCTCATGTGCAAATGATCTACTCATTTCTTCATTTCCACAAAAAATGATATCATCAATAAATATTTATGCAATCAGTAACCTATTATCTTTCTCAATCTTCAAATATAAATTATTTTTGTCACTTGTGCTTGTAAAACCAATCTAAATTAGATATTAGTGCAATCTGTCATACCATTCTCTAGGTGCTTGCTTCAATACATATAAAGTTTTTTGTAATTTGCACACCATGCTCTTACCTTCTTCATTAGAAAATCCTTCTGGTCGTTCAATGTATACTGATTCCAATATACCAATAAGAAAAGATTATTTAACATCCATTTGATATACCTTGAAGTCCTTGTAATCAAAATATGCAAGCAATATTCTTATACCTTCAAGTTTGGCCCCCGGTGCAAATATTTTACCATAATTTAGACCTTCCTCTTGTGCATATCTTTTGCACACCAATATTTCTTTGTTCATTACCACTTCACCTTTTTCACTCATCTTGTTTCTAAAAATCCAATTAGTACTGATTACATTCTTGTCCATCGATCTGGGTACTAATGTCCAAGTTTTGTTTTTATTAATTTGTTCCAATTATTCTTCCACAACCTTCAACCAATCATCATCTTTCAATGCATCTTTTACAATTTTATGTTTGGTTCAAATAAGAAACATGTACTTTCTATTGCCTTTCTTCTTGTTAAAACACTTGCATTTCTATCACCAGTAATTTGATCAGGTGAATGATTCAATTTCACATACCTTGACAACATTGGTTTAGATCTTGGAGTACCTTCAACCGTTTGAATTAGTTCATGTTCATTAACATATCTCTCCATCAGTTCTACTATAGTTTCCTACTCCATCAGTTGTAGATATACAAATCCATGATACTCATCAAGTTCCTTCTTGTTGGATTCATCATTCTGTTCAGAAAATTCATCTACTGTTACATTAGCACTTTCCACTTCTTGTCTGTTCTCCTGTTCAAGCACTTGTAGGCTTTTCTCTTTGTGGAATACCCTAAGAATATTCCCTCATCACTTCCTAGGTCAAACTTTCCTGAATGTTCATCTCTTTCTATGTGACATCTGCTTCCAAAAACTTTGAAATAACTTACACTTGGGGATATATCATGCCACAACTCTTAAGGAGCTTTGTTTGTACCTTTCTTCAGTTGAACTCTATTCAATGTGTAATCGTGGATAAAGATGTAGGAGATCTATCTTTACCCTTATTACATTTATATTGTTGTGTCTATGTAAGGGGAATATAGGACCTATCCCTAATCCAAATTCCCAAAATAGAGACCCAAATTGATTAGTCACAAAGAAGTGACCAATGCACAAATGAATCAAACAATCAAGAATATGAAGAAAGGAGGAAACCCTATAATTTTCTATAGAAATTATGTGCTTGAAATCTTAAATGAATAGAAGACAAATACTAACCTCAAAATAGGGTAAATCTAGAAAATGTTGATTTTTGATGTCTGTGCACAGTTTCGGGGAATTCTGCAACCTTCTTGGACTGGAAATACCAAGACAGAGAAAACCCAGAAAATTTTTATCTTTCTGAGGTCAGGTCAACTTTGACCCAGATAACAGGGCACAATCTTACCCCTCACTGAAGGTCATCCCTAACCTGAAATAGCTCTGACAAAAATTATGTTCGTGTATCTCGGAAGTGTGTAGAAAAGGGTATCTAGATTTGAACTACAATTCGTTGTCTTGTACCTGTACCTGTAAGAAAAATGTTTTTTGTTATTTTGATGGGGGGTTTTCCTTGGTCAAACCCCAGTTTAGAATCAATCTTGAAATGTAATTGAAATTGCAATATGTATAAACAAAGTAAATGGAACTATTCACCTTGCTTATGTTGAAATCCTTGTGGAGGATTTGAATCCTTAAATCTACAAGTATGGATGCTCCAAATGAATGTAGAAATGTATGTAGGATGTCTCAAATCAATGGCATTAGATCTTCAACACCAATCTTAAATGGATCTTAGCATAGGAAGAGGCTTGGATGAATGTGGATGGACAAATCTTCAACAAGAGGGCTCCATAGAGATTGAATCCTTCAATGGCTAACAATGGATCTCCTTGATGAATACTTGAATGCTTGAATGCTTGAGGATGAATGAATACTTTCTTTTTTTCCTTCTCCTTCTTGCTTGCTTGATTTCACTTGAGAGCTTGATCATTAAATTGCTTGGTTGTGGATATGAAAATGAGAGAGGAAGGCTTCCTTTTATAGTGATCTAGGGCACAAACTTCTAGAGAGGCCGACATTGGAGAATTAAATCCCAATTAACCTTAACCCCTAGAAATGGACCTAGATTAAATGCAATTTAAGATTTTACCATTCCAAAATCCAAAACAACCGACCCAGAAGTGGGAAAATAAAACTTTCTGAAGCCCGATATCCCAAAACCTCCGAAACTTGAAAACTAGACCCATGGTCAGGATCGAGGTCGACTCTGACCTAGGTCAGGGTCGAGGTCGACCTTGACCTAGGAGATCGACTTTGACCCTGAGGTTCCAGATCTTAAGTTCTCAGGACCAGGTGCCATGAGAAGCTGAAAATAGGTGGGGAGAAAAGCAGAATGGGGGGAAAAGCCAGATCCATGCAAAAAATTAATCAAGGCACTTTACATGACCCTAATCCACTTACTCGAAGGGCTAAACATTCTTATCATGGAAATGCTTCCATTTTAAGATGATACATTAAGCCCTGACTTTAGCAAGAGTATGGACTCGATGCAAACTCTTGGTAAATGAGATCATAATGAAAAGATAATCTTATTGAAATCAAAGGGACAAAGAAATCCTCAAGCCCCCAAGGACTCAAGTCTTCATCAAATCCAAGATCACAATAAGAGAGACATATCTAGAAAAGAGAGAGAAGAGGGTGTGATTATCTCGCCCAATGAGAACTTATGTCCCATTATGAACCACACAAGAAAAGAGCACAAATGGAAAGATGTAATTGAACCATCTAGTGAATGTGGCTACTCACTAGTCAACCCATCAAAGATTCACCCTTAGGAATATTCTATTCCACAAGAGTAAAACCAAAAACAAAAGAGATCCAGTCTTAAGGACACCTTCATCCTTAAGGGATCAAAAATTTTGAAACTGGAGGGATCAAGAGATCCTAGATAAAAATCCATGCTTTAAGGATTAGTCACTAATCCATAAAGGGAGAAAAGCATCTTGAAAAATAATATATGTAGATTGAAAAGTGTGTGTGTGCAACAAGTGAGTAGAGCATATGCCCCCATGTTAAAGTAATTGCTAACACTTTAATAGGAGCAATGGCTTTAATGGAAACATAAACAACTCCACTGATTACGTTTCCACTATAAGATGCCCCTAAATGAAGAAAAATCAAGGGAAATACCACATAAACATACAGAGAACACATAAGGGATCTACCTACCGTGGGGTCAGTATGATCATAAGATAATATATATATGATATTATTGCAAATGAATTGACATCATTCCCAAAATAAAGTAGAACTACAGTCACAAAGGAGGAAAGATCATGTAAGGGTTACAAAGAAGAATCTTTTCAGACCATGACCTGAAGACCAAAAAGAATCAGTGCTACCAAGTCGCGAATCCAAGCAAACTATACAAGGAAACATTTACGAAAAATAGCACAAGTAAAACATAACATGAAACAACATATAGAAGAATAGAGATACATATAGAGGAATTGTACAATAGGTTTGATTCCTTTATCACCTTGTACCAACAAAGTAACAAGGGTCGTATAAAATAATCTAACAACATTTAGCAAACACATCACGGGAGAATCACGGTACAACAGGAAAACACACAACAAAGGTACCATAAAGGACAAGCTGATCAAGTGTGCCACCTACTCTCCCCATCTTGTTCTATATCATTTAGGGAAGGTGGGTAACTCGCAAGAGGGACTATATCCAACACAGTATGAATGATAGCCAGTTCCAAACAAGGATCCTCTTGAGAATCATAATGTTCGATACTAGGTGTAATTGTCAATTGTGATGAAAGCATATTAGGTAAATCAATGTCAATGTCAATAGTTTCATATTCATCATTAACATCATCAAGAGTATCTTCTTCATCTAGATTAATCAAAATAGGATCTAAGATACGAATAGAATCATCATAGTCTTGCATTTTAACATCATTATTAGCAACAACTTCTTCTAACACATCATGCATAGGCTTATAAAATGAAGGTAAAGATTTTTGAAGAACAAAATTATGAGCTTTAGCTTGAGCACGATGCTTCTTACGATGTTCATTAGCAGATTGATTACATTTTTCTTTACTTGAAATATGTTGAGAACTAGGAGGAACAACCACTAGATCCTTCACAGGTTCTATAGGAGGATTAGTAGGATTCGCAACAGACTGACAAGAAACACTAGGAGATTGATTAACAAAACTAGAAACCATAGATAAAGGAGGTATGGAAGGTGTAGGAAAAAGACCACGATTAAGATCCATAGTGTACGAACTAAATATGGGCCTTTGATTTAGCTCCACACTTCAACATAGTCATTATTCACTAACTGCAGCCAAGAATGAATATCAGATTACTCATCTCGCCTGTCTGAATGATTCGATCTGTTTCCTTCTATCTAGGTAGGGTTTGAAATTTTCTCTCAGAATCGAGAGTCCTGCAACCATAGACTAACACTAGAATGAAGGATTTATGCAGTTTAATCTAGAAATGAATTGCAATTAATCTAGAAATGAGATTAAACTAGTAACAATAAAAGCAAACTAGACTAAGAAATGAAGTGCACGATTAAGCTAAACATGATATGCTAATCTAAGAATGAATATTATGCTAAGAATTGAAAGATTCAACGCAAAAGAGTTCTGGCGACAATGCGATAGCACTTCATTGCTCAAAAAGTTGGGATCCTTTGAATGAGAAAAGAGGGTTCTTTTATAGAATCCCAGGTTCAATTGATGGTTGAGATTGAATTAGACGAACGGTGGAGATTGAATGAGAGATTAGCTCAGAATGGAAAGTTTCTAGCAAAGAGAAAATCAACTGCCTGTTTTTGTCTATTTTTAAAGTTGTTAATTGTTTTATTCCTCTTTTTAATTTTCAATTAAATCAAAGTTTCCTTTTCTGAACTGAAGAGAAGATTTGAAGAGAATATTTAATATAAATAAATATAATATTGCCTCATAAGTGGATTTTCTTTATTATTTGAATAATTAAATTCAATTTTCAAGATGAGGATATTTATTTAATTCCTTTTTCATGTATTTTAGCTAAAGAGGGTGGATTTAATTTAATTAAAGTGCTAGGACTTTGTAATTAAATTAATTGATCATAGGGTTTATTTAGCCAATAAATGTCAATATTTAGGAATTTAAATAGGATATATGATTAATGCAAATTTGAGGTTTTTTGCATTTGACACTAAGTCAAGTAGAGTCAATCAGAAGACAGAATTTCCTAGTACAATAGGACTTTGATGATTCAAAATTGAAAGAATGAGACTAACATGCAACAAAATTGGTTAGGATATCAAGATGCCAATTTTGGGGTATTACATTTTGCCCCTCTTTGAATTGATGTGCGAGCAGCTCATTGATTCAAAGAATAGTCTGAATGTGACAATTGATGAGGTTTTCAGGATTATCTCCAAAATGAAGCTTAACCCTCAGAAGTCGAGGTTAGATTGCCAAGACACCGATCAAATCAAGTTGTAGAATCATCTCCAAAATGAAGCTTGATTCTTCGAAGTCTAAGTTAGATAGCAAAGACCTCGGTCAAATTACCACTTTCGCAAGACTATCCCTAAAATGAGGTTCAATCTTTAGGAGTCAAGGTTAGGTTGCCCCAATACTCGTTGACTAAATGATAACTGATGCAGATTTGTAGGACTATCTCCAGAACGGAGCTTAGTCCTTCAAGACCCAGGTTAGATTGCCCTAATACTGGTAAAAAGAGTTTTCAAGAGCCATCTCCAGAATGGAGCTTGACTTTCAGGAGTTAGGGTTAGATTGCCCCAATACCTAAGAGGGATTTCAAGAATCATCTCCAGAATGAAACTTGATTCCCAAGGATCTACGTTAGATTTCTCAAATACCTAAAGATATTTTTGAGAACCATCTCCAGAATGAAGCTTGATTCTCAGGGATCTGAGTTAGATTTCTCAGATACCTAACAGTAGGATGACAAGATGTGAGGCACAAAGATGCCCCTAGTGATGAGATGCCCCTAGCGATGAGGACTTTTGATTTAGATTAGATTGATTTGAGATTCAATGATGCAATCATCTTGCCCCCTCGGGAGCGAAAATAGAAAGAAGACACGTTAGGAAAGGTAATTGACAATAGAAGATTGCAGATAGAGATAAAATCAGAGATTGAGAAGAACTCAATAGATTACGAAAGAATCAAGAAGATGCAAAAGTGATATGGAGTGATTTGGAGGTCCAGTTGACCAAGTTTGACCATGGTTGACCAAAATTGAGTAGAGTTGAATTTTGATGAGAAAGATGAAGAAATTGAGAAAATGATGATGAGATGTGATTCTGTTAAAAATACAACATCAGAAGGTCGACTGCACAAGCGTCTGATCACGTCAGACCTAGAGATTTTAAAATGCAATTTTGAGCTATGTAGGAGTGTCAGATTTCAATTTTGCTCCCAAAAATGGATTCAAAGCGGTTGATTTAGCCAAGGGTGAAGTTTTTGTGCAAAACGTAGCACTTTTGAAAATTAGGTCAAGACCTATATAAGGCCTAGAAGGGTCATTTTCAATTCATTTGCAACCTTTGATTTTTGCCAATTTAAAGAGCTCAGAGTGAAATGGAGAGTGTACCAATGAGATTTCCCTAATTTGAGCGCTCCTAACATCACAGCCGACCAATAGACTATGACCCACCAGTGAGTAGTCGATAACTTAGCTGGCATTTCAAATTTTTAACGCACTTTGATAGATTTAGATTGATTTAGGGTAGTGTTATGAACTTTCTCACCAAACTTCGCGTGAGGAAACAATTTCCTCATGGGAGCTAGGCAGGTGCCTCACGCAAGGAAAGACCCAAAGAGGTCTTCCTCGCGTGGGGTACCTCTACAGGCTCACGCAAGGTGGCTGACAATGCTATGCGAGAAATCTTCCTTAGGGAAGATCTCTCATGCAAGCTAAGATAAAGACTCGCGCGACAGCCAAATCTCATGCGAGGCTAGTACTTCCTCGCACAGGAAAAAACTACAGAGAATAAAAAAATATGCCCAAATTTGTGTAAAAATAGCCAAGTAGAGTATCAGAAAGGTAGTCTTAGGATAGCGTTATAGCTTCAATTTATGTTTTGTCTTGAAAAACCATCATGATTGAGGATACTGATCATGTGTTGTCACTTGCTTTGTAGGTTGACTTCCTCGACATTGTGTTCCATTCTCACCAGCCTGTGATTGGGGTGATAGTGCGGTAGTTGGATGATGTCAAGTCAGCACACATTGATGGCCTAGGTTTGTCATATCTACGTGATGTACCCGATATCTGGGTAAATCACAGACTGTTAGGTGCACTGGTCGAGCGTTTCCACTAAAAAATGAACACTTTCTATTTGCCACAGGAGGAGATGACAGTGACCCTATAGGACATTTACAGGATCCTGAGAGTACCCTTCCACGACCCACGCGTGGAGTATGACACACAGCCTAGAGCAGGCAATTGGCACTCAGAGAGATCTTCCAGGATGATCTAGTGATGGGACGGGCAATCCCATGGGATGACCTGATCAGCCAGTATGGCGTAGGGCATAGATTGGCAATTGTTTTAGCATCGTTCTTGGGCTGCTACCTGATGTCGAACAGAGGCAAGCATGGATTGGAGTGTGGCTGGGGTAGGATGCTACAGAGGATGTCATAGCAGCCACTTGTTAGATTTGGATGGGGTCAGTGCATCTTAGCACATATGTATCATGAGATGCATGAGATTGTGTATCAGAGTTTACAAAGCATGGCTGTAGGAGTAGTGATATTGCAGATATGGGATTGGGAGCATCTCCCCATTTGCAAACCAGTGTTTCATGATACTAGACAACCATTAGAGCCATATATATATAGGTATGGAGGCCCAATGACTAAGCCAACGCTGGGTAAGACTGAGCAGTGGTAAGCTTAGTTGGATGACATGGTAGCAGTGGTATGGCAACCATGGGTAGTGATAGAGGTCTGGGATGATGCCAAACATGAGCTGCCACACATGTTTTGCTCACATCCTCTGATCAGTTGCACGATCAGTATTATTAAGCAGTTTCCACTATCATGGGTCCTGAGGTAGTTTGGGAGGCCACATGACATATCCCAGGAGTATTGTGCCTATGCTCACTTTTCTGATGAGGTGAAGAAGGGCCGGATGGCAAGATTGGATCAGGGGTGGTGTATGATAGAGGCACGGGTACCGCCAGCCTGGTGGGATTACATGGTGGTGGTGACTGATGGGGGGATGGTACCAACATACATGGATCATTTATTGGCACATCCATTCCCCCAATTTACAGATCTTGTGGGTATGGGCCAGTAGGTGGCACAACAATAGGTGGCCCAACAGTGGATACCACGGCAAAGGACCTAACATACTTTTATTCCTGTGAGACTGATGGGGATAGATCCTAGTGCAGGTAGTAGTAGAGGCCAAGATAGGTTGACTAGGTAGAAGACTATTGAGACATCACATTAGCCACCAGCCACAGATGTGCAGGATGAGACCATGTAGGATCAAGCTGCATAGGTCCCCCCTCCCAGAGATCAAGTTACATAGCTACAAGAGGCACTGCAGAGGAGTTGTGAGAGGGTGCGGTAGCAATAGAGGGAGGTGAGAAATCTCCATATATAGGTGGCTATTAGAGATACCCGAGTGGTGGAGAGAGATCGAGAGATCAGAGAGCTGCGAGAGGCATTGGTGAGAGTACAGATAGAGAACCGATATGAGGCCGCTTAGTTAGCCTATTATTACACCGCATATGTAGGTGCAGTGTCTGAGGTAGTGAACCAGGTTCCACATTTTTCATAGTATACTGGGGCACCAGTAGTAACACATGGACCTCCCCCACAGGCGTCACCACAGGTAGACATGCCACCTCCTCCAGGTGGCGATGGTCGGGGCTAGATTAGGATTGACAAATTATGATGTATTGTAGCCCCATTTTTTATAGACTATGCTCAAGTAGCACCATTTTGTATACTGACATTTGATCGATATATATATATATATATATATATATATATATATATATATATGAGCTCATCTTTTGGTATCATTGTACTTATGTATATTACTTTAGATGTGTATGCTTTATGAGATGTACCCTAAATGATTAGATGGATAGATATGAGATGTATGGCATGTATGAATATGAATATGCACATGTTTTTTTTTGTTTTTTTTTAATTTTTTTTAATTTTTTTAATTTTTTTGGTTGATGCATCAAAGCGCTTGTTTACCAGGTTTTCACTAAGATGATCATTTTTTTAGGACTTTTTGCAATTTTTAGGATTTTTTTAGAATATTATGTACATGGAGCATTCAAAAGATGTCTTAGCTGTAGAATCACTTCAAATGTAGAGCATTGATAGGCTCTTTGAGCTGTTCTCCTTCAGAAGTAGAGAGTTGATAGGCACCAAACTGAAACATTGTAGTAACAATATATGGACCAAGCCAATTTGGTTCAAACTTTCCTTTTTGGATCTGTTGTTGTTGATTCTTAGGGTTCTCTCTCAAAACAAGATCACCCACTTGGAAGTCCCTTGGTTTAACTTTCTTATTATATCTCTTCGACATTCATTTCTGATATGCTCGGAGATGATCGAATGCCACTTGATGACGTTCATCTAGTAGTTCTAGCTCTTGTAGCCGAGATATTCTAATGTCTTCATCGGTGATGAGGCCTTTCAGAGAGACTCACAAAGTAGAATCTTGACCTCAATAGGTAGTACGACATCTATGCCATAAACCAAAGCAAAGGGTGTGGCCCATGTTGGTGTTTGAATACTTGTTTTATAGGCCCATAAAGCTAGATTAAGCTGGAGCTGCCAATCTCTACCAGATTTATGAACTGTGCGGTGTAGGATCTTAAGGATTGCCTTGTTTGATGCTTCTACCTATCCATTACCCTGGGGATAATAGATGGAAGACCAATGCTGATTGATTTTAAACTTAGAGAAAAGCTCTTTTAGATCCTTAATCTTGAATTTCCCCCCATTGTCAGTGATTATTTAGGAGGGTACATCATACCTGCATATGATGTAATTCAGGATAAACATGGCTATAGACTTGCCATTTTCTATAGTCAGAGGTACTACCTCAACCCATTTAGTGAAATAGTTTGTAGTGGCGATAATGAACTTGTGTCCGTTTGATGAAGAGGGATGAATTTGACCCACCAAATCAAAGGCCCATTGCTAAAATGGCCAAAAAGTAATGAATGGGATTAACTCCTTGGTGAGAGTGTGAATCAAATTCTGAAGTTGACACTATTTACAAGCCTTAGCATACTGTATAGCTTCTTTCTCCATATCAAGCCAATAGTAACATACTCTAATAATTTTACGAGCTAGTGTCAGACCGCTCGAATGGGATCCACAGATGCCTTCATGCACCTTAGCTAATGCATGTTTGGACTCGTTGGGTTCTAAACACTTAAGGAGAGTACCGTCTATACCTTGTCTATACAAATCATTAGCTATGATAACATACTGTGATGCAGTGTAGATTAGGTGACATTTCTCATACCAGGTGTAAGTATCCAGAACAATATGGTCACGGAGGTAGGAATAGATATGATGGTAGGGGGATGAGTCATGTCCAATGACTGAACAGATCATCCTAGATTCAGGGGAGTCATGGGCTGGGTAGCATAACGTCTCCACCAATAATTCATGTCGAAAGTCATTTTCTAGCATTTGTAACATGGAAGCAAGGTTAGCCATAGCATCAACTGCTTTGTTGTCTGCTCATGGAAACTATTGTAAAGTGACATGTGCAAAGTTTTTTCTTAGGTCGTCAACCATCCTTTTGTAAGGTACCAATTTTTCATCCTTTGTTTGATAAATGTCATTAACTCGGTTGATGACAAGTTGTGAATCTCCAAAGATCTTTAGTTCATCTACTCTCCACTCTATGGCTATCTTCATGCCATTGATTAGGGCTTCATACTCAGCAATGTTATTTGTACAAGGAAACAACATTTTATATACCTTTGGTAAAGAGTACCTCTATGGTTTAATGTATTCTAGCACCTGACCCCTATTGGGTAAATGATCCATCAAAGAACATGCTCCATGTCGGATGTGTGAAAAGCATTATGGACTCATCTGGAAACTCAATGTTCAATGGTTGAGAATCTATGATAGGTGCTTCAACCAATTGATCTACAATTTCTTGTCCTTTAATGGCTTTCCTCTCTACATACTCAATGTCAAACTCACTAAGTATCATGACCCATTTCGCTAATCTGTACCTGTAAGGGCAGCTTTGCTGAGAAAGTAATTTAATGGGTCAATTTTAGCAATAAGATGTGTAGTGTAAGCAAGCATGTAGTGTCGTAATTTCTATGAAGCAAATACCACTGCTAGGAAAGCTTTCTCAATAACTAAATAGTTCATCTCATAAGAGACCAAAGTTCTACTGATGTAATAAATGGCTCTTTCTTTGTTGTTCTGATCTTCTTGGGCTAGTAAGACGCCTAGAGATGTATTTGTAGCAGAGATATAGAGAATGAGTGGTTTTCCATGAATAGGAGGCATTAATATTGGTGGATTAGCAAGATATTGTTTGATCTGTTGGAGCCCTTTCTCACAGTCTTCAATCCACTCATAAGTCACACCTTTATGTAGGGTCTTGGTGAATGGTTGTGACTTGTCTGCTAGTTGTGCAATGAAGCGTCAGATAGATTGTAACCGACCTTGGAGACCTCTCATCTAACTGATGTTTCTTGGTGGAGGCATCTCCATAATAGCTTAAACTTTCTATGGATCTACCTATATGCATGTCTTTAGCAGATATGATGTAACCTAATAATTTACCAGATGTGACTCCAAAGGCACACTTTTTTGGATTGAGCCTTAAAATGAATTGTTCCATTCGATCTAAGATAGGACCTAGATCTGGGAGATGCAATTTTTGTTCCATGCTCTTAGCTAATATATCATCCACATTATCTTCCATCATCTTATGCATCATGTCATGAAAGATAGTGGTAACAACTCTTTGATATGTGGCCCCGATATTTTTAAGTCCAAAGGGCATGACATTTCAATAGAAAGTTCCCCAAGCACATGTGAAGGCAGTCTTTTCTTGGTCTTCTGGTGAAATTTTGATTTGGTTGTAGCCAGAAAAACCATCCATCAATGAATACATTTCATAACCCGTCATCATATCTAAAATCATGTCAATGTTGGGTAATGGGAAGTCATCCTTGGGACAAGCTTTGTTCAAATCTTAGAAATCTATGCAAACTCTAGTGGATTTATCATGTTTGGTAACTGGAACAATATTAGAAATCCACTTTGCATAGCCAATTGCTCTGATGAAACTAGCTTTGAGAAGTTTTTCTAATTCAGCTTTGACTAAAAGTGCCACATGCAGGTGCATCTTACGAAGCTTTTGTTTGAAAGGCTTGACGCCTAGTGCAATAGATAAATGATGCATGATCAAAATAGGATCCAAACCAGGCATATCAGAATAAGACCATGCAAAGTTGATCTTCTTTCTTCGAAAGAATCTAGTGAATTTCTCTTTCTCTTCTACAAATAAGGACTGTGCCAAATGAAAAAATTGAGGTGTTGCTTCTGTACCCAAATTGACCGGTTGAGTGGGCTCTATCAATATTGAAGATCTTTCCTAGAAATGACTTGAAGCGTATCAAGTATCCCATCCTCAGGCACCTCAAAGAGGTTTTCACCATTGGATATGTCTTTTGTTTTTACTTTTTTTTACTCTGACACTGCCACAATGTGGTTTTCACCATCAGAGTGCCTATTTCTTTTTCGCTTAATTTTATGACTGAGATACTTGATATCAGCTTCAGTCATGTTGACACTATCTTCACTGGTGGAGAACATCATAGGTTCAACATTGACAGGTTCAACCATATTGATAACATTGTCATTGGCATTGTAAGTATAGTTGACCTTGTTATTGGTATTCCTAGGCTTGGAAGACTCACCTTTCTCATGAGGAGGGAAGGGTTCCTTGAATGCTTGATGATCTAAATTATTGTTATGACCGCTCACAATAACATCACCATTGTCAATAAGATCTTGGATCTTGTGTCTAAGTTGGATATAGGTAGAAGTCTTGTGACCCTTTTTTTGATGGTAATCATAGTATGCAGACTCATTCCACTAGGCAGGTCATGGTTATGGATCATAAGGACATAGATTGTCTGGAGGTGTGAGTATCTAGTTCTGCAAAAGAGTCTTATAGAATACATCAAGAGGTTCACCAAGGGGTGTGAACTCACATTTGGGTCGAGGTGCCCAAGGTTTCTTTTTGGAAAATTTCGAAGGTGGTTGAGTTTCTGTCGTAGTCTTCTCAGTGGCTTTGGCTGCTTGCATATTGGAGGTGAGATTGAAAACAGTCGGTCACATTGTCAACAACACCATCATTCACAACATCCTGGTTTTTGTTAACAATTTTAGCCTTATCTTTGCTTGAGGAAGACCCTTGCTTGTTATCTTTCTGGAGGGTCATCTCTCCTTTCTTGACCATAAACGCCTCTATTCTCACAGCCTGCTTAATCATGTCATCAAAGGTCAAAGGACCTTGCAGCTGTACTTGGTATCCAAAATTTGGAAGTAAATTGTCTAAAAAGATATCAAGCTTCTAAAATTTTGGTATTTTACAAGAATATTTGGTATAGAGTTGTCTCCATCGCTAGAGAAATGTCAAGAAAGGTTCTCCAGATTGTTGTTTCAGATTGCAAAGATCACAGATGTTGACTGGATGCTAAATGTTATGTGAATAATGTTAGAGGAATAGGTTAGCAATCTCATCAGAAGATTTGATACCAGTAGGAAGTTCGGAGAACCTCTCTATAGTAGATCCACCCAGACTACACAGAAAGAGACGCATGAGATAAGTCTGATCATGTATGAATTCCATGGATACAGTGCCAAAATCTCTCAAGTGATCCTGAGGATTAGAGGTACCCAGATATTTATCATACTTGGGGAGTTCCACACCTTTGGGAAAAGGTGGCATTGTAAGACTCTTGTCAAATGGGAATGGACAAATACTCTCCAGTGGTGTGTATTTGGCTTTCATGAGTTGTTGGATCTAGGTTTGCATGTCTAGAATAAGTTTTTGCATTTTAGCCACCTCTGTTTCCTCTTCTTTGACTACAAGAGTCTCAAATTTATAGTCCGAGGGTACCTTGGCACCATGTTTGGCTAACTTGAAAAAATATCTCTCTTTCTCTTCTTTCATCAAAATTTCCATCATTTTGTGAAGACTTTTATTGGACTAGGCAACCTCAACGTCTTGCGGGGTTATTTCTTCCTCTTCATTACCAAGAATTTTAGAGATGTTGGGGGAATGAAATTATTCTTGGTTATCTTGAGCTTGATCCTGATCATGATCATGAGCTCTGCTATACTCACCCTCTTGATGTTTGTGTGACATCTTGCTCGTGTGCAAGTGTGCAGCATGAGCAGACTGAGTACGAGTAGATTCACTATGACAAGAGATTGCTGCTAAGGAAACCTTGGGTTCTGAAAAGGGATTAATCTTTGGCAAGAAAACCCTGAGTGTCACAAAAGGATTAAGTTCTGGCAAGGAAACACGATTTTCCTTAAAAGGATCAATCTTGGGCAAGGAAACGTGGGATGCCTCAAAGGGATCAATTTCTGATGATGATTCTTCAGAGTCTTGGTGTTCTTGAAACAAGGGATTCCTAGTTTGACTGAGGTTCACAATATGAGTATGCTGGATACGAGGTCAAATGATAGGAGAAGGAGAGTGAAAGGACTCCTCTCTAGATGTTTCAGAGGAAGAATGTGAAGATCCTCTATAGCGCTAAGATTATATGGCAAGTTCAGAACGACCTCTATTTCTATCCCATCTAGTGAAACATGGAGGGAACACATTGCCGCTTCGAGTTGTCATAGGCATAGACAAAGATTAAGTAACGATAGAGGACTAGGATTATGCTCACAAATCTATCTCTAGAATAGCAAAAAAGTGATAATAGTGAAATGCACCCAGCACAAATCGTCGAGAGTAAGGCTAGAACAACCAAGATGTGACTATCACGTCACAAGGTACAAGAGCACAATAGGAAAGGACAGATAATAGAGAGACAACGTGAATTTAAGAAGTAATTGCTAGGTTCTCAGCCTGAGACATCCAATTTTAGGTAGTGGACAATAGGAGAACAGGTAGACAAACCCTAGGCAAAAACTAGATTAGACAAAAAATTGACCAGTCAACAGGAATAAGCTCATTGTTTTGAAAACTAGGGGACAGTCTCGCGTGAGGAAATGCAGTCCTACGTGAGGAAATGTTGAACTACGCATGAGAAAATGAAGTCTCATGTGAGAGAATGCATAGGAAGCTGAAATCTCACGTGGTAAAATACAAGAATTTGATAATTTTGACATAATTTTTGAGGCAAGAATAGATTTCAAGACACAGTGCAGGCTATTCTATGATAGAATATCTAGATTTCAGACAGATTTAAATTAGCAACTCAACTTATACATGCATCAAAATATTTCTATCATGATTAGGCACAATAGACAATATTTGAGGACTTCAAGTTAACAATGTCTTCAAACAATGAACAAGGGACAAAGAAACCTCGCGCATGAACAAGCATATGTCACATAGTATTCTATTCCTTAAGAGTGCTACTTGTGTATGTTCTCAAATGTTTTGCAATCATGCACATAGTCCTAGAAAAGATAAAAATTTGGTTGTACTAGGGTTTTGAGTAATGGTTTGACTCTGTAACTTTTGTAATCTCAAGAGGGAAAACTCCAATCCAAGCGCACCAGGGTTTTGACACATTATGAGAATTTAATCAATCAGATATGCTGAGGAGATCTGACAGCCCAACAAGAAACTACACCCATGGAGATTTCTTCCATAAGGACATTTATATAGCAGCTTCTGCTACCATGACAAAAATGGCTATTACCACTTGAGGTTCCATCCACGTGGTTGACCCAATAAAGGGAATGTCCACTATGATTAAGCCTCTCTAATAAGGTGACTCACAAAAAGGACCGCATGGGGACTTTGTTCAGATTCAAGGATCTAAGTTTCTAATACTACCCAAAAAGGGAGTAGAGCATAATCCTCTAGCCTCTTCACTTCACCAAAATATAGCAAACAAATTCATTAACATGCTAAGACTGAAACTACCTAACCAAGGTTCATGATGTCAACAACAATGTCTACCGAGCTCTCTAAATGGGACCACGAGAGAATGTACCGATCAAAGTTGAGGACCAAACCAAGTAAAACTATGAGATAACAATAGTATCATTCCCTACCTACAAGGGGTTATGTCATCAAGAAGAGCTTCACATGCAAAACAAGTGAATGAAGCCCACTCTCTCAAGAACACCACAAATAGTGTTCATAGGGCCTACTTACTATGTGAAACAGATATGTTGAAAATGAATCTAGATCCTTTTAAAAGTCCAAAACCGAAGTGTGTTTTACCAAAGAAGGAAACACACAAGCCCAACACATGAGAGATTCATTTTAAAGTCAAAAATTGAAGTGTTATAGAGATCTTAACAGCTCACCTTAGGTCCAAAGCTCTGCAATCCAGTATTTTGCTATCTATAAAGGTCGAATCAGGGAAAATCAATAGCAAACAACAAACAAAAAATGTCAAGAAGTAACAAACTGAAAGTACAAAATCTGCAAATTTAAGTCTCTGGTATCAAAATTCCATGCAAGATTGTACACAGTCCCGCATGAGAAAACACCATTTTCGCGCGAGGAAATGCCAGAACAACAAAACTTCATGCGATACGATGAGAATCATCACACGACACAGTCATAATCTACGTGTGAGAATCCGTACAGAGATGTATGATAGTATAGATAGAATGAAAAACTTTTGACAGAAAACCAAAATTTTAATGAAGTACGATGAGGCCAAAAATTGATTTCTTGCCCCACAGTGGGCACCAGAAATGTATGAACTAAATATGGGCCTCTGATTTAGCTCCACACTTCAACATAGTCATTATTCACCAGCTGCAGCCAAGAATGAATATCAGATTACTCATCTCACCTGTTTCAATGATTCGACCTATTGCCTTCTATCTAGGTAGGGTTTGAAATTTGCTCTCAGAATTGAGAGTCCTGCAACCATAGACTAACACTAGAATGAAGGATTTATGCATTTTAATCTAGAAATGAATGTGCAATTAGTCTAGAAATGAGATTAAACTCGAGAATCTTATGATGCTTATAGGTTTGATATGAGCGGAAAAGATTATCAGGTCGAGAAGGACATGAATTAGGTAATGAAGGCCAAAAGAAGTCAAGGGTAGCACAATCTCTGGGCCTAGAAGGTTGATATAAGCTATGATTAACCATCTTCACTTATTCATCATGAACAAATTTAAGACATTTATGGATAGGTGAAGCAACAACATGCATGGCATTTAACCAAGGCAAACCAAGCTTAACTTGAAACTGATCAAAAGTAGGAACAACAACAAAGCTAGTGTTCACAATTTTACCACAAATTTCAACCGGCAAGTTAATAGAACCAAATGATAGATAAAGAAAACCATTACAAGTTTGAATCCACACATCAGATGTATCATAAGAATCACGTTGCAAGTTTTTCATAAAAAGATTTTCTTCAATAATAACTTTGACTAAGGATGTAGAATCAACAAGACAACCACGAGTAGGTATCTGAGAAATCCAGGCATAAATGTAAAGGGGACCATCAGGAGCCTTAATAGTCTCATAATCATCAAAGGTAATCAAAAGTTCCTGAGGTCTTTTATTCTTAGGTTGTTTTCAAGATTTAGGTTGAGTTTTCAATTTAGGTTGTGGTTTTGGTATAGGTTGAGATTGAACTTGAGATTGAGGTTGAGATTGAGGCTGAGGTGGAGATACAAATTGAACAACATGGTCCACTTGATTAACAATGTGATTAATATCATCCATCTTTGAATCATACACAATATCCAAAGAAGATGGCTGAGTAATGGTATTAGTATCATGTGTAGGTAAAGGATTCATATAGATTTGAAGATTTTGATTAGGAGGAGAGACATATTTGTTCCCACTACCATCAAGATTGTCAACAAACAAAGCATTAGAGTCAATAAAGTCTTGAACCTTGTGTTTTAAAGAATAACATTTCTCGGTATCATGACCATTCTGATGATCATATTGACAAAAAGGTTTAGGATCAAAGGATTTAGATGCAATCGTAGCAGGTAAAAGAGGTCAAATAGGAGGTAAATTAATCATATTAGTAGTTAACAACCTATTCATAATAGAATGAAAAGATTCAGAAAGAGGAGTACAAATATGATTTAATTGAAAAGCAGTGGATGCAAAAGTGGCATTGTGAGATGCAACAACAACTTGATCAGCAACTACATTTGCTTGTTTGTTTATCTTGACATAGTTGTTGAATTTTTGAAATTTGTTTAGATTAGGAGTAGCATCACTCTTATCAACTAGAATAGGAGCCAATGGAGTGTTGCTCTCAAATTGACTCCCTTGTAATTGATAATGATGAAGCGCTGCACAAAGTTGTTGAAAAGAGGTAAATTCAGTAAGCAAAATCTTATCTCTAATATCCTTTTGCAAATTTGAAATAAAAAATGCTAAATATCAATATCAGGAATAGGATAGAAAATTTGAGCATGTAAATGCTTAAATCTACCAATAAATTCAGTCAACTTTTCCTTAGCACTTTGTTTACAATGCATCAAATCAGTCAAGGACACTTGCGGACCAATGTTATTTTGAAATTGTTGAATAAAATCATTGGAAAGTTGTGGAAATGAATCAATAGAATATGGAGGCAAGGAACAATACCATTGTAAGGCCTTGTCATGGAAATTTCTAGCAAACAACTTGGCTAAAATCCTATTGTCATGAGTATAATCACTACAAAATATTTGAAATGTTTTAACATGATGAACAGGGTCTCCTTTTCCGTTGTAATTCTCAAGACGATTCATATCAACTTGTTGAGGAATAGGAGTACAAATGATGTCTTAGGACAAAGGACTTCCCATGTCACATGTAGCAATGCTAAACTTTTTTTGAGTCAAGGATGTAAGTTGTTGTTGTAAGGATGACACAGTTTGATCCAAACTAATGATTGTTGAATCATTAGAAGAAATAGGAGGAATAGAAACATTAGAAACAGCAAGTAAAGTGTATGAAGCTACAGGGATAGAAGACACAATTGGATGAACACTTGGAACTACAGTTGAAAGGGGGTTAGAATAAGTAAAAGGAACATTATGATTAGAAGGCTGTGATGTAGGAAGGGACGTAGGAGGAACACTCATAGGAACAGAGGGAACCGTCACAGTCACCAAAGAAGGAGTATAGGTAGGAATACTAGATAAAGGAATAGAAGAAGGTTCTATACTAGTAACTGGAGGAATCAACCCTAACTCTCGAGCTTCTTGAGCTAAAGGTTTAACATTTAAATGCAAGAGATGACTAATACCATGCAAAAGATTAACACCTTGATCACTATCACGAAGAACTTTCTTAAGAGCCTCTATAGCTTGAATGGAATCTTGATTATGGTTTTCTTGAATAAGCCAATTACCCATTTTATGAAGTTCAGTTGAAAGTTTTTGGTCTTGTTCAGGAGGAACTCTTAAGGCATCATCCTCATCATAAGATGAGTGAGAAGAGTTTTGGTCCATAATTGGATTGGAATCATGAATAATCAAATTGCCATCTAGGATCCTAAGGAAAGGAGATGAAGATTCGGGATCAAAGGCACCCATGAGTCTACGACTTCTTCTAACTAGAATGATATAAGTAGGACTAGTGGTAGTAAAGCTCATATACCAATGCAACGCAAATGAACTAAACTAAGAACACACAAAGCATAAACAAATGAATATTTTTGTATTTTAAAGAGATTTTGTTATTTTTTTGTATTTTTGAAATATAAATGCAATAAATCTAATGCAAGATTTAACATAAAATGCAAATCTAACACAAAAAAGATATAAAGGGAAATCTAACACCACAAACACAATAGGGCATCTAATTCCACAAAAGAAAAGTGGGTAAGCGTGTCGGGTTCACCAAAATGTAATGGTGGATAAAGATGTAGGAGATCTATCTTTACCATTATTACATTTATATTGTTGTGTCTATGTAAGGGGAATATAGGACCTATCCCTAATCTAAATTCCCAAAATAGAGACCCAAATTGATTAATCACAAAGAAGTGATCAATGCACAAATGAATCAAACAATGGAGAATATGAAGAAAGGAGGAAATCCTATAATTTTCTATAGAAACTACGTGCTTGAAATCTTAAATGAATAGAAGAAAAATACTAACCTCAAAATAGGGAAAATCAGGAAAATGCTGATTTCTGATGTTTGTGCACAGTTTTGGGGAATTTTGCAACCTTCTCTAGACTGGAAAAACTGAGACAAAGAAAACCCAAAAAACTTTTGTCTTTCTGAGGTCAGGTCAAATTTGACCCAGATAGTGGGGCACAATCTTACCCCAAGGCACAATCTTACCCCTCACTGAAGGTCATCCCTGACCTAAAATAGCTTCGATGGAAATTCTATTCACGGATCTCAGAAGTTCACCAAAAAGGGTATCCAGATTTGAACTGCAATTCACTATCTTGTACCTGTACCTACAAGAAAAATGGTTTTTGTTGTTTGGATGGGGGGTTTTCTTTGGTCAAACCCCAGTTTGGAATCAACCTTGAAATGTAGTTGAAATTGCAATATGTATAAACAAAGTAAATGGAACTATTCACCTTGCTTATGTTGAAATCCTTGTGGAGGATTCGAATCCTTAAATCTACAAGTATGGATGCTTCAAATGAATTTAGAAATGTATGTAGGATGTCTCAAATCAATGGTATTAGATCTTCAACACAAATCTTGAATGGATCTTAACATAGGAAGAGGCTTGGATGAATGTGGATGGAGAAATCTTCAACAAGAGGGCTCCATAGAGATTGAATCCTTCAATGGCTAACAATGGATCTCCTTGATGAATACTTGAATGCTTAAATGCTTGAGGATGAATGAATACTTTCCTGCTTTTCTTCTCCTTCTTTATTTCTTGATTTCACTTGAGAGCTTGATCATGAAATTGCTTCGTTGTGGATATGAAAATGAGAGAGGAAGGCTTCCTTTTATAGTGATCTAGGGCACAAACTTCTATAGAGGCTGATATTGGAGAATTAAATCCCAATTAACCTTAACCCCTAGAAATGGACCTAGATTAAATGAAATTTAAGAGTTTACCATTCTGAAATTTGAAAGAGCTGACCCGAAAGCGGGAAAATAAAACTTTTCGAAACCCGACATCCTGAAACCTCCAGAACTTGAAAATTGGACCCAGGGTTAGGGTCGAGGTCGACTCTTCCCTAGGTCAAGGTCAAGGTTGACCTTGACCTAGGAGGTCAAATTTGAACATGAGGTCCCAGATCTTAATTTCTCAGGACCAGGTGCCAGGAGAAGCTGGAAATAGGTGGGGAGAGAAGTAGAATAGGGGGAAAAAGCTAGATCCATCCAAAGACCTAATCAAGGCACTTGACATGACCTCAGACCACTTACTTAGAGGGATAAACATTCTTATCATGGAAGTGATTCCATTTTAAGATGATACACAATGTATAAAGAATAGTGCTTACTACTTTTCTCCAAAATGTCTGTGTAACACCTTTCTGAATTATTAATGTTCTAGCATAATTAGTGATAGATCTGTTTCTTCTTTTGGAAATTTCATTCTACTAAGGTGTTCTAGGAGATGTCATCTTCCTTTTAATTCCATGTTCTTCACAATATAAACTCACCTCCTCTATTAGATCTAAGACATTTCAGGGTCTTACCAGTCTCTTTCCCCACTCTAGCTTTGTAGATCTTGAACATGTAAAAATATTTCAATTTTTCCTTAAGAAAAATAACCCACATCATTCTGGAATAATCATCAAGAAGTAACATGAAATATCTATCACCATATTGACTTTGAGTTCTCATTGGACCAGAAAGATCAGTATGAACCAAATATAAGATATTTCAGAAGAGTAATCTTTACTAATAAAACTTAAACTAGCTAACTTCCCAAGCTGACATTCTTTACACATCACATTGTCAGTCTTCACTAGGTTAGGAAAACCTCTTACTATCTTCATCTTACTAAATTTGACTAGGTCATCAAATTTTACATGACAGAACCTTTTATGTCATAATCAACAGTCTTGTACCTTAGAAATCAGACAATTCTTAATTGTAGAATTTAGATGAAACAAATTACCTTTAGTTTGTTCAGCAGTAGCAATCAATTCTCTTGATTTCCCAATGATCCTACATATACCTTCATTGAACTCCAATCTTGATGCAGTCAAGGATGGTGGATCCAATGAAGGACAATCCAAACCTTGTAGCCAATAGAATTACACAATGAAAAACTCAGCACAATAGATAACACAACAAATGTTTCAAGTAATTTTCATTAACATGCCCGGCTGTAAGGCCTTTCAGGTTAGGGCCAATTACAAAAATGAAACAATTCTACAAGATCCACAACTGATCCAATACAATCAACTAGTTTAGCTCTGAAGACAATCAGAAGCTAATGGAAACCCTAAGGCAGATCTAAACTTGAGCTCACAAGCCTCCAAACAATCTCCTTGTCTCCAAGTATGCAACCCCTAGCTCTGCTACAAATAACTATCAGATATCAATCTGATTTGCAAGAACATGCAAGAACTTTTCCACAACTTCACCAACTTTAGTTTCAGAACCTCAAATATAACTCACTAAGTCTTTAAGTGATGAACTTCTCTGCTCTCCCCTTCCTCTCCCTCAACATCTACCCAAACATCCTATAAATACTAATCACCAGCTACAAGTTGGCTAGATGAAACCCTTAACTCCCCAAACAAATAATTGAATGCCATACAAGTCGGCTTACAAATGTATAAAAACATTTGATTCAGCATGTCAGCCCATAATAATAGCTACCAACAATAAATTCACCAAGTCAGCTCAACAAATAACACAGAACTCCAGTCGGTAAGCTAGAACTACCGAGCGACAGTGAATTAACCGAGCAAGCCATGCATCGCCAAGAACCAGTGTCAACTGAGCACCGTAGGCATGACCGAGTAACACTCTCACCAAGCACCAGAGACTCCCGAGTTCCTTCAGTGACTGAGCTAGCTTCAATGATCGAGGCCATCGGTGAAGGCTACAATCGAGTAACACCAGCCAAAATACCAACACCCCATGCAGTTTCACCAAGGACAAGTATGCCCCTGCCTTAACCTTGGATGCCCCTGCATCAGACACCCCAGGTTCCAAAAGATGTTCATATGTGAGAAGAACATCTTTCAGGATTCAACACATAAATCTCGAACTAGTTCTTCACCTACAAGTCCTCCTTCTTTTCTACTTGCAAATTCTTCCACTTCAGTTTCCTCTGTCTCTTCAAGTCTTTTCTTGACAATGTACAGGTTGGTTCTCCATACTGATTATTTAATTTCTCTAGATCCACAATCTCCACTCAGCTACCAATACTTAGGCTTCTCCTACCGAGCATTGTATCGATCAAAGGCATCAATGAAAACTTCATGTCATCCTTCTCAATAGTAAACACATATTGGAAATAGTCATAAATAGCTCTGCAATCATATTGCCAAGGTCTACTGAGCAATATATCACAACTATTCATCTTCACAATGTCACATAATACAAGATCCTTGTACTGGCCAATCTGAACATCAATGATGCATTGTTCTATAACTTTAAAAAGCATGAACATCTTGTAACTAGCCAATTCTATAACGATAAGGATGCTTCATTCTATTCAAACCAAGTTTCTGAACCAAGTCCTCAGCAACAAGGTTATCAGTACTACCACTATCAACAATAACATCACAGAGTTTACCTTCACTCTTGCATCAGGTCCTAAACAAGTTACTCTAACAAGGTTCATCCTTTGTACTGAGAAATGTTCACTGAAGCAGCAAGTTCTCTGATTCAGGTTCATTCTGAATGTTCTCATTCATCACAGTAGTTTATCGGTCAACCTTCTTCTCTGTACACTCAAAATAACAGTGTCTTTCCTCTCCATAGTTATATCAAGTACCCTTAAAGATAACTCTACCTATCTTCTTCTTCGACTCCATAGGTTTATGTTCATCTTCTGCATCAGTCAACTTATCCTTCACTGAGTGATCAATCTTTTCCTTGCCTCAGGATTTACTAGGTTGTTTCCTCTTCAACTTATCTTCTACCTTCAGAGCATACTGATAAGCATCTTAAACAGAATTGATCTTTAGCATACCAAGCTCATCCTTAATATTGAATCTCAGACCATTCACATACCAAGCTACCTTTTCCTTACCGAGCTCTCGATGTCTAGACCGAATAGTAAGTTTGTAGAACTCAGTATAATCTTCAATAGATAAATCCTTCTGTTTTAGATTCTGCAACTTCTTAAACAAGTCAAGCTCATAGTCATAAGGTATGAACTTAGCTTTCAACTTAGTCACCATCAACCTCCACCGATTGATCTTTTTTTCACCTTCATCTTCTCGGTCTCTTTGTAGTTCCTTCCACCAAAGAGTAGCATGTCCTTTCAACTTTGTCTGTGCTAATCTCACCTGAAGAGGATCTTTAATTTCTTCTAGCTCAAAGAAATCTTCAAGTTCACCAATCCAATCAATCAAATTGTCGAGATTCAAAGTACCAGAGAAAGTAGAAACTTCCATTTGGTAATTACTAAACCGAGCAATAGATCTATGCAACCGAACAGTTATGTCTTCACCAGATATGTTCCTCCAATCATCACCACAAGATCCAGTAGTTTCAAATCCTTCAGTAGCTTCTTCATAGCCATCCTTAGTACCAACATTCTAAGGTATACCAGTAACAACTCTCATGATCTCGGTGACCATGTCATTCTTCATCAATTCCATCTTAGATCTGAAATCTTATTTCACTTTCTCAGTGATCTAGGATTCAACAGTATCACAAAGATCAGAAATAACTCTAGGGTCCAATCTTCTTGGAGGCATCCTTAAAGATATGCAAAATAAACCCTCTGCAACAAACCCTCACCGACCACCTTGTGACAATTTCTAAGTTGTAAACAAGTCAGATCGCAACCTGCAATCTTGCAAACAACTAGGGAAAAATTTCACAAGTTTAGTGCTTTGGATCTATAATCCAAATTGTGCACAATCTCTGCTTCAATAGGAAAAAACTTCACAAGATTAGCCTTGCTAGGTTAACCTTCAAGATCAGCTCCAACAGGAACAAACCTCAGCTCTGATACCACCTGATGCAATCAAGGATGGTGGATCCAATGAAAAATATTCCAAACCTTGTAAGCAACATAACTACATAGCGGGAAACTTAGCACAACAGATAAGACCACAAATGTTTCAAGTAATTTGCATTAACATGCCCGGCTGTAAGGCCTTTCGGGTTAGGGCCAATTACAAAAATGAAACAATTCTGCAAGATCCATAATAAATCTAATACAATCTCAACTAGTTCAGCTCTGAAGACAATCAAAAGCTGATGAAAACCCTAAGGCAGATCTAAGCTCGAGCTTGCAAGCCTCCAAGCAATCTCCTTGTCTCCAAGTATGCAACCCCTAGCTCTACTACAAACAACTATCAAATATCAATCTGATTTGCAAGAACATGCAAGAACTTTTCCACAACTTCACCAACTTCAGTTTCAGAACCTCAAATTTGACTCACTAAGTCTTTAATTCATGAACTTCTCTGCTCTCCCCTTCATCTCCCTCAACATCTACCCAAACATCCTATAAATACTAATCATTAGCCACAAGTCGGCTGGATGAAACCCTTAACTCCCCAAAAATGTATACAAACATTTAATTTAGCATGTTGGCCCATAATAATAGCTACCAACAATAAATTCACCAAGACGGCTCAAAAAATCACACAGAACTCCAGTTGGTAAGCTAGAACTACTGAGCGATAGTTAATTAACTAAGCAAGCCAAGCATCGTCGAGCACCAGTTGTGACCAAGCACCACAGGCATGACCGAGTAACACTTTCACCGAGCACCACAGGCTGCCAAGTTCCTTTAGTGACTGAGCTTCCTTCAATGACCGAGGCCGTCAGTCAAAGCTGCAACCGAGTAACACCGACCAAAATACCAACACCCCATGTAGTTTTACCAAGGACAAGAATGTCCCTGCCTTAACCTTGGATGCCCCTGCATCAAATCTACATCCTTTATTGTTTAATTGTGCTACACTTAACAAGTTTTATTTAAAACCATCAACCCAGTACACATCATCACAATTTGTCTTATCATTTAAAGTAATAGATCCTTTACCTTTCACTATACAAGGAGCATCATTACCGAATCTCATTGAACCTCCATCACATTCTTCCATCTTGATAAATTTTCTTCTATCATCATTCATATGATGAGTGCATCCACTATCAATAATCTAGTCACCATTGTGATTCATGTTAGACACCAAATCTTTCTCACCATCTTCTGAGGGTTCTTCCTTTACTACAACAAAGACAATTTCTTCTTTATCTCTACCATCATATTCTTCATTAGTAACACCTACCTTAGCAAGGTAACATGCTTTCTTATTCTTATCCTTGAATCTCCTTGACTTATCCTTCTTGTCATTGTCAAGACATCTAGAGGTAATGTGTCCAATATTATTACATGCAAAATATTTCAAAGGTAGCTTACCCTTATATTTACCTTTTCCTCTAGGCAATCTTTTAGCAAATAATGCTTTCAATTCTTCCTGTTCTCTTTCTTCAGACATGAAAAATTCATAATCATTAGATTAAAATGTTGAAGAGTTGTTATTTATCTCCTTTCCTTTCCTAGATGGTGCAAGAACAATGATGACTTTAAAGTAGCTTCCACTTTAGGCATACTATTGTCATAATTCCTTAATTCAAAAGTAGTCAACTTTCCTATTAAAGCATCAAGAGTAACAACAATAGTTCCTAGAGATCCAAGATATTGAATAGCTAAAAATCTAATAGCATAATGAGGTAAAAGAGTTCTCAATACTATTCTTACCACATCCTCCTTAGGAACATTACTACCAACACCTTAGATAGCAACAACAATCTCTTTGATTCTCTCACTATATTGATATATGTTATCATCTTCTTGCATCCTCATTTCATCATATTTACCTCTCAAGCTATCAAACTTTTCCTTCTGCACATGTGGATCTCCACCATAGAGAGTTCTCAACTTTTCCCACATCTCATGAGTGGTATCCAAGTCTTTGACAGCTACAAATTCTACATCTGAAATAGTACTTGTAATAGCTTCCATAGTAGTAGTATGTTCTTGTCTAATATTCAATTGATCTATAGTTAGGACTGAAATCATAAGTAAGTTGACTGAAATCACTGCAACATCTTCACCGATCACCAATCAAAGATTTAACCACTGTTTCTCAAGAACATAAACACTTCAACCTGTTAACAACTCTGGTTCTGCTCACCAGTCACCTATCATTCACTCTGATCATCCAAATTATTTTTGATTGCAACCATAGAATCCAAACACTATTAGCAACCATATCCTGTAACCGCATTACAAGAAACACCATATATTTGACAAACCAATCAAATCACCTATCACCTATCACTAACTATTCTAGCAGTTGCATTTTTAACCTTTATTTGATCATTAATTTCTTACTGGCCAATATCAATATTAGTAGCCATGCATTTAACATTATGAGACATCCCTAAGTCTCCCATATGAATTGCTAAACCTAAAACTTACCACAACACCTTGATCATCATCCTTATACTCAACAACATACTAACAACACTAGGTCAATACTTGACATCAATGACAAATCAATAACTGATCGTCATGCAATCAAATCTATACCATGACAACTCCATAAATCACTTACCATCACTGCATCAATTAGCATCAGTTATGCCAACACTATCACTAAGAAACACAAAGAGAACATTGAATCCATTGAGTTAGAGCTAAACAATTTGGAAATAAAATTTGACATATTTTTTTATAAGGATGGTGTAGAGAGGAAAAGAGTGACATACTCCAAGCTAAACTAATAAAATTACAGAGGAGTTGGGATAACTTCACTAGAAAATTATGAAAAGTTAAAGAAATTATTGAATCAAAATTGGAACATTATAGGAAGTTGTTGGAAGAAGTAGAAAAAGAAAAATCAAGTTTATCAAGACCAGATGATTAAGTTAGTCTTGTTGACCTATTGGTGTAGTACAACACTCAAAGCTCAGTACTTCTAACTTCTATTCATCAATGGAATGCCTATCATTCTAAACTAAATACAAAGTAAAAGAAGATCTTTCCTTAAGATGTAATTGGGAGTTTCTATTTTACAATTTTGGCATCTTTTTTATACTCTTTTTCCTTGATGGAAAATAGGAAGAATAATGGAGAAAGGAAGAAAACAAAAAAGGAACATCAAACTTAGGGGGAGTTTCTATCGAGTTGTTACCCTAAATTTTTTTTGTCAGCCCAATTTTTCAAAATTGCATATCAATCTGGAAACTTAGTGTTAAAAAATCCTTATGTCACCTGCACGTTTGTTACTGATCTAATTTTTTTTTCATTCCCAAATCCTTTTGTGACTATTTTTGGTGCTCTTGTGGTTTTTCACAAGTTCATTTTGATTGAGGTTATGGATTTGATAATAAATAATTCAAATTATTTTTCAAAATAATTTTAATTATTTTAATTTTCCTCAATGATTTACCTTCAAAACATTCTCACTCCAAGGAAAAATAGTTTAAAATCCATCAAGTTATCCCCTTTTAACAAAAGTGCTCAAGATTTTCAAATTTCTAACTTATTAAATTAGAAAGCCTCAAAATTTGAGCATACAAAACCAAAAATAGTTTGAAATGATCAAATATCAAGTAGTCAAAACCAAAAAGGTTTTGAGCACTCAAAATAAAACAAAACAAAAAAGGTTAGGAATGCTAACAACGTGAGCATTTCTAACTTAATTAGTTAAAGATGCTCAAGATTCGAGCACTTGTAACCTCATAAGAAGAACTCATTCAAGAATTAGTTGGAAATGCTCATGGTTTTGTACACCATATCATGACATGTTGCAATTGTAGGATATACACAAATATCATGGTTTTTTACACTATATCATGACATGTTGCAATTGCAAGATATACACAAAAGATTTGTTGAAAGCTCTTTAGAAAATGTTTTTGGTTAAATGTGAAATCAATGATAATGCATAGTAACTGTTTGACAGAATGCCCCAAATAATTGACATCTCATGAAATATGATGCTTACAAGGCTCTACAAAGAAAAACATTTCTAAAAGGGCTAATAGAGAAAGCTTTTGGGCCTATGGAATTAGTAGGAATAAAGCCCAATTTCCACAACCTTTGTTAGTGTTCACCTTTTCTCCCATGTGGCCAGTATAAAATAAAATATTTGTAACAGTATAAAGGGTGAAGATTTTTCTAGAGTTTGTAGTTGAAAGGCACTGATAAACATACATGCCAAAGTTGGAAGCGTAAGCAAGGGATGTGAACGGTTTTAGACAAAATTTTCCAAACAAATGTCATATCATAGAATGAAATAGTTGCAAGATTTCCCCATCAAAGAATGTAGAAGGGAGATATTTGTCAAATATTATAAGTTGGAAATATTATTGTGAAAGAGAAAAATAATGAATGTCAACTATTTTATAAAATTTCTCAAAAATATGTGGCTTCATAGAAAGTGATGATTTGAGAATATGCATGCACTCGATTTGTTCAAAAGTCTTTGGAATCTTTGAGCAAATGATTTTTTGAAATATAAATCCAAAGAACCCATGCTGACATCTTTTGGATTATGCTAATACCGGAGTTTTTGAAAATGCATGGACATTCATCATAATATACAATAGTATCTTTTTTCTCTTGTAATGATTGTGTGATATACACAAAATATATATGTTGAAGAGGTCTTTAGAAAATTTCAAGAAAATTGTTTGTTTAACATGTATGCAAAATGTGTAATCATTGACAATGTACATGATGTGTTTGACATAATGTCATGATATGCAAAGCGTAGACAACATAGGTAGGGTATATAATCATTTGGCAATCCTCCATGTGAATGTGATCTCATGAAATTTGATTATTGCATGATATGCACAAAAACAAAGATATTCGAAGAATCTATTAAGAATTTTCTCAAGTAAACATATCAAGCCAATGGTTTGTGATAGAAAAATGTGGAAGCAGAGTCAAGGCACATAAATTATTAGACAAACACCTCAAAATAATGGATTCCCATGGAATGTGGTGATTGCAAGTAGCATAGAAGTGTTTTCTTGGTGTCTGTAGTAGTTATGTATACACCTACCTCGTAGAAAAATGTTCCACGCAATCCCTAAATGAGATGTCATTTTAAGGAATCGAATGAGATCATATTTTACAATCTTTGCCAATATTCGGACTATCTGTGCCAAAATGAGAAATAAAAAACAAGGTATGTACATTAATTAAAGCCTATGATAGGCGGGTTTTTTTATACATTATATTTTAAAATGTATCATGGACATGCAACACAAGATGCAGAATCATAGACAATGTACCTCAATTGTTTGAAAAAAATGCATCAAAGGAAGGTCATTTTATGGAATGCAATGATATCAAGATTTGTAGAAATGATTTTTCTATGAAGGCTTTGATTAGAAAAGGGTTATGCACAAAAAGGATTTGATAAATTGCATTCAAGGTTTTAGAAAAATCTGGTCTAGAAGAGGATGAAATTAAACAATTTATTGACATTTCTTAAAACTTAATCAGGGAGTGTGAACTATTTGAAAAAATCCTTCAAGAGATGCTATCTCATAGAATAGGTTGATTGCAAAGTTGTATGTCATTGAAAATGTTCTAAAATCTCTTAGGAAGATTGATGAAGGGTAATCCCCTTACTAATCCAAACACACACAACACGATAGGGAAATAAATATAAAATTGCAAGAACAGAAGAACTTTCTTTCTATTATCTTCAATGAAATGACATTACAATATTTTAGAAAATACCATGCTACAACCACATGGACATTATCATTACAATATTCTGCAAGACAAAGCCATAGACTACGCTTTTGTAACTGAGCCCAAAACCCACCTACATGCTTGTATATGTAGCACCATTAACCATCGTAGAATATTCTAGCAAGTGAGAATTTCCCATTTTGGTTCCCAACGGTTCAATTTCCTGCCTTAAGTGAATTTTATCTTTCTTCCTTTTGTATCAAAACTTGAGTCTTGATGGCACAACTTCTGAAAGCCATAACTTGCAACGCGTGGACTTGATTGCCTATTATAGCCACTTTTTGGAAACCTCTCAAAGTAATCTACAACTTGGATTGAAAAGAATAATCCCATGCAAGTTTTGACCCCTTATAAAGCCTCTAAGGCCTACAAAACTAAGTTCAAATATTTTGTATCACCCCACCAAAATAGAAAATTTAATATCTTCAAAATTGGACTTGATCTTACCACAAAACTTTACTAGTTGTCTTATATATCCAAAATGAACCTCTAGGGAAGTAATTGGAAGAATCTACACTCAAACAAAAATCCTACTAAAAATAGAAAACTTGTAAAAAATAGTAAGCCAAAGATAGCCCTTATTGAAAAACTAGATAATATTTTTGGGTGATGCATGATTACTCTTACACCCTAGATGCTCCTACATCAAAGATATAAAGAAATTTTGTAGATTCAACACTATCCTCCTAAATGTTACAAATGATTGCTATTATTTCATGAAGTAAAGGAGAAACTGTAATGTGAATACAAATCTATTGAAGGAGGCTAATTGTTAGAAGTTTTGATGAATGCAATAAGGCATGTTCTTGCAAAATGTATCTATTAAAAATTACAACATATGCATGAGATGAAATGAGCATGAGGACAAGATTTATATATTGATCAAAATATGAACAAGAAGAGTACCTTGGCCTTCAAGTAAAGAAGGTACCTCAAAGAAGAAAAATGATAGCTATAAATCTTCTTCTTTTCTTTTTGATCTTCAAAGACCTACCTCGAGTAAATTTTCAAAAAGAGTTGCTTCTAGAAATAATGGAGATGATGAAGACCCAAATAGAATGAATAATCTCACTAAGGCATGAAAAGCTGAATTAACAATTATAAAAAGAAGGTCTTGTACAATAGGAAAAGGAAATCACTTAAAAGGTTTATTTTTCCCAATTCATATGGCACACCTGAATAGAAAACCACCTCAAGACAAATATGATTAACACTACATACTAAGAAATATGCTAATGCAATATTTTTGCTTGAAGGGTTTTTATTCCTTTGTTGCTTAAAATTAAGAAAGAGAGAAATGGTATTGATATACAAGAAAATAGATAAGAATAGGTATTTTTTAATCCAAATGAGAGAAATTATGTAAAAGGGAATGAAGAAGAATTTGAATGCACATGGAAATGAAATAGGAAAAGTGAGTTTTCAATCTAAATTCTTAACTGTTAGAATCCTGGAATGACCTATAACTTCAGATTGGAGGCCTAGAGGTTGTAACCTGGCTTCTTCCCAAATATAGGATCAAAATATAGGGTACATAATGACAATGGTGACATAGTACTTGGACATGATGGCAATGGAAACTTTCCCCTAGTATTTTTTGTAATGCCCCACCTGGGAATCCTTGTAACACAAGGATAAAACATGCACTAAACAATTTTTTTTTCTTATAATAAGTTACCCAAGAACATGATAGAGTAACCAAGAGCAATAATTGATCATGTAAACAAAATATGAAACACAGGGAACATGACATATCTTGCATGTTCACCTACACCAGTGGAAGTCTTTCTAACCCTTCCAAATATTCCCAAGCTATAAACCATATACTTGGAATGGAGAACACACATTCCTAAGACAACTCAAGGGATCTCGATAACATCCACAGATCATGAGAGAGAGATACTACACTATCTATCCCAAGAAAGATGTTCTTTTTAAGCCCAAATCAAATTTACTACGGTGGTTAACCATACAAGTTCATTTACCAAGCTATCCATGTCCAAAGAATTAGATCCACATACAAGATAATACAACCAAAAATAAGCATCAAGGAGGTCTACATGACAAATAAGGACCCTCGGGGATCTAAACCAGAAACACTAGCAAAGTACGCATCAGTTTGAACTAGAAATAAATCAATAATGTGTGGAGACATTGATGATAAAATATAAACATTGATTGGGTTGCAGAGATGCAAATCCCCAGTCACAGATGCCAATCTGCGCAAATGAAGATTGGAAAACAAAAAAATTTTGGTGAATTTTGAGACCAAAAGTCTAAGACCCGAGATTCGTAGATGCCTCTGGTTAGATGTAGACAATAATTGGGAGTTTTTAACTAAATTACCCAAGGGAAAAATCCAAATACTAAGTCAACACCAACACATGGCTGAAACACATCTAACTCCACAATGAGGAGTACCAAATATAGGCATATTGAGGATATATTCACTCGATTGCATCAATATACATGAAATAGAAAGAAAGAACATATACCAATAAATAAAATCATCATATACATATACCATCAAATATCTAAGAAATAATGAGAGTGAGCATACAAGCTCCAAATCTTGTAGCTGGAAGAAGTTTGTCTTTGTTCAGTGTTGGTACCCAATAGTGGTATAGTTAGAAATTCCTCCCAAACACATGGTACCCGCAGGCCCAACCTATTGTACTCATGGAGATAGTAACCCAACCATAGATATAAGGCATACACACAAGCAAGTATTGGCTAACACAAACACTAATCAAAATGCATGACTCAATTACAAAGAAACAATCTGAGTATAAACACAAAATGCAAAATACAAGACACATGGAGAACACTCACATGTGATCCAATGCAATACATAGATACATAATAAAATTATTGATGAAGAACACTCAACATGAGGACCAATATCCAAGTACAATCATAAATCCACATCATTACAGTCTAATCAAAGTACTACTCAGTACTAACATGGCTATAGTGTAGGGACTCAAGGTAGAGTTTCATTACTTGGCTCTCAGTAGCCCAAGTAGCATCGAGTCTCAAGTCAATGTCTATATATGAATAGACATCAGTACGTATCTCAAGGAAACACCCTCAAATGAAAAGATACATACTCACCTCCAGAAAACACCCTCAAGTGATGAGGTAGTCATATTAATTCTCTTTCTTTTTTATAATGTCTTTCACCCCAAGTTAATTTATTAAGTTATCACTTATTAAGAAACCCCTTCATGTGTTTTATGACAGCCACTTACAAGTTGGGATCCACATAAGGATTCACTCCACACCACTACCCAAACACTAGTCTCATCTCATTCTACAACAAGGAACAAGGCACATAAAGAAAAAGAACAATAATGCAATAAGGCAAAAACCATGAAAGACTCTTGAAGTCATAAACCACCAAAACATGGTAAACTCTATTAGTCTCAAACACAAGGAGTATAGTCACTCGACATAAAATTTGGTGTATGTTAGACATAGAAGAAGAGTCAAAGGCTAGTACAATACCTCCAAAAGTAATTAGTCAAGAAGCCAAGATGCCATCAAGAAATTGGTGCATGAAATGATACAAGCTCAGATAAAGGAAACTAAGAAAGGTAAAGGCAAGATCACAAAATGGGGAGATGATCACAAGTGTTTAAATGGTTATTGGAAGGGGCCCTAAAACGTGACCCCTTGTGGACTAAATATGATCAACAGAAACCCAAGTAGATGAAGAGGTTCTAATGCATGATTGAGTCTAAAAAGGATGTGTGTTATTTTAGGGCCCTTTCTGTCTTGAGGGTTAGTAGAAGATGCAACTTCAGATATGTAAAAACCCTATCAAACTGCATTGAAATTGGGAACTGATCAGGATCTGAGAATGTGAAGGTCGGAACTTCCTGCTGTGAAAATTTGAAGGCTATGGGAACAAGTTAAAAATGGTATGACCTATACAGATATAGGTTGAAGGTAGTTCAGCCTACACCCAGGAGGGATAAATCTAAAGGTCTTGGTACTATGACTAAAATTGCACTTCCAGATTTGTAATTCTAAATCTAAAACTCCATGAATTTGTACTTGCACACAAGAAAAAGGGGAAATTGTTAGGGGAAAGAAGATTTCCTTGGTCAAGCCCATGTATAGTAATTAACCTTCAAAATTAATTGAAATTGAATGAGGAAAAGTAATATAGATCTAAAAAATAAATTACCTTACACCTCAATGATGCAATGCCGCTTTGGAGATGATCACAAGTGTTGATGCAATATCTTGGACTCCAAAATAACCCAATAGGAAGTCATGAAACCAAACCCTTAAATGGTGAATGTTATAGTTTTCCACAATGTTGGATTGTCGAAGAAAGAGAAGAAGGATGCTTGATAATGGATTCCTTCAATGGATGGATGCTTTCTTGGCTTTCTTGAACTCCTTGAATGCACAATAGCTTACTTGTGGATGGATTTCTTGGAATGAGATGTCTTTTAATTGAAGGATTGTAGATGTAAAAATGAGGGGAAGAAGTCTCCTTTTATAGTGATTTTGGTGTTCAAATTTTTGAAGTCTGACCTCACTAGGCAAGAAAAGAAATGTTTTTGCATCGGGCCCCAAAACCTACCAAAATTAACTCCTTGGGATTGGTATAGGTCAAACCAAGTTTGACCTATAAAGATATAGGTCAAACTAGGTTTGACCTATACCTAGAAGGGTTAATTTCAAGGTATAATTTGTGGGATCCAAGAGGTATTAAGTGGTTCGGGAAAAATGGAAAGGTAAGAAGGAAAATCAAGCATAAACGCATCTAAATCTTGAAATTACCAAAATGGGGCCTAAGAGGGAAATGAATTTTTTGAATGGAGGGATAAATGAGAAATCATGCATAGAAATTAGATCCATTCTCAATTTTTGAGAAAATAATATTAATTTGGATGATGGAAAAGGGATAGAAGGATGTGAAATCAATGTGGAAACTCATAAATGTTAAAATGGGGCTAAAAATGAGTAGGGTGCTTTCTTTTTAAGATGATACACCCTTAATAATATAAACCTTGTTATTGATTTGCAGAAAGTAAAGAATGTAAACATAAATTAGTAAACATCAATCACCATATAACACATATTTTGATAGTGGAAACCCAAATATGGTAAAAACCATGGTGGGGTTAAAACCCACAATAATACTAATACCTTGTTAGAAGTATACCTTATTACAATAAAAGAAATTAACTTTCATTAAGGCACACACTACTCAATTCTACCTTGGGCACCCACCCTAAGGAAGTCACACTGACTTACATTCACAAATCAGACTACAATTTGTTGCATAAGTGCACTATATAATAGTGTCTCTATGTGCTTGGCTCATTTCCATTAAAGAACATTCATATATCTTGCTACAATTATTTCTATCGCATACAGACAAGCAATTCATCCTCCAGTAGATCTAGAAAATAAATGCTAAAAATAATCCTCTGGCATTTGTAATAAAAATCCTCTATGCAACACACAGATTCAAACCCTACTTCATCATATTTATCAAGAAATAGGTTGGAAAAACCTAATCTTAAAACATCCATCTCTTAGTGCCAAAATCAACTATCAGGATCTATGCATGTTCTCCAAACATATCTTTGATCTATATCAAACACCTCAATATCGTAACCATAACCCTAAAACATTTTACTGATCTCACATAAGAATGTCATCCTAGAACATAAGAACCTTCTTCAAATTCATTAAACTCGATCACCTTGATCAATGTAAACTTACAGCTCATTAGGAACATAATCCTAAATCATCCTAAGGAATTATTTAAGCTCAAATAAATAATCAAATTCATCATCATTTATGAATCTACCAGTAATTATTTCCCTACTTCAAGAAAATTGTTGTCCCACAATAAAATTCTTGTAACTTCCTTGTAGATTATCAGAATCACAAACCCTTTGAATGGTAGTGATAGACTTAAGGTAGCACACAACTAAGAGGGGGGGTGAATCAGTTGTGCCACAAAATAGTCAATCTGTAACCAACTTATAAACTTTAACTTTAGATCTAAATGATAAATGTGAAACCAAGATCATAACACATTAAGCAACACATAACACCAAGATTATTTTGACGTAGAAACCCTATTAGGGGAAAAACCATAGTGGGGATCAAACCCACAAGATGAATGTACTATGTTAAAAGCACTATACCCTGTTAGGAGTATTACAAAGGGGAATGAACATACATTTAGGCACACTCCCTAGAGCTCACTTCTCAAATACAAGGATCTCAATCCCAAGGAAGATTCACTACCTTACAAAAATCTTTGATTACAAATCATGGAGGACATACTCTCCAAACTCACAAACTAATAAACAACATCTCTAATATGCCAAAATAGTTCCAATGAATTACAAAACTTTCTACCTTAATTACAAATTCTACTCATACCTCTTCAACAACATCTCTATACACTCTCTCATACTCCCATACCATCACAATTAAAAATGATTACATACATATACATGCATTACATCAATTTATCTCAACTAGGGCAATCAGGGACCTAATTACAAAATATTATCTCAATACATCTCAAAACTCAAAGGTATCCATTGAATCTTGGCTAAGACATAGAAATGATCCATAATAACATCCTCAAACATGCTCTAGATCCATATCACGCAACAATTTATCACAACATGCTACATTGTCAGGTCGAATAAGACCAAATGAAGAACAACAACATGCCTCATGAAATTATCATAATTCAATTACATAATCCAACGCAATCTAGAAACATGAGTAGAAAAAAATCTAGAAACATCAGCAAGCAACATGAAATACCAAGACATCAACAGGAACACATCTATCACAAAATCCATACACTTCTCTAAACTTTTCATCGAGAACATTAATCAAAAATTACTGACATAAAATAAAATTGTCTTGCCAGTATCCAAATCATGAACCACTCCAGTTGAGGACACACATCCATGTCTTGGACTCATAAATAGGTTAGCAACCAATAATATTTCGTAACCAATCCACACCAATCCAAATACTGAAACACTATTATATACTGAATGACCAAGATATCTATCTCTTATTATATCCACCATAACTCACTCAAATCATTGTGCAATCCTCTTCCACTTGAAAAGAGTCAAGTACAAACATCAATAAAAACAATTGCATCTTCATGGCAATATATCTTTGATGTAGTAACCACAACGATCAAAACATCTGACTAATCATACCAGGAATATTGTCTCTAATAGTGAGAATATGTTGACATCAATGACAAAACATTAATGACATCACATATATGCACAATCTGAACAATATCTCAATAATCTCCCTCTTTGGCATTGATGGAAATATATTATGTGAAAAAACAAATCAATGTACAAAGAAACAATATCAACAATACTACCAGCAATATCTACAATATATTTTAAAGTCTCTCTAACAAACAATCTCTCATCATATACATTTTTTTCACATAAATATCTCTCCCCCTTTTACATCAATGAAAAAGGCACATGCATACACTAGGTCATAGAAGTAAAAAATTTTAACAAACATCTCTCAAAGACTATGTAAATATCTCTCCCCAAATCTAAAAATCAAACCACATAAACCATTCATTGCACACTACTCCCCCTAAGGAGTATCGACCAAAAATATCAATCTAGAATGATGATATATTTGTATGCACACTGAACTAATGCAAGTCAATGCATCTCTATCCCTAATTGGGAGGGTCCATTACCCCAATCTTACCTCAGAGATGTTAGGAATAAGGTGTCTCAACCTTGGATAATTCCTATTCTTATTATTTATTTTGTAAAATGTATTTCTTGCAAATAATGTTGATGTGTCAGCATCTTGAATTGTGTGTAAGGGGATCATGGCTAAAACGGTTATGATGGATTCCTATGACACGTAAGAGCTATGTCAGGAAGATTCAATGATAGGTGAAGACATGTGGCAACTGATAAATTTGAGTACTGTACACTCTTCCCCAATCATGGGGTTCGGGGCATTGCCCCAAAAAAAAATTTGGCGTTCCTATTTTCTCAGAGAATGGTAAAACCCTAATACGGTTATCTTTGGGAGTAGCCCTAAAAAGTGAAGTGCATGATATAAGTGTTTTTTAGGAGGTGTGATGCGAGTGTATTGTTGGAACATTTTATGCAGTCGTGATTTGTTTTCAAGGGTTTAGAAATCTTCTGAAAGAACTTTCATCGCAAGTGTATTGTAAGCTATAATAGTTTTGATCAATACATTGTGCAGGTTTTGGAGTGCTGGGGTTTTTACCGAAAGGTTTCCCCAGGGTATATCATTGTGTCACTCTCTATTTTTCTGTATGTATGGTATGTGGTTGCAATATCTTTGTTTAAGTAGTTAACGAATCTGAAATTGTAAGGATTTAAAAGAATTTGCACAATACTCTCCTATAGAGATTAGCGTAGGAAGTTGTTTCCGCACCTAAGTTTCCTTACAAGTGGTATCAGAGCTTGATCAACTTTTGATCCTAGTTGTTGGGTAGGGTTTTTTGAGCTAATCTCAAGTTTGAGTGGGAGTTTTTTGTAGAGCATTCTGAATCTTATTTGCAGATTGAGATGGCAAGTTCATCGTATGGAAGAATGGAGGTGGATAAATTTAATGGCACTAATTTCGAGTTGTGGAAACTCAAGATGGAAGACATGTTGGAAGATCGTGACCTATGGGAAGTGACTTCAAATGCTACAAGACCAGAAACTATAGCTCAAGAAGATTGGGATATCAAAGACCATAAAGCTAAGGGTCTCATAAGACTCTATTTAACCGATGCAGTTCTTCTGAATGTTCTAGATGAGAAAACCGCAAATAGTTTGTGGGAAAGACTTGCGGCTGTGTATCAAGCCAAATCTCTAGTGAACAAGTTTTTCTTGAGGAAGAATTTATACTCTCTATGAATGGAGGAAGGTGGATCCTTAACGGATCATTTAAATGCATTTAATCTACTAGCTGCATAGTTGACATCAGCTGGTGTCAAGTTAGAGGAGGAGGATCGTTGCTACACACTTTTGTGTTCTTTACCGGATTCATGGGACCATCTTGTGATGGCTCTCAGAAGCACGTTAGTCACCTTCAAAATGGATGATGTGGTGTCTTCACTGCTATCAGAGGAGATGCGGAGAAAGGCTTCCGTTTCATAAAAAGAAGCCCTTGTTGTTCGTGGGAGATCCACTAAAAGAGGGAAGAAAAATGACAATAAGTCTGACAATAAGGGTAGATCCAAATCTCGTGGGAAGTCAAAGACTTCCAATAAGTCCAAGGCAAAATGTTGGAACTGTGATAAATCTGGGCACTTCCGTAAAGACTGCAAAGAACCAAAGAAGAAGAAGAAAGGTTCAGATTCAGCTTCAGAAAGATCTCAAGAAGATGGCGATGCATTCATCGCAGCTTTGGTAGCCCATGCATTTGATGATGTGTGGTTGGTTGACTCAGGTGCATCTTTTCACATGACCTCTCATCGAAACTAGTTCTCAAAATATGAAGAGTTCGATGGTGGAAAGGTGTACTTGGGTGATGATTCTCACCTAAAGATAGTTGGACGCGGAAGGGTCACTATCAAATTTCCTGATGGACGAGTAAAGGGAATCAATGGAGTTATGCACATTCTAGGTTTGGCACGAAACCTATTATCTGTAAGTATGTTGAATGATGTAGGTGTGCAAGTTGTTTTTTCAAAAGAAGGATGCAAGATGATGAGAGGATCGATAGTGCTTGCAAGGGGTACTAGGAGAGGTACCTTATTTCAGCTAGATGCATGTATTCCTCTATGTAATAGTTCTTCATCCTCACCATCTAAACAAGTAGTGAAGAAGTTTGTGGCTATTGGTTCCAATGGTAGTGCAAACACTTTGGAAGGTAAGCTTCCTGCAGAAAAGACAATGTTGTGGCATATGAGATTTGGCCACATTGGTGAAAAGGGTCTTAGAACCTTGAAAAATAAAAATCTCATTGAGGGGTTAAATGATTGCAATCTTGAGTTTGACTTCTGTGAACACTGTCTCTATGGTAAACAAAATCATGTTCAGTTTTACTCTAGTTCTCACAAATCTTCTGATGTTTTGGATCTTATTCATTCTGATGTATTTGGTCTTGTAAAAGTTCCTTCAATCTCCAAGTCTATATTTTTTGTATCTTTCATAGATGATTATAGTAGAAGGACGTGGATTTATTTCCTTAAAAGTAAGACACAAGTCTTTAGTCGGTTCAAGGAATTTAAAGCTCTTGTAGAGAATCAGACTGGTAAGAAGATTAAGTGTGTGAGAGCTGACAATGGTGGTGAGTTTTTCTCAGTAGAGTTTGAACAATTCTGTAAAGAACAAGGTATCGAGAGGCATAAGACAACTCCTTATACCCCACAACAAAATGGAGTTGCAGAGAGAATGAATAGGACACTGATGGAGAAGGCTAGGAGTATGCTTAGTGGAGCTGGTTTAGAACAAAGGTTTTGGGCCAAAGCCGTGGCCACTACTTGCTATCTGGTTAACAGATCTCCTACATCAGCCCTTGTTGGTAAGACACCCATGGAGGTGTGGTCTGGTAAGAAGCCTTCAATTAGACATCTTTGTGTTTTTGGTTGTGAAGCTTATGCACATGTTTCAAAGGAGAAAAGATCTAAGTTGGAAAACAAAGTTGTTAAATGTATTTTCACTGGATACAATGCTGGTGTGAAAGGATACAAGCTTTGGGATCCTGTGACTAGTAAGGTGTTGTATAGTAGAAATGTTATTTTCAGAGAGCTAACATCTTCTCCTATTGTGCTACAACCAAATGAAAAAGAAAAGGAAAAAGATGTTGTTCAGTTGCCTCCTACCCCTGAGAAGACTGAACAGAGAGACCATGTTGGGCCTAATGATGAGGAGAGCTCTAGCAGCTCTGATAGTTCAGAAGAAGAGGAAGAACAACCTCAACCGCAGCCCTTGAGGAGATCCACGAGAGAAAGAACGCAACCAGAAAGGTTTGGTTATTCTATGTTAGATTCCAATTGTGCTTTTTCTTTGATTACTAACACTGATGAGCCTAGATCTGTGAAAGAGTCTTTGGGCATGGAAGATGCAGGTTCCTGGATTGAGGCTATGGATGATGAGATGGCTTCATTGGAGAAAAACAAAACTTGGGACCTTGTACCTTTGCCTAAAGGGAGAAAATCTGTTGGTTGTAAATGGGTGTTCAAGAAGAAATTTTGTGCAGATGGCAGTGTTGAAAGGTACAAAGCTAGATTGGTTGCAAAGGGGTATTCACAGGTAGAGGGAATAGATTATGGTGAAATATTCTCTCATGTTACAAAGTTGACATCCATTAGATTTTTGTTATCTCTTGTTGCATCATATGATTTAGAGATAGAACAGATGGATGTGAAGACAGCTTTCCTTCATGGTGATTTGGAGAAAGAGATTTATATGTCACAGCCTGAGCACTACATTGTTAAAGGTAAAGAATCCTTAGTTTGTAGATTAAAGAAATCTCTATATGGTTTGAAGCAATCTCCTAGGATGTGGTACCTTAAGTTTGATGCCTTTGTGTTGTCAATTGGATTTGTAAGATCAAAATCAAATCATTGTGTTTATTTCAGAGTTGAAAATGATCGCCTTCTTATTGTTGCATTATATTTTGATGATATGTTGCTTTTTGGGAAGGGTAAGGGTATGATTTCTGATTTTAAATCTCAGTTGTCAGCACAGTTTGAGATGAAAGATCTTGGGGCAGCTCGGTACATCTTGGGTATGGAAATCAGTAGAGACAGGTCTAACAAAAAACTTTGGTTGAGTCAGAGTAAGTATGTGAAGTCTGTGTTGGACAAGTTCAACATGGCAGATTGTAGACCACTATGTGTTCCTATTTCTGTGGGAACAAAGTTATCTGTAGATGATTGTCCAAAATCTCCTAGTGAGGTGGAGGACATGAGTAGAGTACCTTATGCTAGTGCAGTTGGCAGTCTTATGTATGTTATGGTCTATACTAGACCAGACATTGCCCAAGCAGTGGGAGTCCTTAGTCGGTTTATGGCTAACCTTGGACAGGTACATTGGGATGCAGTTAAGGGAGTATTCAGATATTTGAGGGGTACATCAGATTACTCCATATGTTATCATGGTAACTCTTCTGGATCTCCGCATTTAGTTTGTATTCGTGGGTTTGTGGATTTAGATTGGGCAGGTGATATTGATAGTAGGAGATCCACTAGTGCTTATGTGTTCACTATGTTTGGTGGTGCCATTAGTTGGATGAGTAAGCGACAACCTGTGGTTGCTTTGTCCACTACAGAAGCTGAGTACATGGCTGCTACTCATGCTTTTAAAGAAGCCATTTGGCTTAGAAGATTGTGTTCTAATGTTGGTGTTGATGCAAAATAGATTACTATTTGGTGTGACAGTCAGAGTGCTATTTGCCTTGCAAAGAATCCAACTTTCCATGCCAGAACGAAGCACATTGATGTGCAGTTTCACTTTGTGAGAGATATGGTGGAAGATGGAAAGGTAAATTTGGAGAAGGTAGATACTATGAAGAATGTTGCAGATGCATTAATGAAACCAGTGGGCACTAAGAAGTTCAGATGGTGTTCGGAGTCTATGGGCCTTTTGGCCTATAGCGGTTAGTTCCTGTTATGTTCCTGTTGCTCTTACAAGGTGTTCGACAAGTGGGAGAATGTTAGGAATAAGGTGTCTCAACCTTGGATAATTCCTATTCTTATTATTTGTTTTGTAAAATGTATTTCTTGCAAATAATGTTGATGTGTCAGCATCTTGAATTGTGTGTAAGGAGATCATGGCTAAAACGGTTATGATGGATTCCTATGACATGTAAGAGCTATGTCAGGAAGATTCAATGACAGGTGAAGACATGTGACAACTGATAAATTTGAGTACTGTACACTCTTCCCCAATCGTGGGGTTTGGGGCATCACCCTAAAAAAAAATTTGGCGTTCCTATTTTCTCGGAGAATGGTAAAACCCTAATATGGTTATCTTTGGGAGTAGCCCTAAAAAGTGAAGCGCATGATATAAGTGTTTTTTAGGGTTTCGAAGAGGTGTGATGCGAGTGTATTGTTGGAATGTTTTATGCTGTCGTGATTTGTTTTCAAGGGTTTAGAAATCTTCTAAAAGAACTTGCATTGCAAGTGTATTGTAAGCTATAATAGTTTTGATCAATACATTGTGCAGGTTTTGGAGTGCTGGGGTTTTTACCGAAAGGTTTCCCCAGGGTATATCATTGTGTCACTCTCTATTTTTTTGTATGTATGGTATGTGGTTGCAATATCTTTGTTAAAGTAGTTAACGAATTTGAAATTGTAAGGATTTAAAAGAATTTGCACAATACTCTCCTATAGAGATTAGCGTAGGAAGCTGTTTCCGCACCTGAGTTTCCTTATAGGAGATACTCAAAATCATCCTTTGGCAAGGGCTTTGTGAATATGTTTGGAATCTACTCTTTAGTAGACACATACTCCAATCTGACTTCTTTCTCACTGACTTTATCTCTTAAAAAATGATATTTGATAGAAATATGCTTTGAATTTGAATGAAACATTGGGTTCTTTGAAATATTAATAGCACTTGAATTGTCACAAAAGATAGCAATAGGCTCATCAATACATACTATGGTGTCTTGCAACATTTTCTTTATCCACATAACTTGTGTACAATTAATAGTAGGAGCAACATACTCAACTTTAGTAATATATTGTTATATACAATTTTGTTTCTTACTTTCTCATGAAACTAATCTCTTACCCAAGAAGAATGCTCCTCCACTTGTGCTTTTTATATCATCCACATTACCTACCCAATCAACATTAGTAGATGCATTTAATTTGAAATAATCATCCTTTCCATACCATAGTCCATAATCATATGTCCCCTTCAATTATTTGAATATCCTCTTAACAGACAACACAAACATCATTCATAATGTTTGGTCTAGTTTGTGTCAAGTATAACAACCCACTAATCATAGATCTATATCTTCTTTGATTTGCATTAGGTGTATCATCAATCTTTTTTAATTTGCAACCAATAATCATAGGAGTAGAAATAGGTTTTGAATCATCCATACCAAATCTCTTCAACAATTCTTTCACATACCTAGATTGAGAAATAAAATTACCTTTATTTGTTTGTGAATCTAGAGTCTAAAATAATTTCATCTCACCTATCATAGACATCTCAAATTCCTTCTGCATCTCATCATAAAATTCTTCACTCATCTTATAATTTACACCAAAAATGATATCATCCACAAAGACTTCAACAATCAAGATTTCATCATCAACAACTTTGAAGTACAAATTATTGTGAGCAATACCTTTATTGAAACCAATCTTTAATAAATACTTGTCTAACCTTGCATATAAGGATATAAGGGCTTGCTTCAGTCCATATAATGCTTTCTTCAATTATTAAACCATGTCATATTTGTCAATCAAAGGAAATCTTTCTAGTTGTTCAATGTAGACTTCTTCTTCCAATTCTCTATTTAGAAATGCAAACTTAACATCCATCTGATATACCTTGAAATTTGTGTAAGTAGCATATGTAAGAAACATTCTAACATCTTCAATTCTAGCAACATGAGAAAATGTCTCCTCAAAATCAATACCTTCCATTTGAGAGTATCCCTTACAAACAAGTCTGACTTTGCTCTGAACCACTTCTCCATCTTCATTCATTTTTTTCCTAAATACCCATTTAGTACTGATCACATTCTTTTCCACAGGTCTACGAACAAGAATCCATGTCTTATTCTTCTCAATTTGTTCCAATTCTTCTTTCATGGCTTTGATCCAACTCCCATATTTGTTAGAGTAATAAATTATTTTCTTATTAATTAAATCATATTGATTTAATTATTAAGTCACTTATTATCTCTTTCTACTTAAGCTAAACTTTAGGCATATAATAATTAATCCTTTTATTAATTATTATTATTCAACCTAGGTTTCCTTTTAGGGTTATGATCTCCTTTAATAAGGATTGATCTCTCTTGTAAACATAACACATTCATTTTATTTTGATTGCAACTTTTGTTTTTCCACATCAAGAATGTCTCCTCTTTCATGGATCCTTGTGTTCAGGCCTCCATAGCTTTTGCTTCTCTCTTTCTATGACAATTGTTTGCATGCAGGTGTTCTTGAGAGCTGTGGGTTTTTTTCTCATCAACTCCAACATGGTATCAGAGCTCTAGATCTTCATGCCCCTAACCTCTTCTGGAGAGATTTGGCCTTGTTCGTTAGATCTACATTTTCAAAGGATTTTATGTTGGATCTGGAGGGACCTCATTTTCTAGTCACTTTGGGCTCAAACAAATCTCAACTTTGCATTCAGAGCACCCAAGAACCCCTATTTCCATATAAAATTTGTCTAATTTGGATAAAGTTGCATTATGTGGCAAAAATATTTTGCACCAGGGTCATTTGACGTTGACATGCATCCCAAGGTGATCACTATTTTTGGAGCACTTTGGGCTCAAACAGACCTCACCATTGAGGTCACATCATCCAAGAACCCCTATTTCGATAGAAAATTCATCTAATTTGGAGAATGTTGCTGAGAGTGGAAAAAAAATTGTACCAAGGTCGTATGACCCTAGCATGCATCCTGAGGTTCTCTCAAAAAAAATATTTTAGGTTGGGTGCCACCCAAAAACCATCCAATGGCCACCCAATGGCCACCATTGATGTCTCACTAGCGGTTGTGGTTACCGCCTAACGTCCCTCGACCGCTCAGTGGTCACCAAGTGATGTCACTGCCAGTGATAGCGCAATGATTCCCGCTATCCCCGATGTGACTGCCAGCAATAACCACTAGTCATGCAGTCACTGGAGTGACCACTGGTATTAACCACTAGCTCTAGCTCCCCTTCCACGCCCAACCTCAGTCACATGGGAGGAGCATAGAACCAGGAGCTCAATTTCTAGTCCCATAGCACCAACCCCCTGGTTATGTGGCGACCAAGGGCCACAAAATTTTGGCTCCAGGGGCCTATTATTTTTTTGTAGAGACATCTATTTGGCCATGAAATTTAATCCTATGAAGTGCTGACATCAATACTACATTAGCACATTTGGACACCATTTTGGGCCCTCCGGAGCACCCGTTGGTTTTTTGCTCATAACTTGAGCATACGATGTAGAAATCGGGAAAACAAAATATCATCAGAAAGATATTTCCGAGCTATATTCAGATTTGGAGGTTTGAATTTCTGATTTCTCTTGTTTGATGGAGTTTTGTTCTGTCAAAGCTAGAACTTCTTTTTCGCATTCTGAGAGCCATATCTTGCACATTCAGACTCCATTTTGGGCAAACAATATATCGTTGGAAAGATTATTCTAGGATCTTTATAGTGTTGTGAGTCATTTTTACAGATTCTATTCCAGGTATATTTTATTTACTTTTTTGCATTTCTACACTCTGGTGAATATCTTGGATGTTTCATTTCCTGGGATCTCTTCCTTTTGTGGGATGGCTCGTTTCAGGTTGTTCTTCTTGTTTAAGCAACCTTTTTGTAATCTTTGATCATTGTATACATCTTTTGTAAGCATTATTTTATGAAAATGCACTGAGATAAAGTGTCATTCTATTGCATGCTTGGGATCTTACACATTTGTGTGCCTTTTGTACTCACACTACATTATAAAGTGCCATGGGGGGTTGGATGTTTGCCTTTTTTTTTTTATCTATCTTTATCAAGTGAGTGTTCCTTCGATGACATTATCCTCGGGATATCTTTATATGTGTTTTTACTTTCTTTGCACCTTTGATGTTCCTGGTTCTTCATGATGTAGTTCTTATTGGCAATTATTTTTAATGTTCCTGTCACCACTCCCTTGTCAGCATTATGGGGGGGTTTCTACTATTGGTTCTTCTATTTCCTTGGTTCTATGGAGTGAGATATGTATTCAGTATTTGTTCCTTGGTTCTTTGAGTTTGGGTGTTTGGCTTTGTTTGCCTCTTGATTCGAGCAGTGTCTTTTGATGGCACTCATGTAGATTACAGTCTTCTATATCTTCGAGTTTAATTGTTTACCTTTATTTGCCTCCTTATTCGAGCAATTTTTTATTATGGCACTCATGCAGATTACAGTCTTCTCTACCTGGTCATGTTCTATTTCAATGGAGGATCTTTAGATCAGCAGTTACTTCTTGACTGAGTTTGCAGCTTCTTGTTGCAGTGATGGTATACATGTTCATCCTTGTTGCTATTTTTTGGAACATTCCCTAGTTTGGAGGCTTCTTTAGTCCTTCAGACTAGTCTTCGTCTCTTTTTGGAGTAGAGTTTTTCCCATGTGGTTTTCTCTATTTCTCCACTTTATAGAGACTCTCTTTTGTACTTGGGTACCTTATTAGGCCTTTTTTGCCAGGACCCATTTTCTTTCAGTAGTTCTTTCTTAGTTTTTTAGCTTCTCCCAAAGTTTATCTTAAGGGGTGTGTTAGAGTAATAATTTATTTTCTTATTAATTAAATTATATTGATTTAATTTTAAGTCACTTATTATCTCTTTCTACTTAAGCTAAACTTTAGGCATATAATAATTAATCCTTTTATTAATTATTATTATGCAACCTAGGTTTCCTTTTAGGGTTACGATCTCATTTTCTAAGGATTGATCTCTCTTGCAAACATAACACATTCATTTTATTTTGATTGCAACTTTTTTTTTGCACATCAAGAATGTATTGTCTTTCATGGATCCTTGCATTCAGGCCTCCATAGCTTTTGCTTCTCTCTTTCTGTGAAAGGTGTTTGCATGCAGGTGTTCTTGGGAGCTGTGGGTTATTTTCTCATCAACTCCAACAATATTTGCATGTTGCATTAACATCCTCAGACTCAATCTTAGAAATCAAACAAATTTAATCTTAGAAATTCTTCATCTAGTCTGAGAACCTTTATTTTTATCACCAATAATCTAATTTTTTTAATGATTTAAATTTACATACCTTCGAGTCTTTGGATTTACATTTGTAGTTGACTCTTATGTTTCCAAATCTTTCTCATTTTCAAATTCTTTATTCTATTCTATTGATCCATTCTAATTATGATTCTAGTTCTTTGCTCATACATTCTAACTTTATTCTTCATCATCTAACTCATATCTGCAAAATATAACTGGTTTCTAAAAACTTTCATCTATTTTCACATTATCACTCTCAATCAACTTTCTTAGTCTATTATTATAATATTTATATTTTTTCTCTTTGTAGAATAATTTAGAAAATTTCGTTCATCACTTCTAGGATCAAACTTTCCCAAATCTTCATCTCTCTTAATGTAATATTTACTTCCAAAGATTCTAAAATACTTCATAGTAGGAATATGACCATACCAAAGCTCATGAGTCTTACCAGTGCCATTCTTGATTTGAACTTGGTTCAAATTGTAAACAACAGTGCTAACAACTTCTCTCCAAGAGATCTTCATAACATTTCCTTCAATCATCATAGTCCTTGCAGTGTCAACTATTGTTTTTTTCTTCTCTCTATAATTTCATTCTATTGTGGGGTATTTGAATCAAAAATTTGCCTTTTTATCCCATGCTCTTCACAATAAACATCAAATTCCCCAGATCTAAACTCTCCACCTCTATCAAATATCATACATTTCAGCTTCATACATGTCTCAATCTCAACCATAGCTTTAAATATCTTGAAATGTGTCAAATGTCTCAAATTATTCTTTCAAAAATGTAACTCACATCATCCTTTAATAATCATCAATGAATGGGATAAAGTATCTATCTCCATAGTAATTTCTAGTTCTAGCAGGGCCACATATATCAATATGCACCAAATCTAACAATCCACTCAAAGAATAGGATTTAATTTTGAATGTAGATTTAGCTAGCTTACCCAATTGAAATTCCTTACACATATCATTAGTAGGTATCAATAATTTAGGCATATCTCTAATTGCATTTTTAGTACTTATCTTCACAATGTTATCAAAGTTTACATGACAAAATCTCTTGTACTACAACCAACTGCTATCAATCTTAGAAATCAAGCATCTGTTCTCTGAATTGTTTAAATGAAATACATTACCTATGGTATTTTTACCTTATGCAATCTCAATTCTTGTGCTTCTAATGATTCTACATATTCCATTCTTCAATTCCAAGTGATATCCCTTATCAACTAACTATCCAACTCTCAAAATATTATGCTTTAATCCTTCAGCATATAAAATGCCATTAGTATTACTCTTACCATAAAGTGTGATTGATCCTCTTCCTTTGATCAAACAGGGAGAATTGTTACCAAATCTAACATCACAACCATCATAATCTTCAAGATTCAAAAATTTGTCTGCCTCTGGTCATGTGATGTGAACACCCATTGCCAATAGCCCAGCCATCTCTCTTATCCACATGTGAAACCAAGGCTCTCTCTTCAATAGGATTCTTATTTCTAATAGCTATGAACACTATCTCATCTTCTCTCTTCTTAGATTCATCATCAGTTGTTCCTTCATCAGCATCATAGTAGTAATTCTTCTAATATTTAGGTCTGAACTTCTTATGAGTGTTCTTAGGTTCTTTGTTAGGACATCTAGAAGCAATGTGACCAATCTTATTACATGCAAAACATTTCAAAGGAAACTTTTCTTAATACTTACCAGATCCCTTAGGAAATCTCTTCACAAATAGGGCTTCAATATTTACAAGCTCTCTTTCTTCTTTCTCAATTTGTTCTCATTCTTTAACATATCTACCAAGATTAGATGAACTTTCTCCAAGGTCATACCATTTCTTATCCTTAGAAATAGTGTCTTTGAATGTAGATTCAGCTTTAGGAAGACTATTTCCAAATTCACTCATTTCAAAAGAAGATAACTTACCAATCAATGTATCTCTTGTCACTGTAGTCACAATTATGATTGTAAGAAAGAGGTAAGGATCTCAGGATCTTAGAAATAATTTCTTCTTTATCCAACTTTCCACCAGCCCATCTAATTCCATAGACAAGTTCAATTATCTTATTCACATAGGAAGTAATGTTATCATCTTCTCTCATCCTCAATGACTCATATTTCCCTTTCAGACTTTGTAGCTTAGCTTATTTCACAAATTTATCTCCTTCATATAATGTCTCCAATTTCATCCATATATCATGTGCAGTTTCCTATCCTAAAATATTTGTGTTCTTAGTATCTGATAAGCCACTCTTCAAGGCTTATTTTTCTCTCATATTAAACTCAAATTATTTCTTCTCATCAACGGTCACCATAGAAAAATCATCAGGAGGTTTTTAATTCTTCTCAGTAACAGTCCAATTTTCTTCACCAAGGCATCTCAAACATGTAATCATCTGGTCCTTCCATATAGTATATTTTTTTCCTTCAAATCTCAGACTCTCCTTCTTAAAGTTAGACATCTCATATCTCCTCAAGTGGTCAAGCTTCAAAAAAAGGACACTCGCTCTGAAATTAATTGATAGACTTAAGACAACACACAACTGAGAAGGGGGGTGAATCAGTTGTGCCATAAAACATTCAACCTTTAACCAAATAAATTTAACTTCAGATCTAAATGATAAACATGAAACCAAGATAATAACATAGTGTAGAGGATAAAATATGGATGGGGTCCTAGAACAATGGTTTGCGCATAAAAGAGACCCCAAAACCAATATTTTACACTTACATTTGAATTGTATTGATATGGAAAGTAAATATAAATGAATAATGTTGAAATGAAGAGATAAAGGTACTTACCTCTGAAAAAGAACCTGCTGAAAACCCTATCAAACAATCTCAGAAACTATTGATTTTCGCAATCTTGAACCAAAACTGTGAGATCTACAAAACCCAAAAATCTTTTCCAATTTTGAGGGAGGTCAAGTTTGACCCTCATAAAAGGTCAAATACTACATTTTTTGTTTGAAGGTCAATTTTGACTTTGTTCACAAATCTCGAAAGTTCACCGAAAAGGGTATCCAAATCTACTCTCATATCCAAAATTCCACACATGTACCTGCAAGAAAAAGAGGGTTTTTATTGTTTGTTTTGGGGGGTTTGCCTTGGTCAAACCCCGGTTCGGAATCAACCTTAATATTGAAATTGAAATGGAGAATGCTAGCAAGTAGGAGAAGTAGATTAACAACGAAGCTATGATATTCAATAGATATGCAAATTGTATTTGAAATGTAATCAAGTATGTTAATATGAAAGCTTGAACATAACATCAATAGATGTAAATCAAACCTCCATGATTGTATACTTGGAATCCACTTTGAGGGAAGGATGAATGGATCTTGAAGATGAACAAAGGATCTTGAAGGAAGATCACACCATCATGATGGCTAGATCTAGGGTTTGAATGATGAATCTTGAATGCTTGGACCAAATCCCTTCAATGGCTTGAATGCTTGAATCCTTGATCTTCAATGGAGAACTTGGATGGAGAAGAGGATTTGAATGCTTGAATGAATGCTTGCTTGAATGGAATGCTTGCTTGATCACCTTGAGAAAATCTTGAGAGCTTGATCATGAAATTGCTTGAAGATGAGATGGAGAAAATGAGAGAGGAAGGCCTCCTTTTATAGTGATCTAGGGCACAATCCTCTAGAGGGGCCACCTTGGGGAATTAAATTCCAATTAGGCCTCAACCCTATAGGAATGGACCTAAATTAAATATAATTTAAGAGCTTACCATTTCGGAGACCAAAACAGCGGACCCAGAAGTAGGAAAACAATTATTTTTGAAACCCAACAACCGAAGATCTCGGGACCTTGAAATTTGAACCCAGGGTCAAAGACGAGCTCGATCCTAACCTAGTCAGGGTCGAGGTCGACTTTGACCCCTTTAGGTCTATTTTGACCCCTTTAGGTCGAATTTGACCTTAAGGGCACAGATTTTAGGGTCTCAGTTAGAGTGAGAAACAAGAGGTCCCGAGGGTGCTCGGAGACCTAGAAATGATGCTAGAATAGGGTAGAGTGCTAGGGAGAGGCACAAAATCCTATGATGAACATGATGAAGTCGAGGAGGACCTATTTGTAAGTCCTACCTAGAAAATAGAGCCATAGAAGAGGGAAATTAAGGAGAATCCTCGGGATCCTAACCCTAATTTCACCTAGAATGAAGGAATCAAGTGCAAAAAAGAAGTGGAAAGCGGGGAGAAAGCCAGATCAAAGAAAAGATCAATTCAAGGCATTTGACATGACCCCAAACCACTTACTCGGAGGGCTAAATGCTCTTAACATGGAAGTGCTTCCATTTTAAGATGATACACATAGTAAGCAACACATAACACCAAGAGTTTTTTGACGTGGAAACCCTATTAGGTTAGGGGGAAAAACCATGGTGGGGATCAAACCCACAAGATGAATGTACTCTATTAAAAGAACTATACCATGTTAGGAGTATTACAAATTGGAATGCACATGCATTTAAGCACACTCCCTAGATATCACTTCTCAAATACAACAAGGATCTCAATCCCAAGGAAGGCTCGTTGCCTTACAACAATCTCTAATTAAAAATCATGGAGGACATATTGTCCAAACTCACAAACTGAAAAACAACATCTCTGCTATGCCAAAATAGTTCCAATGAAGTACAACAATTTCTACATTAATTGCATATTCCACTCATACCTCTTCACACAAAATATCTGTACACTCTCTCATACTCTTCCATACCTTTGCAATAAAAAATGATACATATATATACACATTGCATCAATTTATCTCAAGTAGGTCAGCCAAGGACCTAATTACAAAATATTATCTCAATACATATTAAAACTCAAAGAGATCCATTGAATGTCGGCTAAGACATAGCAATGATCCATAATGACATCCTCGAACACACTCTGGATTCGTAGATCATACAAAAATTCATCGCAACACGCTACATCATCAGGTCAGCTAATTAAGACCAAATGAAGAACAACACACCACATAAAATTCTCATAATTCAATCACATAGTCCAACATGAGCTAGCAACACGAATAGAACACAATCTAGAAACATCAGAAAGAAACGTGAAATACCAATATATCAATAGGAACACCTCTATCACAAAATACATACACTTCTCTACATTATTCATCAGGAATATTAATCAGAAACCATTGACATAAAAGAAAATTATATTTCCAGTATCAAAATCATGAATCACTCGAGCTAAGGACACACATCCATCTCCTAAACTCATAAACAGGTTAGCAACCAATAATATTTGATAACCAATCCACAGTGATCCAAATACTGAAACATTGTCACAGACTAAATGACTAAAATATTTATCTCCGATAAATCCACCATAACTCACTCAAATCATCATGTGATCCTCTATCACTTGAACAGAGTCAAGTATAGACATCAATAAACACAACTGTATCTTTGCAGCAATAAATCTTCAATGTAGTAACCACACCGATCAAAACATCTGATTGATCATACTAGGAACACTATGTCTAATAGTAGGAATATGTTGGCATCAATGACAAAATATTAATGCATGCACATATATGCACAATCTGAACAATATCTCAATAATCTCTCAATGGGTAGACACATTGATATGTCCTTTACACATTCCCAGCTGCACGGCCAAAGATCTCCTCATATGTTCTTGCGCGAACACAAACTCTGCAACTTTGTCACACTGTCAAATAGTGAAATAACCAATCTTTATCTATGATGCCATAACTCAACCAAAACATCATGTCAGCATCTAAAACTTTGCATACATCATGTAGACAACATCTACATCTCCTCATGAGGTGCGCAACTCCTCATCTTCGGTAACTTTGCTACGCAACTTGTCTGAACATTTCATGTTACTAGTGACACTGCATAACAATCATTCATATTGTATGATAGACATGTAATCTGTATGAATAGACATTCAAACTTTATGATAAGAACATTGACATCAAATGATAGACATGTTGACATCAATGACAACACATCCAAATTTTCGACATTGAGTTTACTTAGTTGTGAACTAGTTCTCTTGAAAGAGAAATCACAAGTTCAAATCCCACAGGGAGTAAGGTATGTATACCTTGTCTATAGCACAACTAGACGCCTCCTACAAGGAGTACAAGATCGTTCCAAATTATTGTCACCATATATAGACTCAAAAACAAATAATTTATATCGTGAACTATAAAAGCTCTTGTTTTCTTTTCCCCTTGTGATATAACCACCACACTTTCTAAGTGCTTCTAGATACTATATATACTCAAATATCATAAATGAGTAAACTAGATCAAGATTACTCAAGTGAATTGTAAAGTAAAAGTAGACATTGAGTAGAACCAAATCCGCACATAGAATACATACATGGCTATGGAATGTACCTAGACTATAAACTCAACTCTAGATAGAAAAGACATTCAATTCAGAGCCCAATGCATCTCACTAATAAAGAGATGGCTTCTATCAAGACAATCTTCATTCTACCTCGTTAATTATTCAATCATAAAATTAAATAGCCATTTTGCTGAACTCATTGTGTTTAACTTAACATTATTAGTTTGAGAATATAGTAACCCATAGTTAATATATGCTGAACTCTTTAAGACTTCATTGAGCGAGCCTAGGGAAAGTTATTCTCCATTGCAGCAATATCAAAGCTCACTACAGCTTTACCACCATCTCCATGCACTTCCATGAGAATAAGATTTTTATTATTTTCCTACATCAGCACATAGACTTAATGATCTCTTATGGATTTCCATGTAGAATGTTTTTTACCATAACATCTTGAACCAATGCTTCCTGCACCAGAGCAATCAACGTCAATATTATTGGTCTTGTGTAGGCCATGCAAATATCTATGCCAGCAATAAAACAATCAACGTCAATACACATGCAGGAGCAGATAACAGATTGTTTGGTCCTAAAGCACAGGTTCGCCTATGCTTACAATCCTCCAGATCAGTGATAATTTATTCATGCCATAATTTGTTCTTTGTTTTAGAGTATTCTCAACTGATTACATTGTCTTCTGCACCACCCCACTCCCACTGTTGATAACATCAGACCAAAATTCCTTTACCCACATTAAATGCAAGAACATGAGTATATGAGATTCCCAAGTCCAAACAATTGAAATTGTTTTAAAAAATTAAATAAGAAACCTCCAAGATGTGACTAGAAGACACATAAAGACATCCAGTGGTCCTTGATAGACTACAGATCTATGGAATATTAGATCAGTCAGGACAGATAAAAGGAGGTTCACAACGGAGATATGCTTGAGGTGGTCGTCAACGAGAATGATGAAATAACAGAATGATAAAACTTGGGAAGTGGTGGTGCATTGATTCTACATTCTAATCTAATTTTTTATTTTTTAAATGGTGGAGATTAAGGGGTTCAAATAAGGGAAGCAAACAAAGTACTAATGTTTTTTTTGTTAAATTGTTAACATATTTTAAGTATTTCAATAATTAATTTTGTAGAAATTTAGCTAACATCATGTAGTTCATTTTGTAATGAATATATGAAATTTTACTAATTTTTCATGATGACACATCTTCAGAAAAATTAAGCATACTCTCAACTACCCTTTTTGAAAACTAATTAAAAATATATATATTGAATGTGTATATAATAGAATCTAGAATGTAAAAATATAATTTGTTTCAAATTTCTCTATATATAGATTTTCCATAAAATAAAATAAAAGAGATGATTATAGCAAAAAAAATTAGATATAAAAATCTTAACATATTTGAAATGTATAAAATTATGTGATTATAAAGATAAGAGAGAGCTTAACATTGTTGCAATACTTTTTATCTCAGCATTGAAAGACATGAAAACTTTATGGAGATCACACTCAATATCTAGTCACTTTTTAATATCTTACATAGATTGTGTCTTTATGTATTGATATGTAAGTCCAACCTTTAGGGATCACAATACTCAAGATATATAAAAATGCGAGTGTATTCCCCCCATTATAATATGGTTGAATTTTTGGAGAAACAAAAATAAAAGGGGGAGGGAGAGATAGAGAGAAAGATTTAGAAAGTAAGAGTGGCGTGTAGAGGTATAAATAGAGGGAGAGAGGGAGAGATATCTAGATAAAGGGATATATCTCTCCCTCTCTTGATTTCTTATCCTCATCACCTTCTTTTTCTACACTCTTTCCACCACCTATTTCTATCTCCCTATATCTATATTTCCTTTATATGGATATCTCATAATTTCTACTTCTCTCGTATTCACTCTATGTCTCTTGCTATATATGTCTAGCTTTTCTATTTCTATTTCTATCTCTATCTCCCCCTCACTCCTCTCTCGATACCCCCACACTCCTCTCTCTATCTATTTCTATTGATATCTTTGTGCCTCTATCTATTGTAAATAAAGGTGAAAAAATCTTGTAATATGAAACTTAAATTGAAATAATTAGAAATTTGAAACCAAAGATTAAAACTTAATGTATGTGATCGCAAAATCAAGAATAGACAAAGAAAACCATAGCACATATAAAACTAAATATACATGGATAAATCTTTTTAGGAAAATACTCCACAACAAAAAGTGAGGCAAGTATATTACCATTGCAATGAAGATTACAACATCAATACTTATTTGGATACTTCCATAAAATTTGGTAGAACCTTGTTATGTATGTAGTTGAATGAAAGTTGATTGAAAACACTAGCTCAAGGCTCAAATTTATAGAAATCCTTGGGAGTAAATAACATTTTGTATCACTAAACATTAGGCAAAAAAATTGTCTAGAAAAACCTATGCCATCCTCCTAAAATAGCCTCTTACATATGCCTCTTAGAGATGTCACGTGCCATCAAGCCAATTTGGGTGCCTATGGACCAAGATAGGAGTCTGTATCATGATTTTTTCTCATAGGGACCCATAATGACTATCATAAGTTCTACCATGCATGCACTTACAACTCCTAAGAACATGTGTACGACAACCTCAAAATAGGAGATTCCAAAGGGGAAACCTAGCTATTTTGTTCTTTACCTAGAAGACATGCGATAAAGTTAATTTTTCCTTTACTGGGTTCTTTCACCACCATTGGTTAGATGGTTTTAGTAATAATTAATTAAATAAATTACAAGGTCCATTGCACCTAAATCCTAACATTGTCCCACTTGACATCATACATTTTAAAAGATAAACATCACATTTCATTAAGGTGTAGCAACTTTAAAATTATCAAGATCCACATCAAGAAAACATAAATGTTCTGAAAGCTTTACATTCTCAACCAAGATAAGGAATCTATTTCAAGTATCCAATCTCACATATTTACCATTAATAGAAATCATAGCATATGAAAAGTCTAATTTCATGTTCCTATTAACTGATATAGACTATTTCCTTAACAACATCTCATGTTGAGGTGGGATACGTAGAATATTAACATTCACATCTAAACTTTTTCTTAAGAAAAGAATCAATCTTATATTCTACAACCTTCATGATTTCAATCACAAGAATGTAATCCATGACAAAATTAGATGCTTCAAATAATCACTATTAAAAATACTTTTTAAAATAAGAAGTATATGGAATTTCAGACAACCTAATTTACAGAAGAAAAAAAATTGTTTATAAAACCTTGTAAATAAGTAAATAAAAATGAAAAGTTGTGATACATATTTTTTTGAATTTACTTTCGCAAATACAACTTATTTAATAATTTTCAGTGCTACTTCTCAAAAACATTACACTAGCTTAACTTGGTTAATAAAATATGAAAGATAGATTTTTAATCTATAGTTAGCAAATCCTAGATTGTGATACAACTTTTCAGTTTGAAAAAAAAATACATGGTATAAAAGATATGGTTTTTTCTCAAAATATATTAATCAAGAATTCAAATATAACATATACAAAAGATAATAATTATTGTAGCTGTAATGAGGAATAAATTTATTTTTACATTCATGATAATTTTAAATTTTTTTCATTATATTTAATTGATTTTTTTTAAATGACTTTCAGGGATTACTACTGAAAAATTTTAGAGTAACACTAGCCATATCATTTTGCAAGTTTGTGTCAAGATTCAGACCTCTAAATCTAAATATAAGCTAAAAAATTTATCATTATTTTTCATCAAAATTTAAATCTTAATCTAAACATTAGAAATACTACATCCAATGCTAGTTATACCAGTTTTATAATTTGATACATCAAAATCGTACACTAACCCTTCTCACTTTACACATTTGTTTTCCATGATTATTCTTCTCTACTTGAAAGGACTTTTAATCTAATTTTCCCTCCAATCAAACATGTTACTATCCTTTATTTGTACCCACTATTTTTATCCATGTATCTTATTTAATTTCACCTTCTATCTTTTTGCTAAATACTTGTTTAATTTCTCCCTTTTCACATGTTCATCTTTTTACTTGATTTATGATTATATCCTTATTGCTTTGCTTACTTTTTCTATGTTACCTTCCAATTTTATTATACAATCTAGATGTTTACTATGCTTTAATTATATATGTTTTTTGTTATCATAAATAATATATTTATCATGTTATTATTCTTATTATTCTTATACCTTCTCATTGACTATTGACTATGTGTTGTAATTCGAGGGTGTTCTTTTAACAAATTGCACATTGATTTATCGTATCGGTATAGTAACATATTGATCTCATATTACCACAATAATTTTCTAGTTATTACACCATATGAGGGCATCAAGCCTTCCCTTTTCATAATATTTGTGCCTATATTGCCATGTCCTTGCAGTAGAAATGTGATTTATTCATTCCTCATGTCATATATTTAGTGTTTTTTCAAGCATATTGGGGAAATTATATATTGACCATATAATAATTTCATGGATATATTTTTCACATTGAGGACATCATACCTTCTCCCATACATTCCATGTTGTCATTAATATACCTTCATTTCTATAGCATCACATCTTCTTTCATTGACACTACATACCTCCACTTTTCCATATTGATGGCATTATGTCTTCCTCATTTCACATTATTCTTAAACCTCTATTCATGCTATTTCTATGACCTATTGTCCCACCTATCTTGAGCTCATGATATGACGTTGAAGATATTTATATTTGATGGTACTCTATATTCTTATATAGGTATTCATGACCATTAAGGTCCACACAACCATTTCACATTGCTCAAGCAAGGGGCAACCTTCTCTCTAGAGTTTTATCTCCATCTCACAGGTGCTTAATATTCTTTATAATTTTATATGTTAGAATTAGTTATTACAAAACACATTTATATAATTATTGCTTACATGATTCAAATGTAACAAGAAATTTGATGTCCTGTCTTCTCTATTTATTTTTTTCTATTAATGGACTTTCTTTGTTGTGTGTCTCTTTTTGGTGTTGTTGCACTATTTCTGTTCGATCTTTAATGTATATCTTATATTTCTGATGTAAAAGGTTTCGGGTCCTTTCAAAACCTATTTTTATGTAATCAAAACAAGAAATTTTTTGAACACTCTGGCTTCACGTCTGGGACTGATGCCAGTGTTGGTGACGCCTTTGTTCCTTCTCTATAGTCTATTTTAGGTCAACTATAAAGTGAGAATATGATGTCATCCTCTTTCGCAAGCATTCCCACTCAAAAAAAATTTGAACGCTCTGGCTTCGCATCTAGGACTGATGCCAGTGTTGGTGACGCCTTCATTCCTTCTTTGTTGGCGTATGTTGGCTCTCTGACTGGACCTTCTTAGGAGGTTTTGGGAGTTGTTGTTTCTGCTATTGGTTTGGGAGTTATTGTTCTTTTGTCTGGTGGTTCTACAGTTTCCTACGTCGATGTGGCTGCCTTTGTAGCAGGAATCCATGGTCTTGCCTATTCTGGTAGGGGGGTTCCCAGTCTCCTCTTGTGCAGCATGTTTCTGTAAGTAAACCCATTATGGTTAAGCTGGATACTGAAACAGTTGATGAGATTTTAAAAACTGATGAAGACTTCTCTTCCAATGTTGTTATCTTTCATTTTAGGGGTTTCTGGCCCTCGCTTTCTAATTTACATGCTTGGATCTCCAAGCATTGGGAACCCATCTTAACCGATGCAGTTCAGATTTACCCTGTGGCAAGGGGTTTTTTATTGTTAAGTTTGAAAATGCTGAAGATAGGAAAATGATTTTGTGTGACAGTTGTTTCACTTGGGAGGAGCATTTTCCCCTGATGGCCAAACCCTGGTATCAGGGGTTTGATCCTCTTTCAGAGTCCTTTAATAAAATACCCTTATGGGTAAGACTACTGAATCTTCCCCTTCATCTTTGGTTGGATTCAGTTTTGGAAACTGTGGGTGAGGCTATTGGGGATTTCCAAATGGTGGATTCGGACTTCTCTAAAAATTTTAAGATGACTTATGCTCATATTCTTGTGGAGGTTGATGTTTCTAAGGGCCTCCCTGAGTAGATAACTTTGGCTTCTCCTTTGGGCTCTTGGACTCAAAATTTGGATTATGAGGGTATTGTGTTCAGATGTAGGAAATGTCACAAGACTGGTCATCTTGATGCGCGGTGTTTATCAGGTAAGGTTAAATTGAAGAAATCATCTTCTTGGTGGTTGGGGGTCTCTGACCATCATTATACAGTTCGGAAAGCTTCTAAGGAAGGGGGTTCATATTCGAGCCCTATTCAAAATGATCATGCTTTGGCTGGAGCTTTTGTTGATGTTTCGGTTGCTTCTGAAGTTGTCTTTGATGCTACTAGTGTTGTCTTTGTTGTGGCTTTGGCTCAAGTTGTTAATGTTGTCCCTTCTGGCACTGCTATTGTTGCCCCTGTCCAGATCATTGATGGTGTCTCTGGTTCAGCGATCTTATTTACGGATGTTGCTAGTTTTATTGCTCATGGTGTTGTCTCTGGTTCAGATGCGACTGATGTTGTCTTTGGTCCAGCTGTTGTCTTGGGTGCTGGAGCTGCGAGCTCTATTGTGACCTGCCCTTTAGTGGGCTCTTCTTTCTCTTCTATGGCTTGGCAGAAGGCTACTGAAAAGGTGGAGGAAGGATGGACAACAGTGAAGGGAAAGAAATTTAAACCTTCCACTCCTTTTGAAATGAATTTACATTCACATAAGGATGGGCAAAAATGTAAATCTTGATCGCCCTTTGTTGTGACTAGTTTGGACGTTTTTATCCATTTGGTAGGAACTTTGGTTCGTTCCTTTGGTTTGTTTGGTGGGGCACCACAGTTGTAATACGGTCTTTCAACGCTTGATCTTTTGATGCTTTTGTTCAAGGTTTTGAGACCTTTCAAATCTTGTTTTTACTTAATCAAAACATGTCTATTTACATATTACATTTGTCTTTTATTGACTTTTTTCCTCGTCTTCAATCATCTTTCTCCTACAAATGCAACCAACCAAAGAAGGGACATATATTTTTATAGCATATTTATGTTGAGCCTTCACATAGTGATAAGTGATCCATCATCACATGACATTTCATGTACTCCATGCAACTTGTCATCTTAAGGTCATCAATCCAAACATAATATTATTGTTTTCTAAAATAGGAAACTTTTCTTTTACATGGTTTCTTATTTTTGTAAATAATTAAGAAACTCTTTTTTCTACTTAATCTTTATTTGTGTGCTAGAAGATGCTCATTATATATTTTTCTTTTATTTTTCAGCTCTTATGGAAAGTGCATTCTAAAGATTGTCCTATGTGATCATATTCATCAAGGTCCTTATATTTGCATGTTTATGAGTGCTACATATACTTGTGATAAACGATCATTATAAGATTCACACACATCTCAAGTTGGGGGTAAAATGTAATGATAAAATTGGCAATACCTGTGTTATTTTTCATTTTGTAGATTTAGATCACTAAATGAATTGTGAAATAGAAGAACACATCGAAAAGGATGAATATGTGACTATAGAACATATCTAAACCTATAAAACAGACTTCAAATAAAAAATATATACAACACAAAGATCTAAAACGTTTCATTAATAGAAAGATGACTTCAATCAAACCAAATATAGTCAAATTTCAAAATCTTCCCAACACCTCACTCATTCTTCAACTATACAATAACTGCCCCTATACATTCTATTTACTTCAGTAAATTACAAAATGTATTAACCCTTAACTCTCATATATTAACGTAAATTATGTTAACATTTCATTGAGCTATCCTAGGGAAAGTTATTCTCCATTGCAACCCTTCTCAGTCAGAAACAAATATCAGAGCTCACTAGCACTCCCATTAGAATAATATTTTATCCTGACCACGCATCACCACAAAAACTCAATGAACTCCTATGGATTTCTTTGTTGAATGATGTTTTAAACCCTAATATGTTGAACGCTACCTGCAATAGAGCAATCAACGTCAATATTATTGAGCTTGTGTATGCCATGCAAACATCCACACTGCACATGCAAGAGCAGATAACAGATTTGTCTGGTCCTAAAGCACAAATTCGCCCATGTTCACAATCACTCCAAAATAGTAATAACTTATCCCTGCCATACTTTGTTCCTTGTTTTAAACGATTCTCAACTGATTAAATTGTCTTCTACTCCTATTATTATTATTGCCAATCATTGCTGGTGATAACATCAGACCAAAATTCATCTACCCACGTAGATATCAATGGCAGAATATGAATACATCACAGCATAAAAACAATTTCAGAATTGGTGAGGCGGCATACCTGTTTATACTCCTTGATGGCTATTTATAGATGGTCCCAACAAAATGAGATTCCCAAGTCCAAACAATAGAAACTGTTTACAAAATCAAAAATTAAATAAGAAGCCTCCAAGATCTAGGACCATGGAGTAGATGAAAAAAACAATAGAAGGAAACATGACAACCTTAATAAGAGACAGACAGAGAAGGTTCTTGATAAGAAAGGTGATATTTGATAGTGAATCCCAGACATAAAACTTCCGAAGGCATGATTGTGGTGAAAGTCTTATACTTCATAATTGTTTGGTTAGTTATATTTCATGTGAAAATAATGATAAATGGTTAGTTGATATTAGAATTTATAGGCATGTATCTTTATAATAACATTGTATATAATATGCATGTACACATTGTTAGATGTATTAAATCAATTATAAATGTACTTGAATGTTTAATATTTATTTATTATAAAAATTAATTAACTTACAAAAATATATAAATATCATGATATTTTATAAAAGATTATATTAATAAATTCTATTATAGTTAAATTATGTGAATATAATTGTTCTTAATACAGTGATGCACCAAGACTTCATTGAGTTCTAACATGCATTAAAAGCATGTGAAGGTATTTAGCTTTGGCAGATGGATAGCACGACTTCTATTAAACATTGTTAAAAAATAAATTGTGAAGAAAATATGGTTGCAAGAGGGTTGAGATATCTATAGTCAACTTGAAATAGCTCAAAAGTAACTAAAACCCACAAAACACAACTCAATCCTAAAAGATACATAGTATAAAAATTATAAAAGGACGAAAAACATAATATTTTTATTGATAACAAATATTATACATACATTTTATACTTCACAAAATAAAATTATATTATAAAGAAGTATTTTTCTCATTCTACTCTATTTGATAAAACTAAAAACTCTACTTAAAAATAAGGATTGTTGGGTCATTAATACCCTTGGAGAAGAGCATAAAAATGTAATAAACTTGTAATCTAGAATGGGTGAGAGGTCAAAATCTAAAAACATGGGTGATCATAATTATAACTGAAAAATGGCGACTAGTGAGCAGGAATAGCAATTTGTGAATGGAGTACAGGAATGGAGAATGCATGGAAGAAGATGACCTCTGCAGTCTTAGAGTAAGATGTTTCATCAGTTCTGTCTTGGCAGAGAGCGCCTCAACAATCAGAGTAGGCAAGGTCAGCATCAGGTACAGGGTTCCCCTTCTTTTCAAGAATTTGCAAATTTGTTTCGAGGTCCTCCTACTGTCCAGCCAGCTAGGCCCCAGAGATCCAATCAAATTCGTTAGGGCTTTCAGTCGTGTCCCTTTCAGCATAAGTTCTCTGGTCATCAGGTTACGGATCCTCTACACCAAACTAAGTTATCTAATGTTTCCAATATATTCAGAGGGAAAGCCATCGTCCAACTAGCGAAACCCTTCTTTGTTAACCCTAGGCTTCATTTCAAATCTTCACCCCCCCTTCAACCCGTCTTGTGCAGGCTCCTCTTCATTGTAGTCAGGTGAATCTCCTATTTCTCTCCCCCAGTTTTCCACATTCAAAAAAGGGGAATCATCAGCTCAGGCAGCAAGGCGATCTGCTCTGACTAAACCCAATGTTAAAAACCTTTCTCGGCATTCTCAGTTCAAATCCCATTCTGGGCAAGAAAAATTTTTGAATCAGCGTCATGCCTTTTCAAGTAAGAGAACCCCTTTTCATGGATGAAATAGGAAAGGGCATGCTCGGTATCCACAACCCCAACTGATTTTTGACATCTGTGAAGGCACACCGCCAGGATCACCTATAATTGTCCATCATTCTCCTGGCCCTAGGATGGATCAGGGCGATCTCACCAATGTTAAGCAGAAATCAGGTGGAGATAGAATCCATGCCTTTCAACAAGTGGATTTTAGAGCACCCTTCAATCCAAAGAAGTCTTTTCAAGTCTGGCAAACAAAACTTCCGTAGAACAGGTGATTTCTCCCTGTGGCAACTGCTCTTCCAATAGGCCCAGCATTATTCTGTCAGAAAACTTGCTTCAGGATCAAATTGATCATCTTCAGGAATCGGCTATCATTGGTAATTTTTCAAATAATTCCCTCTCATTTACTGATATTAAGGCATTGGCCTTTAAGAATTGGGTGGGATTATCAGATATTTTCTGTTTGGATGATGAGTTGGGTTTTTTTATGGCTAAGTTTGTATCTTCAGTTGAAAGGGATGCTATTCACAAGGTCAAAAGGTTTTGCAATGGGTCAAGTCTTTTTACTTCACTTTGGACCCCAAACCTAAAATTAGATAGCATTTTTCCCCTATTCTTTCCCATCTAGATAGTCTTGCCAAAACTGCCTTTGGAATATAAGGAGCTTGAAATCGTGGAAATTATAGCCAATAGGCTTGGCATTTTCATTAAACATGACCTTGTCCCCTTTGAGCTCCCTCTTCGAGACACTAGAGTATGTATTCTTCTTGATCCAGCAAAGGAGTTACCTAGCCACATTACTTTGAAATCCAAATGGGGCTCTTGGGATTAGCCCATTGTACAACAAACTGAGGCTTCAATTCACAAGTTTTAGCATTAGCTAGGCCATTTCACATATCAGTGCAAAAATTTGGGTAATTTTGTTATGATGGTTTGTGAGGATCATTGTACAAACCCGCTCAAATGCTCATCGCACCATACTCATCAGAGGTAGGAGAAAACTCAATCCCCTACAGTGGAGCCTTTTAAGTCCATCATTCATTCGCCCCATCAAGACTTCTCTCAAGCCTACAAGTCATCCATTTTCTTCATGTTTGCGGTGAGCTATGTTCTTATGCTTCAGAACTACTCCGCCAGGGTCTGAACCATAGGATGGGATCCTACAGACTCTCCTAATCAAGAGGTTGATAGTTTAATTCATCACCTTATGTACCAAGCTTCGCCTATTAAGATGCCCATTTCGCAAGATGTGCTCAACAAAGATGCACTAGTTAATCTTAGAGCTCAGAAGCTTTCAGAATAGTTATTGACAAAGTTGGCTACTAAAATCATTTATGAAATTGCAGACGAGGAGGGTGTAATTTTTCATGAAGACTTCAAGTAGCATATGGATTAAGATCCTACCCATCAGGCCATCTCGATATTACTTTCAAAAACTTGTGTTCCCTTATCATAGGAAGAGTTAGGGGCCTCTCACACAGATCTCATGATGCTTCAAGAGATTCATAACAGTGACCCACACATAGTTCTATGTTCAAGAGACATCCAAAGTGATGGTATACAAAGGGAACAACAACTCCACTCAGTGGCTATGGAATATAATCAGCTATCACAAGAATCAACTGGAAAGCTAAACCAAGTTGAACATCCAGATCAACGTCCCCCATTTTTAGATAGGAGTCCTATGGGTGGAGTTTTTTATCACCAAATCTCTTTATCAATTGAATAAACACCAAAGCAAAAGAGTCTGGTCTCTCTGATTCCTAAGAAGCAAGGCAGGAAACCAAAGAATGTCTAAACTAAGGTGGAAATTGATGCTGGTATTCAATCAACATTGGATAGAAATTTTACACCATCAAAATGAGAGACAAGGAGGACAAAGTGTTCTCCTTGTCCACAATGAAGATTGCTTCATGGAATGTTAGAGGCTTGAATACCTCTGACAAGAGACATAGAATCAAGCAAGAGTTAGATTCTATGAGGACTGACATCATTTTATTACAAGAAACAAAAATGTCTCAAGAGTCTTTTGACAAGACATTAGGGAAGTGGAGCTCCTGACAGTCGGTTCAACAGCAGGGCATTGGTGCCTCAGGAGGCTTGGCCATATTATGGAATCCCAAAACTATTCAAGCACAATCCTTAACACAAGTTGATAACTATCAAATGTTGAACGTCATTGTGTTTGACTTGTCATTTATTCTGATTAATGTTTATGGCCCCATTTCAACAAGTGATAAGCAATCTCTTTGGCTGAAACTAACAGCTCTTATTCAATCTCAAACCAATCAGCATATTATTATGGGGGGAGACTTTAATGCAATTTTAAAGGCCTTTGAGAAGACTAGGGGAATTTCTCCTCCAATTAAAAAAATCACAGACTTTTCGATCTTTGTGGAAGATAACAAGCTCATGGATATTGAGCCTGTCAAGGGTTCTTTCACATGGACAAATTCTTAGATTGTAGTTAGGTTGGACCATTTTCTGATAACTATTGACTGGAAGCTCATTGACATCATTTTCCAATCAGAGATCTTGGCGTGCCTGGGATCAGACCATTTTCCTATCACTTTACAGCTAGCTCTTCCCTCACTTAACACAGGACTCCAGCATCAGCCCTCTTTTAAGTTTGAGAAGATGTGGCTAAGACATCCACAATTTCTCCCTTTAATGAATCAATGGTGGGTGAATGCACCTCCATGTGATGGGTCTAAAATGTATCAATTTTCCCAGAAACTTAAACACATCAAGAAATAAATTAAAAAGTGGAATGAGGTATCTTTCAAGAACATCTTTAAGGAGAAAGATTAGGTTAAACAACAACTCTCGGATATTTTGGAGAAAACTATTAATAATGGTTTGAATAAGGATGATTTCTACAGATAGAAAAAATTACAGGCAAACTGGGAAGATTTATGTTCTCGTGAAGAGATATATTGGAGGCAAAAATCACGGGAACTCTGGCTAAGAGAGGGAGATAAAAACACACAATACTTTCATGCTTTAGCAAAATAGAAACGAGCTGCTAGTAGGATTTTTTCAATCCATAATGCTCAATCTGGACATTTAATTACTGATGCCCAGGGCATCTTTTAGGAAGGGATTAGATTCTTCAAAGATCTTCTAGCACCACCTAACTAGTTTGCACCCCCAGCATCCCAAGTTCAAGATATTCTTCAAGCTATCCCAACCATAATCTCAGAAGCTGATAATGCGAACCTGTTGGCCCCTTTCACAAGCTTTGAAGTAAAAAAGGTGGTCTTTTCACTGTCTCCTAGTAAGTCTCTTGGTCCAAATGGATTTTCAGTAGCCTTTTACCAATCATGTTGGGATTTTCTTGGGTGGGATCTTCTAGGTGTTCTTAAAGAATCAAAGAAAAGTAAATCAATGCTTAAATTCCTCAACACAAAAAACATTTCCATCATACCAAAGATTAAAACCCCCAGATCATTTTCAGATTTTAGGCCTATCTCTCTTTGTAACACAATCTATAAGATCATTACTAAAGCAATCTACTTGAGGTTACAACATCTGATCCCTAGCCTTGTGCCCCCAAAACAAGGAGGTTTTGCACCAGGCAGAGAAACTATGGAAGGAGCCCTAGTTGCACATGAGGCTCTCCATTCAATTAACACAAACAAGTCTCCAAGTTTCATCATTAAATTGGACATGATGAAAGCTTATGATAGAGTTTGTTGGGAGTTTCTTTTTAAAGTTCTTCAAAATTTTGGCTTTGCCAAAAGTTGGTGTAAATAGATCCGAGCATGTATAACTGGTGCGGCTTTTTCTGTAATCATCAATGGATCCCTTGTTGGCTTCTTCACGTCATCTCAAGGGATCAGAAAAGGTGACCCTCTATCCCCGGTCCTTTTTTGTTTTAATGGCTGAAGCTTTCAGCAGATTCATCCAACATACTCATGAATTTGGCTTATGGAAAGGAGCTCTGCTAGGGGATACAAACATTTTAGTTACTCTTTATTTGCAGATGAAACTCTCCTATTTGGAGTAGCCAATGTCATGGAAGCTAAACAGATTAAGCTAACACTGGACCTATATTCAGTAGCATCAGGTCAAAAGATCAATCCTCATAAATCAAATGTTTATGTATTCAATTCTAATCAGGTTGTCACCAATAGAATTGTATCAATTTTGGGTTTTTCAGAAGATTCCCTACCTTCGGTATATCTTGGCATTCCTTTCTTCACAAGAGTTAACAAAAATTTCTACTGGTTGCCTATCATTGAGAGGATTAAGGCTAGGATAGTGGCATGGAAAGCCAGATGGCTCTCATTTGCAAGAAAAATCCTTCTCATCAAAACAGTGATTGCAGCAATTCCCAATTACTATCTTTTAGTTCTCAAAGCCCCTGCGTCAGTGATACAATCCATTCAAAATATTCTGAGAGATTTTTTATGGGTGGGCAACATTACTAGAGACAAGAAAATTCCCTTGATCTCACTTCAAGAGATGTCTCAAGGCAAAGATTTAGGGGGTTTTGGCTTACATGACATGGCTAAGAGGAACAAAGCCTTTGGAGGGAAACTAGTTTGGCAGATGTACTCTAAACCAAATTCTAAATGGTGTCAAATTATGCAACAAAAGTATCTTGATCTTCCTTGTCCAACGTGAGTCTTTTCCATCCAAAACCCCCTTAAAGGGTCAGCCATATGGAACTTCATGATGGATTCTAGAGACATTGTAACACAATATGTTACTTGGGAGGTGAATAGTGGTGCCAACATCAGCTTTTGGCGTGACTCTTGGAGTGGGCTACCTCCTCTCATTCATACACCCTCCCTAGCCAAATTGATGACTTCTTCTGAAGCAATTTGGGGTAAATCACTTGTGGATTATGTTTCTACAGTGTGTTTGTTTTCTAGAAAGATTATTTGGAAAGATCTGGATGAGCTACTAATCACTATACAAGGTAAAGCCAGCTTTAGGAAAATCTTGTCAGAAAGAGAGGTTTTCCTGTCAGGTAAGGAAGATAAACTGCTTTGGGCTTTGGGTAAATTAGGTTCATATAGCATTAAAGATGGATATAGGATCATTCAATAGCGGGCCTTTAATAATAATGCAAGTCGTGCTTTTTCATTCTGTTGGAACTATGCTACTCTTCCAAAAGCAAGTTGCTTTTCTTGGCTAGCTCTAAAAAAGAGAATTCTTACCAGTGACCACCTTACTAAACTCAAAATTGCTCAACCCTTCAACTATATTTTGTGTGATCTTGAAGTGGAAGATGTAGATCATCTCTTTTTGAAATGCTCTTTTGCTTATCATTGCTGGGCATTTGTACTCACCAAACTCCATTTTCCTACTCCTCTCCCGAACACACTCTAGGATCTTTTTCAGGCTTGGTCAGAGCTCCATCCATTGTCACTGTTTCATTGCTTATGGAAATGTATTCCAGTAATTGTAGTTTGGGCTATTTGGTGGGAAAGAAAAAAAAGGATCTTGCGTAAAATTCCTTCCTCACTCAGTGTTGTTCTAGTTGGTATTAAGAAATCAATCTCGGAAGTTGTCAATGCTAGTCATCATAGAGTCAAATGTAACCCAGTGCTATCCATATGGGACAGCTCTGTCATTCAGGAATGGAAAGACATACACATTCCTATTGGATGGATCCATCACAATCAACATAATCCACCAGTTAACAGGGATAAAATTCACTGGCTACCCCCTACTTTTGGATCGGTTAAACTAAATTTTAATGGTTCATCCCAAGGAAATCCTGGTAAATATGGGATAGGAGCTTGTATCAAAGATCAGCAAGGTCAAGTTATTGCCATCAAAACTACCTCTATTCTGTCAGGAACAAATAACATGGCTGAGGCACATGCCTTGTTTGCAAGGTTAGCTTTCGCAAAAAAATGTGGTTTGCAATCTCTACATGTTGAAGGTGACTCTATGGTGATCATTAACTCATGCATTAAACGAGAGTCTCATAACTAGAAAATATCATATATTCTCCAATAAATTTGGTGGCTTCTCGATTCATTTAGAGAAATTCATCTCTCCCATACTCTGCAAGAAGGAAATATGTTAGCAGATTATCTTGCCAACCTAGGGTGTGATGGATTGAACCTTGAAATTTAGAGCCAGCAGATTTGATATTATCTAACAGAGATATTCAAAAATTAATTAAGTAGGACCAAAAGCATATGCTGATCAATTCAGGCTGAGCTTGCTAAGGTACAAATAATAATTTAAATGACACCCCCCATGTACGTCACTTATTACATGGCGTCATCTTATCTCCAACTCGCTTGAATTAATTCTGGCTCTGTTCTCAAATTATCTTTCATGGAGTTTTAATTATTCACCTCACATCTGCATTTGTTTCTTCACGTGGCCTCCAGCATACATCAGGTTTTTGCCTTGCCACGTCTGGAGAGAGGTACATAAAAACTCAGCACAGTTACTCTCTGATGACATAAAATGAATTCAAGTGTGTGAATCCAACTGTGGTGTGTGCTTGAAGTTCTATATAGTATATGGGTTCATTTTTCATTTCATTTTAAAGCAATTTTTCCCTCTGGCGTGGTTCCAAGGGTTGGCTCTTTGCGCTGTCATAAATATGGAATTCTCAAGATGTGTCTCCTGCGGCCAAATTCATTCGGATTTGTTACCTAGAAACTACAGGGTTCTCATTTCTCTGTCAATTTCTAAGCTCCCATTCCCACATCAAATTGACAGGCCCGAGATTGATCAAGTGTTTGTGTGTCAATCTATGTTGCACTATAGGGCAGTGCACAGGATCATCGGAGAGCATGTGCTCTCTCCACGGACCAAAATTGTGTTATTTCCATGACAACTTGTATCCATTTTTTTGTCAAATTTGATGGACCTCCTACAGTCGGTTGAGTTAGTATTCTCCATTGTCAACAAAGTGGTTCATCCCCATTTTACTTCAGACAACCGGATTATGAGTGCTTTGCAGAAATATGACCTCTAGTCGGGCAAAGCGTTGGTGGGTGGCCTTTTTTCTCACCATGCTCTTATGTCAAGCCATGAACATCTAATGGCGTATGATTGCTTCAAATGGGCCATGGAAAAACAAATTTTTTGAGTTGTTAGGGACAATCTGCAGATTGTGAGTCCTACACTAGGTTTGGATCTCACTGAGAAGATCAGGCGACATGCTCATGCAGTTTTAGACCTTCTAATTTTGCCAACCCCAATGGCTCTTCCACCTTTAAATTTGGTGTCTTCGCCTTGCAGTGTTAAGTCTGCTAATGTTTTCGCACGGGTTCCTGACCTCAATGTGCCACTATCTCCAGCTTTGTCAACCACAGAGCCCCCTAATGCTTTGGTCTCTCTTGATGGATGGGAGTCGGTGACACCTTCGGCCCCTCCGATGGGATGGGAGCTGGCATGGGATTACGTGCAGAGGCCCTCTTCCCCCATTCCTATGGATGAGTGCTAAGTCTTTTTTGCTCTGAAGTCTCATATCCTTTTTGCTTCTATCAAGATTAACCGGTCACCCCTAATAGTGGGTTTTTGTGATGATCATTCATGGTTGATATCTTTCATAGTATATCCTAATTGATTACATATTCACAGCGATTTTGTGGTTTTCATTTGGAAAACCAATTGTAAAGATCAATATTATATTTTGTATTCGAAAATGATTCTGGGGTTTCTTCCTGATTCTTCCACGGATGAGTCCTTGAATCAGTTTATATATTAATAAAATTATGGTGGCTAGTCCACTTTGGAATTTTTTTTAAAAAAATCTAAAAACATGGAAAAAAAATCCTGCATAATCCCATAATATCTCTAAGAATTCATAGCTCAAGGGATTAAGAGTGAAAATTATAAAATAGCTCAATAAATTTATTGAAATAGAAGCTTGGGGATGACATGTCAATCATTGGACTTTGTCATAATAACTGAGGTATAGATGAGCATTATTCTTCTTTGGGACTATGTCAATCCATGTAAGGAATGATTTTGGGTGCTACCATATTTGATATAGTTTGTTGGTGAGGATTACAAGTACATTAATGATATTTTAGGATCATCATGTGTGTGAATGGAAGCTGCTAAAATATGTTAGGGATCAAGCCCCAAAAGGAAATAAGAATCTAGAACATAAAGCTCTAAATTCTTGTGAAGACCCAAAATCAAAAAGGTAAGGCTATGTTGTGAATGAAAAGTGGAACAAGTTGGAGAATAGGAAGTTATGGCTCACATCTAAATTTTGCACTAAGACCCAAGGTTTGAGAAGGAAATAGGGATAAATTTACAAGGATAGGGAGAAGTTGGAAACAAAAAATTTGAAGGTTGTGGGCGCTTCTCATGTTTAATTTTTCTAGCCTTTGATGAAAATGTAACGCATCAAATGGTTTCATGAACTTGGAAACCTGTTAATATTTAGAATTTCATCATCTTTTTTATCTTCTTCCTCTCCTTTCTCTTTTAACATGTCACAATTCCATCAAAATAAAGATCCTACAAATTGTGTCAATCCTTTCAGAGGTTCACAAACTTGCAAACTTATTGATATGGCTAACCTTAACCATCAACTTTCTAGAGAACTTATGAACTAAAAATTTGACTTTCTTTTCCCTTTTCCATACTTTCAAAAAATTCATAAACTCATAAAAATATATATATTTCTTTTTCTTTTTCAATCATTTGCATTTTATCTCACTTGGAAAATTATATTATACTTCCAAACTTTACGTGAACTTAAGAACCATATTAGCTTTTTGATAATTCTTAAACTTATGAACTTACCAACACTTGAGTTATCTTATTCTTTAATTTGTTGCACATTCATATATTTTTCAAAATTGCAAACTTTGTGAACTTTTATGCCTTTATGGAGTTCTTAAACTTAAAAATATTAAGAACTTTTTTTGCACTTTCATAAAGTTCATGAAAAAGTGAACATTGTGACACTACAAATTTGGCTTATTTGACCTACTCCTTTTTTGAGGTTATAGGAGGTTTGTAGGAAAAAATATTTTAAAAAATATTTTTAGAAATTGAGCATAAAAGAAAAACGTGTATACTTGGTCAATTTTGTACATTGACAACATAAATGACTACTAAAATTACAAGTGAAAAAATAAGACAATAAAAATGAAAACTTTGGACTTAGAGTCTCATTTTATATCTCTTAGATTGGTTATAAATGATGGATTGAAATAGAGTAAGAAGTGAGTAAGAAGTGACAAAACATTGGTGACCTCTATGGGGTGATTTCCCATTAACCATGGGTCTAGTAGCCTTATCAATCTATTGGGCATATAGTCATTGTAATAGCCTCAAAGAACAACAAAATAGAAAGTAACAAGTGCATACTAGACTTGGCTAAAAATAGGATAACTTGAATCATACATTCCCCTAATGAGTGGAAGAGTTTTTTTATTGTTCGTTATGCAAGTACACGTAGAGTCTTCGAGGAGGTCTTCCCTGCAGGTAGAAGGCCATCCCTTGGAAATAGCATTTATTACCCCAATTATTCCTACCTTTATAGGGCCTTTATTTCTTGGAAATAGGAAAATACCAAAAAAAAATTAAAGAAGTCGTCGATGGTTGAATCTAGATCATTTAAAGCACGGCATTGGAGGATTCTCATTCTATCCCTAATGGAGCACGGTTCTACAAACAACCCTCTACCAGATCCAACAACGCAACGAAGGGCACCAGTGGAGGTAAGGATCTCTCTACTGATGCCTTCATTATCAAGCCAAATTTGTAGATGGCCATGGCTATTGATGCAAAGAAGTGTAGATTAATAAATTCTATTATATTTTTAGTGCCCCAAGAACTAACAAATCTACCTTCTCGTAATTTTTTAAACGAATGGTTGCATAGTGTTTGGGGAAAAAGATTAGGGTTTTATTTTTCCTATTTTTGTATGTTGCAAAAAGGATTTTTTTAAAAAAAAAAATTAACCCTAACAACCAAAAGGAAATAATCCAAAGGCACTTCTAGAAGATTGGTGCTTGCAACTTTAGGGCAATCTCGTGGTCTCCAGAAGCCATTCAAGAAGAAATTATTGTCTTATCTTGCCCTCGTTGTCTCACTATTGAGAATATACCTCCATTTATTTGGAATCTTGTCCATCGTGCCCTTGAACCCATCGATAATGTAATAAGAGTTGATAAAACTTATAATCTTCTTCCCCACACATATGCTAGGGTCCTAGTTTCACTTAATCCTAGTCTCTACCTTCCCATGGAGATTCATTTCGATTTGGAGGACCAACTTGTTTCTTTTCATATTACATTCCTTGGTGGAATTAATGTGTTCTTTTTGTGTAGGAAGGAAGGCCATATGAGAAAGTCATGCCCCTTAATCAAGAAAGAACTCTCTACTAACCCTAAACCTACACAGGCTAAAAATGAAGTGAACAATAAACAGAACTATCCTAATGCTAGTCCTAGTGTTGAGCACAATAATGTTGTCTCTTAATCCCCCAAAGATAAGTCCCAACCTATTGACCCATATTTCATTAGCATCAAATTGGACCACCTCAAACTATTTTTTCAAAAAAGGTGGAACCCTCTGTTAATAGCAACAACCAAAATCTTCCTAGTGTCCATAATTTACCTGATGCCAGCACCTTAAATTTTGGCCTAGAACCCAAAGCTCCATGTCCTAAGAACAAGACTCAAAAGTTTCAACAAATAGCACTTGAAAGAATTATAAGGATCTCTAATCCTAAGTTTAGACTCAGCAACTCTTCCAAAAATGGAGGGTCCACACTCCCCCCTCCCTCTAAGGATCAGGTGTACCTTGATAAGGCTATCATTTTCCCCTCCCTCATGGGAAAGGATGGTAGTACAAGTGACAGTTCCCCCAAGGTGACCATGACTTTGGAAAGGAATGGGGGTGGGTTTGAGAAGATTGATTGTTTTTTTTTATCTTGTAAGCTCCAGTGATGGCTTGGAAGCCCTTCAAATTATTTATGGAAAGATCTCTAAAGAGGATAAGCTCCTTTGTGGTCATACCATATTTTGCCCCCTCCCCCCACCTACCTCCCCTCCCCAAGCCTTGCCTTCTCTCAGTTCCCTTGCATGTCACTCCTACCCATGGTACCATCAAGATTCAAGAGGTAGGGCTAAATAATGTTTCTCATGAGATCTTTGATGGAGATAAGTTGGAGGAAGGTGAGATCAATGAGATGGTTATAGTTCCTTCCAATTCCACTCAAGGAGAACCTAAGTTGTTTGTTTTCAATGCTCAAAAGAAGAAGAGGAGAGTATGGATCAAGAAAATAGAAAAACTTTTGGAAACTCTGGAGTTCAGAACATGGATGCCCCAGAGATTGTAAAACAAAAGAGGGGAAGGCTAGCAGGATCCTCGAATAGAAATAGAGGGACACCTATACATCAACTCCCAAGCTACTATAACAACTTTAAGGCCCCTATGGATACTAATTCTTAATTATGCCTATGGATTTAAAATGTGCCTTCAAGAATGTCAGGGAACTTGAGTCCCCTGACAAAAAATATGTTATTAAGAGATTCCTCATTATGAACAAAGGAATATACATGTACTCATGCTCCAAGAAATTAAAGTTGGTGGGTTCTCCCTGGATATCAGTTTGAAATGTATCTAGAAAGATTCCAAATGTTTTTCCACTTCCATCAGAAAGGAGAAGGTGGGGCTTCCATTTGAGTAGGTCCTAAATGAAGTAAACGTATATCTAGGTGGGGTTGTTCCATTTGTCATAGAATAGTTTGGATCATCTTTAAATTTAATGGTGAGAAAGTTGGCATCTATAATATTTATGCAACTAATGACCACAGTGAGAGGATTGATCTATGGAAATGGATGTTCCAACTAGATAACATCCCATGGATTATTGGTGGAGATTTTAACAAGATTGAATCGACTCAAGATAAAGCTAGAGGAAGAAAGTTTGATTTGAAGGTGTGTGAGAAATTTTTTTGGTACAAAATGATTAATAAACACAAGTTATTTGATCTTCTAGCTGGAAATAAGGCTAGTAATAGGGGAATTTGGCATACCTGGTCCAACTTTCTGTGAGGTGATAATAGATTTTTTGCATATTATATAGATTCTATGTCAATAGAGATAAGTTTAGTTTCAAAAAGGGCAGTGATGGTGTTACTGTCAAATTTATACCTTAAACCCTATCTGACCACCATCCCATTCTTAGTGATATCTTTCAAATTGGGAAAACCAGTAATGATAAGGGGAAGAAATATGGTTTTGCTTTGAATATTAGCCTATTAAAATATGAGGATTTTTCCTTACAGTTGTTAATGTGATCAAATGGTATAATAGGGAGGTTGCGAACCACAAAAGTGCTATTGAGAAATGGTCTCAGAATATTTCCAATTGGAAAACCCTCTTTTAGGTTATGGGGAAGAAAAAAGATAAGGATAATAGGAGAGTTGAGTCGGAGCTTCAAAATAACCTACATTTGGATGAAGAACATTTGCAAGAGAAATCAGAAAGTTTAGAAGCCAAGGAATCTCTGGATCAGTCCAGAGATTCTCTTAGGAGGTTGCACAATCTCAAGATACAAGGATCTAAAATGAGGGCAAGGCTTAACTGGATTATCCATGGAGATAAATGCTCCAAGTACTTCCAAATCCTCATATCCAAAGAAGCAAGAGAATGGATAGATAGTATATGAGAGGGAGGGAAAGATATTAACACCCAAGAGGATATCCTTCATGCCTTTGCTTCATATTACAGTAAACTATTCACCTCTAAAGATGTGTTCCATGAAATGGAGAATGATAGAACTAATATTAAGAACATTATTCCAAAGAATGTTTCCTCTTATGAGGATAATGCATTAGACAAACCTATATATGTAGAAGAATTTAATAATGATATTCAATCATTGAGAAATGAGAAGGTCATGGGGTTGGATGGTATACCTATGGAGTTATACAAAGATAATTTGGGTTGTTCTGGGAGTGACCTTCTTTAGGTCTATAATGAAGCCATTGACAAAAAATCACTTGAATCTGATATTAATTTATGTCTAATTAAGCTTATCCCCAAGGAGGGGGATAGAACCTTAATCAAGAATTGGAGGCCCATAATACTATTGAATGTATCTTACAATATCTTGGCCAAAATTCTTTCCATAAGTTGGAAACTATACTACCCTATGTTATCAATCCTACTCAAATTGGATTTTTAAAAGGAAGGTATATCTTGGAGAACCTAGTTACTTGTTGGGAGGATTTAGACTGGGCTAGAGATTCTAATCAATAGGTATGCATGTTATTCATTGATTATGAGAAGGCATATGATATATTTGAGTGGAAATTTATTAATATGATGCTTGTGAGCTTGGGGTTTCCTAACTTTTGCTGCCAGATGGTCCAAACTCTTGTGAACAAAGCTAGAGCTTGGATGCAAGTTAATGGAATAAGATCTTCTTCATTTGAATCATCCAAGTTCATTAGACAAGGATGCATGTTGGTCACTTCCTTTTTTTTCATTGCTACGGATGCCTTGTTCTACATTCTTAGAGATAATTCTATATCCCCTAAAGTCAAAGGTGTTGAGCTCCCTAATGGGGAAGAAATTTCTAACATTCAATTGCAGATGACACTGTAATTATTTTTGAGCTAGAAGAGGACAATCTTTATAATCCCATGAAAAAATGAGACTTGTTATGTTCTACTTCAAGTAGAAAAGTATCTCTCCCTAATTCAATTGTGGTATGTTAGAATGAACACCCTCCTGGCTAGTGTAATAGATTTTCTCTCACTTGGGGTGGCCCAAATCCCCAAGTGAAGTACTTGGGTATCTCATTCTTTGGCAGTCCCAACCTGAAAGAGATGTAGACCTCAATTAAGGAAAAGATTGATTAAAAAATGAGCAAATGGAACTCAAACTACATCTCTCTTGTTGGGAGAGTCCAGGTTTTCCAAAATATTCTATCATCATATACTATCTACTATGCTTCAGTCTAGTTGTTTAACCAGGCACAATTTAATTACATACATTCCCTTAATGAAAATGCAAAGTATGAAAAATTACACTTATTTACAATAAAGAAAACTACTTTGATATGTAAATAATTTGTAAACATGGTTTGAAGTATAATTTTTTTGACTACCTAATAGGTAGTCCCTCTCCATTCACTCTTGCAAGCTAGAAAGAATTAGCCTATTCAAAATGAGTTTTGATGTATAGGCCACTCTAGAAGGCATAAAATTTTGTATGTCTTTTAACCCTTATTCTATCACCATCTCACTTCAAGATAAATTCTCATTCATTTAGGGTCATGTTAATTCTTTCATATCAAAATTTCTCTCAAAATGTGATCAGTGAGCATTAAGGACCATACTCATGGATTATTTTGTCACTTCTAACTCTAAATCAACCAACCTTATTATCGGTGTATCATTCTCAAGCATCTCTAGTTATTTTACAAGTCTAAAGTAGGAAAATATAGATGACGTATTTATTCTCTCCCATAGATAAGCAAGGATTGTTCAGTGTCTCTCTTTAGTGTAGTATTATTAGCCCAAAGAGTTTTCCTCAACTTTGTGTTACAACTCCTTTGGTTATCTTTCATTGTTCTCTTGAAATTTCTAATCAAGTTCTTTTTGGAAAAATCAACCAAGTCATTACCTTGGGGGTAATAGCTTAATGAACTCTTTAGATATATGTCATAATTTATATCCCATGTACACTAATCTATGCATGAAAAAATATTTTATATTTTATTAAATTAATGATAGAAAAAAAAACTATTGCAATACCTTTTATAAGTCCAAGACTGAAGCTTTGGTACCTCTCTTAAGTGTGATTACTTATATCCACCTTGTTAAGAAATATGTATCCATCAAAACCCTTTTTTTTTATCACTAGAATGTGGATTGATGATGCAAATGAAGTCTAAACCTCATTGATAAAATCATTTCTCAACTTGAATATGATGGAAATGAAATGAAGGTAGTATTTTTATTCTAATAAATAAAGCATACTCTTGTGATTTCTTACCCATTTATGGGCAACAATAAACAAATATGGCTAGTAATAAAAAAAATATCATGATCTTAGCAATAATATATTTGGACATAAAATACCTCCAAATAGGCCACTATAAAATTCTTTAAGAACCTCAACATTATGGTTTCACTCGATGCATCTTAACAAAAATTTATTATGACCTTTCTAAAACACTATCAACAAAGAAAATGTATGGAATGATCTAAAATACCCTATATTTTCCCTATCAAGGCCTTGAGGATACGCACATGTTCATAAGGCAAATAATCATGTCATGAACCTAATTATTTGGAGTGTCAAACCCAATTGGATGCTCCTCTTATAGAAAATAGATGGTCTCTTAACAACTTCAATTTCTAATGTAAGTTCTCATACAACCCTTTACCTCCTACAAGTTTAGTGAGCATGATATGGTTGCATAATCCATTACCATGGTGATCCAACCAGCCGTATTCTCAATAATTTCCTTGTTCAAGAGGAACTCCTTGACACTTGTATAGGGAAAAGTCATCTAAATTTTTCTATTTAGAGAGCTAGATTCCAAAATTATTAAATTTTCTTAAAATAAGACTTGTTTCTCTACCTAACTGTACTTCAACTAATATTTTTTGAGTTTTCCACTACAAAGGTTATTGACTAATTCAATTTGTTATTATTACTTGTACCAAAATGTTTGATATGTTTCACTCTCCTCCACATTTGTAGATAATATATTATTTGTGTGAATAATATTAAAATTTCAACCTAAGATGGAAATAATACAATGCAAGATCCAAATTTACAATCCCTACAATCATGAAATGAATCCTAAGATCTATGCATAAATGAGATGATAAGAAATAATATTGTGTGCAAGGAAATTTTCATTCAAAGTTGACTGAAATAGCCCACAAATCAACCCAAAACATAAATCAAAGTGACATGTCAAGATATAGGGAAAAAGAAGATCAACCCAACATAAAATCCTTCAAGAACATAGTATGTTGATCTCCTCAATAAGTAGATTTTCCCTCGATGTTTGATTTAGATGTATGCTCATGATTTTGGCAACATAAAATGCTCAAATGCAAAATGGGTGAGAGAGAGAGAGAGAGAGATGAAAATGGATTAGAGTTTAATATATAGTTTGAGGAATGAAAGGATATGGATGGTTGAGATTTCATGATGAGTATCAAGGGTGGAAGATGAAGGAGAGTAATAAAAGTAATTAAAAATTCAATTTGGGTACTTTAGGGACAAGCCCATGTGCTTGTATAAGAATCCCATGTGGTTGAAGTAACAACCACACTTAATCAAGGCACTTGATCAAGGAGGCTATTAGGAGGGAACTAGGATTAAGATTAATATTAGGATGCATGTGAGAGAGTAAGAGGATGTGATATGTGGGGAGATAAAGTAAATAAATAGAAATTTATTTTATTTTTTTGGAATTAGTGGACTAAGGATAGGTAAATAATTAAAGGTAATTATTTATCTTGGGTTAGGACTTAGGAAGATTAAAGGTAAAATAGATAAATATTAATTAAATAATATTATATTATTTAATCAATATAAATGATGGGTAATTAGATAAAATAAGGCTAAATTGACCAAAGGTGATCAATTCTAGGTATCTACATTTTTTCTCTCTTTGAGATGGTGTTACAAAGTAGCATCATTTCAAAGAATGTTAAGGCATAGAGGTTGGATTAAAATAAATAGATTAGGGAAGATGCCTCAATAAATCAAGGGAGTAACTAGAAGGGAAGATGATGTGAGATGAGGATGAGGATGCCCCCTCAATAGGACATGTGAGTTCAAGAGAACACTAGTGTACTCTCAAAATGGATGAGATGATGCATGCATAATGTGAATATGATTATGATATATGTGTTATGAATGTAGGCTAGGATGATGTGGATAGACTAAAAAGCTTAGATTATGCAAGATTAAATACAAGAGAATATATAGATATGAAAAAAAAAATATAGATGAGAGATCGAGAAAATTGTGGGAAGATGGAAAAAGAAATATGGGGGATAGAAAAATAAATAAACAAATTAGAGAGATGTTAGATGAATGGATAAGGATAAATTGAGCATCGTATGATAACTATCATGTAGAGAGGACTTACTTTGATTTATCATCTAATACTATGCACCAGGTTATGAGCAACCAAGGTGACATCATATCAAATGCATAGGATAGACACAACAAACAAAAAGGTGATTCTAACATCTCATAAAGCTGAACAAAACTTTGACAGGCATGATGCTATAAAACTACAAGCAATAGATATGCCCTAGATTAACATGAGATGAAAAGGATATATGTGGGAATAGTCCAGGACACATCCAAAAGATCCAAAAGAAAACAAAAATGCAAGACTATGCCCCTAGTCCTTCCATTCATATTGCACCATGATATAAAGGATCATGGCAACCATGAGGAAGTGAAACAAGGAAGCCCAAGATATAATATAAAGAAATATCCAAAAGCATCAAAGAAATAACAATTATATCAAGTACTTTTTTGCATAGGGATGATGATGGATGGATTGATGGATTTTAATTTGACAAAGGATACATTGTGCAAATACCAATTATGGATACTAAACTAGGGCAGCGGCTATGCAGCCACAAAAATTGTAAACCATACAAAGGGGAAACACTTAGTTTTTTTTCAAAAGTTTGTAAAAAGCTATATAAAGAAAATAATTTTTGTGGCTGGATAGTCACTACCCTAAACTAGGGTTCCAATGAAAAGAGACAAGTGGAACACCTGAATTGTCAAGGATACGAAAATATGGTTATTGAAGAACTATCTCATAGGAACACCATCTTGATGATACAAGATTGACAGTACCTACAGTGCCACTTTTTAACATCTTGGCATTACCTTGTAAAATTGTTGTGTCGTTGTTCTAGTTATTCATCTATGTCGCATGGTTAATTTTTATTATTCATCGGCATCATGTCATTCCTTCATTAATTAAATAACACAAATCATTTAATTAATCACTAATGTTTGTCCTCTAATTGCATCGTATCCTATAATTTTTCCATTAACCACCTGTCTAATTAAATGATCATGTCAATCAATTAATCCTTTAGGGGTGACTAACCATTAATTTCTCCCCTTGTCCTAAGGTCTCCTGCCTTGGTAAAAAAAAAAATTTATTTACCCCATATTTTCCCTTTTCTGACAATTAACTAAATTATTTTATTTAATTAGCTAATTTCCTTAAATGTGAGGAATTAATAATTTTTAATTATTAAAATCCCCTCATTTTCTAACTCATGTCAAGCCCCTACTTTCACTACATCCCACTTTTCCCCCTCATATCATAATCCCCCTAATTTCTCATATGACACCTTCCCCTAATTTCTTCTCCCATTTTTGCCCCCTAATTTCTCTCATTTTTCATGTCCACTAATTTATCCATTCCAAACTCACTAACTAATTTCTCATTTGCCAAAATGTGATTCTCACATGCAATGGTGACTGTTGATTGAACTTCACTCTTAACTGTCAATTTTGGATTTCAAAATCTCTAAATTGGCCTCTTTGGCCTCATTCTTGCAACCACGCTCTCCAAATAATTTATGCCATCATTCTGTCCATTCACGCTTGCTTTTTCATTTGTGCATTATAGTATTTGAGCAACATCATATTAGAGAATAAAGAAGAAACAATGAGGCTTCATCAAAGAAATTATCGGTTTACCTTTTTTTAGTTTATACATTTTTTTTGATGGTCTTATTGGTGTGATTAGGAATAGTTTACATGGTTTTATAGCTTTTTGGTTGGCTTTTATTATGTATGTTTCTAACACTAGTTTTCCTAGTCGACAATACCAAACTAATCCATATAATATATAATAAAACCAAATATGTCTATGAAAATAAAAACCTATTTCAATAGTGCACCACAATAATATCCAAAACATAAGAAATCATGAAACCATCACTCAAGAGTCATACTAGTATCTAGGTATAATATATATATAAAAAAAAAGTCATTAAGTATCCTACATAAATAACACCATTAAAATAAGATGAGGAGATGGAAAGAAATGGATCTTACATGAACTAGATTCTATTAATTATGTTGCCCCATACTACTAGATCCTCTATAATGGGTTGCGCTTCTCCTCTGTATTAGCATGGTTCAGTTAATGCTTTGTGGTAGGGTGGTTATCACATCAACAATGCTCTCTCTTCTACTTCATGTTACAAAGAATAATGGAGGAGATATTGCAATGCAAGTTTTTATATGTTTACCTATTTTTTTCCCGCTTGTCAAAGGAGTAAATGAATTTTATATACTACTTATTCTTCTCTTACATATTTTGAGTATATTGTCATGATAAGTGTTCTTGTAACTATATTATTATTTGTTTGCATTTTATAGTTCTGCCAAAGTATGATAAATGGACTTGTATAGATTGTATTGATAATAGAATCATCTTACATATATTAAGAAAAAAATAGTTTATGATAAATGTACTTGTACTTATTGTATTGATAATAAAATCATCTTACATACAATAAGAAAAAAGTAATTTAGTATTTGATTTCCTTGACTCTCGATTGCATTTATTTTACTAAGTGTAGGACTCTTTAACTTGAGTGATTCTTTTGTTTGATTATGCATTAATTTCATATTTTGTTAAGTGAATGTGAGTAGTTTTTTATTAAAGGTATTTAAGAGATTTTAAAGGGACCCTAAAAATTTTTACAAGTGAAGCTGAGTAGCTATTACACACATTTGAAACAATTTCCACTTAATAATTTCTTGTTAAATCTTGTATTACTCCTACAATATACATCATTATGCTGGATATTATTATTTCTTCTTTCATTGCATTAGGGATTTTTATTACTCCTTGCTCATAAATTCTTTCTCCTCTCATTACTTTAGTATGGATTCCCATCCAAATAATAGTCCACATATGGTATCCTTTTTCCATGGTATAGTCTATCTCTTTGGATTCTACCTCCTATACTTTCTTTCCTCTATTCAAATAGTTTTTTCAACTTTTCCTCCACTTTAAGTGAAAACTTATATGCCTTTTCAATTGTTGTCATATTTAGCAAGCTCAACTCTTCTTTGATTTTCATTTAGAGGTCATTCATGTACCTTGCAACTTCCTCCTTGTTGGTTTCACTATGTCTAATGCTAATGATCATCTTATTGAACTGTTGGATGTATTCTTTCATAGTTTTCTCTTTCCCCCTTAGGTCTTTCAATATTTTCAATAATTCTAGTTCATCATCAAATGGTATGAATTATTTCTTTGAATTTTTCATTATTCTATACATCTTATGATTCTTTCTTTTTCTCTCCTACTTCTACCCAACTAAACTTCCTTCCACTGAGTTGAAGCATCCATTTTATCTTAATTTTTGCAAACCTCACCCTTTCTGAATCTTCAATTTTATCATATTCAAATTATTCTTTTGTGTCATTTGTTCGTCAATCAATTCCTTGAGATTCAAATTAGTAGCATAGTTATAAATTTAAATCCTAGGTCTCTCACCAATTTTGGAAATGGCTTTCCACATCTTGATTAGGTATGATTCTTGTTCTTTGGTTCTTTATTCAAATATGAAGCTCCTAATTTATCATTATCAGTCTCATCTTCATTTTTTAGGATTGATGTCACTTTTCTTATCTTCTTGTATAGAATCTAATCAAATATTTATTGTCCACATCATTATATCATTTCTTTCAATATATACTTCTACCAAAGTGGTCATACCAAGTATCCTATTTGGTGGTATATCTCTCTTAAATCTTGTGCGACTACAATATGTTGACTGACTGACTACAAGGTTGCAATTGCCTCACAATTGATGGTTTGTTGACTAACACTCATAGGTTGCCTCAAGTCAATGATATGCTCACCCTTAGATCTTCCAGAAAACCTTTACTCTCAAAAGATTCAAAACCAACTTTGATACCACTTGATCTAGTCATAGATGGAGGGTCTAGAGAAAGGACTATCCAAGTGTGCAAAAAGTCAACATGATGGAATTGTCTTAAAACAAAATTTGAAAAAAAAAAGGAAATTCTCATTAATTCAACATAACACAATAATCACAACATTCTCATGGGACTATTGCAAGCGGGTTGTAGATTGACTCATGAGCTTATTACTAGTTAATGTTAGAATTCACAATGACTTGATATAACTACTACTCAAGCTTCTCTATATCTAACTATTGAGATAATTTCTAACTTCTCTTGCTATCAACTTTCTAACTAAATTGTAATGAATATAAGAGGCATTTATAATTCCATTCCATGGCATCTCAAAACTCAATGTCTTATGAAATTTGGATGTCAGTCAAAATCCAATTATGTCTCTTTGGTCTCATACTATCATGTGATATCTCAAGTTCGATACTGCAAGGTATGGAAAGGAACCCCACACTTCTCCAAATAAATTGGGTGCTAATTGTTCTAGACTATGAACTTCTAATGACAATAACTTTAGGCAAATTAATTTGAAGTTTCTAAAATATGGATATGTCATGGGTGGGATATCATTCAACTCTATATCTCTATTGAAAACTAAATTTTAAGATCATGCAGTAAATGTGGTAAGGTTTGTTGAAATACGCTTGCATCAACTATGAATATTTTTCTTAAGAAAGTTACAAGAAAATATTTCCATCTACTTATAAGCTAAGAAAGAAGCCCCAACTAAACATTGCCTTTGCTATTAAACTAGTTGAACATTACAAGCTAATAATACCCCTATGATAAATGATCTTAAAGAGACCAATTATCAAGCCCTTACTTTAAACACTATTGAGAAAGCTACTAAAATAAATTCTCACACCCTCCACCTCCTAAACAAATTTTGTTCTCCCGCATGAAAGATAATTTTAGAACCCCTCTAAAGTTAATGATGTGGAACATAAAACCTTTAAAATCAAGTTTGATGATGTCATGTATATGTCAATGCCAAATTTATGGCTTATGACCTATACCATGCTAATTTCATAAATAACCCTATTATCTATAGTTGGAAGGTTGATGATGTACCTAATAAGGACACTTCTTATGATTCTAGGGGTGGGAGAAAATTAATGAGACTAGGCAACTCTCTTCTCCTGAAAGAGGCTAATAGTGAGAGAAGATATACAAGGCTTGCTAGTAATTTAAACAATAACAAAGGGACAATTTGGAGCATTGAAAGGGTAATGTGTTAAAGGAAATGTTGTTGAGAAGATAATATTAGAATCTTGGTCTCCCTTCCTACAATTCAAAAGTTACTAAAAATCAGAGATTACTACCCTATAGAGTCAAAGAATCCCTACTCAACTTAACTTTCCAAGTGAGAAGGTCCAATGTAATTTACCATTTGAATATCTAATAAGAATGTTCAATCTCCTATTTCTAAGGAGGAAGACAAGGATATAGAAGCTAAAGGTCATAGTTGATTTAGTTATGATAGTAAATGAGCCAACTTGAATCAAAGAATGGATTTGATTCAAAGTTAAATAAATAAGTTTGTAGAGGTTATTGATAAAACTATTAATCGAAGTGATGAAATGATGAGGCATGATGCTTCAATTATTTTTTTCATTGTACTCTAAACCCAAGAAGTGATACCAGGAAGGCATGACTAAAATGTCCCAGAAAATGCACAAAGCTAAAGGTATGCTAGATTACAATGTTGATATTTTGACTTTGATGGACAAGCCAAACACCCTCAATAAAGTTTGGAAGGACTTGATAACCTGCCAATGATTTTTATTTTTTTTCGTTAAGTTGTTTTATATGTTATTCATTTAGTGCATTTGAGAAACCTAATACTATTTTGTTTGTTAGTTTTTCTTGTTCAATTTATTTCTTTATATTTTGTGGTTGACTTTTTGGTGTCTTAATGGACTCTTTAATTATGTAAAGGGATTAAGACCCTTGTTTCCTTTTTTATCCATCAAAAACATCAATTAAAATCAAATTACATTAAAAAGTAAGAGCACTCTCTCTTGTTTTCTAAACTTGTGGTCATAGAAGGGGGAAAAAAATCTCTTCAATATCTATTTAACTTTTCATTGTCTTGGTGACTATGCACCCTAGGCTCTCATCTACATCCTTGAATGGAAACTATGAACTTCTTAAGAGTCCTCTTTGGCCATGTTCTTTGCATATAGTTTTGAATGCAACTTTCAACACTTAGGATAGCATGGCCATCCATATTGCAATGACTAGAATGATCTTTTAGATATTTACATTGGTATACAATAGTTGTAATTTTCCACCCTACTAATTACCTTCCTTGAAGAACTTGTCCTTCTCATGTTGACTGTTGCTTTGTCCTTGCTTGGAATACTCTCCCTCTCCTTTCTTCTTCTTATCCTCTACATTGTATGCTTGAACACATGACTTGTCCAATTTAATCAGCTTGACAATAACCAACAATTAAAAATATAAATATGTAGACCTCCAAGATTTTTGGTGAATATATTTTCTTTTTCCATGTCTATAACCAACAACATAGCATATCAGTTAAATTTTGTGGCATGATCCTACACACTTTGGCCCCTACCTTATTTAAATACAACTTGACATTTTGCTTAATTTATACTCTGTTTGGTAAAAATAAATAAATATATAAAATTACAAAATTTTATGCAACTATTCTTTGAATTATTTCCCACTAGACAATTGATTTCTTATTTAAAGAAAATGCCAAATAACTCTCCCACCGTACAAAGAGCATGATTAGAGATCTTGGGGTGTGTAGAAGAAATATTATGCCTCATTTATATTATTCGCATTAAAATAAATTTTCATTTGTTTATATATGCATCTAAAAATTCAATAATAATTCATCCTTGAAAAGGCTTGAATTCTTTTGTTTTAATTTTAAATCGAGAGTTCTCATATTTTACGTAAGCTTTTGTCCATTTCTTGGCTACCAAGAATGCATTTCTATCAAGCATGTCTTCTAACAAAGGATTGTTCTTCACTCAGTCCCTCTTGTTCAGTATTCATGCACTCTTCTTGGTTAACCAAATTATGATTTTACACAATCTACTTTGTGTTGTTTTCTAAGGTTGTCACTTTAGTATTCAAATTATCTACCATCACCTCTTAATTTCAATCCTAGTAGAAATTATTTGGTTATACAATGCCAATTCTTTGCTCTCCAAATATTCGATTACTTTTATACAACTTTTTATAAATCTAAAGATAAAAAATCTACTCTAATACCAAATAGTCCATAATTTTCTCTTGTAGCAAATCATGCAATTAAGCTACTGTTCACAAAGATTGAATGTTGTGAAAATGGAAAACAAAATGTTGAAAAAAATAGAAATTCCACACATTATATTTTAACCTAAAACCCCCCCCTGGAGAAAAACCCAATTGCTAGAAGCAATTACGTGTCTTCTAAATCTTTTAAGATAAAAAATAGTCAAATATAAAGAGGAGATTCCACAAATAGTTGTTCAATTCAATGTCAATTCTTATATTTGATCACAACACTCACGAGTCTTCAATGATGTTATAATGGCCAAAACCAGGCACTTGCCCACAACTTTTTAAAAAACTTCATTCTATTGAAGAGATTTTTTCTCCAAATTCTTGTGAATTGTATACACAACCCTAAAACACACTATTTGAAAATGTTGGCATTCAAAGCAACAAATAGTTGTCTTTAAAAGCAAAAAGTTTAAATTTTGAAACTGAACCTGCGATTTTATCCACTGTGATCCTGTCCAAGAAATAAGTATTGGCTAATTTTCTTTTGGATTAGTGGGGTCCGCGTATAGTTTTAGTGGCTGCAAACTTAGACAAAATGAGTGCTGGAACCGTGAATTTATGACATTCATGAAAGGTGACATAAAACACAGAAATAGAAGTGTGAAGTATGAGATCTTCTCCCCTACAATAATCTAGATCTGAATTTTTATTAATACATTCTATAACATGTGCAGTACGTTGTTGGTAAATAGAAGAACAGCTTTCTCTTTTATGTAATATAACTTCATTCCTTCCCAATTCACCAGAAAATTCACTGGAACCATGCAATTCTGGCATTCATGAAAAGTGACATAAAACATAGAAATAGCAGAGTGAAGCATTCAATTATCTCCTACTGTAATATAGATCCGATTTTTATTAATAGATCTGACAGTACTTTGTTGGTACATAGAAGATCAGCTTTCTCTTTTATGTTTTATAATATGTGTACTAAATAGCAAATAGCCAATTAACTGCATGCATTGCTGCAACCTCACGTTTGTATTTTTTCTTGCTTTAACTAATTCTTTAAATTTTTTTCCTTTTAGCCACCGACTCACTTTTCAATGAGTATATTGACTACAATTTGTGTATAAAATGCTTAACAGAAAGGCCAATTACCAGAAAAAAACATTACTGCAGTAATTCACTGTTGCATTTTTTCAATTATATAAGAACTCGTATCTTTCAGTGCATATATTCACTTCAATTTTATAGCGTGGATTCAAGTTTTACATCATTACTGAAAATAACTATTAAACTCTTTTTAATATATTTTGATCATATAATAGCCTCTGAATCATGATTCCTCAAACAATTTCTTAGTAAAAAAGATGTATAACCCTAGATAGCATGTCAGCAATAAACAAAAAACATTACAGTGAACACTTGACACTTGCATTTTCCATCTTTTTCGAGTGCACATTTTTCAGTGAAAACATTGACTGCAATTTTACAGAGTAGATATAACTTCTGAGATTTAACAAAACCGGCAGGAAAACTGACAACGTATTTTGAATATCAACCATATTCTCTGATGCATGCTTCCTGCCACTATTTCTTGACCAAGCATGTAAAGAGAATGTATGATAGTAGATAAAATGTAACAATTAACCAAAGACATAATTGCAACCACTTCACTGTTACTTTTCCTGCTTTAGGGTAATTAATATTTTGGGGGGCAAGTATGACTGCAATTTTATGGTGTAGATTTAATTTGTAAGACTTTGTTAAGAAGAAATGCTTGCAACATATTTTGAACATTATACATATTTTCTACTGCATGCTTCCTGCAATAATCTCTTGGCCTGCACCCATAAAGAATGCATGTTAAGAACCAGCATCCGATGGGAAGAAAATTCCCACATTTTCAGGGCAAGGACATTTCTGAGGCATGCCCCGCCATCCCATCACCTCTACTACCAACCCGAGGATGTTTCTAGGATGTTCCCCTCAAAGAATGAACTTTTCCAAGATGCACCCCCAGTTTGGCGACAGCTTGGGAACTTCAAAATGTCCCAAAGACATCGAGGGAACTTGCAGGAGTCTCCCAACCATCCTCAGGACTTCTAGGCATCCCCCATGGAAGGAATATGAAAAAAATTATTTAAAAAAAAACAAAAATATGTTTTTTATTTGTTTGCACAAACCCTAAGCCTAATAGTCTATGGGCCCCACCCAAACCCTACACAAAAAGCTTTCAAATAGGCATCTAAGCTTTATTCCAAAAATACTCTCAAGTTTCTAAAATAGTGAGGACTTGGTGTTGCAAAAAACAAAATGATAAAATTGTGAAATTGAAATATATCATGAAAGTTTGTGGTTTTGAAGACCTTAAGTTGCACTTGAAGATAGGGACTCTACCCTCAACAGCACCCTGTATCATGACAAGGAACACGCCAAAGGTTCTATCCCTCAATTATAGGACAAAATAATCCTAGACAGAATAACCCCGCCACAATAACTCGAGGACAAAATAACTCAAGGTCATATAACCCAATCCAAAATAACCCAAAATCAAAATAACTCATGGACAAAATAACCTCATAAGATTATAAAGAAAGGAAAACAAAATTTATAAATTACAAGTATATTTCTAAAAAACTTTTTTATTCAAATTTTCAATTAAAGTGTCAAATTATGAGCAATGCCTCTTATATAATCTAAAATATTATTATTGTCATAATCATCAACTAGTCCTTTTAGTCTTTCTTTGAGTTCACGGTATTTTTTCCTGCTTGGTTGTGTAGTGTGTCTAGTCATATAGTCTCTATTTTATTCTCTTGGAGACCCTGTTCTTTTTTCACTGTTTTGATGAATTTCCAGATTGAGTTATGCGATGATTGAAGCAATTCAGTAAATCTTATATGTCATCCCTCAATAGAATTATTGGTTTTGGGAAGATCATCTTAAATAGTTGAATAGCAATTCCACATTATGATTGAAAACTTGGGTGACCGTCTATTGCCTCTTCTAGTTAGTCTTCCAATCCATGTGTCTCGATGAAGCAAAAATGTGTAACCATTTAAAATAAGTAATTTCTTATTTTTTTGACTTGTTAAAAATTGAAGAGGCATTGTATATATTAAAAATTATGAAGAATTTCTTGATTCCCTATAAGTATATTTATTTTTGTATACTTTTATAGAAACCCCTAGAAAAATTTAATATAATGTTCAAAAAATTATATTAAAAATATATTTTTTTTATGAATTTTGATTTCATTTTTTCTTTTCACTCTACACTCTTAATTCTTCTCCCCTTCTTCCTTCATTTACTTCTCTTAATTCTACCACTTTATATATCCTCTTAATGCCTCTTCATAATGCCTTTTGACTTATATCTTTTCATAATAACTCTTATTTAGCTTATTCCCACGAATTTGTCTTTATTTCTATAATTATTTACCATTTTATAAGTTATTTAAGCATATTAAAGATGTTTTAAGGCTATTTTAGGGATATATAATAGATATATGGTCTAAAAATGACCTAAATATCCTCTATGGTGCCTCACAATCCCTTTTTTAGCGTACTAACTTGATCTAAAATGACCATGGGTTATTTTATCTATGGGTTATTTTGACCCTAAGTTATTGTGTCCTTGGGTTATTATGGTTGGATTATTGTGTCCGAGGTTATTTTGGTCAAGTTATTATGTCCAGTTACCCTATCCCTCAACCCTGGTAGGAGCTCTGCCCCCGAAGCCTTAACCCACCACTATCCACCTGTTGTCTGCAAATCTAGGCCCTTGGACCCCCCATGCCCACCATCTTGGGACCCCATGGAATATAGCTAAGAACTGTTTACAACATATTATGAACATTATACAATGCCTTCTGATGCATGATTCCTACCATGACTTTTTGGCCTGAGTGCATAAATAAAATGTTAATAATAGATCGCTAGTAATCAATTAACCAGAAACATTCTGCAGTTGTTCACTATTGCATGTTCCATCTTTAAGTACATAACCATATTTTTAGTACAAAGATTGACTGCAAGTTATAGTGTAGATTTAACTTCTGTCAGAATTAAGAAAACCACTAATAAATGTTTACAATATACTGTGAACATCATACCATACCGCATGCATCTTGCCACCATTTCTTTTAAAATCATTCCATGCAAAGTAAATGAAAAGCCCAACAGCTCCCAGGCTAAGATCTGAACCCAAGTCTTTATCACAATAACACTATGCTAACCTTTGTCACACCTGCTGCACTACTAATGTCTTACTACTTTGTTAGTACAAAGGAAGAAGATATTTGCACATATGTTAGTAATAAAATGCCATTAACAGCAAATCATATTCATCTACCGCCTATTCCCTAGTTGATTCCAACTGCCAAATTGTAAATGGTTGTGTCATCTTAAACTAAAAGCACTTGTGGAAGAAGGGCCAAAAAAGTTTACTATTTCAATAATGTTGTGTTGAAACTAGTCTAAGATATTCCATTGAGAAACCTTAACTTCAAAAAATCCTACCACAATTTCTTTTAAAATCATTCCATGTCATTTTATAAAGGGAAAGACCAAGCAGCTCCCTGGCTAAGATTTGAACCCAGGTCTTTATCACATTATAACTAAGCTAACCTCTCACTCATTCCCACTATACCATTTCATTTGAAGGGACTCAAAATCCTACTTACAGAATGTTGCCATCACGATAAACAAAGCCAATGCCTACTGTCATCCAAAACAAAAGACTAACACCAAAACACAGACAAATTGTAACACCCCTCTTCAGCAACTTTTTTGAAATAGTGGTTTCTAGATTTTGTGCCCTAAATCGTATCTGGTTTAACATTTTTGGTTTAATGTGCCCTAAATGGTATCTGGTTTAACATTTCTAGTTTAATGTGCCCTAAATGGTATATGGTTTAAATTTTTTGGTTTAATGTGCCCTAAATGGTATCTGGTTTAATATTTTTGGTTATTACGCTTAAATGGATTTTTGGTTTAATGTTTTCCGTGCTTCGCTATTGATGGAAACTGGTTTAACATTTTTGGTTAAATGTTTTCCGTGCTTCGCTATTGATGTGCCCTAAATGGTATCTGGTTTAATATTTTTGGTTATTGCACTTAAATGGATTTTTGGTTTAATGTTTTCCGTGCTTTGCTATTGATGTGCCCTAAATGGTATCTGGTTTAACATTTCTGGTTTAATGTGCCCTAAATGGTATCTGGTTTAACATTTTTGGTTTAATGTGCCCTAAATGGTATCTAGTTTAACATTTCTGGTTTAATGTGCCCTAAATGGTATCTGGTTTAATATTTTTGGTTATTGCGCTTAAATGGATTTTTGGTTTAATGTTTTCCGTGCTTCGCTATTGATGGAAACTTATTCCTGTTATTGTTTATTAAAAATCAAAGAAGAGTTATTGGGAAACATGCGCCATAATGATTTATCTGGATTTAAATTACATGTTAAATATTTTGATTTATGGATACAGGATATATTAAAAAAGATTAACTTTTTCTGTGTGCAAGTGGTTGCAAGACCGACAGGGACGCCCAGAAAGGGAGGAAGTTAACACCAGGAAAGGAGGAAAGGATAGTGAGAAATAAGATGAGGAACTAGTTCTAAGTTGCTAAAGGAATTGGAATATTCTGATGGCCACACCCTAATAAGGTCCGTTAGGGAATTTGTTTATGATAGCTTAGACCAAGCTTAGATTGGTGCATAGCGAATTCCTCGAGTGACTTTGCGGTCAATGATCATTTTGTGCCATAATTATAACCGCAAGTGTCGTTTAGGATAAGGGGCGATCTCGTTATTTTTTTGGCATCGTTCATTATTATAATCTTTCGAGCTTTTATTTCTTCTTTGTTGGGGAAATTATTTTGGTACTAGAAAATATGGAGTTTTTAATCTAATTAATTTGTCATAATAAAAATTCACGTCAATCTACTATAATAATAATAGTGTTCTATTATTGTACCATCTATTTTAATCTCTATGGTCTTTCGTTTGAAGCTCTTAGTCTTATATCAGTTTATGTAGAGATTCTTATTTTGATATTTTGATTATTTACCTCGGTTTCCTTAACCTTTCATCAAGTCTTTATCACATAGACATTAAATTGGGATCAATTTAAACTATATTATGCAGGCATGGTTCCTTCTTCATGTTCTTACAGTTGAATCTGTTTGAAATGGTTCATGAGCTACCTTTCAATTATGCAAGAACTGATATGATTATGAGTCTTTCAATTTCAATTGGTGAAATGGAAGTTGAGATATCGTGAACCCATGAACATGAATGTTGTACATTCCTGAGTTGCTTTACTTTTAAGTTTTAAGAAGAATTTCATTGCCGCATACAACAGAGTTGCAATACAAGTTAAGAATTTATCTATTAACAGTTACGCTAGTGTCATATTATAAGTTTATTAATGTTTGTACAGTTGAGTGTATTTTGCTTTCTTCAGCTGAGTCATATTTTACCTTTGTATAGCTGAGCGTATTTTGCTTTGTTCAGCTGAGTCATATTTTACCTTTGTACAGCTGAGCGTATTTTTCTTTGTTCAGTTGAGTCATATTTTACCTTTGTACAGCTGAGTCGTATTTTGCTTGGTACAGCTAAGTCATGTTTTGCCTTCATAGCAGAGCTATATTGCAAGTTATGAGTTCATTGAGTCGTCTTTTGTTGGTGTTTCTTTGTACAGCTGAGTCGTGTTTTGCTTCTTAGCAGAGTTATATTACAAGTTGAGAAGTTCATTTAGCCGTCTCTTGCAAGTGTCGTATGTAAGTCTATAAAGTCTTGAATGTGGTTATAGCAAAATCGCATATAAGAACTAAGAAGCTTGAATGCTGCTTTCAGTTGTGTCACATACAAATAGTGAAGTTCTATTAAATAGCCATCTGAAGTTACACCTGTGTTTTACGTCTACGCTATGAGTAGCAGTCTTTATTATCTTTCATGATTACTTATAGTCTGATAAACCAGTAAGCAAACTTAGCAAGAAGGGGTCTTTTCTATTTCGACTTGTTCATTTTTTATGATATTGTTTCCTGTTCATCTTTATGACATGCACTAGTAGCACTAATGAGAGGAAAACAGAGAACCTTGTTGAACCCGCTTATAAACCAGACCTCTCCTAATAAATAGGATTCTAACCGAGATAGTAGAATTCTAAGGTTACAGAAACATTTGTTATGAGCTCATCGTTCTTTCTGATTCAATCTATAAAACTAATAGCAACAGTCAAGAGTTGGAAGGCTGTAAATAGTAGGATGAAATGTGTACAATAGGGAACAGTGAAAGTTTCCAGGAATCACAAGAACCTTGATAGGTGAAACTAGAGTTAGTCGGATAGGGTGGGAAATTGGGTAAGGCTCAGTAGAGCAGTAAATTACCTTGGCCAAGGGTGCATCAGCAGATGTTAGACTAGTTTCCTAGTAACCCAGATACTCTCTTTGACAGGCATTAATCTAGGGTAGCAGACACTGCAGGGAGTAACCGTCTGAGATAGTAGGGTTCCACCAGTTCCAGTTGACTACTCTTATTTGATATGTTCTTTCCTTTGCGGAGGGTCGGGTCCATTTCAGTAGAAATGGACAAAGGGCAAAACAATAGTTTCATTGGTTGGGTGGTTAAATGCCCTGGTGTTACCTTTCCCTCTAGATGACAGCCGAGATCTTTCATTTTACCTTGTATGCGGATGTACAGTGAGAAACTTTCTCCTTCTCCTTTATTTTCTTTGAAAGTACTTTACATTGTATGTTTAAAAGATAGATTAGAATTATGAGAAAAGGCCTTACTAGAAAGATCATTTTACCTTAGATAGTTTATTCAGTTCTGCAACTCTTTTCTTGTAGAAAATTTGAATTTACTAATTCTTTTAGTTCGTTTAAAGTTTAGTTATGTTTAATGTTTAGTTATGAAAGGAAGATGTTCATTTATGTTACAAAAAAAAAATTGTTCTTCTAGTTTATTGGTTCATTAGATCTTTTATTCTTGCAACTAGTTATTCTTGGATATTACATATATGGGATCAGAGCACTGGGTTCAATATTGGACCTGGGCTCGCATGCACAAACAACTTAGAAGTAGAAACTGATCAAGACATTTTGGTTTTGCCAGGATGCCGATAATGATCCCCACAAAATGAAAAAGGATTAAAGACCAACTCACCACCAAAATAGCTAATGCTTTACATAGAGATTACGACTATACACAGTGTGATCCTCCACAAGACGAAGAGACCCTTGCGTCAACCCTAGCAAGACTCAAGAGACAGAGACGTGCTTTGACACAGGCAATTAAGGCTGAGGTTAAAGCAGCTCTATTAGCCAAATACAAACCAACTAAAGAACAAAAGGGTCTTGAAACCCAAACATCTGATGACAACAAGACACTATCACCTGTTGTGGAAAAATCAACTCAAACAGCTTCTTGAAAAGGGTGGCTCTAGATAGGATGTTTATATTTTCTTGTTTTAAACAAACAACGGTTTGGGTTTGGTATTGCAAAAAAACAATTTGGTTTGAGTTGTAAAAAAAAAAGCAATTTTGGCTTGTTACTCTAATGAACCCTTTTGGCTTGCATAAAAAAATTTGTGTGTTGCGAACTTTTTGGACATTTCATATTTACATTATGGAAGTTGTATATTCTAGAAATATTTATGTTATGATTTTAAGGTAAACAAAAATATTAAAACTTGGTCCGCAACAGGAATCAAAACAATGGGGGACTCACAAGGAGAAAACTGTGTAGAAGCACCTAGATCTTCAAACGGAAAGTTGGATCAACTTCTAAAGATGATGCAAGAAACTCAGAGTCGGATAGGGCATCTAGAATAGAAAATACGGGATATGGATGAGACTGAGGATAAACGAACTGAGTACCAATCTGAGGATAAGGAAAATCAATATCAACAATCTAGTGCCGAAAAAGAAGCACAATCTCAAAACAGAACTCAACACCTAGAGAACCCTGGGGTAGGAATCATTCCTGACGACATGAAGAAGATAAAACCTCCTCAGTATGATGGTACTATTCTGGGAGAAGCCGCTGAAGCTTGGCTAACCGGCATGGAGAAGTATTTCAACATTAGAAACTACTCTGAGACTCAGAAAGCTGTGTGGGGATCTTATCAATTGATAGGGAAGCCGCAGGTTGGTGGGAAAGTAAATTGATCGAACTTCAATTACAGCCGACCAAGTTAACCTGGAATCAGTTTGTTGAATTATTCCGGCAGAGGTGACTGCCACAATTCTTCTATGAATAGAAGCTAGCAAAATTTCAGGATCTCAGGCAGGGTGATATGACTGTAATGATTACTCTGAAAATTACACTCGCCTACTCAAGTATGTACCCCAGTTGCAGGCTGATAAAAAGTTATGTCTAAGGAAATATCTAATGGGACTGAACAACCGAATAGGAGGACCGGTTGATGTCCTCGCACCAGCTAGTGTCACAGAGGCATATGAGAAGGCGGTACATCAGGAATCAAAACTTAAGAAGGATGATTCTATCCGTGATAGGAATCGGAAAAGAGGGAAGTGGACTTCAACCCCTTAGACTTTCAAACCACGAAATGACAAAGAAGTCAGCAATTTCAAGGGGCACAAGAAGTTTAAAGGAAACAGGCCTAAATTTTGAGAGAATAAGAAGAGTGTTCCTACCAATCCTAGAGGAAATGACAACCATGGCAAGGCAACCAAGAAAAGAGGGCCACCTAGGGGATGTTTCACTTGTGGCGGGGAACACTATGCTAATCAATGCCCAACCAGCACACCGGGTGGTCAAACACATAGAAATTCCCTACCGACTCAAAAGATAGCTTTTCAGCAAAGGATACATGCTGCAGTGGATCATAGGCAAGCCGCTTATCAGATCACACCCATTGAGGTGACAGGTATGCTATACGGTAACATAGTATCCATCTTAATAGACACGGGAGCTTCAAAAAACTTTATTTCACCTAAAATGCTTAGTAGATTTCCTAAGAGAACCGGGTACATGGCTGAATCTTGGACAGTCGAGTATGCCAAGCGAACAAGGGCTCGGGTAGAGCAATGCCTGTTTGAGGCTAGAGTGGAACTACCAAGTTTTACTACAGAGGTTAACTTATTTGTGGCACCTGTAGGATCCTATGATATCATTTTAGGAATGAAATAGTTGTGGCAACACCGGGCAAAGGTGGATTGCATCAACCGGACAGTAGACTGTCTGGATGATGTAGGCCATGTAGTACATCTCCAAGGAGATAGGAAGGAGATTAGATTGAGACAACTGACCGCCTCTCAGCTCAGACGTAGTGAGAAGAAAGGGTGTCGTTTGTTTGTAGTTAAAATGGAAGAAATGAATGAATTCAAGAATGTCAATCAGCAGGGTCAGCAACTCCTGAATAATACCATAAGACATGATGTATTGAAACTAAACGGAGGAGAAAACATAAAGAAACCTTTTGCAAAAGAATATCCTTATTTGAAGGATTTCCAAGATGTGTTTCCCAAGGATTTGCCTGGAATACCTCCGAAATGCATCTTTGATTTTTCCATAGAACTAGTACCTGGAATGGAGCCCATATCCAAAGCTCCTTACAGAATGACCACAATTGAATTGGTGGAACTTAAAGCTCAACTGCAGGAATTATTAGATAAAGGGTTGATACGCCCTAGTGTGTCACCATGGGGAGCACCGGTCATTTTTGTCTAGAAAAAAGATGGAACCCTACGGCTTTACATCGATTATCGAATGTTGAACAAAGTTACAATCAGGAATAAGTATCCTTTGCCTCGCATTGATGACTTGTTTGACCAGATGAGAGGAGCCACAATTTTCTCCAAAATAGATCTGCGATCAGGATATCATCAACTTAGGCTGAAGGATGAGGACATTCCTAAAACAGCTTTTCGAACTCGGTATGGTCATTACGAGTTCACGGTGCTACCTTTTGGTTTAACCAATGCCCCGGCAGCCTTCATGAACCTTATGAATAGTATATTTCAGGATTGCCTAGACAAGTTTGTTTTGGTATTCCTCGATGACATTTTGATCTACTCTAAAAATGAGGACGAACATCTACATCATCTACATTTAGTTCTTCAGCATCTCCGAGAGCATAAACTTTATGGTAAGCTATCTAAATGTGCCTTCTTCCAGAAAGAAGTGCAGTACCTCGGGCATATAATTTCGGCTCAGGGTATAGCTGTTGATCCAGCAAAAATTAAGGCTATATCAGAATGGCCAGTTCCTCGCAATGTACAAGAGGTTAGAAGCTTTATGGGGTTAGCTGGTTACTATAGGAAGTTTGTTCAGAATTTTTCTAGGGTGGCATATCACATCACATCTCTTCAACGAAAAGGGAAACGCTTTGAGTGGATAGACAAATGTCAGCAAGCTTTTGAGTTACTCAAAAATAAAGTAACGACTGCACCTATTTTGAAAGTACCCAACCCCGAAGGCAACTTTTTAGTGGTTACTAATGCCTCTGGTGAAGGACTGGGAGGAGTGTTGATGCAGGACGGGCAGGTGATTGCATATGAATCACGAAAACTCAAGAATTATGAGATGAACTATGCACCGCATGATTTAGAGTTGGCTGCAATTGTACACGCCCTACAGAAATGGTGACATTATTTGTTGGGAAAACCTTTTGAGCTCAAATCAGATCATCAAGGATTAAAGTATATCTTTACCCAACCTAATCTGAATGCACGACAACGAAGATGGATGGAACTCATCTTAGATTATGATTTTCAAATCAATTACATTAAGGGAAAGGAAAATCGGGTGGCAGATGCATTAAGCCATAGATGGCATATCTTTGCAATCGCGTTTGTTCACACCAATTTTAGATAGCAAGTTCTCCAGAAATCAATCGATGATAAGTTTTTCAATCAAGTTAAAGAGGCTCTTCTTCTCAACCCTCAAGATCACAGATACGATGGGTTCAAATTTGAATCTGATGGGTTGTTGAGATTTAATGGAAGGATGTATATTCCTGATTCTAATGAGTTAAGAGACTTGGTGTGGAAAGAGATACATACTGCACCCTACTCGGGACATCCAGGAGTTACGAAACTCTTAGCAGACGTCAAGCCCCTATATTTCTGGCAGGGAATGAAGAGGGACGCTATCAAGTTTGTGGCCAGTTGTCTAGAATGTCAAAGGGTGAAAGCAGAGCACCAACATCCTGCAAGACTACTTCATCCTCATGCCATACCGGAATGGAAGTGGCAAGTAATTAGTATGGACTTTGTTCAAGGATTACCGATGTCACGAAATAAACATAACACCATACTTGTAGTAGTTAATAAGCTTACTAAGGTGGCTCATTTTATCCCGGGAAACTTAACAGATGGAGCACCAATTATAGCCCGAAAATTTATGGAGGAAATATTCAGACTGCATGGTGTACCAGAAAAGATCATTTCGAATAGTGATGCCAGGATGACATCCAGATTTTGGCAGACACTTTTTACTGCTTTAGACACTCAGCTTAACATTAGTTCAGCCTATCATCCTAAAACAGATGGTCAGACCAAACGGGTCAATCAGATTCTGGAAGACCTCCTTAGGATGTATTGCATGGATCAGCAATACAAATGGGAGGATTATTTTCCATTGGTAGAATTCGCATATAATAATACATATCAATCCTCCATCAAAATGGCACCTTTTGAAGCATTGTATGGAAGGAGGTGTCGAACTCCTATCAGCTGGGATAAGCTTGAAGATAGGATAATCCTCGGACCCGATATGCTAGCCGAAATGGAAACTCAAGTTAAGGTTATCCGTCAAAGATTAGCAGAAGCTAGTGATCGGCAGAAAAGCTATGCAAATGCAATGCGGATGCCTCGATATTTTGACATTGGGCACAAAGTACTCTTATGAGTCAAACCACAAAAGAGTGCCATTACTTTTGGAAAGTCCTCCAAACTAGCACCTAGATATGTAGGACCTTTTGAGGTTCTAGAAGTTGTTAACCCGGTTGCTTACAGAATTGCTTTACCACCAGCTCTTGCCCAGATGCATAATGTTTTTCATGTATCCTATCTTAAGAAATATGTATCAAATTTTTCTCATATGATTGATTGGAATTCCTTGCAGATGCGGGACCCAGGGATGGTCACGGTCGAGCCAATCAGGGTGCTCGAGGTTCGTAAACTCCGGTTGCGAAACAAAGACATTAAGCAATGTAAGGTTCAGTGGAACCAATACTCTGAAGACAATGCCACATGGGAAGATTATGATGAGATTCATCAAAAATTTCCTTATCTATTTAATGTATATAATCAGATTGATAAATAAACAATATTTTTGGTTATCTATGTATAATTTTGTTCATGTTGACTCACAATCATCAAGGACGATGATTCATAAGGGGTAGAATATGTAACACCCCTCTTCAACAACTTTTCTAAAACAGTGGTTTCTAGATTTTGTGCCCTAAATGGTATCTGGTTTAACATTTATGGTTTAATGTGCCCTAAATGGTATCTAGTTTAATATTTTTGGTTATTGCGCTTAAATGGATTTTTAGTTTAATATTTTTCGTGCTTCGCTATTGATGGAAACTTATTCCTGTTATTGTTTATTAAAAATCAAAGAAGAGTTATTGGGAAACATGTGCCATAATGATTTATCTGGATTTAAATTACAATGTTAAATATTTTGATTTATGGATACAGGATATATAAAAAAAGATTAACTTTTTCTGTGTGCAAGTGGTTGCAGGATCGACAGGGACGCCCAGAAAGGGGGGAAGTTAACACCAGGAAAGGAGGAAAGGATAGTGAGAAATAAGATGGAACTGGTTCTGAGTTGATAAAGGAATTGGAATATTCTGATGGCCACACCCTAATAAGGTCCGTTAGGGAATTTGTTTATGATAGCTTAGACCAAGCTTAGGTTGGTGCATAGTGAATTCCTCGACTGACTTTTCGGTCAATGATCATTTTGTGCCATAATTATAACCGCATGTGTCGTTTAGGATAAGGGGCGATCTCGTTATTTTTTTGGCATCGTTCATTATTATAATCTTTCAAGCTTTTATTTCTTCTTTGTTGGGGAAATTATTTTGGTACTAGAAGATATGGAGTTTTTAATCTAATTAATTTGTCATAATAAAAATTCACGTCAATCTACTATAATAATAATAGTGTTCTATTATTGTACCATCTATTTTAATCTCTATGGTCTTTCGTGTTAAGCTCTCAGTCTTATATCAGTTTATGTAGAGATTCTTATTTTAATATTTTGATTATTTACCTCGGTTTCCTTAACCTTTCATCAAGTCTTTATCGCATAGACATTAAATTGGGATTGATTTAAACTATATTATGCGGGAATGATTCTTGTCGAGTTTGGCGGATAGTGGTGCCACTTCACCACCTTTCCAAGTGGGGGAAGGTAGTTAGGGATTTCAAGAAACGCCTTTAAGCTGGGAGTCGGAGAGAGTTTAGTTGTGGGTTTGAGAGGTGTGAAGGGTGGGAAGGAGCTGGCACGGCATTGCTCAAAGAAGGATAGCAGACGTAGTTACAAGCATGGTTCCTTCTTCATGTTCTTACTGTTGAATCTGTTTGAAATGGTTCATGAGCTACCTTTTAATTATGCAAGAACTGATACGATTATGAGTCTTTCAATTTCGATTGGTGAAATGGAAGTTGAGATATCGTGAACCCATGAACATGAATGTTGTATATTCCTGAGTTGCTTTACTTTTAAGTTTTAAGAAGAATTTCATTGCCGCATACAACAGAGTTGCAATACAAGTTAAGAATTTATCTATTAACAGTTACGCTAGTGTCATATTATAAGTTTATTAATGTTTGTACAGTTGAGCGTATTTTGCTTTGTTCAGCTGAGTAGTATTTTACCTTTGTACAGCTGAGCATATTTTGCTTTGTTTAGCTGAGTCGTATTTTACCTTTGTACAGCTGAGTGTATTTTGCTTTATTTAGTTGAGTCGTATTTTACCTTTGTACAGCTGAGTCGTATTTTGCTTGGTATAGCTAAGTTGGGTTTTGCCTTTATAGCAGAGCTATATTGCAAGTTATGAGTTCATTGAGTCGTCTTTTGCTGGTGTTTCCTTGTACAGCTGAGTCGTGTTTTGCTTCTTACTAGAGCTATATTACAAGTTGAGAAGTTCATTTAGCCGTCTCTTGCAAGTGTCGTATGTAAGTCTATAAAGTCTTGAATGTGGTTATAGCAGAATCGCATATAAGAACTAAGAAGCTTGAATGCTGCTTTCAGCTGTGTCACATACAGATAGTGAAGTTCTGTTAAATAGCCATCTGAAGTTACACCTGTGTTTTACATCTACGCTATGAGTAGCGGTCTTTATTATCTTTCATGATTACTTACAGTCTAATAAACCAATAAGCAAACTTAGCAAGAAGGGGTCTTTTCTATTTCGACTTGTTCAATTTTTATGATATTGTTTCCTGTTCATCTTTACGGCATGCACTACTAGCACTGATGAGAGGAAAATAGAGAACTTTGATGAACCCGCTTATAAACAAGTCCTCTCCTAATAAACAGGATTCTAACCGAGATAGTAGAATTCTAAGGTTATAGAAATGTTTGTTATGAGCTCATCGTTCTTTCTAATTCAATCTATAAAACTAATAGCAACAGTCAAGAGTTGGAAGGCTGTAAACAGTAGGACGAAATGTGTACAATAGGGAACAGTGAGAGTTTCCAGGAAACACAAGAACCTTGATAAGTGAAACCAGAGTTAGTCGGATAGGGTGGGAAATTGGGTAAGGCTCAGTAGAGCAATAAATTACCTTGGCCAAGGGTGCATCAGCAGATGTTAGACCAGTTTTCTAGTAACCTGGATACTCTCTTTGATAGGCGTTAATCCAAGGTAGCAGACGTTGCAGGGAGTAACCGTCTAAGATAGTAGGGTTCCACCAGTTCCAGTTGACTACTCTTATTTGATCTGTTCTTTCCTCTGCGGAGGGCCGGGTCCATTTCAGTAGAAATGGACAAAGGGCGAAACAATAGTTTCATTGGTTGGGTGGTTAAACGCCCTGGTGTTACCTTTCCCTCCAGATGACAGCCGAGATCTTTCATTTTACCTTGTATGCAGATGTACAGTGAGAAACTTTCTCCTCCTTTATTTTCTTTAAAAGTACTTTACATTGTATGTTCAAAAGATAGATTAGAATTATGAGAAAAGGCCTTACTGGAAAGATCATTTTACCTTAGATAGTTTATTCAGTTCTGCAACTCTTTTCTTGTAGAAAATTTGAATTTCCTAATTCTTTTAGTTCGTTTAAAGTTTGGTTATGTTTAATGTTTAGTTATGAAAGGAAGATGTTCATTTATGTTACAAAAAAAAAAAATTGCTCTTCTAGTTTATTGGTTCATTAGATCTTCTATTCTTGCAACTAGTTATTCTTGGATATTACACAAACACCAGCAGAAACAACAACACAAAAAACAACCAAGTACTAATGGAGGTTCTTGAGGGCTTCCGCTACCTCTTCTTCCAGACCATTGAGATTCTGATACAAATTTTTAAATTTCTGGAGATCACTTTTGGCCAATTCCAGCCTTGTTCAAATTCCCCCGTGTACAAGTATAGGGACCCCTCCCGACAACAGCCTGAATGTTCTTTCCTGGACTCTCCAAGTCCACAATATCAGGAGCTTGAAGTTTCTGCCATTTCTCTACCAGACACTTAATGCTCTCGGCACTATTGTGAATTGCCTTGGCACTCAAATTGATTAGATTTAGGTTGTCATCAATCTTCTTCATCTTTATCTCCAACCCTGGAATGTGTCCTTCATAATCAGTTTTCAAGGAAGTGATTTGTTTAGCCATATTTTCAAGAATGGTCGGCATCTTTTTCTCCTCACCTTCCAACCATGTAGTGCCATCTCTGTTCTACATGGAGGCAATATTACTCTGCAATGATCAAATTTTGATGTTAATCTGATTGATCTCAAGGAAAAGCCACTTAGACAAACAAAACTGGTCAGTAGTTGCATCCTCGGCTACTGCCAACAAATCCTCTGGATCCTCTCTATTAGAAGACAAGAAAGGGGAATCCTTATGCAAAAAACAAAAAATAGGGGGCAAAGAGTCTCTTTGATCACTAACATTAGGAGAAGGGGGGAGAGGAGGGGCCTGGTTTAGGATTATACTCCTCAGCCACCATAGGAATTCCCTTGCCCTGAACATCCATTGCATCAACTTTTCCTTGAAATCTATTCCCACAGAGCCCTTCCTTGCAAGTCATCACCAACAGAGACAACATTCCTCGACACTGAAGCATCCCCTTTCATCCTTTTCCCCTTAGAATTCTTTGCCTCAAACGACTGAGAAGCATCATCCTCTTGGGAGTCCAAGTCCTCAACATCGATATGCCATTCCTCATCCTCAGAGCCCTCATCACCAAAGTCTGTGCTCGTACCATCTACTGACTCAAAACCTGAAACATCCTCATCCACCTATATTAGAGAATCACTCTTACATTTTTTGTCACTGGAGGAGGGCGGGAGGGCTTTGACATACTCCATAATTAGGAGAATCAAACCCTGACGCAAAAGAGGGTTTCTAGCATTTTTGGAATGTTCTTTTATCCCCAACTCAAGAGAAGCAAACAAATAGTATGGGAAAGAAAGCGATTCAACAAGGCAAAGTAGAAACCAAAGACAATAGTATTTTTTTCATCTAATGTGAAATACTGCATAATTTACCTTTACCACCACAGCTCAAAGCTCCTTCAGGGATTTAACTGCCTAGCCACTGTTGGCTTCCTTCACCAGCTTCTTTCCCTCCTTGTCTTTAAAAAAATGTTGGGCAACTGTCTCAAAAGATTTCCTGCCCCAAAAAAGGTCCTCACCTGTCAAAAGTCCAGTTACTTGGGCAATGAACTCCTCATTGATTTCCAGTCTTGCCATACATTGTGAGAGTTCTATTTTTCCACCCCTTGAAAAATAGTTTGGTGATCTTTGGATTGAAACCATAAATTTGTTCCAGGTAAGAAGTAACTCTGCCCTTCCGGAAAATCTTCCATACCTTCTTGTTTCTCTTGACATCATCGCAGGTAATGGTCTCAAGTCTATTTCTATCACCACCATGGCAAGGAGAAACTAGCATGTCACAATCAGCGTACCCATTGAGAAACTACCATCCTCAACTCTTCTACATAAATCAGCAAAATTCCCCTAAAAGAAAAACCGTCCCAAAAAACAGCCACAATCCGTGTGGCAATCATGACTTCATCGGGGTAATTAATTTTGCCATCATAATCCGAAGCCACTCAAACTCCAATAGGGGCATTGGAAATGAACAAAGAATTAGAATATAATAACATGATTGCTACTAAGCATTTCAAGCTTCATGGCGTCTTGTACTTCTTGCGGAAGGGGTTCATTTTTTTGCCAACAAAACATATTTACCCCTATAGACCCCAATATCAGCAGAACCATCTGCTAATGAATTCTCCTCCCTAAAGATATGGGAGGTAAAGACATCATCAAAGGAACTAATAAGCGTTAGAGCATCATTCATCAAGACCTCTATAGTCTGAATCCTCTTCAAGCATTACCAGAGGCCTACTGCTCTGTTAGCACAAAGGGCGAAGATATTTACATATAAATTAGTTCTCAAAAGCCATTACCATCAAATCAGATTCATCTGCTACCCATTCCTAGTCGATCCCAACAATGAAGCTTTGAAACGTGGTTTCATCTCAACCAAAGAGTGGTTGTGGAAGAAGCATCAGTGGGGGTTTTATTATTTCAAGAGTGTTGTGATGAACATAGTAAAAAATGTTCCACTGAGATGCTTTCAATTTGGAAATACATCAAATTCCTTTTCCAACCATATGTTCCCGTTAACATGGCTTTGAGTCATTAACTAAATGAAAAACAACTCCAGCATTTCACACATATCATAGAGTTCCAAGTATTAGGAATCTAAAAGGGAGAGTTGCACCAATCTTTAGCTTTTTGCCTCCATAAGGAACACTGCCTTGTCTTTGTGCTTATGTAAAGAGTTTGGTTCAACTCGAAGACACAAACAAACAAGATCCAATTCTACAACCATCAGAAATTTATGGGAGTGACCCTTGTTTCCATTATCTTTTGACGCTTCTCTGCCAAGTTCTGCAGAGCTAGAATGTAACCTCTAGTAGAGATAACTCCTTATTTTGCTCCATGAGAACTAGAATATAATTTATAGCACACATAACTCATTAGTTCTTGCTTTATCCTCCTCCAGTAATTGACTAGCTTTTAAAGAAATCACTGGTATAGTTCTTAACAAGTCAACATAATGCCAGACAAGAGTAACCATAAACATTTTGGATGCTTCCTAGTTCAAATTCTATTTTATAAAATTATATATTCCATAACAAGTTGCTTGTGTGATACAATTTTTACATAAAAATAATGTCTGTTGGCTAGTAAGTCATCTATCAACCTTCTATTCTAGGAATTTGATATCAGAAATTCATTGTTATGAAATGTTCGATATACTGCTAGTTACGATTGTATCCAATACTTACATTTTCAGGAAATCGTGTAGGTGGTCAAAAAAGTAAACAGCAGTATGCACATCCTCAATCGAGATGCCAATAAAAATGTCTTGTCCATAAAAAATGTGTAAATTACATAAAACTTACATCTCAGAAAAGCTGATTAGGAAGCCTTTGCCATCATTTGACTTTTGAGGCATCTTCACAATTAACGAATACAGATAAAAATGGGATGATGTGTAGATTCAAGCATTTCACAAAACAAAAATGGTTAATGGACTTTGGAACATTACAAATCATACAGGTGAACAATAATTCCATCAGATTTTATACAGGAAAGAAATCCTAACATTAGTCTTTGACATCAATTACACCTTCAGTAGAAATTTGAAAACGTGCTTCTGCTTCTGGTAAGCAAGGCGAACTGATCACTTTGCAAATGCACTCTTATATAGGAAAGAAATCCCAACATTAGTCTTTGACATCAATTACACCTTCAGTAGAAATTTGAAAACGTGCTTCAGCTTCTGGTAAGCAAGGCGAACTGATCACTTTGCAAATGCGCTCCTCGCCTCGTCCTTTGCGAAAAGCGAGCCTGTTATTGTGAAAAAGAAATTGTCTATGTAAGCCACATGATCAGATCTAATCATAAAAAACTTATTTCTCTAATCTTTGGCTAAAAAGCAACTTATGTCCCATCATTGAAGAACTTAGAAAACTCAATTGACACCTTGTAGTAGAAGCATGGGCCATAATATTCCCTCCAATTGGCTTAACTTGGGGACCAGCAAACATAGCAGAACCATCTACTTGAGCAACAACTTGATTTGTAACCACAACTGCCACACCAAACTGTACAAGAGAATCACATACCATTAAAATATAATAATAACAACATATTTCCAATGACTTTATGCTCCTTTGAGTTCTTATTTAGGTCAACAGATGCCTACCTCATCTGCCAATTTCTGAAGACTTCTGAGGAACTTAGCAAGATGCATTTGTCTAGCAGACAATTCTCCTCTACCTACAAAATCTGTTCTATAAAGGGATGTAGCGCTGTCCACAACCATCAATGCAAATCTGTCAACATATAAATCAAATTGGAGTTAAATAAATATAAAACCCATCACTTGAAACACATAAAAAGACAAGTTGCCCTAAAATTCATTAAATCCTTTTTATGTAAAACTGAAACGTATGATAGAAATCAAATTGAGACTTTATAATGCCATTGATCGGTAAAAGAAAAGTTGTATACCTTCTCATTCAAACAAAAGCCATATTGAACGTTTAACTGCTTTGACATCGATTTAGCTACTTCAACTGCCTCTAGAAATATTCTGAATGGATAGATACTTGAAATTGATCCTTTAGCAAGAAAGGCTGCCAATAGCCTCTTTCAAAGACCTAGAGCTAAATGAAAGTCCCTTTCAGAGGGCAAGGTTAGAAACTGTCTTGAGATAGCCTTAATGCTAACTATAAAAGACCAAGCTGTCGTAGTTTTCAGAGATGAAAGAGGTCAGGGGGTTATCTTGTTTGCATTAGACCAGTCTTTATTTGTACATTTCAAAAGATTTATTGTTGTATTTAGGATTATTTTCACTTATTTAATTCTCTTACAAAGGGAATGTAATAGAAGTCATGTAACATTGTCTCCTCAGATGAATATTCCTGCAATTGGGGAATATGGAAGTTAAATTAATGTTAACTCCTTTGGATACTTAACATTCACCTTAACTTCTTTTACACGCGTTCACCACAGACAAGAAGTTGGCACTTGTAAGGAGTTACTAATCCCCACATTCTTCACTCTAAATACAGAATCCAATGGGTCGCTTAAGTTCTCTCATCAAGCTTGTGAATTGAGACCATTGCAATTTTTTGTGCCTTCAAATACACACAGGAACTTTTTGGATTGTTATACACTTCATATGAATGGAGAAACAGGTAGTTAATGGGTTTCATTGTAATTCGTGATTATTTTTGTTATATTTTAAAAACTGGTCAGATATAGAAAACTGTTATATGGGGGCTTCACATGGTGCGAATGTGAGATTTCATGAAGTCTATATATGGGTTTGAGACCCAAAATGTGGAATTTACTTGGGTAAGAGAAGCCCACTTCCATTATGCTTCTCATAGAGATTTTGGATCCCTCCTAGCTCTCCCTTGTGATTTTGACTTGCAAATTGTTCAACCCAGTCTTAGATGATTCACCTATTTCAGGGGTTGATAATGTTTGTGCAATCATATGGTAGGGAAGTGAATTGTCCCATTGGCATTATTCTAAAGATTTTCCTCAAGCATGGAACCCTTCTCTTCATTTTGACATATATGGAAGATTGCATTTGTTATAAAGAACAGTAAGGTTTAAGAGGTTGTCATATTTTCCTTTTTATTGGGAGAAAGCTAGTATTGTAATATAAATTTCATTTTGACTTTATAGAAGAAAAAAGTGTATACTTGTTAGTTGGGAACAAATTCATATGAATATATCATTTTAGACATGCATTCCTTCCATACAAGAATCTAAAATTGTTTAAATTCAAAGAAAGATTTCTGAGTTTTGGTTAAGCTCTTAAGTTATTGCTTTTGAAAAAAAGAGCTATTATTTGATAGTTCTCATCTGAAGACTATATTATATATATCTTGTTTATCAGAAAAAGAAAAAGAAAAATCTGAAATTTGAGTTACATTATTTATCAAATTGTGATATTTTAAAAAAGTAGAAAAGTGTGCAAAACAGTGTATACAAAATTAGATATATAAATTGGTTGGGGAAAGATGAAAAAAAAAATATATATATATATATATATATGACATACATGCGTTCTTCAGAAAAAAATGTGTATACTCCAGTGTGCAAAACACCATGTATACAAATTAGGTATATAAGCTGGATTGGGAAAGATGTAAAAATAATTATTATATAACACTGTTCACATGCTCAGACTCAACAAGCCAAAAACATTCTGACTCCACAAAACTTAAGAAATTGTTTGTTTTTTTTCAAAAAAATATCTTCTTGTACAAAGATGCATCCCCCCCCTCCCCCCAATACCCAAATGAAAAAGTTTTTTTCTTTTCAAATCAAAAAGTATTTTTGATCCGCATGCCACAAACCCATGGTCTATGTGATCCACCCAAATCCTAAGCACTTACAAAAATTTGTAACTAGGCATCTAAGCTTCATTCCAAATCACTCCCAAGTTTCAACAAAGTTAAAAGTTGCAACAGCAAGCAATACGAGTGCAAATATTGCAAGTGAGGGCATCAGGAATATGTGAGAGCAGAGCAAGAGGAAGAGCAAGTAAGAAGACTTCATTGAATCATCAATCTACCATTGAATCAACGCATTTTTCAAGCCTCAAGGTAAGCTTCGGCCCTTCATGACAACTTTTTTTAAAGTATTTTTAGTTGACCTAAAGTCAATGCAAGCTTTGCCCCTTCATAGTAGTTTTTTTTTTTAATTTAAGTCAAATTAGGATTCCATCTTTTGTGTATCCCCTACTGCACTTTGTGACTTAAAAGTTAGAAAAACTAAAGCAAAATCATTGTTTGATGAAAGTTTAAGAACAAGTATTCATATTATTGTGTATCATCTGGTTATGAACTTCTTGTGACCAAAAGCAACAAAAAAAAAAATCTGTCTCTTCAACCTATGCATATTGCATAATTTATCATTTAATGACATTATGACAGCATAGTAACCATAAATTGTGTTTCTTGCAATGTCGCTGTGAGTTTCCTTTGCAAAGCATGAGTGATAAAGAGGATCAAGAAGAGCCTATGGGTTCAACTAGTTCTATTGGCAACTCACATCTTAGCTGTCCTTGTGAATTATTAAAGAATTTTACTAAGGGTGCATTTGATAAGAGGATGCATTTAAAACCTACATCAATATGGGGCACTAGGCTATCAAGATGTAATTTTGTCAACTTAAGTTTGGAGACAGCATCACAAGATATAATGCACACCTTATGTCACAAGCAAAGGTCTAGGAGTATGTCGAGAATTATCAATTGAAAAAAGAATTGAAATAAATAAATTGTGGGGTTATGTTGTTGTCCAAAGTCTTTTACCCATTGCTTTGCCATTAAGGGTTGCTACTCATACCAAGACTACCCCAAATCCATGAGTTTTAACACATTCTACTTATACTTTTCCATCTAGTTCAACAACGGCCATAGCACAGCCTAAGGGGTGTTAGGAATATAGGATGAATAGGTAAGTGAATAATCTGCTCTTGTTGATGGACTGAGGAATGCAATGGCCTTTATGATTGATTGATTCCTCATTCCAATCAAGCATATATATTATACAAAGGGTTAGCAACTTGGAGGATCACGAGTCTTCATGATGTCCATTAATTACTAACTAATATGATTAGTTTACTTAACATCTCTTAACTGATCATCTCTAGACAAGATCGATCTGCACAGGAGGAGTTTCTAAAACAATAAACATAATTAGCTATTAAGAGTGATCTGTATTAACATTACAGTCCAGATTGTAATCTGACTGTAATGCTAATGCAGAGCATTACATAACTGATATAATTATATTTAATTGTAATTCTATCAGACATTAAATCTGATTGAAACTATATTTCAACAAGGGGAAACATAGAATGGCTCTTAGTGATGCCATGAACACAATGGAAAAGTTACTCAATAAGTAGAACAAAGATGAGGCAAATGATGCCATTAGCAAATTATTTTTTGCCAATGTCATTCCATTACATGTGGCTCGCCCTCCTTATAAGGAAGTTGTGGCAAAAATAATCAAAGCAAGACCATCATATGTGCTACCAAGGGAGACAAAATTGAGGACAACAATCTTGACTAAGAACTACTCCAAGATTAATATTCTAATGGAGAAAACAAAAGCTACTTGAGTCACTAATGCATGCAACAAAATCTTGGATGGGTGGACAAATATCAACATTATGGTCACATGTACAAAGCACCCTTACTTTTTTATGGCTATTGATTGTTCAAGCCTATGTCACCCAAGGACACATTTCCAGCCCTAGGCCCCAAGATTCGGAAATGGGGACGGTTTCGGGGACAGGGGAACGGTTTCGGGGACAAGGGGACGGCTTGAGACATTTCCAAGTCATCCCCACCCAAGCAAGAAAATCGGAAAAACGTCCCCAAAACCTCAGAAACAATCAACGCATTTCCAATGGGCATTGACCATCCTGGGAATGGCTGGGGACGGCTAAGTTGTCCCCCAACCGTCCCGAGGACGGATTAAGGTTTCAGGAGGCAAAAATATTTCTAGTTTTTGTTTTTGAGTTTTTTTGTTTTGAAATAGTTTTAAGAAAAATGTCTGATTTTTTTTTCTTAACTTTTAGATTATTGAGCTTGAATTTATTGTGATAGCATACTCATTAAACATGAGCAGCAGCAATAGTGATGGTAGTGATGAAGAATGGAAAGGGGAAGAAGTTGGAATTGGGGGCAGCAATGGAAGTGTTGGGAGTGAATCAAGAGATGAATCAAACAAATTTGAAATCCCTTCAACTGTCCTACAAGAGTTTACATGAGGCCCTTTTAATCCTAAAAAGCCTCTACTTTACCTTGTTCATCCAATAGATGTCAAAAAGAAAAATCTGGGTGGAAGTAGGATATATAAATGTCATGTATGCGAAGGCAAAATTAGTGGGAGCTACACAAGGGTGTGGTCTCATTTCTTGGGTGTTACGGGCAAAGGAGTTAAATATTGTAAAAATCTAGAGGGGGATGCAAAATTAGAGTGTTATAGATTACACATGGAGGCTGAATACAAGACTAAAGGTCTGCCCTTCGTTATGCCTACAGTTATACCCTCACAACCATCTGCTCATAGTCTTCACTCTATGTCATCTAGTGGTAGTGCCTTTCCTAGTGTGGGAACCAAAAAAATGAAAAAGGAACGAGGAAGGGCTAGTGATAGTGGGCAGCCAGGGTTGGTTACAGATTGGTTCAATGCACAGGCACGGGAAATGTTAGATTGTTTCATTGCTGATTTCTTTTTTGCCCATGCCATCCCATTTCATGTGGCCCGTTCTCCATTCTTCAAAAAAATGTTAAGAGATGCAAATTCAGTAGGTCCCTCTTTGGTACCCCCTAGAGATCATAAACTACGCACTACCCACCTTGATAAAGCATATTCCAAGGTGAGCTTGATGGAGGATATAAGGCATACTTGGATGAAGATTGGTTGTTCCAATGTGATGGATGGGTGAACCGATATTAGACATCAACCACTCATCAACATCATTGTCACATCCATAGTTGGCTCTTGTTTTCTTAGAGTTGTAGATTGTTCAGGGAAACACAAGGATGCAGATTTTCAATTTGGCATTCTAAGAGAGGTCACAAAGGAGGTTCAGCCATCACATATGGTTTAAGTGATTACTGATTCAGCACATGTGTGCAAATTGGCTGGTATGATGGTGGAGGGTGCTTACAAGCACATCTTTTGGACTCTATGTTGTGTTCATGCATTGAACAATGCATTGAAGGACATGGGGAAATTGTTTTGAATAAAAGAAGTGGTGACACAAGGTAGAGAGATACAAATGTTCATTTGCAACCACCACACCTCACCTGCTCTCTTCATGACATTTTCAAAGAAAGAATTTCTCAAACCTGTAGAGACAAGATCTGTCAGCTACTACATTTTTCTAGAAAGGATGGTTGAGGTGCATAAGGCTCTACAACAGATGGTAGTGAATTCAGAGTGGAATAGATGGCCTACTACAAACACTACTAACGGAAAAGTCATCAAACAAAGGATCCTTGATGACAATTGGTGGTCCACTGTGAGGTAAGACATTGTCGATTCTCATTTTCATTTGAAATCATAAATTTTTTCAATTTTCAGATTTCTAAATATCTGATTTTAATTTAAAAAATTATGATTTTGGGTCATTTAACTAAAAGAAAATCAGATTTGACATTTTGTCCTTATTCTCATTGCAGATATATTTGCTCCATCATCTCTCCTATTGTAGATGTCATAAGATATGTTGATACAGACTCTCCTAACCTTGGAGAGATATATGAGACTATGGACAACATGCTTCAGAAGATGAAGCAAATAATTTTGGCTCGTAACAATGATTTGGTCTTATATGAGGAGTACATTAAGCCAATTTTCTTGCAGACGTGGAATGCTATGAATACTCCACTTCACATGGCAGCTTATGCACTAAATCCATACCACTGTTGAAGTTGCTTGCAATTTGTCTCCTCTCATAGGTTGCTAGTTCCTCTGCTGCAAAGAGGAATTGGTCTACATATAGCTTTATCCACTCCGTGAAGAGGAATAGGCTTACCTCTAAACAAGCTAAGAAGTTAGTGGCTATGCATAGTCTCTGCGACTTGCGGATTGTAAGACTCCAGAGTATCAACAGACTCCAGCTTTACAGTGGGATATTGATCCCAAGGATGCCACCCAGGTTGATGAGGACGACACGCCGCCAAGATTGCTTGGCATTCTGTTGGATGATGCAACCTTTGAGGCTCAGGATGACAATGATAGTGACATTGATATGGATCAAGATTAGGGGCAGCTATCATACTATCTTTGTTTTCATTTTGACTTTGATGTTTCAAACTTGGAGTGTTTTGACATTATATGATCATTGATAGTTGATACTTCAAAAGTTTAAAGTTGAAGTCTTTAACTTTTCAATATTTTCATTTTGTTGAAACTTGAAACTTGAAACTTGAAAATTGCAGCCTTTGCGCATTTTGATATATGATTATGATATGAATCTATGATACTTTTCATTCTCTCATTTGAATCATTTGATGTCATCCTATGTTCCTATTCTTAGACTTTAGTATTCTTAGATGATGATTTGATTTGATGCTATGTTCTATGATGATTTGATGAATGGAATTGATAATTTCAAATTATGTTGCTATGTTGAATGTTACAATGTTATGTAATTCTGATATTCATGCGTATATTTGAAAATTCAGATTTGTATGTTATATATATATATATATATATGTGTGTGTGTGTGTGTGTGTAGCCGTCCCCTGCTCCGGCCAAAAAAAAAGTGTCCTGGAAACCTGTTTCCCTGTCCCCCCATCCCCTCGTCCCGAAAACTTGGGGTAACATAGGTTCAAGGTAAACTTGTTAAGACTAGGATGCACCTTACTACTTTCTCTTGGAGAGGATGCTTAAGTTGCATAAGGCATTACAACTAATAGTCATGACAACAAAGTGGAATCGGTGGCCTAATTCTAAGTCAAAGCAAGAGAGAAGGGTAAAAAAAAGGATGAGATGAAGATTGATAGTTTTTTGGCTGATGTAGGATACATTGTTGCCATCATTACTACAGTTTTTAGAGTTATTTGATATGGAAACACAAATGCACCTAACCTTGGAGAGGTAAACTTGTAGAGTTGTATGATTGCATTGATAGCATGCTCAGCTAAATATTGTACAAGAGAAAGACCCACATTAGAGTTTTGCAATGAACACATACATCTAATCATTCATCACCAATGAGTGAAGCTCAACACTCCTTTGCACATGCATGTCTATGAATTAAACCTATAGTAGCATGTGCAAATGTTGGGAAAAATTCAGTAAAACACGAGAACACGTCCCCCCCTAAACCTCGGAGTTTCCAGTACGGGGACAAGGGGACAGGGACAGGCATCCCCCCACCACCTCCATTTTGCCACTTGTCTGTCGTCGGGACACAGGGATGGGACAGCATCCCCAAAACGGTTGGGGGACACCCACGTGTCCCTCGACCACCCCAAAGACGTATGTGCATCCCTCATCAACGAGCAGATTAAAAAGTAAATTAGAAAAAAAATCATGTTTTTAAATTTCTATTTGGGAGAAAAATGCTTCAAAAATGAACAATCCAAAGGCCACACAAGAGGGAAAATGTGCTTGGCAACAAGGGTGCTACCCCTTGACCCCGCCTTGTATTGCAGAGTGAAACATCAAACACTCAATCCGCTCTTGATATAAGGTCATCTCTCATGCTAAGCTTGCAAAGTAAGATCATGCAATGACTCCAAGGTTCCATTAACTGTAGACACTCACTCAGTGAAATGATGATATGTTGGTAAACACTTGGGGACTTATGTTGTTTCTCAAGACTGGACAATGCACTTCTAAGGATATGGCTTCACAATGTGCAATGAAAATATTGTTTTTCGATTTTGAACTCTTGACTTCTCAACTTACTTAAACGTAATTTCTACTTCTACTCCTAATTTTGAATGCAAGGACTTGTGAATGGCTTGGACTCTACTAGATGTAGCTTAATCAGCAACTCTACTCACCTATTGCAAGCTTCTAAGGTATACTTAAAGATTTTCAAATCAATACTTCTTCCTTAATCCCATCAAATGGATGCAAACTAAAGATGGTATCAGAGCATTAAGTGCATGAGATTATTTCTTATCTCCATGTTCAAACTATATTATTCTGAACTGTGACTGGGACTACCTTGCTTTACATATTGTCGAGTTGCAGTGATTGGGTAAAGGTAATAAGTGACAGGGTATATTCTGTGATCCTTGACATCATTGTGGATTATGAAGCACGTCACAAGCCAACTTTAATGGAGATATGGGCATGCATTGAAGATAAATTATTGTTGGCGCCAGAACTTAGTGCTGGTCTGTGTGTTAGCAATTCAAAAATATTCTGGGCGGTGTTTTTGTTTTGTGGTGCAGCATTTCAAAAGAGAAGTCAAGCAGAAATATGTGGAGTGTGTATTGACCATTAATGGTTCTTAACTACTGCGCATCCATTCATGAGCTGTGTGTTTTTGTTATTGCAAAAGGGGTGCCATGTTTAAAATGGGGTTATGCAACTAAGTTGAGGGGTTGTCAATGCATTTTGGAGTACGATGAACAGGATATTGGTGCAGCAATTTACGAAGTAGTTCTGTTCTTTGTTCAATAGTATTGATGCAATTAAGTTGAGCGTACATACATTTTATGATGTGTGGTGAATATGCAAGTCGACAGTCTTCAAAAGAACATTTTTGAGAAGCATACATTTTAATGTTGATAGTTACAGTGTATAGTTATGAGTATTTCCTAAAATTTTGAAAGGAATTCATCTCAGGTGTTTGAAAGACAGCCACTGTCATTACAAGTTTCACTGCTGCAAACATACAGAATAATCTTCAATTATTTCTGTTAGAGCTGCACATGCAAATTATTATTTGTTGCAACTAAGTACATGATTGCTAAAGCCACAATATGATGGACTGAATATCAGATGTGTGCTTGTATGAGTAAAGAAGTCAAGTATGTTATAGAGGCTAGTATCCTGATTGAGTTGAATCGGGTTATTTGAGTTGAGTTGATATATGCATGTGATTTCTGGTTGGATGGGATTGTTAGAACTGAGCTTGATGAACAAGTCTGGTTTTGTTAGAGTTGTGTGGTTGAAGGTTCTTCACATAGCATCCATCTACTCACAATTGGCTGTTTATCATCAACTTTGGGATAGTTGTGGCAAAACGCTCATAGTCGCTGCTAAGAGGTTGTTAGAAGTCAGTGTTGGTTGCATGATTCATTGCTGAGAGTCATTACCAAAGAATGTACATCGTGGTCACAAGTCCATAATACGATCAAGACACATTGAAGGACAAAGATCCGCTAGGAAGATAGTGGGCTCGTTTGTAAACTGTGGCAAACCCGTGAACAGTATATTCACAAGATATTTTTCATAAAAGAGCGCCCACGGTCTGTGATTAGACCAAAGAAGCATTGTCACGAAAGACACTAGTACAGTCCCGTACACATCAACTTGGTCGCGGAGAAGAGAGTTTGAACTTGCTACGAGTAGTCATCGATGAATTCAAGAAGTGGTGGACAATCTCAAGTCATGAATGAAAATGTATTATTTTATTGTTGTCAGGTTAGTTGAAAATCAAGTGCGTTGTAGTTAAACAATAAAGATCTCCTTAGGTAATTGAAGAGCGCAATCATGTAATTCCAGTCAATACATGTAATATACGATAAAGGAGACTTTTTGAACATTATGGTGTGAATCCATATACATGTGAATTGGAGAAGGATACTTAATGAGCTATTGAACATTGTTAAATCTGTCAACAAATCCGCGTGGGTACTTGTAATAAGACTTGTGAATATCTCGGAATGTACAAGATGAAAGCTTTTCAAACTTTGAAGGAAGTGACGCCTTAGTATCCTCTAAACATTGGAGAAATTTGAAGTATTTTTGGTTCAATATTCCAGAAGTTGTTGAAAGCCCTAGGTTGCGGCGTGTGTGGAATTGCGCAGAACAACAATTACCATTATAAGAATTTGCATTTGTGAATTGTGTATTGGTTGATCAAGTTATGTAATGAGGTCAAAGGAATGTTAATGACCTTTCACTATCATCAACTTGATCATAACTGTAATGGTGACTTCACAATTATGTTGAGATACATATAACTGTTTGCATAGTGGAGTCGGAACAGTTATTGTGTTAATTATGTCAAAGTATAACAGTTATTGTAACCAGTGATAATTTGGTTCCTAGTATACAGTGGATCATGATTGATGTCTTGTTGATCAATGAAGAACAAACTAATGCTTTAAGTGTCAGAGTTTGGTAGTTTGGTTACTTTACAAACCCTAGAATAATTGGAGATAGGGTCAAGGTGATTTAAGTCATTGGATTAAAGACTTAAAAGATTTTTTTGGAAAGCAGTTAGAGTATAGAACCCCTTTGTGCCAAAGGAAACGAAGTGTCAATATATTGTGAAGAATGATACATTTAATGATGGAAATTGATTCATGGGTGATATTATATGGGCTCATCTTACGAAAGGAAATACTTGAAATTCATAAAAGGGCGAAGCATATGAAATTCAGATTCAGAGGGAGTCTGACATCTTCAGAGAGGTTAAGAAGTTGATGAGCTTCAAAGGGAGCAAACGATTCAGTCAACTTGTGACAAACTCAATCATATGGATTGAGAGGGAGTTCACTATTGAAGGTGAAACACTTCTGAGATCATAATAGTGGGAACTCGTGGATAGAATCACCGATTGAGGCAATCCATACATCTTGAGAGATCCTTATTGACATTTTTTTCTTCCCTCAAGTCCAAGAGGGAGTGTTAATGTTGTGGCCTTGAAAAAGATCAAAATGCATCTTATGTTAGCCAATGTGAGTTGGTAGCTTTATGACTATTCAGTGCAAAAGTAGACAATATGGACATAGAACTGACAATCAGGAATCTGGACATCTGTACCCACTGGCCAAAACCTTATGTAATGAAGAAATGTATGGAGTCACATCCGGCAGTGGCATTGAGTTGAGTTATCTTCCAAAGAAGAAAAATACATACAAACTATGAGTTACTTCTTTAAAGAGGAAAAATTAACATTCAGAGGGAGTCTGACACTTTATCTATTAGAAGCAACCTTGGACAAGAAGGTCAGAAGGTTGATATCACATTCAGAAGAAGTTTGATGAACCATCAGAGGAAACCTTGGATGAGAAGGTTAAATGTTGATGTTAGTACTCAAAGATTCAGAGGGAGTCAGTACAACAACTAAAGGATCTGCATTTGTGGACATCCAAGAATCTTGATTCAAAGGCCGCTGACCATGTCAAGATGGGTTACTTAGTGATCAGCAATTAGAAGACTGTGATTCTTAGGATTTAGTTTTAGCATCAATGATCCATTATTTTTATCTTATAGAGATTCCTTATCACTATGTAAGAGACATGGTAGGAAGGAATGTGATCCAGTTGGAGTATATTAATACAAGTGATCAAACAGCAAATATTCTTACCAAACCACTCCCCAAGGTGAAAGTTGATCACTTCAGGAAGAATCTTGGTATGGTTGAAATATAAAATTTTGATTTGTACTGATAAAGATGTTCTATGTGTAAACTTATTTTGTCAGATGTTTGACTTTATGGGCTCATCCATCCTATGTACATTTCTGAGAGGTGATGATCTCTTAGGCAATGAACACTTGTATTTGATGTTACAAGGTGACGATCTTGTAATGGAGATTCGTTATGGTAGACTTTTGATATGTTTGTGCACATATCATAATAGGGTTATATGTAAGGGGAATGTAATGTTCTCAAATTTACTATATCCTTGTATCACGATCTGAGGTGATATGAAAATCGGGTATCACGATCTAAGGTGATTCCTCATATCACGATCTAAGGTGATGTGAAGACTAGGTATCATGAGCTAAGATGATTCCTCATATTACGATCTAAGGTAATATGTAAAATCAGGTATCACATGTTAGGTGATTCCTCATATCACATGTTAGGTGATATGTAAAACCAGGTATCACATGTTAGGTGATTCCTCATATCACATGTTAGGTGATATGTAAAACCGGGTATCACATGTTAGGTGATTCCTCATATCACATGTTAGGTGATATGTAAAACCAGGTATCACATGTTAAGGTGATTCCTCATATCACCATGTTTGGTGATATGTAAAATTGGGTAGCACGAGTTAAGGTGATTCCTCATATCACATGCTAGGTGATATATAAAATTGGGTATCACGAGTTAAGGTGATTCCTGATATCACAAGCTAGGTGATATGTAAAATTAGGTATCACATGTTAGGTGATTCCTCATATTACGCGCTAAGTGTTATGTAAAACTCAGTATCAAATGTTAGGTGATACTTCATGCCACGCATTAAGTGATATGTTATACCAAGTTATATATTCACAAGTTAGGTGGTATATATACATGTGATAACAATCTCATCATGAGAAATGTGATACATTATAAATGTTATCTCTCATCTAAAAAATATTGATATTATCTTCATTACACTTTATCTTCCTTAGCTTAGAGGGAGTGTTGAAATAAATAGCTTTCGATCAGATAAAGAATCAAATAAGAAATATATTATTTCTCATTTGATTATCTATCTGTCTCAATATATTCTTATATGTCGATCCCTCATAGATCAAATGAAGATACTAATCAATATTCACACTTATATTGTAATCGATCTGCATTATTGACTTCAGACCATATCCACGAGTCAGGTGATATATCTTGCATGGAGGATTGAGTTCCTTAAACTAGCCATGATATTCTATTGTGATAGACATCATGTGATGGCTGAAACAGATAGTGCACATTATCTATGGACATTTGTTGAGTACTTGGTGAACATCATATGACTTGATGTTGATAGGCCATTACTCTGAGCACTTGATATTCTGCAAGCCAATATCATGAGTGCTTGTAAATAGAATCGTCGTTGGAGGAAATCCACACCTTGGGACTATGTTTCTATTGATTACATCATACAGATGATGCTTCTATTACTTCCATCATATGCTTGATGCTATAAGTGTTGGATGGATTTTATCTTCCCTAGCTAAGATGGAGTGTTTTGTTAGCTTGTGGTGACTGATTAGGAAAGTACTATACACTTTTTTTGAGGCCAACATATTTTCGGTAATTTTTGGGCCGACATGTTGTAACTCATTCTAACCCTAAAGCGGCAAAAATATTGTATAATATGGCTTAGGGTTAGGGATTTCAGCATGTATTATTTTAGTACTTGCAGCAGAATTGAGCTGTAAGGGATTACAAATTGTAATCAAGTTGTAATCACTAGATAATAATATATTGGACTCACTGTTGGTGGACGTAGCCCAGAGATTGGGTGAACCACATTAAATCTGTGTATTGTGTTCTCTTCTGTGTGGTTTATTGTTTTTCCTGATATTGGTTATATTTGCATGTAAATGTTATTTTCTGCCTTGTTACTCCTAACATGTTGATGTTTGTAGCATCGGTCAGATAATAAATGAGACTATTAATTATTATCAGAAATGATTTACTACACATATATATTATGTATATTAATATATAAATATATAATAATTTATATTATTTATATATTAATATACATAATATATATATATATATAAAGTTAATCTTATAATAATTATTTAGTTAAATTAATAAATGAGACTAACGAATAGACATGTCCCATGAAGGGGCATACCTCTTCTTGTCATTGCCATGTATAAATCATTGCGATCAATGCATTTGGAAGACACATAGACAATAGTAGTATTACTACATTTGCATTCAATCTCACAAACTTAACACTTCTACTTGAGAGGCGCTTAGTGGTGAATATCCTGAAAAACTCTCACTTGTGCTATCCTCCGACTCATAAGAGATCTACAGATGTATCTCCTTGTCCTTCGATGGCATAGTTTTTCCTTGTTTTAAAGTAGTACTTTCTTTGGATGAAGGAGCAATCTATTTTTGTCTGTTTGCCCTTCTCCTTCGAACCTCTGTTTGGTGGAGCCTTTGTAGTGTTCTTTCTTTTCTTGCTAGGTTCACCTTGCTGCCCACTCAATGCTGGAGGTTGTTTCGACGATTCCTCTTCAATTTCTTCAACCTCCTTCATTTTATCATATGCCAAGGGTGTTACAAGTAGTAGTTGTCGTTGCACCAAAAGATCAACCTGTTAATGCCCAATACAACCACTAGACTTATAGAAGACACAGAAGGCTGTTAAACCATGTCACGAATCCCGAGGGGAGCGCTGACCATTTTGCCAACAATCTCCCCCTCAGCGTTACCCGAGGAAATTCGAACCTGTGACCAAGCTTTGATACCACTTGTTACAAGTAGTAGTTGCCGTTGCACCAAAAGATTGACCTGTTAATGCCCGATACAACCACTAGACTTATAGAAGACACAGGAGGCTGTTAAACCATGTCACGAATCTCAAGGGGAGCGCTGACCATTTTGCCAACAAAGGGCACCTTTCTTCTTACCAATTTCATCATCCTTTGATCAAACCATTCCAAGTGTAGAGGAAAACTGGAATCATCAAAGTGTCGAGACTAATCTCCATCTCATCCCCCCAATTAATCGTTTCCAACTCATGGTTTGTAGTGGTTTTGAAGTCTCTTCTAACGACTTTGCCATCATCTTCCAGCTGATCAGGGATTTCTATCCCCCTCCATTTGTACTTTATGATCTCATATGTGGTCAACCTTGAGAATGTCCTCTTTCTGACTTCAAAATCATCACTCATATTGGCCCAATAGTCCTCCAAATGTGGGATATGGATATACTGATTCCCATGTGCCCTCTTGATCTTCCCCTTGGGGTTGAAATTTGCTCGACTCATAAAATCCTAGCCCATAATTTTCCAATTCCTAATCCGCTCTCTCGGCTATTGCTAGGGATAGACATGACTCACCATTGAAATTGAGTGGGAACTTAACTCCTTGTTTGTGCTTTAGCTTTTAAATTTTGTCGAAGGAGAGAAGTTGTCTTGCTACTTCCAAGAGGACTATCTTGTTTGTCGGATACCTTGGGAGCTTCGTCAGGCAAATTATACTTCCAAGTATTCAAAGGTATGTGAACTTGTTATTTTGGATATACCATGATCCATATTCTTCAATCAACTTCTTTGCTTCCTCTGAAAGCCTCACATCAGGAGCTCCTTATAACTACTCACAATCTTCATGGCGAATGCATCATTGAAAATCTTAAAGTCCTTAAGATTGTGGAGGTGCAATTGTAGATAGCATGCGTGTACTAATAAATCTCCTCTCTCGTTTCCACATTTTTCCAAAGGCTTCAATCCTGGAAATTTGAATAGTCTAGCTATCATGTAAACAAGGTAGAATGTCATGTAGAATGCCTTGGTAACTTTTATGGTCCTTAATTGATGATCAATGTTGACACCGATTATGTTTGCCCATGCGAACATCACTTCTCCTGATGGGATCTTGTCTATGAAATGAAACATCCTAGGCCTGAATGTATCGCCCTGTGGCTCTCCCATCACCATGTTCAACATCACAATGAGATCTCCGATATCTTGCTTGAAATCTGATATGGTTAACTTGCCTGATTTCAAGATCTTGGAGTAGTGATTCCATGGCTCAGCCATCTACTCTTCATTCATTCTCTTTGCACACGCATCCACTTGATCATTATAGTACATAGTGGCCTTCTTCATGGTGATAAAGACTTATCCTTCGTGAGATAATATGTTGAATGCCATCACAATTGCCTTCGTTGATAGCACAGTAATAAGCTTCTTATCTTCACCACATTCAACCGCTTTCTTTTGAACATTGTAGTTCTTTGCGCACTCGAGGACCAATTCAGCACACTGCATAGTAGGAGGGAAGGCAGCTCCATAACTATCCCACTTGCCATTATCATCTTCGCGATCCTCGAGTTTGGTTCCTTTGTCATCCTTTGTCTCACTTGAACCATGTCGAGAGGTCCCAAACTAGTATCTCCGATCTTCTTGTATTTTGGAGTGAAAAGTGACTTCGGTGCCATCTCCTCAACATCTTTCTTTGTTCGAACTTGCCTCTCCTTTGTATTTCCAATTTTAGCCCCCGACATGTTCCTACCTACCAAAACAAATCCTCTATTAGATTTTGAGTTTTAAAAAAAAAAAAATTGGTTAGCAAGTCAAGGGTGATACCTAAATTTGAATTAATAAACTAAGTCAAATTTGAGTTTTGAAATTTTCTCCCTTAGTGAACATCTCATTATTTGAATTTAACAAGAACCTCCTATTTTTTCTAATTAAAGAAAATTTAAAAAAGGTTCTAAGTTGATTTTGCATCAATTGGATATAGTTCACTTCTTTATTCAATCAAGATTCACTAGCTTCAAATAAATTTCAAATAGTAAATTTTACTCTAGCTCCTCTAATCCTTCTTATCTACATCGAATTGCAATTGGGCTGATTTACTTTTAACTACGATTGTATAAGCTTTATTGAGGCCTACAATCTAATTCTATGTTTGCTTGAATCAACCTCATATTCAATGCATGAAATGGATTAGATTTCATGAGGACTTCACAATACATTAGAATTTTGTTTCTCATCACCTTAAAATCTGGGAAATCTTTGATTTTCTGCCGATCAAACTGCAGTCTTGGTGCCTTATAATGATCCCTGAATGTTGCTTGGGATGCGCTGTTGTCACCTCAAATTGGATCTACCGCCTCTGACATAATAAATCCCTGAATATTTGATTTAATTTGCTGCCCTTGATGCAGAGATATTTCGCAGCTGACTGGAGAAAAATCAATGCAAACTTTTAAGGAAAATCACTGCCTAATTTCTGATGTTGAAATTGCTGCTTATTGGAGGCAAATTCACTACCAATTCAGAGAGAAATCGCCAGTTTGAAATGCAGATACAAATCGATTTTGATGTGGTGAAAATGAATTTCCATTTGCCCCTTTATATTGACGTTGGCTCAAATTGGAGGAGCACAACTCTCTATACAGGCCAACCTTGGCTTAATTAGCCAATAAAAAATTTATTTGAATTGAATTATCTTAAAAAGTTGACCTGTCTGGAGTGTTAAAGGTTCTAAATTTTTTACTTCCCCATGAAATTGTTGTTTAGATGGGGGGAGCGACTTGGAAGCATAAGGAAGAACACTTGAATTATAGAATGGAGCCGCCTCTTGATGGGAAGTTTTTGAGGGGAAATTCTTGAGTTAGAGGAATTTCTGCCATGGTAAAATTAAGCATCCTTGGTCAAATTTCCCCCTTTAAATTGATACCTTGCTTCCTTATCAACTTGGGCCCTATTGCGATCAACTCCATTTGGCGATAACTACAATAGGGAAGGGCGGAAACTTGAAGTCTAGAGAAGAAATGATGGGCGGAATTCCTCCGATCAAAGGAATTCTGCCACCTTAGGCTTTACCTCTTTGTATTCCATCTCCAAACTCCCCCTTTCTCAAACACTTAACAACTCTGCTCTCACCTCACAACCTTCCAATCGAATTGCATTTATTGTATAAAGGGCGGAGACTTCTCTGTGTGAGGAATTGATGGGCGGAATTCCTCGGATTAGAGGAATTCCGCCAACCACATGCAGTTAGGTTTACCTCTAAAAAATGCTCCCTCAAAAAAACCTTATCATTTCAAACTCCACCTTGTCCAATCTTCATTCTACAGTGTTTGATCATTGCCTTAGGGCTGATTTGGATAATCCTAGGGAGGCAGAGATTTCTATGCTAAAGAAAACTAGGGGTGAAATTCATCTAATTAGAGGAATTCCGCCACCTTCCATGCATCTGCAATCTTATCAAAATGCTCTCCCATCACTCACTCTTCGTCATTGCACATTGTCTTCCATCCATTCTTCCTTTTAGAGCCATGTGATCAAGTTGACATTAGAAACACTCTCCCCATTGAGACGGAATTTTGAAGGTTTAAGGAATCTTTAACGCTAGCGGAATTCCTCTAATCTAAGGAATTTCGACTAGCACCAAGTTCATGGACTCGTCTCAAAACTTACCTCCCCACTACATCTTCCCACAAATTCATTCTCCAATTCTGACCTCCTAAACATTTTGAATTGCCTAGCATGCTCAAAGTTTTTACCATTAGAAACACTCTCCCCATTGAGACGGAATTTTGAAGGTTTAAGGAATCTTTAACGTTGGCAGAATTCCTCTAATCTAAGGAATTTCGACTAGCACCAAGTTCATGGACTCATCTCAAAACTTACCTCCCCACTACATCTTCCCACAAATTCATTCTCCAATTCTGACCTCCTAAACATTTTGAATTGCCTAGCATGCTCAAAGTTTTTACCATCTTTCATGCCTTATAACTCCTATCATTCAATCCTAAATATATCCTTGACTCCAGGACTTAGGCAATTATCAATGCCTCGAAATGACCTCAAGACCTCCTCACACAAACTACTGGACTCAATTAAATTCAAGCCACACTCACTGACTCAATTTCGCAATCCCCCCTTCGCCAACCAAAACAACCTGCCAAAATAACTCCTAAATCCCAAACTACAAGAGCAAAAGGCAAAAAGAGGGGGTCTCCATTTGCAATGGGGTGATGGTGTGAAACCTCACAAGAGGCCCCACCTAACTTACCCTAAAAAGCCAAAAACGCGGCTTATAGTTGCATCTTCTCAATTGTGTTTACATTCATAATTTTTTTTAAGTTTCTTACTTCTACTCTCATTTATAGCAGCAGCAAGGGTTTGAAGTTTTGAGTTGAAGGAGCAACAAGGGTCTTTTAGAGTGATTTTATCATCTTAGGAAGCAAGAGCTTGGAAGAGGTAAGTTTAATCATCATTCCATGCTTGTATTTTTCATCTTTTTTCAAAGTTTAAGCTTAAAATAGTCTAATTTTTTTAATTTTTTGTATTGTTCAAGTTCAACTTCTTTCTTCAATCTCAAAATAATATAAAACCAAAATGAGCAATAGTGAGAGTAGTGGTAGTGAGGAAGAATATGGGGGTGGTCAAACTCAAAGTCAATGTCCTAATGTTGAAGCTAGTAGTGGGCAGAAACAACCTGATTTGTTTAAGTGCCCTTCAACAATCTTGAACAAATATACAAAGGGCCCTTTCAACAAAAAAAAGCCTCTTCTCCAATATGTTACAGCTAGGGGTCAAAAGGAAAAAAATGCAGTAGGTACTAAGGTGTGGGATTGTCATGTTTGTCAGCGTGACTTTAGAGGCAGCTATACAAGGGTTAAGCCTCACTTTTTGGGTATTGCATACCATGAAGTTATAGCTTGTCCAAATTTAACTAAAGAGGAGAGAATAGAGTGCCATAGATTGCACAATGAGGCTGAAATGGGGAAACAAGGTTTGACAAGTCCAACACCTACTTTATTGAGTGAACAATCATCTAAGCCATTCTCACCCACTATTGGTGCTAGTCCTATTGACACAAGAGGAAAGAGGAAGGTGACTGATGGTGACAATGGAGGAACAGTTGAAAGTATGTTTAATATACAACAACGAGAAGTTACAAAGTCATCCATTGCTAAATTCTTTTTTCTACTACTATCCTATTTCATGTGACCCGTTCCTCTTATTTCAAACAAATGATGAAAGATGTAGCCACTATGGATCCTTCATTCATACCCCGGGGTTATCATAAGCTACGAACTACCCTCCTAAACAAAGAGTACTCCAAGATTAATGCGTTGTTGGAGTGTATGAGACGGACTTGGGTTAGGACAAGCTACTCTATTGTGATGGATGGGTGGACTAATGTTAGACATAGGCCACTCATCAATATCATTGTCACATCCCCTACTGGTTCTTATTTTCTGAAAGCCATAGATTGTTCAAGGAAGCATAAGGATGTAGAGTTTGAATTCACCATTTTGAGAGATGTCATAGAGGAGATTGGGCTTGCTAACGTTGTACAGGTGATCACAGATTCAGCACATATGTGCAAATTAGTTGGTTTGATGGTGGAGGGTGCTTACAAACACATCTTTTGGACCCCTTGTTGTGTTCATGCATTGAACAATGCATTAAAAGATGTTACGATTTGATTAGATTGTATTTGATTCTATGTTTGGATTGCAAATCGAATTTATGAGACTTGCATTGATTGTTGTATATACTTGTCTTTTGTTCAATCAGAATCAAATTATATATGAAAACAATATTGAGGAGACACGTTGATGAATAGACATGTCTTTACGTGAGTGAAGAGACGTGTCTCTTCATCGGCATGTCTCCTTAATTAATCTGTTGTTAATCAATTTGATTTACTATATTAATATTATGAGAACTCTACTATCCTTAATTATATATATGGATTAATATATATATTAATAATATCATTGATTATTATATATATTAATGTGTGTATATAATAGATTATTTCTTACAATGTAAACATAGTCTCATTTATCTAAACGAAGCTACAAACATCAACACTCCCTCTTAGCTAGGGAAGATAAAAATCAAAATGCCAATTCCAATTAGTCCATTAATTTTGGAATAGAGAAGATATCATCTCATCACGGTATGAGCATGAATATCAAATCGCGTGATATTCACCATAACAAAAAGTATTTTAGATATCACCTCAATATGATATCAAAGATATGGTCTAACCAAGAATATCAAGTCTCGTGATATTCACCATAACTCAAAAAGTATTTTAGATATCACCTCAATATGATATCAAAGATATGGTCTGACCAAGAATATCAAGTCTCGTGATATTCATCATAACTCATAGATTCATAAGAAATATCATTTCATGATATTTGGGAGCATTGGTCACAGAATATCAAGTCGCACGATATTCACCAAGTACTTAGAGTAATAGCCTACCAACATCAAGTCTCATGATGTCCACCAATTACTCAGGAAGTTTATAAAGATATCATTTCATGATATCGGGAGCATTGGCCTGCAGAATATCAAGTCGCATGATATTCACCAAGTGCTCAGAGTAATGGCCTACCAACATCAAGTCTCATGATGTCCACCAAATACTTAACAAATCTCCATAGGTAATGTGCACTTACCATAGTTACATTCATATCATCTATCATGATCTGTTTCAGCCATCGTAAGATGTCTATCACAATAGAAGATCAAGGCCTGTTTAAGGAACTCAATCCACCATGCAAGATATCATCTATCATGATTGATTTGTTTCAGCCATCATAAGATGTCTATCATGATAGAAGATTAAGTTATTGTAAGATCGTCACCTTCCAATAACTTTAACAAATACAACTGATAATCATTTGGAAGTCGTCATTTCCTCATGATTTACACAAGGCCCAAACGGCATTCATGATTCCTAGTCCTCTGCCTGTTATAGTTTCTTGATCACTAGAGAATCCATCTCGACATGGTCTACTCCCTCTGAATCAATACGACCAAGATTATCAAAAGTTGATTGAACCATATCCTCTATCTGCTCCCTCTGAAGCTCAAGTTCTTGTATCAACCTCTTGTCCTCTTTTGAAATGTCAGACATTCTCTGAAAACAATTTCTTGTGCTTGTGTCCTGAAGGTATGTCAGAGAGAGATTACAAATAGCTCATAACCTAAACTATCTCGAACAGAAATACCAAAGATAGAAGCATACAAGATTTTACTAGCCAATATTATAGCATAAATTACGAACTCAATAATTCATGTGCATTAATAAAACATGGAATACTTATCTTAAGTTTCAAATATTTCCTTTCATAAGGTGAGCCCAAATAGGAAATATCACGCATGAATCAACTCTCATCATAATTCCCCTTAATATTTTACTCTATCTAAGAATGACAAGGTGTTCTCACTGTCAACTCATTATTAGATAGTTGATTTTATAGATTCAACTAGCGTAGAAGTTGCTGCCCATATTGAGTTTCTTATTATATGTAGACGTTGGGTGAGGGACTCCTTATTTGTTGTTTGAATATATATTTATTTGTCTTTCATACGGTATCCTGCTAAGAAAAAACTCTAAGTCCTTCGCGGTCTCCTCCCAATCTGTAGTTGTGTCATTTTCAAATGAGCTTGGACGTGGTTTGTCCTCCTTGCCTTGGTTATGTCAGGACCATTTAGGATCGTATTCAATTCAACCTTAGGCGCTAGTTATTTGGAATGAATTCTATATCTCCGATGATATAATCCTTTGCAGATATAAGTCTCATTCGCAATTGATGAGTTGCCTTGGAACATATATGTTTGTCCATGCTATACATTATCGTGGCCCTGATAACTGAATGGATTATTTATTAATTTCATTTCTTTCCCGATTGTTGCCCTACCTCAACGTTGACTGTGTTGTTTTGTAGTCATTGTTCGAATTCTTAATGCTGCCCACGCATTATTTCTCTCTCCAATTTGAATATAACCCTCCCAATTCCTCTAATAGCAAGTGCTTCACCTGTTGATACACATTTGATAATCTTTCGCCCCCCATTCACAAAATACAAGAATTATAATTGTGGAAACATATATCAATGGTTCGAACTGCAAATTTTCTTTCAGTCTAATCGGATCTTTCTTCAAGCTGTTACGCTTTAATGAAGAAACCTTGCTCTGATACCATGTTATGATTTGATTAGATTGTGTCTAATTTTATGTTTGGATTGCAGATTGAATTTATGAGACTTGCATTCATTGTTGTATATACTTGTCTTTTGTTTGATCGGAATCAAATTATATATGAAAACAATATTGAGGAGACACGTTGATGAATAGACATGTCTCTACATGAGTGAAGAGACATGTCTCTTCATCGGCATGTCTCCTTAATTAATTTGTTGTTAATCAATTTGATTTACTATATTAATATTATGAGAACTCTACTATCCTTAATTATATATATGGATTAATATATATAATAATAATATCATTGATTATTATATATATTAATGTGTGTGTATAATAGATTATTTCTCACAATGTAAACATAGTCTAATTTATCTAAACGAAGCTACAAACATCAACAAAAGACATTGGTAAGATAGATTGGGTGAAGCAAGTGGTGCCAAAAGCTAGAGAGGTTCAAATGTTCATTTGCAACCACCACACCTCACTTGCTCTTTTTAGGTCCTCCTCAAAGAAGGAGTTCCTCAAACCAGCTGAGACAAGGTATGCCAATTTGAGTTACTTCATTTTATACTTTATTATAAAATTATTGTTACATGTGTTTTGATTTTCTAATTATTCAAAATCATTTATATTATAGGTATGCCACTTACTACATCTTGATGGAGACGATGCTTGAGGTGCATGAGGCTCTACAATTGATGGTGGTGAATCCAGAGTGGACTCGATGGTCTAATTCTAGCTTTGCTGAAGGAAGATCAATCAAGCTAAAGATCCTTGATGATAGTCGGTGGGCCACAATGAGGTAAGTTGCTGATTTTATTTAAAATTAAAATTAAATGTTAGTCTTTAGATTGCTGATTTTTATATTAAATTGAAATTTCTAATTCCAATTATATAATTCTTTCAAACTACTTGTTTGCATTTTGCAAATATCTTTGTGCTGTCATCTTTGTTAAATTTGAACCAGAAATAAAGATAAATAGAAAAACATAAAGAAATGAAAAGAAAGACACCAAAAATTATCTTGGGAAAACCCTCCAACTTGAGGGAGAAAAACCCAGCCACACATAACAATTACTTCTATTAATGTAAAAAAGAATGTCTTGATATACAATTTTATTCCACGCTGAGCTTGAATGAAAATAAAGCAATATCAAAATCTCCTTCACACAAAAATACAATCTGAATATAACCTCGAACTATATATGATTGAGAATCTTGAATATGATCTCAAACTACATATATTTAAATAAAAAATCTGAATATGACCCTGGACTGCATATAAATAATACTTGACTCTCCATTGTCTCCTTGGAGAGTGAAGAGACTGACGATTATCAAGAAGCATAAAAATCAATACATGGAATAGACAGTCATCGTAAGAAACCCAAACTCATCCATTGTTGAAGAGTAAATGAATAGACAGCCACCGCTAGGAATATTAAATACAAATTTGCCAGCAACATCAAAAACCAAGAAGGTAAAATGAATCATCTTCCACGGGAGAAAAGAAGACTCCCGACGCTACACTCACGTAGCTATAAAACATCAACACTCCCTCTTAACTAGGTAGGAATCTTTTCAAATTCTCATGTCATGAAATCTCTCAACATGACACTCATAATGGCTACACCTATTTGTGAGAAAACCAAAAAATTTATCATGGAGTCTCTCAACGTGATAGCGTCATGGAGTCACTCAACATGATGTTCACCATGGCTACTCCCATATGTGAAAGGAATTATGTGCATAAGTGCTCATCACAGAATCACTCAACGTGATGTTGTCATGGAGTCTCTCAGCATGACATCCACCATGGCTACTCCCATGAGTGGAAAGAGCAATACTTCCATCTCAGAGGCAAACAAGGACTTTCACCTCATATTTCTTCGTCTCAAAAAAATATGCATTACAAGGGCTTTCACCTCATATTTTTCCGTCTCAAAGAAATATGCATTACAAATAGCAAGAATCATCAATGTGGAGACTCTCTCTCAGCAAGAGCAACATTCTCCACAATACCAAGCTTATCTCGAAAATATGTAAACTTCACTCTAGAAAGTGGCTTGGTGAGAATATCAGTTGTCTGCTCATCAATACAAATATACTTGAGTTGAATTGTTTTCCTTAGCACCATATCTCTTAAAAAATGATATTTGATCTCCACATGTTATGTTCTATCATGAAACACTGGATTGACAAAAAGCTTCACACAACTTTGATTATCACAAAAAAATCACAATTAGTTCCAATGTTTGACCAAACAAACCTACAAGAAGCTTTCCAAGCCACATTGCTTCTTGAGCTACTACACATGTTGAAATATATTCAGCTTTTGCAATGCTTTGAGTCACACATGATTGTTTCCTAACGCACCAAGAAATCATGGCAAATCCTAAGCTGAAAAAACATCCAGAGGTACTCTTCTTGTCAATTATATTTCCGGCCCAATCAAAATCAAAGTAACCTTGTAATTTCAAATCTTCACAAGTATATCTGAAACCATATCCCATTGTACCATGCAAATATCTCAAGATGTGCTTTGCTACAACTAGAAGAATTTGTCTAGGCTCACACATGAACTGACTAAGAGTGTTCAAAGCATAACAAATATCTAGTTTAGTATTGACTAGATACATCAACAATCCATCAATTGTTTGTACATGGTGGAATCTACTAAATTTGAACTGGCTGCAAAATCATTCAACTTCTTCAAATTTGTTTCCATAGGTGTTGACATGGACTTAAAATCCAACATATCAAATCTCTTCAAAATGTTTATGGTGTATTTCCCTTGACTAAGAATAATCTCATTGGATCTTTGCCACACTTCCAATCCTAGAAAGTAATGCATAAGACCGAGATCCTTCATCTCAAACTCAAAAGCTAAATCTTTCTTCAATTTAACAATGAGATTATCTACTCCAGTAAGAAATAAATCAACATAAAGAACTAAGATCAAAGCTTCATCATCAACTACCTTGAAGTAAAGATTTGAATCTGCATCATTCTTGGAGAATCCCAAACTCATTAAATATTGATCAATCCTTTCATACCATGCACATAGTGCTTGCTTAAGGCCATACAATGCCTTTTTCAATCTGCATACATGAAATTTCTTCCCATGAATCACAAAACCATCTGATTGTTCAATAAACACTTCTTCAATCACACCATTAAGAAATGCAATCTTTACATCCATTTGATGCAACTTCCATCTTTTAGTTGATGCAATAGCAATAATAGTCTTTATAGATGTATAACGAGCAACAAGAGCAAATGTCTCCTCATAATCTATTCCCTCCTTCTAAGAGAATCCTCTTGCCACAAATCTTGCTTTATACTTTTCAATACTCCCATTGGTTGCATGCTTGATTTTGAACAGCCACTTGGAAGACACAATTGATTTTTATTTAGGCCTTGGAACAACATCCCAAACACCATTCTTGATGATAGATTGATATTTTTTAGTCATAGCATCTCTCCACACTTGCTGATTTGATGTCTCCTCAAAACTAGAAGGCTTGGACTCAATGATATGACTCATTAATGCAACATAACCTAGATACTTTTGTGGTCTCTTTCTTTCTCTAAAGGTGCCACAAGGAGCTGCATACTTTTCAGCCTCTTGCATAGTATGTCTACCCCAGAAAGGTCTCTTTCTATCTAAGGAAACATTACTTGGCCCATTGGTTGATTCTATGAGATCAATTGGATCGACAGAATCTTCTAATTCAATAGACTCCCTTTAAATCTCAAGAGGAAGATCAAGAGAAATGTCCATATCTTGAAATGTCTCTTGTTCTTCCCTATCTATCTCCATGGAAGACCATTTTGATCTTTTGAAAGCTACTTCTTCTTCAAACGATACATCCCTAATGATCTCAATCTATTTATGTCCTGGAATGTAGATCTTGTAGGCCTTAGAAGATTCAATGCAACCAACAAAAATTCATTTCTTGTCTGAAGGTTCTAGCTTGGATCTTTTATCTTTACGCACATGAATATAAACAAGACAACCAAATATTCTTAAATGACTAACCTCGGGTTTAATACCTGTGAATGCCTCTTCAAGAGTCATATTTTCCAAAATTTGATGAAGACTTCGATTCTAAACATAAAAAGCAATTTGGCAAGCTTTTGCCCAAAGAAAAGTTTGCAGATTTTGATCATGAATCGTAGCTTTGGCTGCCTCAACTATGGATCTATTCTTTCTTTCTGCAATTCCATTTTGTTGCGAGTTATATGAAACACAAAACTTCCTCTTCATCCCTGTCTCAATACGAAGATTTTGAAAACCTCCAAAACTGTATTCCCCTCGATTATCAGAACTCAAAACTTTGATCATTTTTTTAGACTTGTTTTAAATTGAGCTTTGAACTCTTTAAATCTAGAAAGTACTTCTTCAAGCTCCTAAGATTTCAAGAAATAAATCCAAGTCTTTCGAGAATAGTCATCAAAAAAAATCACATAGTACCAAAAACCACTCAAAGATGCCACAGACATTAGTCCACATAAATCAGAATGAATCAGATCTAAAATTTATTTTGCTCTACTTTCACTATTGTGAAAAGGACCTTTAACATTCTTACCTAGTGCACAACCTTTGCAAATGCCATCATGCTTCTGATTAAGCTTTGGTAAACTAGTAACCATCTTCTCCATGGATGAAAGAGTTCTGAAATTTAAGTGAGCAAATCTCCAATGCCATTGCTCACTTGAACTGATGGAAGCATGCGCTAAAGCTTGGATAGGACGAACAGAAAGTCTATATAGACTCTCTTGACAAACACCAATTTCACGAGTTGTCTTGATGCTAGAATTTTTCCTCCATGCAAGCACTTTTCCTTCAGCAAATGCAACTCGATACCCTTTGTCCTCCAATGCTGAAATTGAGACCAAATTTCTTTTGATTCCTAGAACAAACAAGACATCACTCAAATGAAGAGGGATGTCGGAATCTAGGTGAAAAGAGATAGTCCCAACACCTTTCACTGAATAACAAGCATCATCTCCAATTATTACTTGCAAATGAGTTTCTTTTTCTACCAAGTTAGAAAGATGCTCTTGATATCCTGTAATGTGACTGAAGCACCACTATCAATCAACGAAGTATTAGTGTCAATTGGAACATTGCTTTAAAGGGCTGAGATAAATAAAAATTCGTCTAAGTTGTCACTAGATTCTTTTTGAAGTGATACATCATCAACATTTGCAGCAGCAGCATAATGTTTTGGTCTTGTTACACAATCTCGAGCATAGTGAACATACTTGTCACATCTGAAATATTGAATTTTAGAGAGATCCTTCTTCTTTGGTTCAGGAGCTGAATCTGAATTTCTATCTTTGTTCCTCTTGTAATTTCCTTTTCTCCCTTCTCTTCCTTCCCTTTTAGATGTTTGAGTAGCAAGAACATGATCTTCTTCATGGTGAGATTTTTGTCCATTTCCTCTTGCTTCTAATCTGAATTCCTCTTGAATGCAATCAACTCCAAGACAATCAAACTTGGGTAATTCATCTCTTCCACTAATGTCTTGAATAAAAGACTCCCAAGAATGAGGAAGACGATTCATGGCCAACATAACTAGGTCTTTATCTTCAATTGAATCTCTAATGGCACTAAGCTAATCTTTCAAATCTATAATCTTCATAAAGAAGGAGATGATTGATCTCCTTTAGCCATTTTTATATGGAGGAGCTGATGTCTCAAGGCAAGACCTTTGCTGCTATTGTTGAACTAATACAAGTTTTGAAGATCCTCAAACATGTATTTAGCTTACTTCAACTTGGATATAATAGGCACAGGATGATCCTTTACAAAATCAATCAATATCTTCCTTCCCATAATGTTATTCTTCTTCCATTGAGTTCTCTCACCATCATCAGTTGGCTCAGGCACATCATTCTTCACATAGTTTAGAAGATCATTTTCTTCTAGTGCAATAAGAACTCCGAATTTTCAAGATGTGAAATTTGATGCACCATCAAGTCTATCTTCAACCTTGAATCCATTCACCGTTGTTTAAACTTGAAAAAATCAATCTAGATGAGAAAAAATAAGAAAACTTTGCTGCTTGAATAATTCTGGTTCTAAATCTTACTTAAACCCGCTTTGATGCCATGTTAAATTTGAACCAAAAATAAAGATAAACAGCAAAACATAAAGAAATGAACATTGGGAAAACCCTCCTGCTTGAGAGAGAAAAACCCAACCACACAGAACAATTACTTCTATTAATGTAAAACAGAATGTCTTGATATACAATTTTGTTCCACACTGAACTGGAATGAAGATAAAGCAGTATCAAAATCTCCTTCACACAGAAAATACAATCTGAATATAACCTTGAACTGTATATGATTGAGAATCATGAATATGATCTCGAACTACATATCTTTTAATAAAAAATTGAATATGATCTCGGACTGCATATAAATAATACTTGACTCTCCATTGTCTCCTTGGAGAGTGAAGACACTGACGGTTATCAAGAAGCATAAAAATCGATTCAAAGAATAGACAGCCACCGTAAGAAACCCAAACTCATCCACCGCTGAAGAGTAAATGAATAGACAGCCACCACTAGGAATATTAAATACAAATTCACCAGCAACATCAAAAACCAAGAAGGTAAAATGAATCATCTTCAGCAGGAGAAAAGAAGACTCCCAACGCTACACTCATCGTAGATGTCATTAGATATGCTGATACAAACTCGCCTAGTGTTGGAGAGAGATGAGACATTTGACAGTATGTTGGGGAAGATTTAAAAATAAATTGCAACTAAGGATCCTACTTTAGGATTATATGAGGAGCATATTAGGCCCATTGTGACGCGGAGGTGGAACATAATGAATACCCCACTTCATATGGCAGCCTACACTCTAAATCCCAAATGGTATGCAAAAATGGATGGAAGGGTGCCTTTGTGTAATGATCCAAAGGTATTAGATGGACTCTCACAAGCCATTGATAAGATGTTTTCAAAGCAGGAGGCTTCCTTCGCGCACAGTTCCTTGACTTCACAAACCTTTGTGGCCCAACATTAAGTACACTACAAGCGAGGTTGGACAGAATCATATTGGCATAGAAAAATCCTATTGGGTGGTGGACATGCAATAGGAGAGATACACCACAATTGGAGGTGCTTGCCACTCACCTCCTTGCATAGGTTGCTAGTTCCTCTGTTGCAGAGAGGAATTGGTCTACATGTGGCTTTATCCACTCCCTCAAGAGGAATAGACTTACCTCTAGACGAGCAGAGAAGTTAGTGGCAGTGCATAGTGCTCTTCAACTTCAGGATTGTCAAACTCTAGAGTAAAGGCATACTCCAACATTGTGGTGGAATGTTGATCCTGAAGATGTGACCCAAGTTGATGAGCAGGAGACACCACCAAGATTGGTTGGGGTTCCATTAGATGAGGATGTACTTATAGTGGACCATGACAGTGACGATTCAAATGACTTTGATTCTAATGCAGAGTTGGTTGAATCAAAATAGGAGCAATAGTGTGTTTTGTTTTTATGTATTTTGATTTTTATATTGAACATGATACTATATGGCAGCACTTAGCCTTTGGGCATTTTGGTTTTGTATGTTAAACTTATTTACATTTTTTTGTTATCACATGCATATATGATATTGACAATGAATTCCAATTTCCGAATTATGAATGCATATTGAGTATTGAAACAATGAAATGTTGTAAACTTGTATGTTAAGGTTCTATGATGTTTAAATGGCATGCTTTATCCATATTTTCATATGAATGTCATATATATTTGCTAATTTCCCTATATAATTTAAAATTTTCCTATATTTTATATAGCCATCCCCTTGTCGTCCCGAAAACTCGAGGTAACACAGGTAATTCAATATTCAATGTTCATTGGTTCAATATTCAAGTATTATTGTGTCTGTGTGTGTCACCATCCCCAAAACTAGGTCCTTGGATCCCCCATCCCAAAACTTGTCTTCACTATCCCCTTATCCTAAGACTTAATAAAACATAGAAAAATAGTTTACGCAAAATATAGATTAAAATTGTATCAAAATTTGGTGGGGCTCTAGGGGCAACACAATTTCAATTAATGGCCTTCAAGACCATAGAAACATGTATAGTGCATATTAATTTTGTAAATTTTTAAAAGGCAAAAAAATTGCATTTTTCAATGTTTTTCCTATATTTCTACGCAATGCAAGTTTTTTGCACAAACTTGTTGAGTACTTAACCATAAACTCGCAAATATTTGTGCGCAACTCATTTAACAAACTCGAGGAGTAAACAACAAAACAAATCGAGGCATGAATTAGTGGTGAGTATTCGACAAATTGTCGAGTAGTCAAACTATGTTTTATAATAACAAAAATAATGTGATGGACTTTAATGAAACGCCATGCAAATGCATACAATAGGTATCAGTTTATTTTGGGAGTGGCAGTAAGGGCATGGCAATCTCCATGTGGAAGACTTGAGGGCCATGAACCCTTTGAAGGGGATTGGCCCTCCGATGGGTGGGTACACCCTTGCCCTTACAAGTCCACGTTGCATTGGCATCTTGCTCTCCCAATGATGAGAGCCCTACACCACCACCATTCATCGTATCCATCCTACTAAAGAAAACTAACATGTGTGTTATTACTATATATATCATATAACATGCTTTATTATGAATAATAAAATAATAATGTGACTTGTGTGTATGTGTATGTGTATGTGCATGTGTATGTTATTACTATATGGTAAAAATGTTTATTTCATTTTTAGCATTTATTCTTTCTAAGTTTAGAGTTTTTCTTAAGGAGACATGAAGATGTAAATGGGACATCTCCTATCATGGGGAGCATCTCCATATCCAACTATGATACAAGCGACATGTCCAAGAATCAAAAGTGTGTGTCCCAAGGGGTGGGAGTTGTACCTCCCTACAAATACAATTATAAATATGGTTTACTGTAAGTGAACAAACATTTGACAATTCCATGTGGTAAGCATATTCAAATTAATATATATAGATGCCAATTATTAATAAGCATTAATATACACATTAATAATGAAAGTAATGAATTTTGTTCATTTGTGTGTTAATTTATGTGGCACCTCAAGTCAGCTCTAAACTTACGTATTAAGGTTCTATAAAGCATATGATGAATACCTTGTTAATGTTCTCATATAAATATGAGAAATCTCCTATAGTTTTAAATTTTTCTATTTTTTCAATAATTGTTCCTTGCCATCCCACAAAAAATGGCCTCCCAAAAAGTTTCTGCTGTCCCAATCACAAAAACTCGGTGTAGCATAGCATAAAAGGCTTGTACATCAGAACTGGGAGTTTAAGACTGCCTAAGTGTAATGAAACCGATATTGCTTAAAAGGAGGAAAATCCTTCAGAAGTTTATTATCACTGCACTATTATACATGAGAAATTAAAATTTTCTACGATAAAGATTCCACTGCATTCAAAAACACCCAATCCTGAAGAATCACTTTGTACTATTGATATCCCCCTACTTGGGGGTGAACCGCTCATCCAACATAGAAGGACAAGGACCAACGAAGGCCAGTTTTTGTAAATGGTAAAGCCATTCATACAGACTAGTGCAATAATACTCCATACCTTGTCTCTGCCATCATTGAAGCTGCTTCCAGTAACAACCTAGATTGATGATCTGTGTTATATGCTCTGGCATAGGCAACATTCTCCAACACATCTGCTCCATTGAGCCCAAATCTATAAGAAGAAATTTGTTTAAAAAGTACATTAGAACTTAGATGCTGTATTTTTGCAAAGAAAAGTGTACAAGTGAAACCAAAAGATACTGAACCTTTCCGCAATCTGTAGAAGCCTCTGTGGTCTGAAGGTTCCTTCAGCATCAATATAAAGCGCTTTGCCTTCACCACCTCCTTGATCTAAAGGCAACTATACAAAGACCATCCTTAGTGTTTGACTGAGTCACTTTTAGAACATGAAAGATTCAAAAAGCATTTCAAATCATAAACCCTAGCATTGAAGTCCTTGGCAAGCAACAATCCTTCTATAAACTAAAACGCAGTTTGTAACCCTGTTTCCAAGAAAGGAACATTCTCAACAAGTGAGTAGAAACATAATTGACAAATAGTTAATTTGAAACAAACCATCTTATTCTATTGGATTTGTACATTAAATGCCCAACCAAAAACCCTAATGGGTTTTAGGTTAGGAGGCCAAGATTGAGTGATTGACATAATGATGACCCAGACTCGTCCGAAAAGAGCATGTTCGCTATTTTGAAGCAGCTGTGTTAGACTAAGGGCGAGTATTACATTTTCTTGGACAGCTATACAGACTGGATTTATAATCAAATGAAGAATATCTGAGACACTACACAAAAAGAGGAAAAAGCACAGTAAGGCTTAAAATCAAAAGAAGGATACCTGACAAGTAACGCAAAGAGTGTGGCACAACTGGGTTTTTCCAGTACGAAATTCACCATATATTTCTGTAATTGAACCAGTTTCAATTCCTCCTGTTACGAACATCATTCTCTGAAAATTAGCAGTTATGGGCAAAAAAGTCTTCTAAAAGAATCTATTTAAAGAATCACAGTATGATCTACACAAAATAAACGAGAAAAGAAACAAGATAAAATTCAATCGGATTGTGGGTACCTTCTAGTATCTTGTCAAGATCTCTTGACCCAGAACTTATCTGTATAATCTCTAGGCGCTGAGCATGCAACTGGCTAGCACTGGTGAAGCCCATTGGCACCAATTTGGAAGCTGCAAGAAAAAGATTCAAATCTACGTAAAGTCATACATTAAAACAAAACAGAAAACCCAGAACGACAGCTGAAAATAAATGGACCTCAACAGATTGAAGATAACCGAACCTGCTTCAATTATTTTATCAACCTTGGCATCACTGAGACCCTTGATCTGGACAAGTTCTTTCTTGGGAGAGTACGCAACAGCCTCAACTGTGCATAGTCCTGCCTCCTTGAGCTTTTTAATATCAGTTGCAGCAATCCCACAGGCCTAATACCCAAAAAGAAAACAGTACCTTGACTCAAAACTCATGCCCAATTCTCTCAAAATCTATTCTAATTGAACTTACAAACAATGGGCATCTGAGAGAACTTGAAAAAATGTATCATTATGTGTCATACAAACCTGGAGCTGTTCAACGGGGTAAGGTCCATGCTGCTGCTCTTCTATGTTTTCTTGTTCCTCCGTAACTTGTTTCTGTTGCTTGTGGTGTTGTTGCTCCATGGAAATATAATGTGAAAACGATGTTTAGAGAGATACCCAGTACAGCAAAAGGGCGTTTCGAGGACACCCAAATGGTCCTGCTCTGCAATTAGCTTGTGCGCTGGGATCTTTTCTCTGTTTCAACTTCGCCAATACAGAAGAAGGATGTTTAGGTACACCCTAATGGTCCTCCCCTGTAGTTGGCTTAGCTACTGGCCGACGATGGCTTCTCTCTGTTCAAATTATGATATGGGCGCCAATGTTCCAACAAAATCGCTATTATAAAGGAAAAATGTATCTTATTGGACAATCTTCCACTTCAATCCTGGTCCTTCAGGACAAAGGGTAGAGAGCTCTAGGGAGGGGGGGCTAACTATATTATCATGTAGTTAGGGATCGGACAATTTAAATATTTTATTCATTATTACTTATTTCTAATAAAAATTTAGTCCTAAATTTGATTTTTTTTATATAATTTGTAGATTGGATGTTTAACATATTTAATAAATTGTCAGCCTACATGTTTATTTGGATTTGTTTTGTTTGTGTGTATCATTGCATATTTAATAATGCTAACTTTTTCATTTTGTATTTTTTATGTAAAAAAAAATTATATTCTAATTGGTGTTGTAAATATTATAGTACATTGCATTGTGTTTTTTATTATCATTATAAATTTCTTAATGTTGATGAACATATATGATAAGAGCTTGTTTAATTGTATTGACTTTTTAATATGTCAAACTTATGACCAGTTATAAAGAGTTTTGATATGTCATACTTACATGTTGTATGGTATGCCTTTAATGGTCGTAGAGTGAACCCAACTTTATAATGTGTTTAACCATGTCTTTAATGCCATCAACTTCTAGTATGATGTTATTATGGAGGAGATCTTTGTATTATGGCTATTTTATAATGGTAACCAAGTATTCCCCTAAAGACTAATCTTTTATGAATTGATCTAGATAATAAAAAATGTTGTATAAACTATGCAATTTAATTGTTAGTGTGAAGGAACAATGAGATGGGGAGTGAATCAATGTTTTATAAATTCAAACTTTTGACAATCAAATTCCAATACTAAAACAACTTTTGAACTCACAAGAACTTGCATCATATATTATTAATCCACTTGAAAAGTAAACATGCAAGAACATAAAGTGTTAAGCCATCAAATCCACATAACACATCATAGCACAAGTATTTTTCTCGTGGAAACCATGTTAGGGGAAAAACCACAGTGGGGATGATACCCACAAAGACAATACTCTGCAAAATAAAGTCTTACATATAAATATGGGGATTGCACATGCAATCAAACTCACTGCCTAGAGCTCTCAGCTCAAAACAAAAGACCTTGGGCTACAACCCTAAGGAAGACTCGCGGTCTTACAAAATGATCACTACAATGATCTCGGATTGTTGAACTGTCAAAATAACATTTGCTTGTGTCTGATTACAATTTCATGTAAGCTTAAATGTTGATCTGATTCACAAACCAGAATGACTACCCTATTATCCTGGTCTTCATAATCAGAATATTGGATCTTTGTAAACCACATCAAATATTATCTTTTGCACTTCTCTCATTCCCTTTAACCATCAAAATAGTCTCTAATTTCATCTAACAACCTTAACAAACCCTAATCAATTTATTATATAGGTTTACATCAAAAGATTTGATCAAAACAAGTTGGCTTACCCTAAAATGTTATTGGGAACAATAAAATATTTTATCAAGTCGGCTACATTCTTAATTCATCATATTTCCCTCTAACAAAAATCAAATTAGGTAGCTAACTATGTCATCTACACAATTTAATCATCAAAGTTAGCGCCAATTACTATTACCAATGTGTGCACAATGATCTAATCACCATGTCGACCTACAATTGTGTTGACTATTAAAAACATCATCTCATATCTTCAAAACCTTATCAAAACTTAACATTATACCTTCAAATTCAATGTGAAGCATCTATACTCAACCCTTATGCTTCCCTTAGATGCGCACTACAATTTTTTTCTACTTTAGATCTCATCAGACCTATCTATGTATCATGTCAATGTACTATGTTCTTCATCCTAGACTTAGTTAGATCTTCAATCGACTTCTGGTATGGTCTCCAATTTTTTCGTAGACATGTATAGCATATGTAGACATCATGTAGTTGCCACCAATTACAACATACACTTATAATAATCTCTCTATGCAATGTCTATTGCCAACACTAACTTCTCTTATTAAAGGAGGTCACCATAACCCTAGTTAGTTAAAACTCAATTTTGATGGTTTTGCCAAACAAAACTCAAGTCAAGTGAGTGATGGTGGCATCATGAAAGATAATAAGGGTCACTTTATCTATGTCTAGTCTATGAATTTTAGGAGTCCAATCGTCCAATTTTGTCATGGTTTTTACTTCTCACCATGGTATTATAATAGTCATCAGCAAAGGTATTAGAAAGGTAATTATCGAGAGAGACTCCAAAACATGATTGACATGTTGATTTTCAATGCTAAAACTTGTTAGGATTACGAAGACATCATTTGGGAGGATAAATCGAGCACTAGAAGCCTAATCAAATTTAAAATTTATAGTGTGTATATATAAAGAAGGTAATTTGATGATTGATCTCTTTACCTACTTCGAACCCCAAGTGGATAACATCATGATGTAGAATGATATGCCTCCCTCCCAAACTATATCAAAAACCAAGTTAAAAATGAAGCACAAGGTAATGTTCTTCCTTCTATCAAATTATGTATTCAGGCATCTTATTGGCACAAGTTCTCTTAACCTCGACACAATTCCCCATAATGAAGAGATTTGGAGAATATAATAATTCCCAATGATAATATTCACGAAGATTTTATCTGTTATTTAGGGAGGATTTCCTAAAGTCATTATTGTAACAAATGAGCCTCTTGAGAGGACGAGAGGGTTTGTGATGTCCCCAATTTTTAAATGTAATAATTTAATTTAATTAATTAATTAATTGGTCCCAAAATTTAAATTATATAATAAAATGATCTTTAATTAATAAATAAGGGGGGCCAAATTAATTAAATAAATATATTTGTATTTGGGATTCTAATTGATTTATGTATATCTCAGGCCCATCTTTTATTTTGGTCGTAGTTGTTTGTTGACGTATCGGCACTTGTTGTGCACCTCTGGAGTTTTCCTCCGACGAGGTATTTATGACCGATAGGTAGGATGTTTTATGGTATCCATCTTGAATTATTTTTACTGTACTGTGAATTCTAGTTGGAGTTCTTCACCATTTCAGAAGTAAAAGACCTTCCCTACTTGGCTAGTGTAGTTTCAATGGGATTCAACCATCACCCTACTTTGCTTGTTTCTTTGTTTTGGATTTGGCAAATCTGAAGAGCTATCATTTTTAATATTATTTCCTTCTGCAAATACTTGTTCCATATTTGTGCTTTATTGTTCTGTGCATCTAGATCTTAATACCTACAACCCGTCGGCATAACACTATTAGACTTAGTGCCTCATGGAAGTGAAGATACTGAATTTGCACGATACCCAAACGAGACAAGATTGATCATACAGACAACACTATACCATATAGATTATTTTATATACCATACGACTTGTTGTATATATTGTACGAACATCTCTTTCCACATTGAATGACATTAACTTCTCACTTCATCACACACCTTGTCACTATCGTACACCACTCCCTTGATCGTATGCCATTTCTCCTCCAGTCATCGTACGGCCTCTTCACACATTATACAACATCATCACTGAATGTATAAGCATTCTTCCAAACTGTATAGACCTTCCCTCTAAGACACTAACATGGAAATTGGTCAACACCAACTGATAGTGGAAGGTCACAGAGGTTTGGGAACATTACAGGGTTAGTGTGGGAGTAATTTTGTTTGAAACTAGTGAGCATGTAATTGCATAGGCCACTAGACTATCAACTAATGGAAAGAAATGGAAGAAGACTAGTTGTGTGGTGGACAATGACAACCTCAAAAATAAAATTAGGGGGAATGAAGGTCCAATTAAAAAGGATGGCAGTTTTTAGGGGGAACAGTTGTCACCTACTTAGAGCCAATTATACCTTATGATAATGATGTTATCTCTGTTGAGCCTTCTAAGGTTGTCATTAGTACCAAAGGTGTGTAAAGATATCGGTTGGTCACTTACAATGAGCTAATCAGTAACATAAAGCAAAACAGACTAGTCGGTAAAGCCTATACACCGAGTAGCAGATAGTTTACCAAACACTAGTAGACACCAACATTGATAGACAGTAAACACCAAGCATCGCAGTATACACCGATCAGTTTATATAGTGTTTACGGAGGATCACAGGAAACAACATAGTAATCAGAAATGACACATTCTTCTATGTAAATGGTTACAACAGTTTGTAAAATATTTTACCAACATCGAGGAACATTTAATGTAATGATATTCATTAAATACAATGTACATCTTTTGTAATAGATGATCTAGGTTATTATTATACACCGTAGATCTTAGGGTTATGATTATAATGTGTAACCTAATTTTGTTAAAGCAGCAAAAATAGAACACTATATATTTGTGTGTTCGCATCATTTTGGGTGTGAGCTGATATATGAATCACGGAGTACTTGAAGAATTTTCCTATCTTCAAGTCTATCAATTAACAGAGCAGAACCAAGTACAGTAGAATTCAGATTGAGTAGAATTAGCAGAGGCTATCGAGCAGTTCAGAGTAGAGATTCATCACAAGTAAGGTGATATTCTATCAGAGCTTATAGATCTGTATCAGACAATTGAGTGTCAAATAGCAGATAAATACCTATTACTTTCTGACAATTGTAATAGAGTTTTTGGATAAAATCTCTTAACAGAGTAGACTTAACAGTCTTATGTAAATCTCTTAACCGAGTGCACACTTCATTAATGTTGCTAAAATCCTATAACTAGGTAGATCTAGCTGATCTAACATGTCACTCCTAACAGGGTGAGATCACCAGAAGTGAGCAAAACTTGTAGCCCTAACAGGAAAACCTTTTCTATCTATAGTAGTGAAGAATTTATGGGTGTCATCCCCACCACAGTTTTTACCTTCTAACAAGGGTTTCTACGTTACCAAAATACTTGTGTCATGTGATTGTGTTATGGATTTCATGTTGTTTACTTACTTATGTTGTTGGAAGTATAAGTGGGAAAGTAATACTGAGAGTTGGGGGCGGGGGGAGGGGGTGAATCAAATATTACCTACTTTTATCCTTTTAATATGATAAAACTTTATGCATGACATAAACAAAACTTGATCATTGTAAGCAACAAAACATATAAAGCAGCATACATGAAATCACTCATAACACCATGATTTTGGTAACCCAGAAACCCTTGAAAGGTAAAACTAGGGTGGGGATGACACCCACAAATCTTCACTACTACAGTAATAAGTTTTGCATGCTAAGGCTTACAAAATGTGATCAATTCATGATCTACCCTGTGAGAGGTCTGCTCTATCAAAAGCTAAAAGACTTGTATAGTCTACCTTGTTAAAGGATTTATAAACTTACAACAAAGTAAGCACTCCATAAAGAGATTTACATAAAGTTTGCTAAGACTACTCAGTTAAGAGATTTACCCTGATACAGTGGTCAAATGTCTCAGTACCTGATCTTTTAGTTTGCACTAGTATGCAGATTACAGATCTCCTCTTTACTTTATATTTTGATCTCTTCTATCTGATCTTTCTTGATTATGTCCTTTCATTGCTTAGCTCGATCACTGAACTCTGTCTGAATACTTCGCTATTTTGAATATACTTCTCTAATCATCTTCTTATACTAATTCAATCTTATCTCTCTGATTCACACACTTCTCTCTGGTTTAGATCTTGTCCTTATATAATAACAAAAACATTTTACCGTTTCAAGATCTATGGTTCAGATTTATTTCTATTGCCACCTAAACTATACAATTTTCTGATTGGCTCTAGGCTTTACATAGAGATCAATGATAATAATATGAATATGTAATTACCTCCATAATTACCTCATTAGACAAAATACAAAACATCATTATCACCAAAAATGGTTTACCTCGATCATTGTGCCATTCCAAACTTGTATGTCATTCCTGGCTAACTCGACAAAAGTTATTCCTGGCACTCAGCATTAACTATACTCGGCATCGGTTGAACTTCTCTGTCACTCGGTAATCATTGATATATGTAACTCGGCAATAGCTATACTCTCGGCATATTACAAACATATAGTGACCATGAATTTACTCGACAGTACTACTGCTCGGTAAGTATACAATACAAAACTCGGCCTTTAAAAGATGACTCAGTCGTAGTGATGACCAACCATCATTGCCTAGATATATGACTAAGTGTGAAACACTAATGGTCAACAAAACTATAGAGATCTACAATCTCCCCCTTTGACATTAGTGGCAAAAACACTTTGTCATGACATTTGTATTTACAATTACAAAAGTATGTTTGTACTAGCCTAATACTCCCCCTGAGATATATATACGCATTCAAAAAATTTGTTACCTGTCCCTGTTCAGTCCTTGTCCATACTCGTGTCATGATGATTCCCCCTTGTTTTTGACATGACTAATTTCTTCATCAATAGGTAGCTCACAAATTTTCTCCAGAAAAGGTTTATGCAACACCGTGATCATGTAGAGTGCATCCATCCAAGCAATTGAAGCAAGGTTCAAAACTTCTATCTGCACTTCTAAATCGGCAGCCAAACTAATGAGACTCTCGGTTGTGGATAAATGTGGATCACTCTGGATCAATGCTTTAGCCTATGCTAACTTTCTCTGTATAGCCTCCAGATGTGGTGTCAAAATAGTTTGTATAGAGAGTAAGCGAGAACGAATCTTGCCATCAGCTCAGCTAACTTACCTTGTGTCTGCATGATTTTTACATAATGTGCAGCACTGGTGTCTGCATCCAAGGTCAGGGACTGACTTGTAGCTTTAATCTCTTGCTTGAGAGTATCAAGAAATTGTTGATTCTCATCTGTGAACAGTTCAACATTACATATTTTGGCCAATAGAGACTGTCCGTTCACAACTAATCCCTCGGTCTTCTTTACCAAATTGGACAGCTCAACCTATTTTATTGCAATCTCAGCAAATATCTTCTCTAGCATTTTGGTCTCAAATCTCCATTCTAACCATTCAAATAACTTATCACTTGCACAAATAACTTCATTATTGACTTTTTGAACAATGTGTACAAGTTGTTCCAATATGGGAATGAAACTATTTACATCTGATAAGTCATATACTTCATTAAATATATCTTTGATTTCATGAAGAACTTGTTTTTGCTGATGCTCTCTTTGGAGTTCTGCTTGTCTGCTTTTCCTTTTCAGCAAATCTTTCATTATCTGTAGTTGCTCATAAGAAAGGTTATCTGTATCCCATTTAGGAATAACAATGACTTCATCAATTGTTACCTCATCTTTCTCCTTTTGTGCTCTCAATGGGGTGCTTCCACTCGGCATCTGTACAAGAGCTTTTATTACCTCTTGTTCCTTTGGCTCTTGTTCTTCAATGAGTTTTCCCTTGATACTTTCTTCTCCTTTCCCCTTCTCCTCGGCATGAGGACTAACAACTTGTTCATCTAATTTGATTCCTTCTTCTTCTGTGTTGTGTTCTTCCTTAGGAGGACTTTGAATTTTGTCTTCTGCTTTGTCTTCTTCCTCAGCAGATTGAGTTAGTGGTACTGACTTGATGGGTTCCTCGGTAAGACTTGTACCGACTAACTTATCAATAGTAGTAACTCCAAGTAGAGTAGGATTCTCATCGGCAGATTGTGTGCTCAAGATGGTTGGATAATCCATGACTTGCAATAGTACAGTGTTACTACCTAGCAGGGGTGTGTCAGTTGCTTTCGTGTTCTTTAAATCATCCTTAGTTAAGAACAAATTCTTAATGGGGCTCTCCTCTGGTATGTCAACAATGTGAACCTCAGATGTATCCTGTGTTTTCACTTCCTTAGGAGTAGTAGTCTCCATCTTATTTTGCTCGGTGTCAGGTTCAACAACTATTGAAGTGGTAGCATCTTTTCCTTCATTCTTTCCTTCATCCTGGGCAGATAACAATCCAAACAATACCTTCCAAATTTTTAAACTTTCTTGTACAACATCTTTGACCTTATGTTGAAGAATTAGATAGGCTTTAAGTTTAGGATCAAACTTGCCTCTGTATTGCTCAATTATTTGTTTGATGTCTACAGGGGTGAGAGTGGATTCAACTTGTGCTAATGTACTCTCCCTTATTTCCTTCTCTATTTGTAGAGCATACTTCCATTTCTGTGCGACTCTGTTGCATAATTCCTTTGGAATTCTATTTTCAATTTCAATTGGCAGCATCTTGAAAATGCATAACATTTCAAGAATAGCATCCCCAACTTTCTCTTTATCTCCAATGCTCATTTTTCCAAACTTTAATCTTTTTACCTCATCTACTGCAGTTGTGCTAGTAATCTTAAGACATAATTCATCAATAGTGAGTTGATGTGTACCCTATTGTGTAGCCTTCCCCTTTATTCCTTCATCACTTTCAGTTTATTCATCGTCATCTTGTGTTAGAACAAGTTTCCATCTTGACTTCTTCATAGCCTTGGTCGACACTGACTTGGGTTGTGTGGATTTTCACTTTGCAGATGCAGGAGGCATCTTAGGAGTCTTGGTAGTAGTTCTTCTAGTCTGAGGCCTTAGTGATGGTGTCTCTGACACTTTACATTTCAACACTCTTCTCTTTGGCGGGGACTCGACAATTACCAGTTTCTTCTCTTCTTCTTCTTCTTTCTCACTACCACTAGTTGCACTCTTTTCATCTTCTCCCAATCCTTGGGTCAACTCTAGTGGTGCATCCTTTTTAGATTCTTTAACATACTCTTCCAGATTTTTCACTATCTTCTTTCTTATCCTCTCTATGGTGGCAGCCAATAATCCCAAAGAGATCTTGGATTTGGCTTCTTCAAATGTGCCAAAGTAAGGTCCCTTAGTATCAATTTCCTCAGTTAAGAGGGTTGTGATTGCAGTAGTAGCTTCATCTATGTTGAGTTCATAGGGTAATGGCATTAACCATGAAACCCTAGGTAGGACTTCCTATGCATAGGTAAAGTCTGTGTCTACCAGAAAACATATATCCTTATTGTATTTCTCAATCAAAGACACGGGGACTCTAGTCCTATTCCTCATCTTCTTCTTAAATTCAATGAAATAATTGTCCATTATCCCTTCAAAATCATCACCTATTTGGTTTATAAAATCATTTATTTGAATAGTGATAGGTTTCTTCTTATCCCATGTTACATCTCCATGTGTAGGAAAACACTTCTTGACATAAAAGAATATATAGATCAGTAGGGAACCGAACTTACACATAGAATTCTTCATCATTTCAATGGAGTTCAAGTTCTCGACAAGATGAGTCAGCTGAAGCTCGGCAAGGTCATATGTGTGCCCTTTCTTAATTATCTTCCATGCCTGGTCCACTGCCATATAAGGGACGTTGTCCAACTGACTGGATTGATAAAACTTGTGCGAGATGACTCTAACAACGAAGTCAATTTCCATATCAGTGATGGTGGAAATTGTCATTCCACATTTGTTCCAAACTGCTTGGGTAGTTGCTTGAATATCCTCTTTTCCAGCACATTTCATCGTTCTCTTTCCGTCAATTGTGGGGTAACCAATGATTTTGTGTATCATTTCCTTTGTGATCTTCACTGGTCTATCTTCCAGCCATAACTGCATGTCATGTACTTGACCCAAAATGATCTTTATCCATTCCACTTTGAAATTTTGTAGGAAATTTAGGGCATGCACTAACCCTTGATCGGCAACAACCTTATGTTCCAGCTTTAGCACTCTGTTGACACATATCTTGTCATATGCTTCCCTGATCTCATAATCACCAATTTCTCCAATTTTGCACATATAGCAAGACCTAACATCATTCATCAGTAACACATTTTCTAGAATAGAAGATAGGGCTCCGTTCAAATCTCCTTTGACAACACTTTATGATATTGCCTTGAATACCTTCGGTTTGCAAACTTCATTGCTTACAAGTTGCACATTGAAAACTTCCATCCCTTGTTTCTTGACTAGTGCGGATGAAGATGATGCCATTTTAAAGTGTAATTTTTGAAAAGAAAATATTTGCTCGGTAAAGTACCTTTTTGTCAATAACCCTGTAGATAAATTTTGCCGATGGCACACTAAGAAAATTCAGAATCGCTTTGCTTAATCTAGTTGCACAATTTCTGAATCGCTCTTTGAAATCTTGAATAGCCTGGTGGAATAAAATTAACGGTAACTTTCCACTTTATAGAATCTAAAAAATAGAATTAGGGCCTCATAAATGCTCCGTACAGGTTTTGGTAGTTTACAGCTATCTCGGCAAACTTGAAAGCTCGATCGATATAACCATTGCGATACAACTCGATGTACATAGCATTCGGCCATACTAAGTGCTTGACTTACATTGATAGCTCAATCAATGACACTGATGCTCAGCATAAAAAATGAAATTTTCTATTTTGCTCAAATGTGTCCTAATGCATCTTTATCTATGCAGATGTGGACTTTTGCTAACTTATATGTTAGGAACTAATGAAAGATAAGACTTTGCAAGACTCAGTTCTGAACATACCTTTCAAGCTTAATTAGAAGAAGTGTGATCACTGGATCCATTGGATTGGGTGATCGCAGATGTGCTAGCTTCGCTTGAGTTTTCTTCTTCTTTCTTCCTCCATGTCTTTTCCATCTGACTCTTTAGTTTCTCACAAATACCTTCATTCTGATTTTCATTGCTCGGCATAGGTGATCAACAATCTTTCTTTAAGTGACCGACCTTGTTACATTTGTAACATACCATGCTTCCATTCATCTAGCTTTTAGATTTGTCTCTAAAATGAGTCTTCATGCAATTTTCTTCGATGTGTCCATATTTACCACAATAATGGCAATTATACCAAGTGTTGTAATCCCAATTGTAATAGTTGTGCTTTGTGACTGGCTTGGTTTGTTCATTTGATGACCACCTTGGTCTAGATCTGCATTCAAATGCTTTGTGCCCATATTTTTGACAATTGAAACAAATTCCTTGGAACTTGGGTGAGGTGGATGAATTGCTAGCTTTATATCTACATTCATGTGCTTGATGTCCATGCTTCTTGCAGTTAAAACAATGTCCATTAAACTTAGGCTTAGAATCAGACTTACCATGTTTTCTTCTGCATATGTTGGTTGTATGTCCTAGCTTTCCACAGTGATGACATGTGGGCTTGATGTTCTTTGGTTTAGCCATCTTATGTTCTCCATTCATTGATGATTCCCCTTCTTCAGTAGATGAATGTTCATTCAGTCCAAGTCCAGATCTATCACCGAATCTTCTAGGTGATCTTAACAGCTCTTCAAAATATTTTGCAGCTTCATTGGGTTTGTTCATCCTTTCATTGATTTCCTTTTCAGTTCTCAAATCATGTTTCAACTGATCATTTTCAGACCTTAGTTGATTGATTTCCATATCTTTCCTGCCCAATTCCTGATTAGCAATCAGTAGCTGATTTACCACGTCTAGTTGATTGTTGGTCAACCTTTGCATGTCACTTGTTCTTTCATCTAGTATGATTGCAATTTGTCTTTTGTCTTCCTCAACCATTGTCTTATCATCTTCAGCTTTCTTTTTCTGTTCCACTAATTCACAAAGTTTGACAGATTGAATTTCTTGTTCTCTCCTTAGAGTTCTGATGTCATCATTTAGTATGGTATTTTTCTCTAGTAGTTCTTTTATAGCTTTATCACTCTCGGTAGAGTTACCATTGTCAAATAGTCCAGAGATGTCTTCATCTTTGTATTGTGGCTCATTTTGTTGAATTGCAATCTCTCTTCTCTTGCTCAAGGATTTCTTCAATTCTCCTCTGGCTGCTTCTAGTTGTTGTAATGCCAATTGTACTTTAATCTTTTGATTTTCTATGATCTTACCCAGTTTATAAGCTTCCATTTTAAGATCTTTTTCCTCAAGTGGTTAGACTTCCTTAAGAGAAACCTTGCTGCTCTGATACCAATTGTTGGAAGTATAAGTGGGAAAGTAATACTGAGAGAGGGGGGGGGGGTGAATCAGATATTACCTACTTTTATCCTTTTAATTTGATAAAACTTTATGCATGACATAAACAAAACTTGATCATTGTAAGCAACAAAACATATAAAGCAGCATACATGAAATCACTCATAACACCATGATTTTGGTAACCCAAAAACCCTTGAAAGGTAAAATTGGGGTGGGGATGACACCCACAAATCTTCACTACTACAGTAATAAGTTTTGCCTGTTAAGGCTTACAAAATGTGATCAATTCATGATCTACCCTTTGAGAGGTCTGCTCTGTCAAAAGCTAAAAGACTTGTATAGTCTACCTTGTTAAAGGATTTATAAACTTACAACAAAGTAAGCACTCCGTAAAGAGATTTACATAAAGTTTGCTAAGACTACTTGGTTAAGAGATTTACCCTGATACACTAGTCAAAATGTCTCAATACCTAATCTTTCAGTTTGCACTAGTATGCAGATTATAGATCTCCTCTTTACTTTATATTTTGATCTCTTCTATCTAATCTTTCTTGATTCTATCCTTTCACTGCTTAGCTCAGTCACTAAACTTTGTATGAATACTTTGCTATTCTGAATATACTTCTCTAATCATCTTCTCATACTAATTCAATCTTATCTCTCTTATAGATCTTGTCCTTATATAATAACAAAAATGTTTTACCGTTTCAAGATCTATGGTTCAGATTTATTTCTATTGTTGCCTAAACTATACAATTTTCTGATTGGCTCTAGGCTTTACATAGAGATCAATGATAATAATATGAATCTGTAACTACCTCATTAGAAAAAATACAAAACATCATTATCACCAAAAATGGTTTACCTCGATCATTGTGCCATTCCAAACTTGTATGTTATTCCTGGCTAACTCGGCAAAATTTATTCCTAGCACTCGGCATTAACTATACTCGACATTGGTTGAACTTCTTTATCACTCGGTAATCATTGATATATGTAACTTGGCAATAGCTATACTCTCAAAATATTACAAACATATAGTGACCATGACTTTACTCGATAGTACTACTGCTCGGTAAGTATACAATACAAAACTCGACCTTTACAAGATGACTTGGTCGTAGTGATGTCAAACCATCATTGCCTAGATATATGACTAAGTGTGAAACACTAATGGTCAAAAAAACTATAGAGATCTACATATGTTAAGTGGATAAATGATTCATGCAATTAGATTCAAGTTATATTGGTTGGTTATCACTGTTTATAGTTTTAGATCTGAAAGGTTTACAAGTAAAGTTTTTGAAGGCACTGATTCACCCCTCCCCTCTCAGTACCTATCTCTCCTAATTCCAAAAATTGGTATCAGAGCACAATTCTCTTATTGAACAGTTTAACCACTGAAGGATAAAGATATAAGTCATGGAGAGACACAAGCTTGACAAGACTATTGAGAATCAGAAGTTACAAATGCAAATGTTTGTGGAACAGTATAAGCAAGCCAAGGAAGGACTGAAGAAATTGTTGGATGAAAGGAAGAACCTAGCTAGACTACAGAATGAGATTGGTTATCATGAAGAACCTATTGATGACATATTCGAGCATATTGGATCTAGTTCTGGAAGCATCTCCGATGGATCTGAAAGCATAATCACTGATCTATCTAAAAAGAATCAATATTTAACTGATCAAGTAAAAGCACTACAAATCGGTCAAGAATCTTAGATGGTGAGAATGGTAGAAACAATGAACAAAGCAAAACAAGCCGAGCAAGAAAGAAACCTGGCAATTGATGATTGAAGACAGATGAGTGAACAACTTCAAACTAAAGAAAGTGAGATACAAAGACTCACTGATTGACATTTCCAAGTAACTGATCAAGTGATGACTGTGAATCAAGAGGTAAACCAAGTGAATGCAGAATTGTCAAGAAAACTAGAAGATGTGGCAAGACTTAGAGAAGAAAATGAGAAGCTGAGAAATGAAGTGAAAAATCAACAGCAACAAAATGAAATGAAGAAACTTGTTGAGGACAACTCCAAGAAGATTGATGACTTCTTAACTAATCAGAGAAGATTTGGAAACAAAGTCGGTATAGGCTACACTGGTGAAGGAGAATCATCACAACAAGATGAAAAAATCAACATCAGTCAAAATCAGAAACCTAAAGTGTTGGCATGTTATCATTGTGGCAAACTGGGACATACATCTAATGTGTGTAGAAGCAAAGCACAAGGTAAACCTCCAGTTACCCCTAAGTTTAATGGATATTGTTATTACTGTGGTAAGTTTGGACATCCTACTTATGAGTGTAGAGCTAAGCAAAATGATCTTGCTAATAATACCACTATGGAGAAAATATTCTATACTTGTAACAAACATGGACATACTGTACGAGACTGTAACGTAAAAATGAAGCAAGTCTAGACACCTAAGGAGAAACCACAATGCAGACCATATCAACCAAAGAGACAAGGTAACTCTTATGTTTGGGATTATAATACATGGACTAACTGTGTTTTATGTGGTAGATATGGACACATTGTAGCAAATTGTTATAGAAAGAGTCGGATTAGACAATCAAGAAACTGGACAAACTATGGGATGGCTTGTCTACACTGCCATAAGGTCAGTCATTTAAGCAAGAACTGCAGAGACCGAGCACCAGATGAAAACCATATATTTGAAAGCGGATATACTATTGTTGATATCATGAAGTCAAGGAACACTATGTGGAAGAAGGCATCTAATGAGAATGTTGAGTCAAGTAATGTTGTCGGTGAAACCTCATCCACTGGATTGGGTGACATCGGTACCTCCACTTAAAGTGAAATAGGTATGTATGGGATTGGTATCTCAAAAGATCACATTTTACATACAGTTCCTTATGCATAATGTTCTTATACCAAATCAACATGAATAAAGATGCACTATGGTTTAGTTTTCATGAGCTAACAATGATATACAGTTGGTAAAAGAGAGACCAAGAGTTGGTTACTTGTCGATAATCACTATCTAAGGTTAACTAAGCATATGTATCAAACGATGAAGAAATCCTATGTTAACAGAGTGGATGAAAGTTTTAGTTGTCACCAAGCTGACAGTTGTTTTGTACCAAAATTTAGATGGAGCATTTATTACATAAAAGTTTGAGCGAGAACATCGAAAGTCTATAAATACACGGGAACAAAGTTCATTTCTACAATGTGATTTTGAAGAGCGGAGAATTCAAAGAGCAGAGTTCAAGCTAAAAGATTTTTTGAAGGATTCAAGGCTATGTTAGATCGAACTGACATCACTCTTCACGATACCGAGTAAGTTCATTTGCGATCAAACACTTCCTATCCCGTTGCTTGTCGAAACCCTAGAATTAATTTATGGCATCAACATCGTCTGCAAGCAAAACTCAAAGTGTTGAAGAGGAAGTTAATCTAATTGTTAGGGCAAATTTCAATGAACCAAAATTTAAGCCACATCCTAAGGTCGTAGCATAGACAGATACAATGGGCACATTTTCAAGCATACTAGAAAGGGTTTTATTAATAGAAGACGTAAGGTCTTATATTCACTGCAAAATCAGAGAAGTTGGAGACTTTGAAACTATTGCAGCATATCAACCACTCTATGGCCCCGATGGAAAAATGAAATTAGACTACAAGAAGATTGAGGAATCAGGCTTATCGTATTTCACACACTTACCACAATCATTCAAATCGGATTGGATTAAAATCATTTTGAGCAGATATCACGATGACAAGTTCTGGCTAGATAAACCAATTGAGGTCAACAAGAAAATAATCAGTAGGGTCACTGGGATCCCTACAACTGACAAAGCTAAGGCTTTCCAAAGTTCTTCATGATCGGATGTTGAGAAATACACTAGAGCATAATGGGACGGTCGGGCATTTAAGATTTCAACAATCAAGGACCCAAAAGTAAAATTTGTAGCACATGTGATCAGGTACAACCTATTTCAATCAAGTAGACTCAACAGTGTACCCTATAGCGCAATAGACATGGCACACAAAATTGTAGTGAAAGGTCACCAAGTTGATCTTGCTGAGGTACTACTTCATCAACTTTAGGAGAATATGAAGACAATAAGGAAAAAGAAATCTAACACATGTAAGTACGAATCTCTACTTGCATGCATATTCCTCTATTTACAAAAGTATGTGCTGGCACCGGTAAAGTAAATTGGATACCAAATGTACCGATAAAAAAACATATTGGTGAAATGATGAACAAGTTAAGAGATAAGTTGAATGTAGATTTTGATGCATACTTCACTAAATTTCAATCTAAAATGCATAAGAGAAGTAGAATTCCGAGGGAATTAGTTCAGAAATTTGAAGATGACATATGTTTTGTGGTTAACACCGATTATACCTTGATAAAAGCAGTTGAGCCTAGGATAAAATGGTTGGCACCGATGGGATATGAAATAAACCATGATTTCGCATTGAAATCTATTAATGCACTACTTGTAGTACCGAAGGATCCCAAAGCCACTAGGTTCAGAGTATATGAAGAAGCCAAATCTAGAATATCTACAAATATTGAGATCGGTAAAATAACTAGAAAGGTAAAGAAGATGAAGAAAGATCTCACTGCTAAATATGGAGATAAGTCTGAAACATCTAAAGGGATACCGGTTGAATAGGCAACCGAAGGTTATCTACAGTTAGCCGACAAACCATATGATAGTGAGGAGACTGATCCGACAAAGAAGTAGATCCTACACAGGCTCCTCCACCTGACATTCCTACAAAGATGTAGTCACCTATACATGAAGGTATGAAGACAAGGTCATCAACTACAACACCACCTAACGAGAAGGTAGAAGCAGTAAAAGTAACAAAAAGAAGAGCCGCTACACTGACAAAGAAATACATTAAGAGAAAGAACAAGGCTGTAGCAGAGGCACCTAAGAAAAGGAGAAAATATATAAGAAATAAGGAAGATCTAGAGGATATAGAGACAAAGGATGATGTAAATCAATTCAAAGTGGTTAGTAACAAGGCCAAAACAATAGAAGAAGTCATTAAGGACATAATTGAACATGGAGACCTCGTTGATCCCTTGCTAGATAGATTTGACAAAATGTCAAAAGAAGATCAAACTAAAATTGAAGAGGTTGTCATCCAAATGATGATAAAATTCAAGAAAGTTCCAATGGAGTTTGCCTGTGCATTACTGAAGAAATTGGATGATATAATTACTGAGAAATGGGTTGTTGCATTAGACACCAAGAAGAGAAAGAGAGAACACTCTCTAGTTCAGGCAGCCGCACACTTAAGCTTTGGACAAGTTAATGAATACTTGATCAAATACTAAGCAAACTTTATGATCAAGAATAGGGCCTTAATGATCATGGATGACAATGTAGCAGATATGGATATCACTATTGATTCTATATGGACATCAATTCTGAAGGCCGAAGAAAAGCTGAGCAACAAGCATTTTTGAACCTGTCTAAGAAGAGACAAAATTCTAAAGGTAAAGGTATTTGTATTGATGAAGGACCAGCAAAGAAATCAAAGAGTACCGATATATCAGTTACTGAGGCAATTGATATAACCAAGGACAAGGAAGAAATAAAAGTTTCACAGGATGCACCGAATAAAGTTGAAATTCAATTGGAGAAGAAAATCGATGATGATGTACTCATTGTAGACATTACACATGGTGATCCTGATGACCAAGATGATGAAGATGTAAATATTGCACCAAATAAAGATGAAGCACTAGACACTGAAAGTCTATTTACATCACTACCGGGTGAACTTCTTGTAATTATCGAAGCAACTGAAATTCTTTCCCAAGTACAACCTGATGACTTAGATCCCGAGCAAAACAAAGATACCACAGGAGATCAAAACACAGAGAAACCTACAGAGATAGATGAGCCTACACATATAGAGGCACCTTCCACCGAACCAAAGGAAATAGATGAAGCAAAGGACACACAAGAACCAAAGGCAACAGAGGTGATCCCACTAAACACCACAACTGAGACTCCTACTACAACAACTGAGACCACTACTACTGAGGAGCAAAAGAAGGAAGAACAAGTGCTAACAAGGAAGGACACTCTGAAGACTGGAGATAGATCTATTGCTATCATTGAGAAGAAATCTCCTCTAGCACAGAAGAAGAAGAAGAAAGGAAAAGGGACGGTCACCCTAGATGAAGTGATTATTATACTTGAGTGTGACCCGAGGACCCTAAGCCCCGAGGAATTGAGTAAATATGGGGAGTTATGTTCAAGAAAGGCAGCACAAGAGAAGCTAAAGCAAGAGCACAAAATAAAAGAAGTATTAAATGATGTGCGAGATATCCTCCAACAGGTAGTACTTGAGATACATATTGATGAGGATATGCCTATTATAGATCAACTTGCTACACTTGCCAAGAAGATCAATGCCTTGGACACCAATGCAGATAAATGAATTGAAGAAAGGGCAGAATCCAGAATACAACACAAATTAGCAGAGAAAATCAACCAAGAAGTGGCATTACTTAAGGTCAAATTATCTGAGGTTATTACTAAAACAAAATTCATCACCCAGATAATTTGTCAATATTTATTGAAGCTTTGTACTCTAGACACCTTCACTGTTGAAGTTAGTGAAAAGATCAAAGGTTTGGAAGTAGAAATACAATTGAGTACCAATGCAGCTATCACTGAGCCACATGCTTTCCTAAAGCATATTCACTGAGTTCAAGAACTCCGGCAGTTGATAGCAGATTTGAAGAACCAAGAAGCGCACCTAACATATCAGGTTACTAAGTTGCAAATTGAACTCATTCCGTACCTGAAATTTTTTGAAGCACATATTGTCAAAGCCAAGCTATTAGTTGCAACACCAAAAATTTTGATGTTAGAAAACATCTTTGACATGCATGCACAAGTCGGTCTTGAGCACATTGCTCTCACCAACTTGAAAGAGAAATGGGAAAACCTCTTGGAGTCACTGAAGAAAACCCATCAGTCAATTTTTGACAAGCTGTGAGTATACTACCTCAATTTTGTATTTGGCATTACTATCAAAAAGGGGGAAAAAAATGTATCATATGCTATTATGCCAAATATTATGTACATGGATGCTATGTATACTATATATTACTGGGAGCATGCACTGAGGGGGAGTACTTAGTACTCAAGAAATTTTTGATGTGTATATGTATATGGCGGAGATATAAGGAGATATAAGTTGCATAGAAAATTTTGTCTGTATACATTCGAAGTTTTGATACTAATGCCAAAGGGGGAGATTGTTATCTCTATTGAACCTTCTAAGGTTGTCATTAGTACCAAAGGTGTGTAAAGATATCGGTCAGTCACTTACAATGAGCTAATCGGTAACATAAAGCAGAACAGACTAGTCGGTAAAGCCTATACACCGAGCAGCAGATAGTTTACTGAGCACCAGCAGACATTGACACTGACAGATAGTAAACACCAAGCATCGCAATATACATCGATCAGTTTATACAGTGTTTACCAAGGATCACAAGAAATGACATAGTTATCAGGAATGGCACATTCTTCTATGCAAATGGTTACAACGGTTTGTAAAACATTTTACCAAGATCGAGGAACATTTAATGTAATGATATTCATTAAATACAATGTACATCTTTTGTAATAGATGATCTAGGTTATTATTGTACACCGTAGATCTTAGGGTTATGATTATAATGTGTAACTTAATTTTGTTAAAGCGGCAAAAATAGAACACTATATATTTGTGTGTTCACATCATTTTTGGTGTGAGCTGATATATGAATCACGAAGCACTTGAAGCATTTGCCTATCTTCAAGTCTATCAGTTAACAGAGCAGAACTGAGTACCGTAGAATTCAGATTGAGCAGAATCAGCAAAGGCTACCGAGTAGTTCAGAGCAGAGATTCATCACAAGTAAGGTGATATTCTATCAGAGCTTATAGATCTGTATCAGATAATTGAGTGTCAAATAACAGATAAATACCTATTGCTTTCTGACAATTGTAATAGAGTTTTTGGATAAAATCTCTTAACAAAGTAGACTTAACAGTCTTCTGTAAATCTCTTAACAAAGTAGACTTAACAGTCTTCTGTAAATCTCTTAACCGAGTGCACACTTCATTAGTGTTGCTAAAATCCTATAACTAGGTAGATCTAGCTAATCTAACATGTCACTCCTAACAGGGTGAGATCACCAAAAGTGATCAAAACTCGTAGCCCTAACAGGCAAACCTTTTCTATCTACAGTAGTGAAGAATTTGTGGGTGTCATCCCCATCGCAGTTTTTACCTTCTAATAAGGGTTTTTGTGTTACCAAAATACTTGTGTCATGTGATTGTGTTATGGATTTCATGTTGTTTACTTATGTTAAGTGGATAAATGATTCATGCAATTAGATTCAAGTTATATTATCACTATTTGTAGTTTTAGATCTGAAAGGTTTACAAGTAAAGTTTTTGAAGGCACTGATTCACCCTTCCCCTCTCAGTACCTATCTCTCCTAATTCCAACAAATGAGTAATTTCACATTCAAGGGGAGGTTCAAAGTTTATAATTTTTACCACATGCCTTTTTTGAACCATTTTTGCAATCATGGTCTCATTTCTTTTCCCTTATTCTTGCTAAAATATTTATAAATATCGGTTAGGGAAAACATATTCCTCTACAATAGGGCATAATTTATAGCCTTTATAAGTTTCATTTGGTCCTATGTCCCCTTAAACCCATTTTTGTCCAAAAGCCCCTAGTTCAAGCTCACATTCATCTGCTATTATAGTTGATACACTCGTCCCTAGAAAAATTAAATTTATATATTTGAATTGTCCTAAAATTATAAGCACCTATAATTATATTCTCAATTAGGCCCCATTTTTGCATTCTTGAGATTTCATGGTTGTTATGCTTGATCCAACTACCCACTACCTGCATTTCTAGCTTTCTTTCCTCCTTCACGACTCAAATTCAATGTTGGCCTCTTTTTTACAAGAATAGGATGTCTTGGGCATTCTCTTCCCCGATCTTTCACTTGAAATTTGAATCGAGGTCCCATCTTGTGGATTTAGTGGAATTTCTAAATTCATGTAGGCCTCCAAGTTTTGAGATCTGAAATGTTGTGAGAGCTATAAAAGAAACCCATCTCTCCTTATTTGGACATACACAACATCCATGATCAATATTTTCAAATGCTCTCCTACAATTTTGCATCCAAGCATTCAAGATCTATATTTTCAAGTGCTCTCCTACAATTTTTCATCCAAGCATTCAAGATAAATTTTTCAAGCACCTCTTAAGAATTCTAAGGTTATTCTCCATCTTAGAAAGTGTCTCTCCTATGATGGCCTTGAGTAGAGGATGCCTCAATCAAGCAAGAAGGGTCTTTGTCCAACCACATGCATCCATTCATCCATTGTTCAAGGTAAGAGTCCATCAAGCATAACAACAACAAAGATCTTTGAGGATTATTCATAGATCTATACATTTGTGAAAGGTATGCTTGATTCTTATTTACATTCCAAGATTTCAAGTAAACATATGTAACTACATTCAAGAAACATACGAGTATCTTCGTATAGATCTCAATATCAATTTATGGTGGTATATAATTTACAAGGTAGATCTAATATTTACCTTATATTTACATCCTTTCCATTCAGGTAATTTCATTTCAAGGTTGGTTCCTCAACCGGGGGTTTGACCTAGGCAAAAATTTCTCAACCCAACATTTTCTCATTTTTATATGTGTAGCAACAAGTGGTAAACACATTGTTTGAATCTAGAAAGTACAAGATCTGACATAGAGTCTGCAACTGCATTTAGTCAACAATATTGGGAAAAGGATGCATGTTCACCCTCTTCCTGGGAATATGATGCCTTGGGTGATCTATTCCCTATAAATAAGCTTCAAATTGAAATCATAAGTCAATGGCGCTATCTGATTACTATTTTTTGTACCTATAGGTGCATGTCTATTTTCTGTCAGTTTGTGTATTTTAAACATATTATTTTTGCATATTTTGTCTTCTATCTTGTATTAGTCAATCATTTTTCCTTAATAAAATCTCATAATTATACAAAAATGAAGGATAATTACACTCACCTAGTGCTTAATTCCTACTTGGGCCTAGTGGTTCATCTTCCTTCTGATTGTGCAAAAATAAAGAATTGGTTAGGTTTTGCACTAGGGATCCACTCTAGAACCCCTTGTTGTTTTCGTAACCCCCATTTTTTTATTGTACACTATCATCTAGGTTCTTCAAATATTCCTTCGTGGCCAAGAACTACAAAAACCACCATACCCTCAATGATTTCTACTAATCTTTGCAACATGAAAAGCAAGGATACCATAGCCATAACAACCAATAAGAGAAAGGGAAAAAAAACCCTCCCCTTTAGCCAAGAAACCCAAATATACCATCTAGGAGGTAATTAGCGAGGAGCAGGAAGAGGATGGGGAGGAGAATAGTAAAAATGAAAGTAATCTGAGATGGTCTCATAGGTTGGAAACTCTCTTGACTCACAAAGGTAAAAAATAATTAGCTAGTGTGTGAGGTCCTAACCCGACCCATTTTAGCTCGATAGTTGTTTTGACAATTGGTTCATCTTGATGATACATTGATTAGAGACATTAGACCTATTTTTGATTGTGACTTTCTATCATTAGATCTTATGAGATGATTGCTATAGATTTATATGATGATGATGTTAGTCGTACTTGATATATGCTCATATTGGCTTCATGCTTACCTTATGAATTATGAATACTACATTTGTTACATTATCTTATAGAATTAGAGTATAATGTGGATTATGTTTATGATTTATGAAATGTAGTTTCTTGATATATATATATATATATATATATATATATATATATATATATATATATATATATATATATATATATATATATATATATATATATATATATATATATATATATATATATATATATATATATATATATATATATATATAGTTTAGATGTTAGTATTTCACTTTTGAAATGAATATATATGCATTGAGTTTATGAGGTACTGACATTGGAATCGAGTGTGCAGGATTATGACCATGGTTGTAAATGCGGGGAAACAAGGATGGATCTATGTGAAATCAGTTTAAAAACCAAGGTCGACTCTAAGAAGAGAAAAACTTTGTTGTGATGTAATTTTATTTGTAAATGTGATGCATATATGTATGTGGTTGCTAATGTTTGTAAATGCATTATTAAATGTAAATTTATTTTGTGTAAATGTAAATGTAATTTGTCCACTAGGCATGCCAAGTGTGTAATATGATGTGTACTTTTGTGAGGTGTCACTTGACACTACTATGATGAGATGGCATGCTTAAGTGGAAAGTGGACCCCACCCTTTCCTTGGGATTGTCTTGTGTATTCCTAGGCTTGGTTAGTGGTTTAGGGAAGTAAGGTTTATGTCATCATGATTCCATTTTCAGATGCAAGCTTAACTAGGGTTTTTGAAGGGTTATGTGGAGTCTTAGGGTGTAGTTAAGGTTGGTTTTTAGTGCCCCAAGTCATGTACATGGGTCGAGGGGCCTGTTTTTACCATTTCGACTTCCCTAGGCCTCCATATTGCCTATCTAAATGGGTCATTTTTGGTAATGACGAAATTGAGAATGTTTCTAGGATATCTCACATTTCCATGTTTTGATTTGCATTCATTTTTTCCATAGCAAGGGCAAGTGTCATGTTAGCTAGAATCTAGAAACCAAACTTTCTTAGGAATGAGGGAAGGAGAGAGGAAGGTTTGAGAGTCTTTTAGGAAAGGAGACTAAGGGGATTGGGGTCTTGATCATCTTATCCATGCTAGTTTTTAGAGTTAGAGAGAAAGGGACTTGAGAGATTTGCTAAGTGGTTTTGAGAAAAGGAAGCAAGCTAGGAAGCAAGGGAAAGCTCTTCTACAAACCTCCATTGCCATTGCTTAGGAGAAAGGTTGGTGGTTCTATCATGTGTATGCTTGTGTAATTGCATTGAGAAGATGAAACTTGTGTGAATCTTGTAATTTGTTGCATCTTATGTGTAGATCTTGTAATGTGTAGTTTTATTGTATTTTTATGACCTTATTCTTGTTTTACCATATTGTTTTGCAATATGTTTATGGGTGTACAAGATACTCCTCATCCTTGGGAGGATTAGAGGATTGCCTTGGGATGAAGGGCTTAGTTGGGAATTCTATATGTATGAGAGCTTGGATGTATGGGCATTCTTAAGGGCCTACTTATATTTTATTTGGAGGCCATAAGGGATGTGTTGATGTTCTTGGTGTTGATTTGTATGTTGGAAGAAGCCTTGTGAAGGCATGTAAGAAATACTTAAAATTTCTTGATTTGGTATAAGTAAGTTGTCTCCATATGAGAAGTTTCCACCTTCACCCATATAAGGATCTAATTTTGATCCTATGTGCAAGCTTGGGAAGGGAGTAAATTGTGCATGTTCTTGTACCAATTTGTGGCTTGTATGTTTAATGTATGTGTTGTTTTTTTGTAACCCATCCAATTCTTGTTTCCCCTAGCTCAAGGGTGGCCATGAAATGGCACAAGCTGAGAGGTGAGCCTCCATGGTCATTTGGAAAAGGTTTTTGTGATGCAATTTTTGCTTGCATGGTGTGAAGATGAACTTCAAGTTTGAAGCCTCAAGTTAGAGTTGATAAAAAAAATTAAGAAATGTTTTGGTTGTATCATGTTTAAGTGATATTCTCTACTTAAAGTGTTTCCTATGATATTGTAATTGTAAAAGAATAAAAGTTGGAACCAAGGCTTAATATTGTCCTCTTGGATGAAGTTTTAATTATTAGTTGAATCTATAATTACTTTGATTATATTAGCTTAAAAAAAAAAAGGGGTTAAATTTCCTGCATCTTTAAATTGAATATTAAAATCATATTACTAGATTTATGTTGCATGAAATTTTCAAGGACTGGAAGTGTTTGGTTCAATTTTTATTTGCTTCAATATAAAGTTAAATTCCTTGCATATTTAAAATGAAAATTTTTAGTTTTGTTCCCTACACTTATGATACTTGGAAATTGTAAAGGAATGTAATTGTTAATGTTTAATAATGTATTTATTTCCTGCAATGTATATGATGTTAAAGTAAAGGAGGCTATTACCTGATTTTTATAAGTCTGCAAATTTTCTGTGTAAATTCTAGTGTTGATTTATTGAAAGGAAATTACTTTATGTCTATTTTTCCAGCAATTTCAGTGTTTACTAAATTAAAGAAATTTTCTAAACATATTTGTAAATTATGTTGTGCAATTCATTGCTCTGTTAAATGCAGAAATTGAGCATGTAATTAAACTATACTTAGAGTTGCATAAATATAGTTTTAAGGTTCATATATAGAAAATTACTTTTACAAAAAATTCCCAGGAACATTTGGACTGTTTATTTAAAAGAGAAATACATTTACATATAGGTACAAACATTCACATGTTAATGTTTATATAAGTGAATTTAGAATTGTATCAAAACTATTAATTAAACAGCCAATGGGTGAATAAATTTGCAATGAATATGTTTAAGTAAGTAAATATAAATTTACATGCTGAATAAAATATATACTACCTAAATGATAACAAAAGTATGTTCATATTGTTTCATATTAATTTCTAATTGAATAAGTTTATGTATGTTAATATATGTACATATAATGAAGTATTATAGTGTACATATATTAATAATATATAATATATATATCAATATATTTATATCATTGGATATATAAATATATTGATACATATAATGTATATTATACATCATATAATAAATTATTTTGTGTATTTAAAAGAAAAAAATAAAATAACACACACACACACACACACACACACACACACACACACACACACACACACACACACACACACATATATATATATATATATATGAATTTAATAAACTAAGTTTATTTTTAAAATTTTAAAAAAATAATAATTAAAAAAAAACATTGGGGGCTCGACTCTGTTGAAACCCCCACTACGTTCTGCCTCCTGCGCGCACAACAACGCTGGTAAGGAGGCACTATGCTCCTCACACCCGCGGGTGTGGGAGCACAACCCCTCTATCATCCACTAGTGGTGGCAGTAGGGGTTTGAAGCCTGTCGTCCACCACTAGTGGGTGGCGGAGGGGCTGTGCTCCCACAATCGCGGGTGTGAGGAGCACAGTGCCTCCAAAGGCAGGCAAGGAGGCGGTTGTGGGGATGTGGGATCAACCGGTAGATCTGCTCCCCTTTTTTTATGATTATTTGCAAATCAAATAAACATTAACAGAACACAAAAAGAAATTTTTGATTCTTGGTTGCATTGCTATAAAATTTTGGATCTATCTATGAATAGATAGATCAAAATAAATAGAGGCATCAAACCCTAACTGCAACAAAAATAAGAAAATACTTATGAATACTAGTAGTCTTAAAAGAGAGGAGTACCCAGATTTGAACAACAAATGGGTAAACATTCAGATTCGAAAACAAAGAGATTCCCTTATGAGCTAAGATATTTCTTACTAATCTATACCCTCATGCTCACTTGAGAGCATCCAATAACACACAAATTTTGTATCTCCTTCTTTCTCCCTCAAACCTACAATAAAATAAAATGAGTTTTTAGGGTTTCAGGAGATTATAAAAGTGACCCCCAACCCTAATTTCAAATTAGGGTTTGGGGAGCCACTAGGCATGTTTTTCTTTAATCTTAATTTGAACACTTTATGTAGTTGAGTATTTTATTCTCATAAGGGTAATTGATAAGTAAATATAATTACTTTCTAAAGAAATAAAAAAGAACTCTGTTTAGTTTCTTTTCCTCTAAGGATTTTTAATCAAATTTTTATTTTATTGAAAATTTTATCTTTTATAAAATGTGAATCTTCAAAAAATAATAATAAGATAATATATTATTATATAGCTCGAGATTTTTTTTCCATTTAATTTTTAATTGTTAAAATACTTGGAGGGTATTAATGTCGATGTCTTAGATCATTAGTAACTAATAAAGTAAATTAAGAATTAAGTTGAAAGTTGAAATTTAATGTATTGTATTGTATATAATCTTTAGTTTAAAACTTTTTGGTGTGAGCTATAAATATAAAGAACTTATTTATTGTTCTAATTAAGGGGATTTTAATGTTTAATTAAAACAAGCTATTATTTTTATTAAACCAATATGGGAACATTGTTTTTGAATAAATTTTTTAGATACTTATATCCTTACCTATCTTTTGAAAGGTGAGCTTAGGTAACTTAATGGACTAAATAATTGATAATTTAATAATTAGGTGGTTTGGCTTTAAGATATAGTTTTTAAGGTTAATTTTTGAAAGTATTATTGAAATAATTAATCTTATAAATTTATAAAATTAAGTGAGAGAACAAAGTTATAAATGTATTAAAGCTAGGATTTATTTTAAATGATTTATATATCAACCTTTTCTTTCAAATGATTAATTTTTATTCCCTTAAGATTCTTAGGGCTAAACCATATTAACCTAAAGACTATTTCAGAATATTTAGGGAGATGTTTTCCCTCTTTTATAACTTTTCCCCTGTCACCTAATGTATTCCACCATGTAGGGGACAAAGGCACGTCAGCGCATGCCTTATGTTCCCTCATGTGACATTGGGTGACTAGCCCACGCGAGGTATCATTCCCAAAGCTTTGCATGGATGGGCTATTGAGTAACCAAGTTGTCGTCAAGTGTTCATTTTGTGTTTCAAAAAATATATATTTGTTGTTGTGTTTTGTCCATTAATTTTGGACATTACATTATGGTATCATAGCACAATTTCTACTCTAGGAACCTTTAAGCCCATTACATTTGCCAAACTTATTGTTTTTTTTGTCCTTAGTGTAGGATGCCTCCAGTCACGTGTAGTGCTCATCAACGTGGGTGGAGACCTAGAGGTGGTCATGTGGTAATAGAGGGAGATGAGCGAGCATCCAAGGGAGTAGGTGACAAGCAAGGATCCCCTCCTCTGCCCCTACCTAATCCCAATCAGGATATCCTTAATGCATTACAAAATTTGGCTAGTATTATTATGGACAGATTACCTCCAAGAGGTTAGCAGGCCAAGATCCAAGAGTAGAGTAGGAGTCCCCCTCCTAGATGAGTAGAGGAGCAGGTAGTTCATGAGGGTGAGTCAGTGCACATGCCAGAGCCACCACCAGCAATAGTGCCGAGAGTACCTCATGACATAGGGGACCTAATCAGAGACCTTATTAGACTACAATCGCCACCCTTTTCAGGATCCATCACTGGGACAGAGGCAGAGGCTTGGCTTTTGAGCCTCGAGTGTTGCTTTGGGTTGCATTCTTACGAGAGAAACCTCAAGGCATGTTTTGTAGTACACATGTTGAGAGGGAACGCTTCTACTTGGTGGAAGAAGGAGGAGGTTAAGAGTCATCTTACCATGGACACCCTCACATGGGAGACCTTCTTGGAGAGATTTTGAGCCTAATATATGTTGGAGCATTTCAGACAGCGTCGCATTGATGAGTTTCATGACTTACAATAGAGAGGCCTGTTAATAGCCCAGTACGAGAATAAGTTTCTCAAACTCCTTCCTTATGTAGACTACATGAAGGACGAGAAACTCCAGGTCAACCACTTTATCAAGGGGTTCAACTATGCCATAGATGATATAGTGTAGATGATACCCTCAGGAGATCTATGTGAAATAGTGGAGAGGGCCATGATCACTGAGGAGATCCATAACAGGTCTCACAATGCCTAGGACCGATCACAGAACTGAAATGCCACATCTCAGTCTTCTGGTTTCCAAAAGTCTCACTGGAAAGGAAATCAGAAGAACTCATCAAGATCATTTAGGGTACCTCAACAACAGTAGCAGCCATAACAGTCTCAGCAAAACCAAAAACAAATATCTTCTCAAGGACAACAGGGCTCTAAGCCCAAGCAGTGGCACTCACAGGGATCTCGATGAGATTAGAGGGGATAGTCTCAAGCATCTAGAGGTGGATTCAGTGGGTCTAGTGCATACGAGGACAACAACAGTCTAGGCCTTAGGAGATACAACTACAGGCTAGAGGACCGTGCTACACATGTGGTGCCATGGGGCACATAGCTAGGGATTGTCCTACAGGTTGTCCAACCGGTAGTCAAAGGGCGACAACTTCTGAGCCTATAGTAGGAGACATGGGTAGAGTGCATAAAGTATTTGCAGTGGTTGATAACTACCAGGCTGAGCACCAAGCCACAATCATTGAGGCTGCATGCACGATCAGAGGTAGTAGTGTTTCTATCTTTTTTAATTCTGGAGCTACCGACTCTTTTATTTCACCTTTTATAGTGGAGCAATGTGGGCTAGTGGCAGCTAGACAGGATGTTAGTTGGGAGGTTGAGTTAGCCTCAGGTGCTAGGGTATCTGTTAGTTCTGTGGTGAGAGGTTTCCAGTTGCAGATTAGGGATTTTACCACCTCAGTTGACCTTTGTGTCACACCACTTGGATCCTATGATGTCATTCTTGGCATGGATTGGCTCTAATCCCATAGAGCCAAGATGGATTATAGACAGAAGACAGCGGAGTGTTTAGATGATGATGGGGTGACCTCATTTATTGCAGGAGTTTAGAGACCTATATCCCTTCATATAATTTCTGCTATGCAGCTTAAGCGGTGCATGCAGAAGGGATGTCAATTATTTGCTATCACTATTAGTGATAGAGAGGAGGAGGTAGAGAAGGAGACTTCTCTCTTGATGACCACCCTATTCTACAGGAGTTTGTAGATGTTTTTCCTTCATAGTTACTTGGTTTGCCACCACCTAAAGCAGTGGACTTTCATATAGATCTTGTGCCAGGAGCAGAGCCTATTTTTAGAGCACCCTATAGGATGACTACACACGAGCTTAGCAAGCTCAAGATTCAGTTAGAGGAGCTCTTAGAGAAAGGGCACATTCATCCTAGCATATCTCCATGGGGTGCACCCATCATCTTTGTTAAGAAGGACATATCTCTTAGGTTGTGCATGGATTACTGACAGCTGAACAAGGTGACCATCAAGAATCAGTATCCCCTTCTCAGGATTGATGACTTATTTAATCAGCTTTAGGGAGCCTGAGTGTTCTCGAAGATGGACTTGAAGTCAGGGTAGCTTTAGGGAGCCCAAGTTTTCTCGAAGATAGACTTGAAGTTAGGGTATCATCAACCAAGGATTGTGGATAGTGACATCCACAAGACTACTTTTCACACACAATATGGACATTATGAGTTCACTGTGGTACCTTTTGGACTGACGAATGCTCCAGTTGTATTCATGAGCCTCATGAATGGAGTATTTCATTCATTTCTAGATAGATTTGTGGTGATATTCTTGGATGACATATTCATACACTCCCGATGAGCATGAGCATGAGGAGAATTTGAGACAGGTCTTGCAGTGCTTGAGAGATAATCAGTTGTATGACAGCTTGCCGAAGTATACATTCTTCAGGACAGAGGTTCACTATTTAGGCCATGTGATATCAGGAGATGGGATATCAGTTGACCCATCTAAGATTAGGGTGATTATGGATTGGCCAACACCTACTAGTGTGACATAGGTTAGGAGCTTCATGGGCCTTGCAGGCTATTACAAATGATTTTTTGAGGGATTCTCTAGAGTGGCCCATCCCATCACTTCCCTTTAGAGAAAGGGGAAGAAGTTCGAGTGGACAAAGAGGTGCGAGAGAGCTTTTTAGGAGCTCAAGAGAGCACTTACCAGTGCACCTATACTTGTGGTACCCTATCCTTTAGCAGATTTTGTGGTATGCATAGATGCATCTTTAGATGGGATTGGGGTAGTACTGATGCAGGATGGTCGGGCTATTGCCTATGAGGCCAGGAAGCTCAAGACTCATGAGCTTAACTATCCTACCCATGACCTTGAGCTAGCAACAGTGGAGCATGCTTTGATGAGACGATGACATTTCTTACTAGGCCACAGATTTGAGCTTCACTCAGATCATCAGAGTCTTCAGTACATATTCACTCAGCCGAATCTCAATGCTAGATATAGGAGATGGATGGAGTTCTTATGCAAGTATGACTTTGACATTCACTACATCAAGGGTAAGGAGAATGTGGTAGCAGATGCCTTGAGTAGGAGACATCATGAACTCTTAGTTATGACTACTAGAATAGATTTGAGAGGGCACATACTGCAACACTTATAGGAGGATGCCTTCTATTCAGAGGTTAGACAGATGGTTCAGGCTCAGAGACCCCTGGAGGGGAAGTTCTTAGATTATACCCTAGAGTCCGATGGCCTTCTTTTCCATAGAGGATGCATTTATGTACCTTCTTCTAGTGGGTTGCATGATTTCATCATCCTGAGGCTCATAGAGAACCTTATGCAGTGCACCTCAGAGTCAAGAAGTTACATGCAGATTTGAGACAACTTTATCATTAGCCGAGTATGAGGACACACATTGTTGAGATAGTAGCTAGATGCTTAGAGTGTTAGCGGGTTAAGGTGGAGCACCGTCATCCAGGTGGACTTCTTTAGCCACATGAGATACCTAAGTGGAAGTGGAACATTATATCCATGGATTTTATAGTTGGTCTTCCTATGTCATCTCATCACCACGATGCCATTATGGTGACATTGGATAGGTTGACTAAGGTTGACTAAGGTAGCCCACTACCTTCACAACACCTACAGTGGCATAGGTATTTTTGATAGATATTATTAGACTTCATGACATTCCATGCATGATCATATCAGATAGGGACTCTCTCTTTACTTCATCTTTTTGGAGAGAGCTTCAAACCGCTTTGGGCACCAGGCTCAATTTCAGCACAACATATCACCTAGAGACAGATGGTCAAACTAAGAGGGTTAATCAGGTATTAGAGGACATGCTACGCATGTATGTGATGGATCATCAGGTTAGGTGGGAGGAGTACCTACATTTAGTCGAGTTTGCCTATAATAATGGGCATCATTCATAATTGGGTATGCCTCCATATCAGGCCTTGTATGGCAGACCTTATAGGACACTGTTGAGCTAGGACAGGATTGAGGACATAGTTTCTATTGGTCCAAAGTTGGTAGATAGATGGAGTAGCAGGTAGATCTGATTAGGTAGCATCTTAGAGAGGCCCAGGATCGATAAAAGAAGTATGTAGATGCTGGGAGGATTGACAGAGAGTATCTGATTGGGGATAGAGTCTTTTTGAGAGTGTAGTCGCATAAGAGCCCAATCCATTTTGGAAAGGGTTCTAAGTTGGCCCCTCGCTTTTTCAGACCTTTTGAGATTTTGGAGAGGATAGGCCTAGTAGCATACCATTTAGCTTTGCCACCTAGTCTGTCATGCATCCACGATGTCTTTTATGTATTTATTTTGAGGAAGTATATTTATGATGAGTCGCATATCATTGATTGGGATGCTTTATAGGTGGAGTTGGATAGATAGTTGGATTTGGAGCCAATATGTATATTGGCTCATAGGACCTTGGCCCTTCGAGGTCGAGAGCTGGACCAGGTTAGGGTCCAGTGAGATTGCTATGATGAGGTCACAACATCTTGGGATGATACCCCCATCTTTTTGATGAGCTCCAAGAGGAATTTCATGCCTAGGGGGGGAGGATGTGAGGTCCTACCCTGACCCATCTTAGCTCGACAGTTGTTTTGACACTTGGTTCGTCATGATGATACATTGATTAGAGATATTAGACCTATTTTTTATTATGACTTTCTACCATTAGATCTTATGAGATGATTGTTATAGATTTATATGATGATGATGTTAGTCACACTTGATATATTCTCATATTGGTTTCATGCTTACCTTATGAATTATGAATTATGAATTCTACATTTGTTACGTTATCTTATAGAATTAGAGTATAATGTGGATTATGTTTATGATTCATGAAATGCAATTCTTTTATATATATATATATATATATATATATATATATATATATATATATATATATATATATATATATATATATATATATATATATATATATATATATATATATATTCAATTTAGATGTTACTATTTCACTTTCTAAATGAATATATATGTATTGAGTTTATGGGGTATTGACATCAGAATCGAGTGTGTAGGATTATGACCATGGTTGTAAATGCGGGGAAACAAGGATGGATTTATGTGAAATCAGTTTAAAAACCAAGGTTGACTCTAAGAAGAGAACAACTTCATTGTTACAAAATTTTATTCGTAAATGTGATGCATGTATGTATGTGGTTGCTAATGTTTGTAAATGCATTATTAAATGTAAATTCATTTTGTGTAAATGTAAATGTAATTTGTCCACTAGACATGCCAAGTGTGTAATGTGATGTGTACTTTTGTGAGGTGTCACTTGACACTACTGTGATGAGATGACATGCTTAAGTGGAAAGTGGACCCCACCCTTTCCTTGGGATTGTCTTGTGTATTCCTAGGCTTGGTTAGTGGTTTAGGGAAGCAAGGTTTATGTCATCATGATTCCATTTTCGGATGCAAGCTTAACTAGGGTTTTTGAAGGGTTATGTGGAGTCTTAGGGTGTAGTTAAGGTTTGTTTTTAGTGCCCCAAGTCATGTACATGAGTTAGGGGGCCTATTTTTATCATTTCCAATTCCCTAGGCCTCCATATTGCCTCTCTAAATGGGCCATTTTTGGTAATGATGAAATTGGGAATGTTTCTAGGATATCTCACCTTTCCATGTTTTGATTTGCATTCATTTTTTCCATAGCAAGGGCAAGTGTCATGTTAGCTAGAATCTAGAAAACAAACTTGCTTAGGAAAATTTGTTGCATCTTATGTGTGGATCTTGTAATGTGTAGTTTCATTGTGTTTTTATGTCCTTATTCTTGTTTTACCATCTTGTTTTGCAATATGTTTATGGGTGTGCAAGATACTCCTCATCCTTGGGAGGATTAAAGGATTGTCTTGGGGTGAAGGGCTTAGTTAGGAATTCTATATGTATGAGAGCTTGGATGTATGGTGATGAAGGGTGCTCCCCTTTATACCACAAACACATAACAAAAATAGAGAAACAACAACAATTTGCAAGAACAGAAAATGGGCTTCTTATTATCTCCACAAATGTGGAATTACAAACTTTTAGAATTACAATATGCAAATCCACATGGGCATTCCCTTTACAATATTTTGTAGGAAAAATCCTCGAATCATTACCTAGATCTACCCAGAACTGCTCCTAACTGCCTAAGACAACACTGCAACCTTCCTTATATAGGCAATTTTCCACCACTTGGGAAGGTTCCAGAATTTGGCCAATAAGGCCAACCAAACTTAGAATTATTTTATTTTATAATTTATTACATCAAAGTCGGCTCAAAATAACTTTTGAAACCCAAACATAAATTTTGAAGGAAAATAATTTTCTGCCATTTTAGGTGACCCAACTTCCGGAGACCATAAGTCATCACCCGTTGACCCGATTGACTATTATGACCCCATTTCAGAAAGGGCATGAAGCAAGCTTCATTCAGATGAAGTTTTGACCTCATCTGGGGCCTCTAAAGCCTTCAAAACTAAGTTCAAAGTTTTTGTACCCTGCTGCCAATACCGAAAATTTTCAATATCTTCAAAACTACACTTGATTTGGCAATGAAACTTTACTGGCAGGCTGATATAACCAAAATGAACCTCCAGGGAAGAAAATAGACCATTCTGAGCTCAAATAGAAAACTTACTAAAAATAGTAAATTTCCATAAATAGCAGCTCTGCACATGATAACCCTTATTGAAAAGAAACCAAAAATATTTTTGGGTGATGCAAGATTGCTCTTACACCCAGGATGCTCTTGCATCATATGGGCATCCTTGAAGGCCTACTTATGTTTTGTTTGGGGGCCATAAGGGATGTGTTGATGCTCTTGGTGTTGAGTTGTATGTTGGAAGAAGCCTTGTGAAGGCATGTAAGAAATACTTGAAATTTCTTGATTTGGTATAAGTAAGGTGTCTCCATATGAGAAGTTTCCACCTTCACCCATATAAGGTTCTAATTTTGATCCTATGTGCAAGCTTGGGAAGGGAGTAAATTGTGCACATTCTTGTACCAATTTGTGGCTTGTATGTTTAATGTATGTGTTCTTTGTTTGTAACCCATCCAATTCTTGTTTCCCCTAGCTCGGGGGTGGCCATGAAATGGCCTAGGCTAGGAGGTGAGCCTCCATGGTCATTTGGAAAAGGTTTTTGTGATGCAGGTTTTGCTTGCATGGTGTGAAGATGAAGTTCAAGTTTGAAGCCTCAAGTTAGAGTTGATAAAAAATTTAAGAAATGTTTTGGTTGTATCATGTTTAAGTGATCTTCTCTACTTAAAGTGTTTCCTATGATATTGTAATTGTAAAAGAATAAAAGCTAGAACTAAGGCTTAATATTGTCCTCTTGGATGAAGTTTTAATTATTAGTTGAATCTATAATAGTTTAATTATATTAGCTTTAAAAAAAAAGGGGTTAAATTCCCTACATCTTTAAATTGAAGATTAAAATCATATTACTGGATTTATGTTGCATGAAATTTTCAAGGACTGGAAGTGTTTGGTTCAATTTTTATTTGCTTCAATATAAAGTTAAATTCCCTGCATATTTAAAATGAAATTTTTTAGTTATGTTCCTTGCACTTATGATACTTGGAAATTGTAAAGGACTATAATTTTTAATGTTTAATAATGTATTTATTTCCTGCAATGTATATGATGTTAAAGTAAAGAGGGCTATTACCTGATTTTTATAAGTCTGCAAATTTTCTGTGTAAATTCTAGTGTTGATTTATTGAAAGGAAATTACTTTATGTCTATTTTTCCTGCAATTTTTGTGTTTACTAAATTAAAGAATTTTTCTAAACATATTTGTAAATTCTGTTGTGCAATTCATTGCTTTGTTAAATACATAAATTGAGCATGTAATTAAACTATACTTAGAGTTGCATAAATATAGTTTTAAGGTTCATATATAGAAAATTACTTTTAACAGAAAATTCCCAGGAACATTTGGACTATTTATTTAAAAGAGAAATACATTTACATATAGGTACAAACATTCACATGTTAATGTTTATATAAGTGAATTTAGAATTTTATTAAAACTATTAATTAAACGGCCAGTGGGTGAATTAATCCGCAATGAATATGTTTAAGTAAGTAAATATAAATTTACATATTGAATAAAATATATACTACCTAAATGATAACAAAAGTATGTTTAGATTGTTTCATATTAATTTCTAATTGAATAAGTTTATGTATGTTAATATATGTACATATAATGAAGTATTATATTATACATATATTAATAATATATAATATTTATAACAAACTTATATACATATCATATATGATTGTATATATATAATATATATATATATATCAATATATTTATATCACTGGATATATAAATATATTGATACATATAATGTATATTATACATCGTATAATAAATTGTTTTGTGTATTTAAAAGAAAAAACAAAACAATAACATATATATATATATATATATATATATATATATATATATATATATATATATATATATATATATATATATATATATATATATATATATATATATATATATATATATATATATATATATATATATATATATATATATATATATATATATATATATATATGAATTTAATAAACTAAGTTTATTTAAAAAAAAACAAAAAAAAAAAACTTTGGGGGCTCGGCTTTGCTGAAACCCCCACTACCTTCTGCCTTCCGCACGCACAACATTGCTGGTAAGGAGGCACTGTGCTCCTCACACCCGCGGGTGTGGAAGCACAGCCCCTTCGTCACCCACTAGTGGTGGCGGTAGGGGTTTGAAGCCTGCCGTCCACCACTAGTGGGTGGTAGAGGGGCTGTGCTCCCACACCCGCGGGTGTGAGGAGCACAGTGCCTCCACAGGCAGGCAAGGGGGCGGCTATCAGGATGTGGGATCAATCGGTAGATCCACTCCCCTTTTTTATGATTATTTGCAAATCAAATAAACATTAACATAACACAAAAAGAAAATTTTGATTCTTGGTTGCATTGCTATAAAATTTCGAATCTATCTATGAATAGATAGATCAAAATAAAATGAGGCATCAAAACCTAACTGCAACAAAAATAAGAAAATACTTATGAATACTGGTAGTCTTAAAAGAGAGGACTACCCAGATTTGAACAACAAATGGGTAAACATTTGAATTCGAAAACAAAGAGATTCCCTTATGAGTTAAGAGATTTCTTGTTGATCCATACCCTCATGTTCACTTGAGAGCATCCAATAATACACAAATTATGTATATCCTTCTTTCTCCCTCAAACCTGCAAGAAAATAAAATGAGTTTTTAGGGTTTCAGGAGATTATAAAAGTGACCCCCAACCCTAATTTCAAATTAGGGTTTGGGGAGACACTAGGCATGTTTTTTCTTTAATCTTAATTTGAACACTTTATGTAGTTGATTATTTTATTCTCATAAGGGTAATTGATAAGTAAATATAATTACTTTCTAAAGAAATAAAAAAAGAACTTTGTTTAGTTTCTTTTCCTCTAAGGATTTTTAATCGAATTTTTATTTTATCAAAAAAATTATCTTTTATAAAATGTGAATCTTCAAAAAATAATAATAAGATAATATATTATTATATAGCTTGAGATTATTTTTCCATTTAATTTTTAATTGTTAAAATATTTGGAGGATATTAATGTCGATGTCTTAGATCATTAGTAACTAATAAAGTAAATTAAGAATTAATTTGAAAGTTGAAATTTAATGTATTGTATTGTATATAATCTTTAGTTTAAAACTTTTTGGTGTAAACTATAAATATAGCGAACTTATTTATTGTTCTAATTAAGGAGATTTTAATGTTTAATTAAAACAAGCTATTATTTTTATTAAACCAAAATATGGGAACATTGTTTTTGAATAAATTTTTTAGATACTTATATCCTTACCTATCTTTTGAAAGGTGAGCTTAGGTCACTTAATGGACTAAAATAATTGATAATTTAATAATTAGGTGGTTTGACTTTAAGATATGATTTTTAAGGTTAATTTTTGAAAGTATTATTGAAATAATTAATCTTATAAATTTTTAAAATTAAGTGAGAACAAAGTTATAAATGTATTAGCTAGGATTTATTTTAAATGATTTATATATCAAACTTTTCTTTCAAATGATTAAATTTTATTCCCTTAAGATTCTTAGGGCTAAACCATATTAACCTAAAGACTAACTCAGAATATTTAGGGAGATGTTTTCCCTCTTTTATAACTTTTCCCCTGTCGCCTAATGTATTCTGTCGTGTAGGGGATGAAGGCACGCCAGCACATGCCTTATGTTCCCTCATGTGACATTGGGTGACTAGCCCACACGAGCTATTGTTCCCAAAGCTTCGCATTGATGGGCTATTGAGTAACCAAGTTGTCGTCAAGTGTTCATTTTGTTTTTCAAAAAAAATAAATTTGTTGTTGTGTTTTGTCCGTTAATTTTGGGCATTACATAGTGGATTATGATTCCAAGGAAGAAGATGATGAACAATGGAGTGGAAAGTTTAAGAAGGAAGCAAAGGGGGAGGATATTGGAATGAAATGGGATGATATTGAAATGAATAAAAGTTTGGACAAATCAACAAATGACAATTCTACACACATCTCTAACAACATAAAAATTGAGTGGGTGGATCTCACACAAGATGTCATGCCTAGAGAGGAGGAAGAAAACAAGAACAACATTTGAGGGACCTGCACCAAGTGTCAAACTAATATCAGAGAGTTGGGGATGTTGAAGACCAAAGTGCTTGATTTGGAAAAGAAGATAATTAGTGTCTTCAAGTTTAACCTTCATGTAATGCACAACTTTACCACTTCTTTATGCATTGTGCAAAAGAAGGTTATGGGGAAAGATGTCAAGGATGAAGAGAATCAGAAGGAACTATTCAAGTTCCTGACTAAGGATTGGACCAATTTGCACTCCATTAGGTTGGTTTCCATGTCAAATCTATTGTTCATGCTTAGTTTACTATTCCTTTTTACAATTTTTATTATTAGTTTCCCATAGGGGGCTTTATGTTAAGACTCTTTATAATTTTGTTGGGTTACTGAAATTTGGTTCCAGAGTTAATACTTTTGTAGTTTATAGTATGTTTTTAGAAGTAGCTTACAATTTGTCGATACACTGTATATAATTTATGATGTTAATATGTTGTTAGTGTGTTGTTGATATTTCATTTATGATGGTTTTCATGCCTTCGGGTTGGTTGTTTTGAAAGGGACAATGCCCTTGTTTTCCTAATTTTTATTATAAAAAATAAATGACCTAGAAATTTTATTTTTATATTTCTATGAAAAATATGTTGTTTTGTGATGCATTTTTTCTCTAATGGGTCATTCAATGAATTGAAACAATTATATTGCATAGCCCTTCTATAATTAAACATTCACCTTGATGTATTTTTTCTACAGTTTTGAGCTAATCATATATTTGAACTATGCTTTAATAGTTTCTATTATTATTTTTTAGGTTCTAGATGAATGAAGGAGGCTCACAAAAAAAGTAGCATTTACTTCTCATAGATGGTAAGTAAGCATGTCTATATTTTCATAGCAAATTTCATCTTCAAAGTTACTAAATGTTGCAAATGATATTCAATCTTAATTTTGTAGGTTCAAATATGGGAGAAAGGTAGGTTCACACCTATTTTGGGAAGTGACCTACCTAATATTATAGAATGTCTTTCATAATGGGGCAATATATAAGTTTCCAAAATTGGATGAGCACACATGTCAATATTAAATGATGATCTAGTTACCCAACACATAATTATACATAACACGAAAAGATGAAGAAACACTCTTAACTAATTCTAACACTGTGGAAGTGCCTAGTTAGCCTCCAATATTTCCCTCAATCTCCCTCTTTTATGCCTACTTGATCATTTTCTAGGCTTTCATCCTCATTTTTTAATTTTGAGTTTTATTCTTTACTCCCTACATAATACAATCTCTTTTTCTATTGTTTCAGCCTTGTCTAATTAGGTGGTTATCCTAATAAATATATATCTTCCATGACAAATAAAATATTGGTAAAAGGTGTGAACATGCTCTTTGATTGTCGACATCATTTATTTGTATGCATATTTCTCTCCATATTTTCGGATTTTTTTTCTTCATCATCTAAGAGTACCCACCATAGAAGAAAATAGAGTTTTCCTTTTTAAAAAAAAAAATCTCCCTCTTCTTATAGTTCCCCAAAAGCATTTGTAAGATTTTCCAATTTGGTTTGACACAACTCCTTCCTAAATATCTTCATTTTTCTATATTTTCTTGCAAGTTTTCTTACGATTTAGGAATATAATAGAGTCATACATAATTACTAGGTTCATCAAATTGATCACAATCACTAGCAACAAATATTATATAGCATATAAGCTCATTCAAATCTCTACAATTGACATCTTTTATAAGAAAAATAACTCTAACATTTTAATAACGATAATTATAGGATATATGAACTTTTCTCTTTATTTATTCGTATACTTTTTATGTTATGATATTTCTATCAGGATTCAAGTAAGTGAATGCAGTTGAAACCTACCTATGTGGAACAAGCTCAGACATGCAAAAAGTCATTATATATATATATATATATATATATATATATATATATATATATATATATATATATATATATATATATATATATAACTAAATTCCTACACAAAGCTTTTTCCACAACCTCCAATGAGTAGAAACAAGTACATCCAAGACTTGTTTGATTTTCTCTTAGAGATTTTGTGGGTGCGCTCTCCCAACACAATATTTAAGATCCCACTTGGTGATGATTAACAAATGATTCTAAATGCAATTTAATGGAAATAAATTGAATGAACTCAAGAACTTTTTATGTAGAACTAGACTCAAGCATTCAATGTAATGCAAAGAGAGTAGGTGAATGCAACTAAGATTCAAATGAGTATTGAATTAAAAACTAAATCTATCATAAATGAAAACTACCATATTAAATGTCATGATTCAACTACCAAACAAGTTAGTAAGAAATCACTAATGAATGCAAATAGCTCTAGAACTCAAACTAGAATTATGAAATTACTATGCAAATGATGGATTAAATATTTCTAGCAAGGCTCTTATTTATAGATTTTTGGAAGTAAGTGTAGACACGAAAAATTGGCAAAAGGCTTAAATCAATCAAAAGGTGCAATCAAATCATCAAAATAGCACGAAAAATCAATAAATGGAACAAAGACAATTCAAATCAAAGGAAAATTCAATTAAATGATTAAATGATTAAATAAAGCTTGAAAAGGGGAAAAAACACTACGAAATTGATTAAATTCAATTGATGACATAGTTGTTGAAATGAAAAATCAAAATGAACATCTTACCCTTCATGGCTAAATTTAATTACTTTAATTAATTAATAAATACTAATTTCCCTCAACAAAGCAAAAAGGAGACAAAATGGACACAAATCACTCACTTTTGTTGAAATGGTCCAGCCTTTTTAAACCATTTAAATGATTGTCCTCTCCTTGTCCCCCCATTTATGGACAAAGCAAAACCAATTGACCTTACCCAAGCATAACCATGGTTATCTCACTCTACCCCCTACCCTTGGGAAAATCTTATATATTGAAGGCATTTAGAAGCATAATTGATCCACTCCATATCTTTGAATTGCAGTAAAGCTTTGTCAATTTGCATCCACATCACTCACTTATCATTCTCATTGCTAATTAGCTTAAATTGCTTTGATCATAGTAGATTGTTCATCAAATAGAGCTAGAATTTGATAGAATAGATCTAAATTTGCATATCATGTAGCTTAATTCTCATCTTTAGAGTGTCACTAGTGAGGATCATAGCTGAGAGCCTCATTTACCACTTTATTTTAGAGATCCATGAGATATTTAGATTAATTGTGCATTATTTAGATTAGTTTGCTTTGAATAGTGTAATTGTCTTTTAAATCTTGTTATTTCATGAAGGTGTAAATCACTCACACACAAATGGCGCCCATCGTGGGGCCCTAGGCCTCAAATTCATCATTATTTTCACGTTATTTGCAAAATTTAGGCTAGAATTGCATGAATTTGCTTGCTATTTGCAGGTTACAGAGAAGAAATCACACCTGCCAGTAAAGAAGTCACGCCTAAAGCAAAGAAATGTCGCGGATGCTGAATTAAAATATCACCTATAGTCTGAACTCTTACACGTTTTAGCCTGTAGCATCACGCTTTTGTGAAAGAAATCACGCGTTCAGAAATTAGACTCTTGCGTTTTGGATAAAGGATTGATGCCTTTGGTCATTTAAATGTCACTTAATCAGATTTAAAAAGCCGCGATCGAGTAATCATTTTATGTCTGGTGTGAAGGGAGTACTCTACTTTATCGATTTAATTTCTCGCTATTGTCATTTGAAATGTCGCCTTTGATAAATTAGATATCGCTTTTATAGTATCAGTTTGTCGCGTCTAGTAAAGATTTCACGCATAGATAAGATTTGATATCGCACCTGGTTATTTTAATCTCGCTTGAGCCCCGCAAGGTGACACTCATGGTTAAAGTAATCACGTCTTTGCCAAATTAGATCTCGCGTATAGTCTAGAAAATGTCACCTGACTGCACTTTTATATTTTATCAAAATAATGACTGTTGTCGCATCTGGTAAAGATTTCACGCGTAGGTAAAATTTGATATCACACCTGGTTATTTTAATCTCGCTTGAGCCCCTCAAGGTGATGCTCATGGTTAAAGTAATCACGTCTTTGTTAAATTAGATCTCGCGTACAGTCTGGACAATGTCGCGTGGCTGTACTTTTGATATTTTATCAAAAATGTTAAAATAATGACTGTATTCTGACTTCACGTCCATTTTTTTTTATCTCAGGAGTATGGTCTGTCATAAGAAAGTTCAAAAACTAGAGAGAAGGCATAACTTAGAGGAGAAATTGATCGCTAAGAGGATAAGAAAGGAAAATTGGGTACACACCACCTTTGTTCTCAACAATGACTTAGAAAGGGATGTAGAGTTATATGCTAAATACATTGTTGTTGTAGATGCTTACAAACATAAATACGTATCATTAAATTGGGAGTTTAGTCCCTAAGTTTGTAAAATTTTTGCAAATGTTGAAGAAAAAGAAAGCATAAAAAGAATAATCGAAATTGTAGCATTCTAAGCGTTGATTTTGGTTTCTCCTCACTTTGTTTGTTTGTGTTGACTAATTTGCTGGTGGAGGGAACGTTTCATTAAGATAAGGGAAGGATTTGGAGAGAAAATGAGAAAATCTACTACTTAAAAATGCGCCTAGCCTTTGCTAGCATCGTTTGAGGTATTTCTCTCATCAAGCTTGCAAACTTCCCTTAAATTGTGGCATTTTCAAAGTTCAAAACATAGTTTAATCATAAAAGGAAAAGAACAAACATTTCAATTCTAAGAACGCCTTTGTCACGGGGTTGAAAAAGAACCAAATTGATTGTGAGTGTTTGGAATAAGGGAAAAGCAATAGGGATATGCTCTTCACTCTTTGAGTGAATCAAATTCCCAAACTTGCTCTACCAAATCCACTTTTCATGCTTTCAAATGAACATGTTTAAAACTTAGTGGGCTCGCCTCCCGAGATTGCCTTAAAAGGGCTGGTGAGAGGGACAGCCCAAAGTGGGATACACTTTCTTTTGCCACGAGAATCTGACCCACTATAAAAAGAAACGCGTGTATCCTTAATGGGGTGCACGACAAAAAGGATTTTAGCTCTTTCGAACTTCCTCTAGTAGTCTTAATAGATTGTGCAAAATCATGCTTCGGTGCGTGTGGGAAGCCCCTTAACATACTTGGGGGATGAACGACTAAGATCTATTTTGAACGAAAAACTTACTACATAACGGTAAAATAGCAGAACTACCTATTAGAGCCATGTTTACGAACCAATTATGTGCTAGGTAGATTGCGTGGAAGCTATTCTTATGTTTCAACCTGTGAAAACGTTCAAAAATACACACATTAGAGCATTCTAGGGATATGGTACCAAATTGATGTGTGTGTTGAGATTGTTTTTATATTTTCAAACAAGATATTCCAAAGTTATTGATCAAAACATCATTAAGATTCTAAACCATTTAAAATTGATCAAAAACCTTTACCTTATTCCAAAAACTAGCTTATCAAAAGAAGAAGTCAACATACCCTTAAAGTTTGTTCATGCCTGTTCTTACAAGATCACACTCTATAAAGAAAACATTACAAACAGACGGGACCTACAAATGAGAAGAGCTCCCATTTCTAGAGGATACTTTCATTACTTCATGAGTGATTGAAAAACCCGCTAAGGCAAAGGACACTAACAAGATGTTTAGGGGCACCCTAGGAAATACTTATCCTAACAACCAAGGAAACAACATGAATGGGGGTATGGATCCTAACAACAATCAAGGAAATTCTAATAATGGAGGAAGAGATCCTAATTTCCAAGAAGCAAATTCACAAGGCAACAACTTACCTCCTCCTCATAATACAAACCTACCCCCAACTGCGGAAGAAGCCATGGATGAAAGAGCGTTAGAGGCAAGACAATGTCCTTATTTCATAGAACTAATGAAAAAGACCATGCTTATGGATAAAGAAAAACACTTCATGGACTTGATACAAATGGGGATAAAGCTACCTAAAGATTTTGACATAGAACAACTAAAGCCCAAGGAAATAGAAGACCCTATGGAAGTAATAAGGGAACAATTCAAGGCATTACAAATGGAAATCGACAGTTTGAAACAAAACGGGGCTCCTAAGCCTTTCTCTATTGAAACATTATGTCCTTTTCCATTCGATAAGAATTTGGTCATGGTGCCTTTTCCCATTAATGTTACATTTCCTAAGTATGATAGGTATGAAGGAACATCTGACCCACATGATCATCTTCGGGGGTTTTGTGCATTGAGTCTTGAATTCATGCATGATACAACCTATTTAATGAGACTATTCCCAGAAGCTTGGGAGGAACGGCCATGGATTGGTTTTCAAAACTACCATCCGGCATCAAAACCTTTGAAGAATTAGCTTCTAAATTCATGACTCATTACTCCTATAACATCAAACATGAGGTCACAATGATAACATTATGTAACATGAAGCAACAAGATGGAGAAGCCTTCCTCACATTCTTGCAAAGATGGAGGACTGCATTTGCTAGATATCCAAGAAGTGTATCGGAAAAAGAGAAAATGGATATCTTTATTAACAGTTTAAGCAGTGAATTAAATTATAGACTAAGGATGCAATGTCCTAAAACCTTCCAAGATTTGATTGATAACAGAATTACAACAGAAGAAGTGTTGATTAAGAGTGGAGAGCTGAAATTGTACAAGGAAAATAAGAACAACTCTAACTCCAACAACAACAATACCAACAATAACAACAATCAAAATAAAGGTTGGTACAATAACAATAGCCATTATGCTACAAAAAATAACAACAAAGGCATTGTTAATGATGGTGTAGTGGAATCCAGCAACTTGAAGGTGATTCCATTTGCCCTTACAAAGACACCAAATCGAGTGAATAATACTAATCAAGCATATAATGCACCTTCCAACAATAACAACAATGCCAACAAGAATAATCAAGGAAACAAGGATCAAAACAGCAAGTATGATAAGTATTTGAAGCCCACTCCTTCAAGACACTTTACACCCTTGGGAGAATCACTTGAAATTGCATTAAAGGCTCTCATGGCTAACAATGTTATTACATTACCTGCTATTAAGCCTTATGAACCAGACCACAAGCCGGGCTGGTGGGATGCTAAGAATCATTGTGAATATCATAGGATTCGGGGACACACTACAAATGAATGTCTACAATTAAAGAATGTGGTGCAAGACTTGATAGATAATAACATAATCACCATTGATGGACCCCAAAATAATGAAGATCATACGGCCTTCAAACAACCTTTTTACAAACATGATAAAGGTGAGTCATCAAATGGCAAGAAACAAAGTGCCAATAATCTCAACTTTGCGCCATCATATGATCATATTGTTAATGCTATAATAATTAATGAACAATCTCAAAAGGAAGCAACAAATGTCATTACAAGAGGGCAGAATTCTAGAATGACTTTACAAGGGATAGTCCCTCAAAACACCAATATCCCACAATCCAACATTGTGGTCAAACAACCTCCTACAGCAGCAAGGCCTTATAGTTTGGTGGATCAATTGCAACGTACTCCAACACAAATCTCAATCTTAGAGTTATTGAAGTTGTCACCGAATCATAAAGAGATTTTAGAAAAAGCTTTAGAAGAGACACATGTTTCTACTACCTTAGGGGAAGAAAAGTTTCAAAATATGGTAGGACATCTCGTGGCTCCTCATTGTCTTTCATTTTCTGATCAAGACGACATGTCTATAACTCATCCTCAAAATTTGCCATTACATATAGAGGCTTTGATCGAAAGGCATAGAGTCAAAAGAGCCCTTATTGATGGAGGGGTTGGTCTTAACATCTGCACATTAAGTCTTGTAAAATCCTTAGGTTTATCTGAGTCTTGCATTGAACCTACAAAGAAAATCACCATAAAAGCTTACGATGAAGTTGAAAGAGCTTCTAAAGGCATGATTGTATTGCCTATCCAAGTGGGACCAGTCAAGAAGGAAACCAAGTGTCAAGTGTTGGACATGAAATTAACCTATAACATCTTATTGGGAAGACCATGGATTCATGAGATGCAAGCCGTCCCATCCACATACCACCAATGCATCAAGTTCCCATACATGGGTGAAGAAATCACAGTTGGAGGAGACTCAAATCCATTCCAATATTGTAATGCACTCAAACCCTTGCATGAATTATACATTCCACATAATCGTGAAGAGTTATTCCAAGAATCACCAATGAAGATACACAAAATCCTCTTCAAGCTAGCTCAACTACATCAACTAAGGGCAAGGAAAAAGTGAGCTACGAGGGTCCAAATGTAATGGAAAGTCCATATTTAGCACCTAAATTGGAGACAGTGATCTACAAACCTACGAAAGAGGAAAAGGAACAAGCTAAAGAAGATCATTACCAACACATGAGTGAGATGATGAACAAATTTGACAAACAATGCAAGATTAGTTCAAAAGGAGTAGGAGAATATTCAGTTTCTCTATTTGACATGCCCATATCTCCCAAATCACATGGTAAACCCTCAAAAGAACATCTTCCACATAAGTATAATTCTTATTTTGTGAGGGAAGATAGCAAAGAAACATGGGATAAGGAAGAAGATGAAGTCCTTCAATGGCTTTATCATGATGAGGACGATACCTTAGACACTCCCATGGAAAGAATTCAGCATGTCAATATACAAACCGAACAATATGGGAAAGGATTTGATATTATACAAAAGATGGGATACAAAGGAAGAGGACCCCTAGGCCAAAGAAATAGAGGGTTATTAGAACCTATTGAACCTATTTGGAGGGCAAGTCATGAAAAATCCAGAGTAGGTTTCCAATACAAAGGAGAAAGTTCAAGTCCAATGCATGATTTTCATCCTCAAATAAATGCATTAGAATCCAAAGGAGATAGTGATGACTCTCAGGATTATGAATGGGATACTTTATCAGAGGAGTCATGTCAAGATAAAGAAGTCATTGCTATACATACTTATGCAAAAATCCCAAAACACGATGCTCCAATTAATGAAGAACCTCCTATTCAAAGGCCTAATATAGAACAAGCATATAATAGTGGAGCATGGATAGAAACATTTTGGACACCTTCAGAGTTGTGAAATTCAAATGTTAGTTTTAACCCGCTTGTGGCTTTTCCCACATTGTTTCCCATAGAGGTTGATGAGGATTCGAGTGAAGGGGACTTTGACCCTGCTTCCATGGATCATCTTGAGGAAGCACACATCATAGATCTAAACGATACAATGTATGAACCCTCAAATGAAGTCATGTCCATTAATCCTATTGATGATACCTTACCCAATAATTCCTTAATTTTGCTGCACCCAGACCTCATTGATTGGGATCAAACCGAACCACATGACTTACTTTACTTCCCAAATGACCAAGCAACAAACCAATACCTTAATGCGGTTGAACCCTCTTTCACCAACGAACTTAATGCGGACATAATGACAACAACAAGGGTCCAATCTCTTAGTCAAAAAAAGAAAAAAAATAAAAAAAATAAAAAATGAGAAGTTCTATTGGTGACAACCCAACTGTGGCACCATTAGAACCAAAAACAATGAAAATAAAAGACGTTTCTTTTGGTGAAAACCCAACTGTGGCACCATTAGAAGAGAGATTGGATACTTTGCCTGAACATGAAGAAGAAAGGTCATCTATTCTTATAGAACCAACAGAAAAAGTTAACATTGGTACGGAAGTAGATCCAAAGGTCATACACTTGGCTACATCACTTACATCTCTTGAAAGAGAGGACTTTATCAAATTCTTCCAAGAACAACAAGTGAATTTTGCATGGTCATATGCCGACATGCCCGGACTAGATCCTGATTTCATAATGCATCATCTGAATGTTAGACCCGGAGTTAAACCTATGAAGCAAAAACTAAGGAAAATGCACCCACATGTGGCTCTCCTAGTCAAGGCAGAATTGGAAAAATTGTTAAAGGTGGGGTTCATAAGAAAAATAGCATACGCTGATTGGATCTCTAACATTGTGCTGGTTACTAAGCATGATAAATCTATCTGTGTGTGTATAGATTTTAGAGATTTAAATCTTGCATGTCCCAAAGATGACTTCCCATTGCCAAGCATAGATACCATAGTGGATCTGACAGCAGGTCACGCAATGTACTCATTAATGGATGGATTTAGTGGCTACAATCAAATAAAGATTGCTCCCGAAGACCAAGAAAAGATAACATTTACTTGCCCTTGGGGTAATTTTTGTTGGAATGTCATGCCCTTCGGTCTTAAAAACACTGGAGCTACATATCAAAGGGCCATCACAACTATTTTCCATGACATGATGCACACTTTCTTAGAAGATTATGTGGACGACATTCTAGCCAAAGTCCCACAATAGAGAAGAACATTTACAAATCCTAAGAAAAAATTCATTCGGTTAGAACAATTCAAAGTTAGATTAAACCCAAAGAAGTGTGCCTTTGGTGTCCAATCCGGCAAGTTATTGGGTTATATAGTATCAACAAAAGGAATTGAAGTTGATCTTGAAAAAGTACAAGCCATTCTAGAGATGGAGATTCCAAGAAACATTAGCCAAATAAGATCACTACAAGGAAAGATTCAATCAATAAGGAGATTTATATCTCAATTAGCAGAAAAGTGTCACTCCTTCACCAGATTGCTACATAAGGACACTACATTTATGTGGGATGAAGAATGTGATAAGGCCTTCGCTATTTTGAAGACTTATTTGATAAACCCACCTATTCTTATGTCACCTATCAAGGGCAAAGAATTGTTGTTATACATATCAGCCACAGAAAGGTCTCTAGGCATATTGTTGGCACAAGAAGATGAGCAAGGAAAAGAAAGGGCAATCTACTATCTTAGTAGAACCTTAATAAAATATGAACTAAATTATTCATTCATGGAAAGAGCATGTCTAGCAGTGGTCTTTGCATCTCAAAAACTACGACATTATATGTTGATGCATAAGATCAAATTAATTGCCAAGATTGATCCTCTCAAATACTTGCTAAGTAAAACTGCCTTAATAGGTAGAATAGCAAAATGGGTCATGATCCTAAGTGAATTCGACATTGAATATGTTGATAGAAGAGCAATTGAAGGACAAGTGATAGCAGATCACTTAGCAGATAACCCAATGGAGTCTACACAAACCATTCAAATTGAATTTCCAGATGTAGCAATTGTCAACATAGAAGCAAAGACATGGAAATTATATTTTGATGGATCTTATACACAAGGAGGTTCTGGAGCAGGTATATTATTGGTTACCCCTCAAGGGTACACCATTCCAAAGTCCTATAAACTCTTATTTCTGTGCACCAATAACATAGCAGAATATGAGGCATTAGTCATTGGCATCAAAATGGCTTTGGAATGGAATATTGCAGAATTACAAGTTGATGCAGGAGCATCGTGGGTGTAAGAGCAATCTTGCATCACCCAAAAATATTTTTGTTTTTGTATTCAATAAGGGTTATCTTGTGCAGAGTTGCTATTTATGGAAACTTGCTATTTTTAGTAAGCTGGTCTTATGATCTCGGAATGTTTGATTTTACATATGGAGATTCATCTCAGTCATATCAGCTTGCCAGCAAAGTTTCATGGCTAGATCAGGTCTATTTTTGATGATATTGAAGATTTTTGGTATTGGCAGCAGGGTACATAAACTTTGAACTCAGTTTTGAAGGCTTTAGAGGCCCCATATGAGGCCAAAAAATTGGGTGACAGGCGCTTTGCGCCAGTCAAGCTTGTAGAGCGCTTTGTGACATTTCTGAAATGGGGTTATAATAGTCAATCAGGTCAACTGGTGATGACTTATGGTCTCCGAAAGTCAGGCCACCTGAAATGGCAAAAAATCATTTTCCTTCAAAATTTCTGTTCGAGTTTCAAAAGTTATTTTGAGCCAACTTTGATGTAATAAATTGAAAAATAAAATAATTCTAAGTTGGGTCGGCCCTTAGGGCTAAATTTCTTGAACCTTCTTGGGCGGTGGAAATTGCCTATATAAAGAAGGCCCGTAGTGTTGTCTAGGGCAGTTCTGGGTAGTAGATTTGGGTATTGATTCGAGGATTTTTCCTATAGAATATTGTAAGGGAATGCCCATGTGGCTTTGCATATTGTAATTCTGAAAGTTTGTAATTCCACATTTGTGGAGATAATAAGAAGCCAATTTTCTGTTCTTGCATATTATTGTTGTTGTTTCTCTATTTCTGTTACGTGTTTGTGGTACGAAGGGGAGCACCCTTCATCACAAGTGTATGGGGATTCCCAACTCATAATCAATCAAGTTAATAATGAATACAATACCAAAGATATAAAATTGATGAAATATAAAACCTTGATTGATGGATGGAAGAAGTACTTTGTTTTGATCACATTTGAACAGATTCCAAGAGAAAACAATAGAGCAGCAGATGCCATGGCTACCTTGGCTTCCTTATTACAAAAACTAGATCAAAATGAGAAGTATGAGTTCTTGGTGGAAGAGTTGGTAAAACCGGCATTCAACCTTCCTGACACCCAAATTGTTGCTCTTTTACATGGACATGACTCTCCTTGGTATGGACCCATCTATACTTACCTTAAAGACCAAGTACTCCCCATAGACCAAACTCGTGCCCAAAAATGTAACTTCATACGCCAAGCCACCTGTTACCTAATCCTTTCAGACACATTGTATCGTAAGGGTCTTGATGGGACGTTACTTAGATGTCTAGAGGAAGAAGAGTCTAAGTTAGCTTTACGCGAGGTCCACGAAGGCATTTGCGGGTCACACTCAAGTGGTCTTAATCTAGCTAAGAAAATCCTTCATTTAGGGTACTTTTGGACAACATTAGAAAAGGATGCTTGTCAATTTGTGAAGACATGCAGCAAATGTCAATATCACAGTAACATGATACATGCACCGGCTCAAGAATTACACCCATTCATTACACCATGGCCTTTTTATCAATGGGCTTTTGACTTGATTGGAATCATACATCCTCCATCTTCAAACGGACACAAGTATATCATCACAACAATAGAATACTTCACCAAATGGGTGGAAGCAGTTCCATTAACAACAACAACTGGCAAACAAATTTCAATGTTCATATTGAACCACATAATTTGCTGCTATGGTATTCCACATGCCATTATCACGGATAATGGGAAACAATTCAAAAATCAGGATATTGATGAACTTTGCATGACATTCCACATTACACATCATTCGTCATCCATTTATTATCCACAAGGCAATGGCCAAGTTGAAGCAACGAACAAAAATATTCTCAAGATATTAAAAAGATCAGTTAACAAATCAAGAAGAGATTGGCACGTGAAAATAAATCCCACACTATGGGCTTACAGAACTAGTATCAGAACACCTACAGGAGCCACCCCATTCTCTTTAGTTTATGGAACCGAAGCAATTCTACCATTAGAAGTTGAAATTCCATCTCTACGGGTTTCATTAAGAGGATTGATCACTGATGAGGATTATAGGATTGCCAGACTGCAACAATTGGAATTATTAGAGGAACACCAGACTCAAGCTTATGAGCATTTAAGAGTTTATCAAAACAAGATTTCATGCAATTACAACAAGCACATCAAACCAAGAACTTTTCAAGTAGGAGACTTGGTATTAAGAGAAAATCCCAAGAATCAAGCTGAAAGGGAAAAGAAAGGAAAGTGGGAAGCTAATTGGATAGGCCCATTTGTGATAGTGTCATCCTTTGGAACTGGAACATATAAGTTATCAGATTGTAATGGTGAAGAGTTACAAGAACCCATAAATAACATTCATTTGAAGAGGTTCTACACCTAAAGCAGATGAAAGAGTATACAGAGTATCAGATGAGAGAGCATCATAATTATTGTACATAGTTGAAAAGAGACCTTGAAAATACAAAAACATTTGAAAATGGAAAATCCAAAAACATTGGAGAGGAAGAAAGATCAAAAACAATGGAAAATTGAGCATGAAGAAAGCAAAAACATTTGAAAAACTATCTCTTGGTGAAAACCTAGCAATAGGCGCCAAGGTGATAAGGAAAAATACAAAAATAAAAATAAAAATGAAAAATACAAAAAAAAAAAAATGAAAAAGAAAAAAAGTGCCTTGGTGAAAACCTAGCAATAGGCGCCTCGGTAGCAAAAAGAAAAAAAGAAAAAAAGAAAAAGAGAAAAAAAGCACCCAAAGGTGAAAACTTGGCAACAAGCACTTTTGGTTTCCTTAAGTCATTTCTTTCCTAGTCACATGTGTACATAATGCATCTCATCATCCCATTTGTCCAAACCTTCATTGCATCCGTCATTTGTGCATAGTCATAGTAACATTTTTAGCATTATCCTTTGCATTGCCCAAAAGTTGTCAAAACTGATACATTAAACACTTGGGGGCAGCATAAAATAGATCAGAAAGTGGGTACCTCAAAAAGGATTCAAATGAGCAACATTTAGTCACAAGCAGAAAGGGATCAACATTTTCAGAAGAGAGATTAGATTTTTGTAAACCTTTGATTGATATCATTGTTTACTAACCAAGAAGTTGACTACCACAAAAAATCCTTGAGCCTAAATTGAGTTATTATTCAGGATTAAAAATCAAACATCATTCCATGATCAAAACACTTGGAAATATTATTTGAAGATCAGAAAACAATGCAAAACACCTAGATAGATTCTTTTGAAAAGTTGGTTAAAAATCTGTTTACTTTCATTAATTCAATTTGTATCAAGTCTTTTTAGCTAATCAATGATGTTTCGACTAGATTGGCAATGATGGAGACATGATATTTTTCTTGACTATGAAGCAAATGTTTGGAGGAAGATTCATTGCCTTATGAGAATTCATCTAAAGACATGGTCATCAAAGAACCATCGAGGATTATCTTATAAAACAATGAGTTAACTTTTGTTTGTTTACACAACCGGATACCTTGGATATTTAGATTCTTCATATCTAAATGCCAAAATCCACTTGCAACATAGAATCTGACAAAATTGGTATTCGTACTCTCATGATTGTTTGTAATCAGTGATAGTCGTATCAACGAGACCGATGGGAAAGCAGAACGGAGGTTACCATATGAGCAATAAAAAGCGATATTCATATCATCATGTCAGTGGGCAGTGGTGATTGTATCGACTTTCTGGTCCCAAGTGCTCAATGATGAAAATATATCCTCAAGGCATTTCTTTGCTAAAAACTAGTGACACTTAGGCTAAAATGCATTCATAGAAAAGATAATTGCATTCATAGAAAGGTTAAAATGCATTCTCATGTTAGAATAATTGCACATGCATTTTTTTCCCAAGGGCTTCATTTCGCATCAAAAAGGGGGTACATAACATCATCAACAAGGTCAAATCAGCAAGGACAACATCACCTCAATATCATCTTTCTACAATAAAAACATGAGATTATACTTTTTGCATTCATTCCATACCATTAATCATTACATAGATATACCATCGAGGAAAAGAAGGAAATAACTATTTACATGTGCATACATCTAGACAGCGATACAGATTGCATACATGAGAACATAACACAAAATCAAAATAAAATAAAATTGCACCCATACATGAAGAAAGAAATGCATCCATCTATCTATATCATACATAAGATACATTGCATCCATAGACACAACCATCCAAAACAAATGCATTAGATAAACACATATAGCAGCATCTAAAGGTAATCTCATATATCATCAAGTAAAAAATAGGAAAGATCATAAATGTCCTCACATCACACGTCTACTCAAAACTCAACGCATCCAGTATAACAATGATATCATAAATCAACTCTATAATCGCCCATCAATAGGGGCATCAATGTCAAACAAGTATCAAAGTACAACTGGAAGGGTAACACCAAGGTCACAAGAATATGATACAACATCAAGTATCTCAACAACAATACCCAACTGATCAACAAGAATACTCATAGCTCAACTCTCGTCACCACTGGGAGGAGGTCCTAGAGGAGGCTATGGAGGAGGCTGTGATGGAGGCTGCTGAGGCGGCTAAAGAGGCATCTGACCAACCATAGCAATAAGGAGAGGAACCAATGGAGCCAGACCTAATACTAACTACTGAATCATCGAAGACATCTGTGATACCTCTGTTCGTAACCCTCCACATCTGCTCATAGCTGGATAGTACTAGAACTCTCACCAACCTCATAGGTACTTTGAGGATCACCTATATCTATAGGAGCCTTCCCCCGATCACAGGAAAAAGCTGCTGGCATCTGCTGTGCACCTGTATCCTGACCATCCACGGTAGCCTGCGGTAATCCCGCTCCCGTATCTTGTCCTGACGCTGAATCTTGCCTAGCAGCCCTCACATGGTCCTGACGATCTACCCTCTATCTCTGTGCTACTGCAGGAGGAGAAGGAGGAGGAGGTGGTGCTTGTATATGTATATCTCTCACTCGTCCTCTGAGTCTAATCACCACCCTACCTCATGGTCTACCTCTGCGTCTCCTCCCACCATCGACACCATCATCATCATCATCTCTCCTAGGCATTGGCTCTGCAGGGTCTGTAAATCGAGGCATAGGATGCTCCATCAACCAATCCAGATACTCCTGAGTAACCCCAGCATCTCTAATATGTAATCTCATATCCCAGTCCATAAAACCAAGCCGCGATATCTACTCAATAGCATCATCATATGAAGGCATGTGTCCCCAAGTAGCCCTCTCTGCACTAGAACGAGCATAAACTACAGATCCCTGAGGCATAGGCTAAATCTGCCCAAACTGCCATAGCACTCTACCTGCCAAAAATCTCTCAAGGACAGAATTGATCCTGCCGATCATCCATCGAGGAGTAAACATGTACGGTAACTCCAAGCCATCCTCTCTCCAATCCTCAACATCAACATATGGTCTCCAATAGACCTCATCCATATCATCAATCTAACGCCGCCAATACTCCAAATGTCCCAAGTGATGCTGTGTCACCATCCTAGTGTACTACCATGCAAAAGGATACCCTAAAGGTCGGTCTCGCTCTGATATCGGATGACTAACTGGTAAATGCTCCCATATCCAAAGCTGCAAAATGTGAATCCCAGCAGATAATGCAGCTGATCTCCTATAAACCACCTCATGCAGATCATGGTATAGCTGTGCAAGCACACAAGATCCCTAATCAAATCGTCGAGGCTGATGAAGCAAGTCCTTGATAATCCTGCCCCAACCCATTGAAAACCTGTGACCCCGACGATCAGGTAGTAACATGCCACCAATAATAGCACCTAACATTGCTGGTAAAATAGGAAATGAAGAAAACTGAGGCCATAGGATGCAATCATCACCAATAGAAGGATCTCCAAATACTCGCCGACAATAGGTCCCATCATACACTGCATCATAATATGCTATCTTGCCATGTGTCAGGATCTGCAGCAACCTATACACATCCTCAGGAGTGATGGTCATCTCTCCCTATGGTAGCCAGAAAGTGTTTGTCTCAAAGTGCCAATGCTCTACGATAGTGGTAATCAAACCTCAGTTCATCTGGAACCGAGGAAGCTCTAATACACATAACAAACCACAGCGCCTAATCAATCGCCTCTCGGCATCAGTCAACTACTCTCTAAGCTCCATCACCCAATGTGGTACGGTCCGGAGGTACAGAATAGGGACATCCTCCTGTTTAATCAACACAATGGAATGACATGAGTAACCTAATGTCAGGAAATCAAACAATCAATCACAATCATCAATTTAAATATACCTATCAGACCTAACAATCCTAACTCTAAGCATTGAGGAAGGATAATCCTAGTTTTATGTCTCTAAGCATTTGAGAATAAAATGAATGGACGATTAGACCCATGACCTATCATTCGTAATGAAGATTGATTTACATTATCCTTCGATATCATAGTTACCAATGTCCTAATTCATTGTTGAAATCAAACAAGGGAAACACCCTAACTGAACATTCAATCAAATTCATTGAAGTGATTGATATCAATCAGGTTGAGCAATCGAGCAATCAGACGTCATAACAAAGTCTCAAGCAATGTAAATATTTTTTTCACTTACGCGACTTTTCTTTCAGGCATAATTTCTTTTACTAGGGGCGACATCTAATTTGTCATACGCGTGATTTTAATCATCCGCATGACTTCATTTTACAAACACGATATAAGATTTACCTAAGGCGACATTTTATTATCCAGGGTTTTTCATGCGACAAACAATTAAAATGTTTGAACCCTAAGCGATACCAAATTTTTCGCATGCGATAAAAGATTTTCTATAGGCGTAAACAGAGCTACGGAAGGTGATACTAAATTTTCAAGAAGCGACATTTTATTTTTTCAGGCGTAACTAAATTGCACGGAGGCGACATTTCTTTTCTAAAACGTAGAATTAAAATTTTAAAATGCATTAAATGAAGTCATAAATGCAGTTTTAGAAACATGGGGAAAATTTGAATGACATACCGGAGGACCATAGTTCGCTCTCCGACCGAACCGGCGCGCTCTCTCAAATCAATGCTCGCGATGTGGGACCACCATTGTGTAAAAAGGGCTAAAATCAGAGCTAAAAATCTCAAAAGGGAAAGGTGAAAATGAATAGTAAAATGAGGGGTTTTACCCTATTTAAGGTGAAATTGGCCCTAATAAAGACTTAAAAATGCACTTTGGACCTATTATATGACATCTTCATTAGCCGGGGCATAAATCAAACTTGCTTATTTCTTTAAAACAGTATCAGAAATCAAAACATATTCTAACTAATCAAAATTTTTCAAATCAAGGAATCAATATGTTTTATTTCTGAGGGGGCATCAGAGTATCAAATTGGCATCACATCAAAAAAACATTTATCAGTGGGGCATATCATATCAAGTTATCATATCATATCAGGATATCATATCAAGTTATCAGGTTATCATATCAAGTTATCATATCATATAAATTTTATATCAGGAGGCAAATCAGTATCAGATCAGTTTACCATATCATATCAAACCTATCAACATATCAGAAATCAGTGAAACCCATGACCTTTTATCAGTAAACCTAGGACCTTTATCAGTGAACCCAGGACCTATCATCAAACCAGGACCCATATCATATCAGAGGCATCATAATCATATCAGCACCATCATCAGAATCATATCAGCACCATCATCAGAGGCACATCATCATCATCAGGAAGTACATCAATCAGAATAATCAGAGGCATATCAGAATTAGAACCAGGACCTGAATCAGATCATCATACCAAAAGAATCTTTGAATCGGTGTTCTTCGCACATCGTCTCAAAGAGGGGCATTTGTAGACACGAAAAATTGGCAAAAGGCTTAAATCAATCAAAAGGTGCAATCAAATCATCAAAATAGCATGAAAAATCAATAAATGGAACAAAGGCAATTCAAATCAAAGGAAAATTCAATTAAATGATTAAATAAAGCTTGAAAAGGGGAAAAAACACTACGAAATTGATTAAATTCAATTGATGACATAGTTGTTGAAATGAAAAATCAAAATGAACATCTTACCCTTCATGGCTAAATTTAATTACTTTAATTAATTAATAAATACTAATTTCCCTCAACAAAGCAAAAAGGAGACAAAATGGACACAAATCACTCACTTTTGTTGAAATGGTCTAGCCTTTTTAAACCATTTAAATGATTGTCCTCTCCTTGTCCCCCCATTTATGGACAAAGCAAAGCCAATTGACCTTACCCAAGCATAACCATGGTTATCTCACTCTACCCCCTACCCTTGGGAAAATCTTATATATTGAAGGCATTTAGAAGCATAATTGATCCACTCCATATCTTTGAATTGTAGCAAAGCTCTGTCAATTTGCATCCACATCACTCACTTATCATTCTCATTGCTAATTAGCTTAAATTACTTTGATCATAGTAGATTGTTCATCAAATAGAGCTAGAATTTGATAGAATAGATCTAAATTTGCATATTATATAGCTTAATTCTCATCTTTAGAGTGTCACTAGCGAGGATCATAGTTGAGAGCCTCATTTACCACTTTATTTTAGAGAACCATGAGATATTTAGATTAATTGTGCATTATTTAGATTAGTTTGCTTTGAATAGTGTAATTGTCTTTTAAATCTTGTTATTTCATGAAGGTGTAAATCACTCACACACAGTAAGTTGAGGGGCTTGGGTGATGTGGCATCTATGTGGCATCCACATAGGTGCCACATGAAAGACACATAAGTAATGCAAAGTCCAAAGTTGCTCACACATGTGTGAGCAACTTGAGATGTGATGGGTCAATGTGTACTTTAAGTACACATGTAAGAGATCTTGTCATATATGTCACATATTTGTCCCAATAGAACACTTTTAGAAAGTGCAAGAAGTTGTCATCAAGGTTGTAAGAACTTGTTTAGGCAATATTTGAAAAGGTGAATTTTGTAAATTTGCTCACACATGTGTGAGCAATGATTAGAACTAATGGGTGTAGGAATTACAAAATCAGTCTAATTAACCTTGGTTAATTAGTAAACAAGTCTATTAGATAGAAATGTATGGGAATAGGGTAGGATCTAGGTCTAGATTAAATTAAATAGGATTTAACTTAATCGTGGTTTAGAAGAATTAAACATGTGGGAGATTAAATAAATAAAATTTATTTTAAAAAGGGGTACCATGGAGGGAATATATTAAATTAAATTTAATATACTAAAAGGGAGTATTTAAATTAAATTTAAATACTTAGATAATGAATTTTTTTAATTAAATAAAATTTATTTAAATAAATAGAAGAATATAGCAATAATAATTAATTACAATGCTATTAAGAACACTAACTAAATAAAATTTTAGGCATGGCTCCACTCCTAACTAGAAGCTTAATAGGTGGGTCAAGCATATCAAGGATCTTATCAACAAAACAAAAGACTTCAAAATTACTCATATCTATCAGGAGGGCAATTATATGGCTGACGAACTTGCTAAGAGCGCCATCTCTGAGTATTATCAAAGTGAAGATTAAGTTGTTAATGAGAGGTGAAGGATGCTTGAAGTGTTGATGGTCGGGATGCCATCATGAACGATGTGTATGGTGAAATAGGATTTGGACAAGATTTGGAGTATTAGCTCTAGCAGTGGATGATATCCACTGCCTAAATGGTTCTAGCGGTCCACAACCTTTGGGTCATTAGGGGTGTCATTGCCATCAGGGTAGGAAGCGCGGATGACCCTATTAAGCCCGGTGTGGTTTACCCTACTCGTCCATGATAATCAATAGACTCATGGTGTTTTGGTGTTTGGTACTGTGTAAAGTCCTTTGTCTATAACTGTAAAGTCTGTTGGCCTAGATTTAGTTATAAATTTTGGTTTGGATATTTAGTTATGGACACATGATAGAAGATTAGGAATATCCATTATTGGTATGATAATTATTTGGTATATGATGTAAAATTTACTCCTTTTTTTAGCATCAATATAATGGGAGTTGACCCTTTCTAGCTATCTATTTACCCCCAAAAAAACTAATTAAATAAAATTTAATTAATGTCAAAGAAGGATTTTAGACGTCAACATTTTGCCCCTCTTTGACATGGTGTCTAAATGACATCATGTCAAAGAAAAGGAAATAAGATGCCCTAGAGAGAAAAGGGATCCTAAAGGTTGTGTCTGAGTGACGACAACGAAGTAGTGTGCTCCCTCAAGAAAATAATGCAAACATTAATTTTTTGGGTAATTGTCTTGAAAAAGGGACACATGAAGAAAAATTAGTGAAAAAAGGGAAATTGGAAAATTGCAAGAATTTTCAGACAAATAAGAAGAATCTAGATGAAAAATAGGGACCATGGCTAAAAATGAGCTTGAAGGGGCTTATAAATAGGCCCTGAGGGTCCCAAGAAGGGTCATTTTCTAGAGTGAAAAAACTAGAGTGAGAGAGCGAGAGACAGACCCACGAGACTGATTACAACTACAAGAGCAAGTGTGGGCACACTAGAGGTTGATCGACGTAGGACCACTGGTAAGTACCCATATGTGCTTTGTCCTTTCTTTTAGTTTTTGCATGTAAAGCTTTATGTAGCATTTATTAGGGAGGGAAACAATTAGTAGGACATAGATGATGATTAGTGGATCATCATCTACATAAACGATGATCGACTAATCATCATCTACGGGGATGACTGAGGGAGAGTCACACACAACTATCGCTAGATAGTTGTATGTGGAGATGAAGGTTAACGTGGTTGACTGGGGGAGGGGACTAGAGAGTTGATCATGGATCAACATCTCTGGGAATTGGTGTATGCAATGATTTGCGTCTCTGCCTACTAATCAATGTTTGTGCCAATTGGTCAAAAAAGGCTAACTAGGGGACATGCAGGGGGTTCGGGTATTAATACAGGGGATGGGGGACATGATGCCCCAAGTTGGACTAGGAAAAGGGGGAACTAGGCTTAGAAAGAAATTGAATGATGTGGTTAACTGGACGCAGGAGGTGACCCACCATTTAGATCATAGGAGTGTTAGCGTGAAACTATGGCACTAGCAGATCGATTGACACCAAAAGAGTGGGGGAAAGTGGCACTCTATGGACTAGAGCATGTTCATTTATGATCTAGATTGAGAGTGCATATTGTGCTTATGACTGCTCTTATAGAGAGGTAGCACAACCCCACCTCAAGTTTTCACTTTTCGACAAGTGAGGTGACCATTACACTCTTCAACATATAGAAAATATATCAAATACCTATTAGGGGATTGATTCCAAAGTATGTGTAGGAGGGGTTAGAGCCCTATATGGAGACCTATTTTGGAAGACTGATTGATTATATCCCAATAGATCAACAGTGGATGCCACAGGCATTAGTGATGGTAGAGAGACCGTGACTATCATGGGTAGTGCTATAATTAGCTGGATTGATCTCATGACACATGATGCAAGATCATGCAAGTCACATATTTCATATGGGTTGGGCCAGAGTGCTAAGTCATATGCTGGAGGATGAGGGTGAGAGATACTATTGGGGGTATACAATCCTCAGCTAGGTATACTATGATCTTCACATGTGTACCTACTGGAAGGGTAGGACCATATGGGTAGGAGTGACTCTTTTACTTGTGTGGGAATGGGAGCATATTATGAAGGTGAATCACATTAGGAATCACCATAAGAGGCATCCTTATGAGCCCAATGCATGCAGATATCATCCTCCAATATGATACGGGTCAACATAGTTAGTAGGCTATTGGAAGAGGGCCTTGGACCAGATGATGAGCTTTGATTGGACATGGTATGGAGGATGTGAGCCCTAGGGACAGTAGGATAGGCAACATGAAGACTATAGGAGGACAGGTGGGAGGAATTCTATTACCTCCGGTTTGTGCAAATGAATTTTTTGGTTGATCATTCAAATGACTTACGTGATTGCATGATACATGTCCTCTAGAGTGAGGATACAATTCTAGATTATATAGGATGTAGTACTTGATTCATTTTCACACCCATTGGTGATGTGAGAGGTGGGGACGCTGTAGGGGATCAAAGTAGATCTTCAAGGTGCATGTGCATCATGGTTGGCTATTACATAGGTTCCCTGATAGTGAGGATAAGATTAGGTTAGAGACACAGGGATGACTCCTGCTTATGCACAGTGGTGGGACACTCATCAACTAGTGAGATTCACTATCTCAGGGAAAGCATGGGCAGATGAGAAGACTAGGGTAGATGAGGATGGTGCTGGAAGTGAGGAATATGATGATGATGGGGGAGTCAACCCATCAGTGGTGAGAGAAGGGAGGAGAGGGTAGTGGAGAGTACCCTCCTAAAGGAGGATAGGTGTAGCAAAGATGGCTATGGGGACATCTCTTGTGGTGCTAGGACATGCAACACATGTGGTACAACAAGTATCGGGGCAGGATACCCCCACACAACCATCTCAGGGACCACCACTTGGGTATGTCATATAGGAGGACCATGATATAGTTGTGGCTAAGAGAGCCAGTTTGTAGGTAGAGGTATCTCGAGTTCATGGATTACTGGCAGTGAAGAGAGCACGAGAAGATAGTGCATAAATGGATGTGATTCACCTCCAGAAATAGGTACAGGTTGAGAGATACTGGGAAGACGTTGCCCAAACAACATTAGATACTCTGTAGAGTCACATAGACTCAGGATAGTTTACCATGGTAGATATGCATGCAGGGGTTGTGGAGGCCTAGGGGAAAATGGATTACATATAGCAGCAGTTAGATGCCACGACACATGAGCTGCAAAGATTTAGGGTGGAGAAAGATTTATGGCAAATGATGGTTGATGAGTACAAGGCCCAATGAGAGATGGATCTATAGGAATCTAGAGCATTTGGAATGATGTAGGTCTTCTAGGAGGAATTTGCATCACATAGGTGAGAGATGAAGGTTGTCAGAGAGATTGGGTATTATAGGCATCTCTACCATGAGGTAGAACCAGCTGATCATAGGGATACATATTTTATTAAGAGGGCTACATCTAGTTGGGAAGGTGGAGGGGGTGCCTCATAGGGTTTAGTGGGTATGCCACCAAAATGCCCACGCAGGGACAGAGCAGGAGGCACTGAGACATCCTCACAACCAAGCACATGAGAGGTTTCCATATATGTTTGATACACATTTTTAACATTTATGAGACGACATGTATAGTGACACTTAGGTGTGTGATGCATATATGAGATATATATTTTTGTTTTACCCTCGATTGGACTATTGTTGAACTATTTTATTCTTTTATGTCATTTATGGATACTGATGTACTTATGGATTTGGGACACTATGGACTTTGAACATTATTCTTTCATGATGATATATACATGATGCAAATGATTTTGATAGTCCTATGTGATGTGTTTTCGAGTCCTATATGCATGTATATGGATTATTACTCTATTATTAACATGTTGATGCAAGATGTGTGTAATTTGTGAGTTGTATACTATATAATGATCCTAACGAGTTTGTGATGTAGAGCCATGTGGATTATGTGTATATGTTCATGATGTGATGTATGATTTATTATGAGTATGGATGTATTGTGCGATGGATTTATTTATTATGTACATATGATGATTATGGATGCATTAGATGGATGATGTTATATATGATGATTATATGGATATGTATAATACATAATGTTTATATATGAATTACAGGTAATGTACACGATGGATATTTGGATTATGCATATGTAATGTATTTTTAATGATTAGTATCAATGATGAAAAAATACAACATAAATATATTATAATGATTAATGCTATGGATAAAATGGATGTAATAAATGGATAATAAATTTACCTGATGAACTTTAGTAACTAGGTGGATGAATGAATCTAATGCAATTAATTTGTTACATCAAATTTTGAAGTCAATACTTAAACTTATCAATGCAACTCAAGTAATTTATCCAAATGTGATTAATAATGCAATGAATGAAATGAGTGCAATACAACTAACACATTTAGTTAACTAATATAATTAAGTACAACTATCTGTAATGTAACTAATGCAGTGAGACGAGGACTTTCGATGAGACAATGTTTTTGTATATCAACCATAACTAAGACGATCATTTAGCTAGCTAGGAGGGGGGATAAACAAGAACCTTGCCAAAAGCAAAATGCAACATGTACAATGAACCTAACTAAATGAATTCTATCTACATAATTTTCATGGGATCATATTATTTTTATGTCGGAGAGCACACCCTAGTTTGATATTGCAAAAGGAGGTATGCACCATGTGTTAGAAAATATAGATAACATTGTTCATTTGCATGACTAGACTCTTAAACAAATAGATAGATTTAGGAATATAGATGCATAGTATCTAGTCATGATGGGACCAATGCAATGACACTCATGGGGAGGTTTAGCACACCCAAGTCTTTTTAGAGATTTGGTGGTACATGTACAAACCCTGCCCCCAGTGAGGCATGCATAACCATAACTATATATCTAACAAAAATGCATTAAAAATATCACAAATAGATCATACTGCAAAATGAAACATGTATCAATATACACCATTCAAAACATACCAAGATATTGAAGATCAAGGCAGTCGTGAGTAGGTTCTATTAACACAAAAAGATAAAATAAAAAAGAAGACCTTATGACCAACCGGTAATTCAGTCCACAGTTCTTGCCATGAATAGGATTGTGATGATGGATTTGAAATTATGACTTAGGAATGATACATCCAGAAGGGCAAGGATTGATTAATTGATTGATAAAATGGACATGTGTTGGAAATAGATGTGAAAGGAATGATAAATCAAAAACTTGATCTTGAAATTGATTTTGATTAGAACTTGCAGTCATTGTGTCTGGGAAAATCTTAGTGTCATGGGGTTAAGCACAGTGTACTAGGATTCTGTTTATGGATCCTTATTATGATTATGAAGAATGAGTGCAAACTGCGAAATAGCGAAAAATGAAGTGGAACTAGGTAGGACTTCTACACAGATATGTAAATGGGATGGAACGGGATGAGGTGGAATTTATGATGTTCCTAATAGATGATGGATCTAAATCTACTATACATGGCACCTCAGATAGGTTTTCACCATGGTACTTATCCAGAGTGCTTGATTACCAAGTTTTCACTATTAGAGGACTTATTTCTCTTTAATTTTTTTTTCTTGACTTTTGATTTTTTTGTATTTTCTGATATTTTGATTTTTTTGGTACCATCAAGGGTGCCTGTTTAACAAGTTTTCACTAGGATGATTTTTTTAAAAGCTCAGACATGTAAACGTTAAAGATTTAAAAAAACATATAAATTACATTAACACATCTAAAACTTAATTCCTACCCAAAGCTTCTTCCACAACCTCCAATGAGCAGAAACAAGTGTAGCCAAGACTTGTTTGATTTTCTCTTAGAGATTTTGTGGGTGTTCTCTCCCAACACAATATTTAAAATTCCACTTGATGATGATTAACAAATGATTCTAAATGAAAACTAATGGAAATATTTTGAATGAACTCAAGAACTAGTTAAGTAGAACTAGACTCAAGCATTCAATGCAATGCAGAGAGAGTAGGTGAATGCAACTAAGATTCAAATGAGTATTGAATGCAAAACTAAATATATCATTGAATATAAATTACCATATTAAATGCCATGATTCAACTACCAAACAAGCTAGTAAGAAATCACTTTAATGAATGCAAATAGCTCTAGAACTCAAATTAGCATTATAAAATTAATATGCAAATGATGGATGAAATGCTTGTAGTAAGGCTTCTATTTATAGATTTTTGGAAGCAAGTTGAGGGGCTTGGGAAATGTGGCATCCACATAGGTGCCACATGAAAGATAAATAAGCCATACAAAGTCCAAAGTTTCTCACACATGTGTGTGCAACTTGAGATGTGATGGGTCAATGTGTACTTTAAGTACACATGTAAGAGATCTTGTATATATGTCATAGGTTTGGCCCAATAGAACACTTTTAAAAAGTGTAAGAAGTTGTCATCAAGGTTGTAAGAAACCTTGTTTAGGAATTTAGGCAATCTTTGAAAAGGTGAATTTTGGAAATTTGCTCACATGTGTGAGCAAATGATTAGGACTAATGGGTGTAGAAATTACAAAATTAGCCTAATTAACCTTGGTTAATTAGTAAATAGGTATGTTAGATAGAAATAGATGAGAATAGGATAGGATCTAGGTCTAGAATAAATTAAATAGGATTTAACGTAATCGTGGTTTAGAAGAATTAAGCATGTGGGAGATTAAATAAATAAAATTTATTTAAAAAAGGGGTTCCATGGAGGGAATATATTAAATTAAATTTAATATACTAAAAGTGAGTATTTAAATTAAATTAAAATACTTAGGTAATGAATTTATTTAATTAAATAAATAAAAGAATATAACAATAATAATTAATTACAATAATGATAAGTAGGAGATATTTTTCACAACAAGTCAAATTGTGATATTTCTATTAGGATTCAACTGTGTAGTTTTTGAGTCAAACTCATTGACCCCTGTTTCATGAGTAGTGGTTCATACGAACCTATCTAGGTCATGAGAATGAATGGAACACTTCGCACTCATTGGATCTAGGTGATGCTTATAGAGGTGAAGCGTCGAGACTTCCTGGGAGGTCACCCATCCCAATACTACTCCAGCTTGAGCGTGCTTAACTACAAAGTTTCCTACATGGTTAAACACACTCTTCCTGCAACCCCATTTACAAAATCTTCACCAAGTGTTGTGCCTTATGAACCATTCATTAGAAAGGCCCTTAAGCTCATCAATTGATAAGTAGGAGATATTTTCCACAACAAGTCAAATTGTGATATTGCTATCAAGATTCAACTGTATAGTTTTTTGATTCAAACATGGTTGCAAGCAAAGTGGGTTTAACCATGGAGGAAACTCTATATTTAAGCGCGCTCAAGATGGAGAGTACTGGGATGGGTGACCTCTTGAGAAGTCTCGGTGCTTCACCTCTATGAGCATCACCTAGATCTAATGAGTCCTAAGTGTTCCATCACTCTCATGAGAGATAAGTTTGTGTGAACCACTACTCATGAAACATGGGTCAATGTGTTTGACTCAAAAAAATATACAGTTGAGTCCCAATAGCAATATCACAATTACAATACTATTAAGAACACTAATTAAATAAAATTCAATTAATGTCAAAGGACAATTGTAGACGTCTACAATATGTAGTTTTCAAGTCAAACCCATTTACCCATATTTCATGAGTGGTGGTTCAAAAGAACCCACCTCACGTGAGAATGAAAGGTACACTTAACACTCATTACATCTAAATGATGCTCATAGAGGTGAAGCATTGGACCTTCCCAAGAGGTCACCCATCTAAGTACTACTCCAACTCAAGTTTTCTTAACCATGGAATTTCCTCTAACGTTAATGAGCTAAAGGGGCTATATAATAATTTTTTACAAGGAACAACACTTATTGAAGGTTTTACAAATAGGGTAGCAAGCTAAGTGGGCTTAACCTTGGAGGAAACCTCATGGTTAAGTGTGCTTGAGTTGGAGTAGTACTCGGATGGGTGACCTCCTAGGAAGGCCCAATGCTTCACATTTGTGAGTATCACCTAGATGCAATGAATGCTACGTGTACCATTCATTCTCATGAGAGATGGGTTCTTTTGAACCACTACTCATGAAACATGGGTTACTGAGTTTGACTAAAAAATTACACAGATGAATCCTGATAGAAAAATCATAATATGCTTGCTATGTAAAATACCTCTTACTTATCATTCAATGAGCTAAATAGGATTCGTAATGAATGGTTCACAAGGCACAACACTTGTTTAAGGTTTTGTAAATGGGGTAGCAAGATAAGTGGGTTTAACCTTGGAGGAAACTCCATGGTTAAGTGCACTTGAATTGGAGTAATACTGGGATGGGTGACCTCCTAGGAAGGCCCAATACTTCAGCTCTGTGAGCATGACCTAGATGCACAATGAATTCTAAGTCACACCATTCATTCTCATGAGAGATGGGTTCTTGTGAAACATGAGTGAATAAATTTGACTCAAAAACTACACAATTGAATCCTGATAACAATATCATAATCTAACTTGATGTGGAAAATACATCCCTCTTACGTTTTATGTATTCACCATATTCCACCATGAAGGGAGAGTCCATGAGAAATAGAGGGAAGAGAGACAAAACTAGGTTCTTGAAGAAGTCTACACCACTACAATTACCAACATTTCATGCCTCAAATCTTCAATATTTAGGTGAGGAAGTTTTATACCACTTGTAATTTATTTAGACTAGTTTATTGAACGATTAAATAATTTTTATTATTAGATTTAGTGATAGACCAGGAAGTATTTTGCTCTAAACTTGATCAACTATTCATTTACATAGTTTGGATTATGAGTAGTTCTAGTTTGTTGTTGGTTGTTAAAATAATTTATTTCTTGCAACAATATCTTTTAAAGATTTAAAAAATTCTAAGAACATATATGATTCCAGCTAAAATAATCATACAACCTCTAAAAAACAATTACTTTCCTCAAATATAAACATTGAAAATTTTAAAGATAATTCACTCTTAAATTGCTAAAGGGCAATGAATCTTTACTTGCTAATATTTGCATTTTTTTTGTAAAATTGCACATGAATACACATTTAAAACTAAAAAGATAAAAGTAAAGTAGTTCTTAATCTTCTTTCATATATTATACTTCAAGAATGGTATTCTTACAATATACAACTAAAAACACTTGAGCAACTAAAAATAATTGGAAGGAACTTTGAACTTAGTTTCTTAAGCATAAGATTCAAATGCAACAATACAAGAACACAAACATTTGAAACAACTTACTTAACATTCAAACAATTCTAAACAAGTGTTAAATTCTAAACAATTCTAACACTTGCGTACATAACAAGAATAATACAAAAAATTGATTCACAAGAATTATTCAGACTTATTAAAGAATCAGATAAAATCTTACATGCCTTGTCCCATCACATATTACAATCAATGCACTTCACATTTATTCACATTTATTAAAAAATCAAATAAAATCTTACATGCCTTGTCCCATCACATCTTACAATCAATGCACTTCACATCTATATGTGTTTAAGGGTGAGGGTAGATTAGCTTTTAAAAAAACTTGGAGTGCCCTTGTAATTGGTGAGATTAGTGAAAAAGTAGCATTAGATTAGCTTTAAAAAAACTTGGAGTGCCCTTGTAATTGGTGAGATTAGTGAAAAAGAAGTAGCATTAGATTAGCTTTAAAAAAACTTGGAGTGCCCTTGTAATTGGTGAGATTAGTGAAAAAGAAGTAGCATTAGAAAGAATCTAGCAAGAGAATGAACAGAAATTGTCTATTGAGTTAGATTACCTTGAAACACTTTTCAAAGTAAAAACTATTCACGCAAGTATTGCCCTTAAGAATACTAGTTGAGAATTTTATACTTGCAGAATGCAACTATCACTTTGCATTTGAACAACGCTCTTAATAACAAGAAACTCTTTTCTTACAAAGAGAGTAATCCCTTGAGAATTAGTATAACAAATTAATACATCGTCATTCATCAGGAACTTCTTCCGTGCACGAGAGTATTCCTTTGGATTCTCCACTTCTTTACTAAACCTATGTACAATCTACTTGGTTAGAAATTCTTTGTACAAGTATATATTGTTTCATCGTCTTGATTCAAACATTTTATGTATTTGCTATGGACAATTATACTGTGCTGACAATATGGAAGCAGTCTAATACATCTATAACCAAATCCATCTGAGACTTTAACCTCATATTCCATCTCTTTCATCTCCTTGTCTAAAGGGTGCTGGCTAAATTCTAAACAGAATACACTAAATACAAAAAAATAGTCAATTTTTTTTTCAGATTTGTAAAAATATAGTGATTTTTTTGCAATTTTTTTATAGTTTTTGACTACAAAATGTGCAGATCATTAAAACAAGATACTGAAAAAAATTTCATAAAAATCTGTTATATTTTCCGTTATTTGAAATTTAGTCAACAGTACATTCTATATAGAACTTAGCCGCGTCCAAAAAAAAAGACCATACCCTCCAACTCTCCAACTGTTGTTCCTCTGTCGTTTAACTATACTCCTCTGACAGTATTTACTCAGTGGATTCTTGACTAAGTATAAAATTTAATTATACTAAAGAGTCTACACACATAAATTCAGCATGAATATCTATTCCATTCAAGAATGTTTGCTGGTTTTTATTCCATTTACATCTTGTTAGGAAAGATCCATTTGTAGTCATGTACAACTAGCCTTATAATCATAATAAACAGCAACTCAGGAAAGCCAATTCCACAGCAAATAGATCAAGATTTTCAAAGGACTGTTTATATATATATACATACAAAGTGATACAAAGAGAAATGTATTCATTCCTAAAACCAATATACTGGTTTTCTGGGAGAACATTTCAGTTACAAGGAAGATTTCATTTCACCCATTTCAAGACTGGGAAAGCAAACGCAAACAACCACAGCAATCATTCTACAGATGCAGGTTTTTCCAACCCTTTTGAAGATTTTTCCATGGGAAGAGGAGATTTGAAGGTGATAGACTTTGAAAAATGGACATGGCTATACACATAGAAATCATCAAATTGGTGCCCATATGGCCTGTGTCTGAATTCTCCTCTATTCACAGCATTTAATGGAGTTCCAGTAAAACTACCATATGGGTATCTAGGCCAATAGAAAGGGTCATAAAAAACTTTCCCACCATCTCCATTCCCTGTCATTCCCATTGCAGCCATGAAAACTGAAACCACTTTCAACCCCTCCTGCTTCAACAATTCTGTGGTACTCCAATTCTCTGAGAGATTGTGTATATATAAGAAGTTATAACAGATAGAGGGATATAAGAAAAGATTTGAATAAACAAGAATACAAATGAATTCGCCTAATCTGTCTGTATCAGGATTCTATCCTCTGGGAGTGAATCAATGAAAGAAAGTGAGATAATTTGGCCGGTGTGGGTAGATTGAAAATAGCAACAGCATGTTTGGACAAAAGATGAAGAAAATGCAAGGATAAAAAGGACCCATGGCGGCATAACTGCCAAGTTTTTTGATTGACTTGAAGAATTGTATGGATGTGAGAGATTTGCAAGTTGTGTTCATAATTGTAAGGACACGCATATGCTATGGAAGCTTCCTGATTTAGTGGCCATGGCATCTTCTGCTGGACCCACGTTGCTTGGAGTAATGGATAACTCATCATGAATCTGGGATTACAGTTTTTCTTATAAATATTAGGTTGGTTAAATGAATAGACTTCTTGTAATCTAGTTCGGTCAATAGGTTTATATGGAAAGCATTAATGATTTTTTAAGAATTATTTTTAGATTTTCTCTTCCACGAATTTAGGGGAATGGATATTCTTCAGTTTTCTTTTACTCAAAGAGATTAGCTAAAAAAGATTCGATACAAATTTTCTACTATATGTATAGGTGGTGGCTAAGCTCCATCCAAAATATATTAAAACAGAAAAAAAGTCAATTTTTTTTTCTGATTTGCAAAAATACAGTGATTTTTTTTACAATTTTTTTGTGGTTTTCGATCACAAAATGTGCAGATCATGAAGAACAGATGCTGAAAATTTTGCGAAAATATGTTGTATTTTCCGTTTTTCTAAATTTGGTCAAAGGTGCATTTTGGATGGAGGCTAGCCGCGTGTATATGCATATATGTGTGTAAATGTGTATATATGTAGATGTAGATATAGATATAAATAAATACATATGTATATATGTATATGTATGTGTGTGTTTACATACAATTCATGTTCTTGTTGAGCATATATTTGTTGGTAATGAAACTTGCATATGATTGACTTTTTTGGTTTATAATATTAGATTATTTGTTGTTTTTGTTAGACTCTAGAAGATGGCATATTTTGTTTACAAATTATTAGTTAAGTTT